>JAQISU010001237.1:1785112-2985112 GCA_029339505.1 Unio delphinus | reverse complement strand
GACTTGATGATCAAAATCAACCCCGCTCCGGCGAGTATCCGATAAACGCTATTGATAAGGCGTGTCATGCTCATGATGTTGCATATAAATGCAGCAATTTGCAACACAGGCATCTCGCGGATGTGAAATTAATTCATGCGTTAAATGATATTCCTGATAAATCTTTCAAAGAAAAATTGGCTTCGTGGTTGGTAAAAACAGCTATGAAAGGCAAATTGATGATGGGCGCTGGTAATTAATAATATGGAATCTATTTATTATTCTCCGAGGGGATACTGGAAGGGTAACGATGCAATCAATAATCTCGCCAATGCCGCAAAAGTGAAAAAGGCCACTGCGGTTAATTGGTTATCCAAACAGGCTATATGGCAAATTTATCTACCGAGTCCTAAACAAATCAATTTCTCGCATTTTGATGTTGCCGGACCCAATGAAGTTCATCAAGCTGATTTATTGTTTTACCACATGACAACGGTTACAAATACGCGCTAACCGTAGTTGATGTTGCGAGTCGATACAAACAAGCAGAACCGCTAAAAACAAAATCATCACCTGAAGTGGCTTCTGCATTTGAAAAGATTTATCGACGAGGCCCAATACGCTAGTCAAATCTATTACAAGTTGATCCTGGCAAGGAATTTCAAGGCGCTGTTTCATCAGCGATAAAACATCACAATGTCACAATCAGACGATGGCATACTGCACTACATCGCGATCAGGCAATTGTAGAACGATTTAATCGGACTCTTGCTGAGCGGTTATTTGGATATCAATACGCAAAAGAATTCATCCAAGAAAAGCGATTCCGTGAATGGGTCAAAAGGTTACCAGGGGTAGTTGCAGCGCTAAATAACGAGATTACCAGAGCAATCAATATGAAATCTAACAACGCAATAAAAAGTATATACCACAACCACAGCGGGATAGCGTTTCTCAGCCAATACTCAGCAATGTCACCGTGAGATATTTTTATGAACCAGGAAAACTCGAAGGTGGTAAAAAAGGGCTACTGATCCCATTTGGAGTGTTTCTACGCATAGCATATCTACTATAACACGATCAACTGGTAGACCTCCAATCTATACATTGGATTCAACTGCCCCTCAGCGGGGTCTTACAAGCGAACAACTACAAGTGATTCCTGACGATACTCAATTGCCACCGCATGGTCTTAACTAGCGCCGTGGCGTCTATTACACTCAAGACAAGTCAACATCACATTGTTTCTGACATGACCGAGACTGTTATTTTTTCTGTCTACGGTAAATTGGCGAGGATCTTTATCCGAATACTGCCAACGCATTATACAATTGCAACTCGCGCAGTGATTATTCTGTTGTTGTCGTAACGCGATTAATTCAGCATCAATATCAAATTCTCGTTGTTTTTCTTTTTGTCTTGTTGTTTGTAACCGCAGAGTTTTTTATTAATGATGCTAACATCAATATCATCCATTGTGGTGTCATCATCGAAAACAATTCTTCGAAGTTGATTTATTCGCCGTACTCTAGACACTGCAAGATAGACTAAATTTGACCACTCAATGCGATTATCGACTATCCAAACAATTGTATCCGTGATGGTTAATCCCCGCGAAGAATGTATCGTCGTTACGTAACCCAGTGTCCATGGCGATTTATCAGCACGCAATGCCTCCTCGACGACACTGATATCAATCAGCACAATTTCATTTAACACTAGTGTTTGTCTTTCGGGTCCTGACGACGTCACACGTCCTGGAAATTCAACTTCAATATTTTGTCGCCGTGTATCACAGGGTCTATAACACAGCGACACTGGGCGCGTTGGTAATTTTTCTTTGTGAAGCTCAAACAACTTTTTCTGAAGTGTGTCTCTGACTATATTTGTACTTGCCACTACAAAATCATTTGGTCTCCATGCTTCCCAATATTCCTCCATGGGAGTTTCAGGAATTATTTCTCTGATTATTTCACATTGGATTCTATCCGGTTGTAATCTAATTAATTTCTTGACCCCGCGTAATTGTTCATCAAGTGCTCTATAGTCAGTATCGATTTCTTCATAATAGTCAACAAACCCTTTTAACCAATCATGTGGAACGCGCCGACAAATGGTGATGGTTGGCTATGATCTCCACACATTATCACCGCTGTATTCTTTTGCAGCAACCAATCAAGAAACATTTTTAATACATCTACTTAAACGGTACATATCTCATCCCAAATAATAACCGAAGGGATGAATTTTTCACCCATTCGTTCAGGGGTCCATTTGTCGCCGTTGTATCGAAAAAAAACTATGATAAGTGCAAGCGTCGACGTTTCATTGTTTTATCTCTCTCGCTAGTCTATGGGTCGGTGTCAGCACAATCATATTTGCTCGGCCTTGATGTAATTCAATCGACCGAGTCGTTTTTCCTGACCCGCCACAGCCGTTTAAATAAATAGTTTTATATCTACAAATTGGATCGGATATCGGTGGTGCATTAGAACGTTTTTATATATTATCACCGCGTAAGTAATTACTTTTAATTTCAACGTCCGCTGATTCAGAATAATCACGCAGCATTTCTTTTTTAATTCTCCATGACCCCCAACTTTCATCCGGATTAGTGAATTCAGCAACTGCTCCACTGTACTTGCTGTCAATGTAAAATGAATCAACGGCAACTCTAACCGCAGTGTCAGGAAATCTATTTATCATTGAAATAAATTATTACAAGCATAACCCAGCATCGACGACCTCAAATGTGTATACGGGGATCTGTAACCGTCGCTGTAAGTCACGACTGTACCCAATTTTGTTCCATCGGACAAAAAAGCATCTTTACGATCAACATATATGTTTTTAGATACTGCATCCGCGATTACAAAGTCGTATTCGGTGTTATCCATAATCAACCGTGAACAATATTGTTTATAGTCGCATTTTTTTTTCTCCCTGAATGAATTTTCCGATTATTCTTCTACCGAGATCTTTTGCTTCGATGTTTTGTTGATTAAATACCCGCTTGGACCACTCAATGATATATTCTTCGTCGGCATCAATATGTTTTCTGGATTCGTCAATTATACTATCAAGACGTTCCTGTGTTGGTAACCAGACATTGGATTGTTTCCGATATGATATAATTGCTTCACTGACCGTCAGCGAAATTAACATTTTTGTATCAATCATGAATCGTAATAGCGCTATTGGCAGCCACTTCTTTTCAGACATGTGTCTACCAATCCAAATATAACAACAGCGATGAAGTCCTGCAGCGAATTCAAATGATACTACACCATTAAAACCGGTTAAATCAAAGTCGGGTAATGGTCCATTAATTGCAACACGAGTCATTTCATGTACGGGGTGTCCTAATCGTTTAAAATACTCAGTACACTCTCCATAACCATGAAAACTCGCTGGATAACAAGCAACCATATCAACTGAAATGATATTATCACTGTCGTATTTGCTATTCCATAAACCACCATGATTGAATTCTAAACAACTAGCCTCAATGTCTGGCAAGAATTCTACGCGTGTTGGTTTCCATGCGTTTTTGATTGTAGCAAAATGAGCTGCAACCGACGGGATTGTATAACAGTTTGTCAATAATTGTTCATCGTTGATAATCTCATTATTTATGGCTTTGCCACATGTTAAAAACCCACAAGCTGTTTTTTTCATTTTGTTGTGAAATGCTTCAGTGCGGTATAATTCACCGTTTGGTCTTACAAACTGATCAAACGTATCCTTGTCGTTTTCAGTGCTGCGAAGTAACAACACCGACACGGGGTCGTTTTTACTCAAATGCGCAATAGCATCGAATAGTTTCTCTTCAACGAGAAAACCATCCCTGGAAAATTCTTCTCGTAAGAATTCCGTGGGTATATACTTTATTGTTCTGTTCCGTGGAAATATTGTGACCGCGGATGTCCATGCGTGTTCGTTATGATCAATAATTTTGATTGGGGCTCCATTTTTGTTATATTTTGATTCGTATAAAACTTCTCCGGTTATATATCGCTAATAGTTGCTCCGCGGTCTTTCACCGTTAAACTCCATTGAGCTATTTAGCTACCCCGTAAATCGGTAAGTTTGTTCCCTCGGGATGCATTTGTAAAATGTTCTGTTACTCGTTCTGCTACACAATTCAGCGACGAGGTCGCTGGCGACGACTGCTTCATCGGCGTTAGTTTTCTTATATCGGGTTTTTCATTTAACGGATATATCCCATACACAACTGCTGTTTCAGGATATGCTCGTTCATTGTATGGTTTGTCAATTCCAGTTAACAGACCCGGCATAGAATTACGGCTAGCAACGACTGTTTTCTTGTCTTTGAGAATCGGTTCAAATTTGTCTCGTATAATCCAACCGCCTGATTCTACACGGAAAATGAATTTCACTCTAAAAAAATACTTTTTGTTGCCAAGCTGTGATAACATCATGGCTGCGTTGCTGTCGTTCATGGTGGCATCAACAACGCCATCAATTCGAAATGTTGACCAGCTATGAGATGTACCGTCGTGTTTGAATTCATTAATACAATCGCGTATTTCATTTATCAGCGCTCTATCCGTTATTGCCCGTTCTGGCACATCTTTGAAGGTTATACCGAGATTAAATTTAACATTTTTGAAAGGCTTAATTGCTCATAAACTCTCGAACTCCTCCATGTTATAATTAAAACAAGTATTTAAATAGAAAAATATCGTATAATGAATCACTGCAAGTGGCTTATGATTGGATCAGCAACCTCGTGTAATAAATCATGTAGAGGCGAATTCTGTGGGTATCATTTACAGAGCGTGAAAAACGGTTCTTTTGGCCCTACCCCTTGTCTGGTTTGCCATGTTGGCGTTCGTGGGAAATCACAAATATATCTTGCTTGTGGGGTTAAACGTTACAGGGAATTAAAACGCTACCATGACAAACGAATAAAAAATGCAGTCATTAATCCTACCGATGACTCCGTCAGCGACAAAATCATAAAAACTCCTCAAGATTATATTAAGAGGTTTATAATTAAAGCAGATATAAATTAGACAAGTAGTATTATTATACAAATGAGCCAAGATTTCAGACCTCACCCAGTGCTTGTTAATTATGAAGCATCCCGTGATGGTGTTGTGAGACACTGTATTCTGAAAAAGCCGGTTGGACAGATAAATAATATGGGATACTTGATGTTTACAGCTGGGAAGAAGAATATCTCTGTCTCAGAGCCATCTATGAAACATTTTACGGATTAATCGAAGACTGATTTGTGATTGATCACGTTGATGGATACCCTCAAAATAACAAATTGGATAGGTTACGAGTTGTTACTCAGCGGCAGAATTCAAAATTAGGTGGAACCGGCAAACACGCAAAATACCCCAAGAGTGTGAAATCATTTGATACAGAAACTAACGAAGAAAGGGTATTTCAATCAATGTATGCGGCTGGAAAATATTTTGACATTTGTGGGCCTTCAATACGATACGTAGCAGAAGGAATTTGTCAAACAGCCGTCTCAAAGAAAAATGGCCATAAAATAAAATTCGTATACATCTGAAACGATTCAAGGGAGATAAATCCTTTATGGGTAAGTCCGCCGCCACTCATAACACTCTACTCACTAAGTTCCCTTGTATTATGATCGTCAAGGTATTTGTGTCGTCTGCTATTCTTACAGGTAGAGATGTATAATTGACATAGGCGCGCACACGTGACTGTAATGAAGTATAATACATGAGTTTCGGTAGATTTGTATTTATCAGCTTTTAACATTTCTAAAACTTTCTATTGTCGCTTGGCTAAAACTGCATTATTTAAACAGTTGTATTTATTTAAACCCTTAGATCATATACATTCAGCTATTATACACTTTCAGTACAACGTTCTTTATAATCCAACGCGTTACCTATGTTCGGTCAGCCGGAACGAGCATGAAACATTAGTGTTTTCAATTGCGAAATCCCCGTCATTGGATTTCACATTCATTGAAGTAAGTGGGCGTGGTAAAAAGCACTATCTACTACGTGCAAGTTATATTTTATTTTCCTTTTTCCTGTATGCATTTTTATATTTACATTTAAATACAGTGAAAACGCTCTTATTGTTAAGTATACATGTTAGGTTATATTGTTCCCCTCCTCTATATTGATCGGTACACTGACGCAGGCATGCGTTACTTTAAGTACAAACGTACTTCTGTTTTATGTTGATCGGTACACTGACGCAGGCATGTGACTGAAAAAACCCAGAATACTTTTGACATGATATTTTAAACAACAAATATATTTTTTTTTGTGTACTTAGTAATTTTTTTCCTAAATACAATGAAATTTCTGTGGATACAGTAACATTGTTTATTTTAAAAATCTCTTATTGTTAAGTATAATCAGAAGATATATATATTAAAAACTCTCTATTCTGTATGACAGTTCCGTAGTCTAAATGGTAGCGTGTTTGTCTTGTAAACACAGGTCTATCAACTACGTGTTCGGTCCCCATAGCAAATACATTATTTGATGGTGAAACTAAAGATGTTTCTTTTATTAATTGGGGGAAAGGCGAACCCCCTCAACCAAACCAACATTGCAACTCATACTATCAAATTCGTGGTAGCGTGGGTTGGGTTTTTTCCAACTCATGCAACCATGAATTTGATTTCATGGGTTGCAATGTTGGTTTGGTTTGACCACGCCCACGTCACAAGAACACCCATTCAAACATATACCTTCTGAGAGATTTAATTCAGTGTTTGCTGAGTTAGACCCCTCGCCGGAGATTATGTGTTCGTCAAAGTAAATGGGTGTAAAATAAATGGTATAAATTGATGCAAAAAGCTCTACATTCACATGAGGAACCCCAGAGGGTAGCACAGAATGGGCTACCGGCTAATAGAAACGGTGTTAGGGTCACGTAACAAGGCCATAATGGATTGCCGGCCCAAAGAAAGACCCTAACAAAGACACAAAGGCCTGAATAAGGGACTCATGAATGAAATAACCGCTGATAATTTATACCATTTATTTTGCATTTTCTTTTTAAATTAAAGATAAAATGTATTATATAAATAATGGATATCAAAGATGTAAATACTATAATTGCTGAAATTTCAAATTTGCAGAATCGAGGGGTAGTATTATCTAAAGATCTCGACCGCGACAGGATTACCTCGGAATATGAAGACATTGAGTATCAGTCTAGTAAGGGCCGTTATGTTTTATCTAAGATGTACAGGCTCGTGAAAGGAATTCAAAAGTCCATCAATGCTTGTTTGTACGGTAACGACATTAATGTATTTATAACGCTATTTAGCACCGTTGAAGTAATACGTCAAAAGCTCGGCCAAGAGTATCAAAAACGAGCTGAAATTAGTTCTAAAGTTCGTGATCTTAGAAAAATATTAAACGAGGAAAAACCAGTATCCTAACCACGTGAGCGTTACTATAAAAGATAGGCCTTCAGTAAAATTTTTTAGCGTTTTTTGTAACACTTGTTACACTTGTTACATACGATTTTCTCCTGAAAGAATACTCAGCAGTTTGGACTTGCTCATGCAGTTATGTGCGTACTGGATGATCTGGTTGTGGTAGCAAGTAATCACCGCGACGCCTCCATTTTCACGTAGTTGTTGTTGTTGCCGCGTCGTTAACAAAAATCGTTCATCGCCGTTCTCAGATATTACAATTTTGAAACCCCCAGCGATGTTTTTTTTTAAACATTCGCGGATAGCGTCGTACAGTTTAACCCTGTCGGAGATGGATACGTTAGCTTGATAGTACATTATTTGATAACTAAGCTTTTAATTGTGATAACGTCTTCACGTTGAAACCCTCCGGGTTCACATTTAAAAACTCAGTTCACAAACAATATATGGTTGGTGAATCGCTTACAACTAGATTAGCTCGAGAACGGCTAGCATCAATTAAAAAGTTTATACCGGTTCGAGACAGACTTCGCGAAAAACTTCAACAACGACAACAAGCGCAGACTGACTTTTCTGTGTCAAGTGAAAAACTGTTTACTCCGATAACAAGTGCGACCAAAGATGTGAAAAAGTTAACTGAAGCAGCGATATACGGAGATATTCCTGAAAAAGAACGATCAAAGAAGGCGCCGCTGCTTGATACGCTTGAAAAGATAGCAGCAGAGACTGAACAAACACGCGCAGGGATACAACAGCTATCCAGTGATATAAAACCCCAACACGAGTATGAACGATTAGCTGATATTGATGATTCTGCACCTGTTGGTGTCACCCAAAAAGGTGTTCCCTTTATAGACAAACTCACCGAAAACGCTATAACACAAATCAAACGATTTGAATTTATAAAACACGAAAATTATAAGATATTTGGTAATTTTGCCGCCAAAGCTTTCATTCCAGAAAGGACTTTTTAAAAGACGAGTATAAAAACAGTAGAATAAACAGAGATGAATGGGCCGATTGGTTGTATAAAACGAATAAGGGGATTATTGGCCGTTTAAATAAAAAAGAATTGGGATATAAAGAATTTAGAAAGGGGATTGATGAGTATGATAAAACTGGTACAACTAAAAAAGTTACTGCTAGCGGATATTCGTTTGAAAATCCTTTAGATTTCAACACAACCGTGACATGTCCTGGTAATATTCTCAGTGATATATCACGGTTAGAAGTACTTATGGGTGGAAAGCGAGCTGGAAACAACTCCGTTGAAATAATTAATGAAGCAGCTGATATCTGTAGACGATTATTTGCCGGCGGTGTCATGGACATTGATGTATATCGAGAACTCATTGCTGAATTAGTTGAAAATCACAGAGACGCCCATGGTTATCACATCGATTAAAATCAAAGATTTTCAATGGAATTGACTACGCTATTCACTAATTGAAAAACTAATAGTTTTATAACAAGATGATTATACACTACAACCATGATAAACCCGTAAGCGTGTACGTGGTGAACTCACGATTGCCTGTTTACCGCGAGTGGTACGGAGATGGTCTCGGCAGTACCATCGCGGGGTTATTTACAAGAATAGCCCCAAAAGTGGCGCCGCTAGCTAAACAATTATCAATGAAAGCCATTGATATTATTCGTGATAACGGAATCAGCGCTGTTGGAAATCTTGCCGGAAAGGCGTTTTCTACCGCGAAAGATAAAATAACATCATTGGTGCGAAAGAAACCAACAGCGACGAAGTCGGTGGTGAAACCAACAGTGCTGCCATCAACGACAGTGATGCCTGCAAAAATCAGCAAAGCAATAAATAGCGTAATGGAAGAACAACTAGCGTCGTTGGCTGCTTAGGTGACTCCGTCGCCATTGACGGCTTCGCCGGTAACAGATAGCGCTATCATGAACGCGATAGCAGGAAGTGGTTTGAAACGAAAACGAAAACGAAGATGATTACAAAGAGTGTCACAACTGAAAGCACTAAATAATAATAACAATGTTTAAACGAATAGCTGATCCGGCGTTTGATTTAGATACCCCAGGGCGCAAAGTCGATTCCGTCAATAGACCGTGAAGTTGATGTTGCAACAACAATAATCGGACTAGCAAGATATTCTGATGATTATACAAGATCGGCTGGTCCGTCTATGATGTTTGCAAATGATATTACCGATAACGTTGACCACCTTCAATATATTTAAGTGTTAACAGCACAAGATACTGCAGAAGCAAATCAAGAAGAAGCAGCTAATCCAGAACGTCAAGCTAGACCCGGAGCTGCGTTTGATATTCTCAAGGGCGTTGATGATAATTTCAATTTAGGATTTGCAACACGAAAATTAGCATTGCAAGGACAGCATCAATATTTTTCATGTGCGATTCCACTCCATCACATATTTGGATTCTGCAGAAATGTCAGAAAAGTCATCTATGGAGCAAAACACACAATCGCGTTAGTGCGAAATGGTAGTGACAATGACGCAATCTGGAGTACTGGTGCCGTTGAGGGTAAAGTTGTTTTGAGTAAAATAGTATTGTGGATGCCAGTAATGACCCCATCAATTACCACGGAAGAAGGGCTACTTTCATTTATGGAAACAGGTGGCAAATCATTGATAAGTTGGCTAACAACAACAACTGATGCCAAAGAGGATAATGATGCTGATACATTTACATGGCACCTGGCATCAAAACAAGGCGTTTCAGCTCCACGTCATATATTTATTGCGCTGCAGGATCGGAATCGATTAGGCTCCCAAGAACGCAGTCATATGATATTTGATCGATTAGGAGTCAAGGAGGTTTCACTGAGGATAAACGGACAACAAGAACCATCTGAGAATATACAACTTGATTACGAAAACAACCGTATAGCACGTGTGTATCATCGGATGCTGTCATATATGGGTCGTGATCAAAATGTTGATACTGGTTTACAAATATCGCAACTTGATTTTAAAAACCTATATCCGATTTATTACTTTTCGCTGAAACATCTTGATTTAACAAGGCAATCCGTCGTTGACATACATTTTCGAGCTCGTATAACCCCTGGTAATGTTAATTATAGAGCGGTTGCTGTCATTCTCAGCGACAAAACAATGTTGTTAGAAGGGGCCGGCGGACGAATGAGAATCGTTGATGCACCAGTAGAAAATATGTAAACGATTCACAATTAGATCAATTGAAAGCATAAATGTGTTTTACAATAAAATGCCATATAGTGTTGTTAGTGTCAAGCTGACTGATGGTCAGGTCAAGAAATTAAAATCAAAATCCGCTAAAGAATGTGGAACAACAATAACGTTAAAAGCAGCGCAGATGTCCGGCGGTACACATAAAATATCATTAACGGATCGTCAAATAAAACATTTCAATGATGCGCTAAAGAAACAGCGAGGGGTTCAAATTCTATTTTCGAAGGCTGCAGTCGCCAACATGATAAAATCAGGTGGTATATTTCCATTGTTAGCTGCAATACCAGCATTGATTGCAGCGGCTGACCCAGCGGTGGCGAAGGCTGCGTCGTTGGGAGCCGTTGATACCGCGGCAGGGATGGCGTTGAAAAAGGCAACTGGGAAAGGATATAAAAAAGGGAAAGGGTCTAAGACTACCAGGAACCCCGTATTCATGGTACAGCGGAAAGGGTCTGAGAATACCAGGAACGGTTTATTAGTTGAAAGCTCAATTCTTCCCATGTCCAATTTTGATTTAATTGTAGCTGCTAAAAAACTAGCGATAAAAAACTTCAGAGGGGATTTATGAAACATCAGTTGCCGAGAAAACCTAAACGCATTAAAACCGGTATCATCAATCTTGATAACAGTGACGGGGAGGGAACTCACTGGGCTGCATACGCGATTGATCCACGTGGGATTGTTTATTTTGATTCATATGGGTTAGCTCCGCCAAGCGAGTTTATGCGGTATATAAATTCTTCGATGAAACTCAAAGAGTTTCCGATTGTTTATTCCACGCTGCCAACACAACAATTAAATGATCCACCGATATGCGGCCGTGAAGTATTAAATGTCCTCGCGGAGATTTCATCGTCACAGAAACCACCTCATATGGTTGTAAACGAATACACGAGTGGAAAATAACAAGGTAATTTTAGAGAATCAATAAATTGAAAAACGAGCTGCGCTAACAATAATGATTGATATTTTGGGACGATCTCTGTCAATGTTGAAACCCACCGCGGAAACATCTGCGGGTTCTATCGAGGATGTAAAAAAAAAATTGAAGATGAAATCGCCGAGACGTTAAATTTAGCAAGTGTTGACCCGAACGAAATAGTTGTATTTCAAGATCGCCAGGGTAAATTGAAATCCAGTAATATATCCGCGGATGAAATTTTGATACGGCAGAGCGAGGCCACTGAAAACTCTATTGCGCTGTATTCCAGCGACGGACGACTTAAACCAGGCGCACTAGTGTCTACGATCACCGACGCAATTGCCGTCGACGGCCGTGATCTGGATGAGTATATACGAGGTTATAATACTTTTCGCAAAAATATCGTACATAAATTCTTTGGAACCCCGCTTGTGGTTGGCATGACTCTCGCTGAAATCAAATACCTTCTGAATTTATTCTTTTTTAACACGGAGAGGGGGAGGATAATGACGGCTGCCGAAATCAAAACAAATTTTCTCGATATTTACACGGATATTTCTAAACTAATAGAAAATTTTGAAAAGGTACAAAAACCCACTAACGGCATCGTTGGTTTGTTTTTTTGAACCCCGCTTGTGGTTGGCATGACTCTCGCTGAAATTAAAAACCTTCTATCTTTATTCTTTTTTAACAAGGAGGCGGGAAGGATGATGAATGAAAATTAAATCAAGGCAAATTATCTCGATATGTACAATGATATTCTTATACTAAAAACTCTCGGTGAGATGATAACCCTTCTGATTTTATTCATTTTTAACAGGGAGGCGAGGAGGATAATGACTGCTGCCGAAATCAAGGCAAATTATCTCGATATTACACGGATATTTCTAAACTAATAGAAAATCTTGAAAAGGTACAAAAACCCACTAACGACGTCGTTGGTAAGTTTTTTGGAATCCCGCTTGTGGCAGGCATGACTCTCGCTGAAATTAGCGAGTTTATTGGCAAGCATACTCACAATACTTACGTCGCTAATAATTTCTTTGGTGTCCCGGCTACATCTACGATGACTCTCAAAGATATTAATATGTTTACGGTGAGACAAACAACACTTAATAACATCGTGGATAGATTTTTGGAAAGAACACCTGTGTCTGAAACCACATCTCTGACAGGCCCGACTCTCGCTGAAATTAAAAAAGCTATTGACGAGCAAAAAACCGCCAGCGACGTCGTCGATAAGGTAAAAATTCCACATCACGTAAAAACCGTTGATAACATCGTATACACAGTTGCCAGTGTGACCTTTGATTGGATCCGAGGAAATGAAAATAGTTTATATTTTCAAAGCAAATATGTTAGTATACCGGGTTGTTATCGATTTACAATAATACATCGCCATAAATTTGATTTGGAAATCGACCCGGCAAAATATATGAGCGGTGTTAACACAGTGACGTATATAAACGATATGATACCATCAAAACCCGACCAAATAAGATACCCTATTAGGATTGATATAACTACATCCGACGAGTTAGTGGTTAGGGATTCGCTACCCTAGACGCTAGAATTTGTATCCGGTATTCCCCCACCGATCATTAATCCAAGTACACAATCGAATAATTGAAGACACTAGCGGGTTTAAAATAGCAATGACATCGATGAAATCAATTGAACCGATAATAGTCCCAGAGGTATCACAATCGCATCGATATCGATATGATACCGTGAAAGAATTTTCCGCGAGCTTGAAATCACTTTCTGAGCGTTATCGTGAAAAAATGAAAAAATATCGATGCAGCGTAACAATCATCGACATCACCGTGTACTCGGTGTCCGGTGTGATGGCCAGCGCCGGGATTATTTTGTCGACGGTGACCATGATGGCTCAGATCCAATCGCTATCTCCGCGACAACAACAATCGCGGCAGTTGCCTCCGCGATAACCTAAAAAGTTACAATTGTGTTCTCAGAAAAAACTCGCCGATTATACAGCTCGGTACCGGATGGTATTTGACGCGTACTCGAAATTATCCGAATTGATCTCGCTGTCGATGGACAATTCGTTCATATCCGATGTTGAATTTTCCGCGATGACCCAGTTGTATAACTCCGCGAGGTTGAAATTGGAAATTGAAGACAGCGTTAACAATAATGTCACTCGAACTGTTTCAACGAATCGCGGAGAATACCACTCCGATACGAACAAGCATGATATCAGTAACATCAACAAACCCACAATTTAGTGTGAACTTTCCTTCTCCGATTCCAGTACGCGAGATCGCGCTGGCAAAATTACGAGTATATCATAGCTGGCCTAATATCAGATCGGTTGCATTTGGCGGTCAGCAACCGAATAACGCACTGGTGTTCTCGTATAGGAATAAACCCGATGGCATCCCAGACTGGAACATTATATTACCAACTGGGTCGTACCAAATTGAGCAAATCGATGCTGCAATTCAGCGTAGAATAAAATCAATCACCGGAAAAGAATCAAGCACTGGAAAAGAATCAAACATAGCTATTAAAGTTCATGAACCGACGCTCTCGTCGTCGATCGAAATAAACTCCCCTGAGTATGCCGTGGATATCTATAACAGCTTGTTAAGAACAGTGTTAGGATGGCCTGAAAAACCACCCGGAACCTCCGACTTAACCACAGACGTACAATCATATCACGAAATCAATCCCGTATATCGAGATGATTTATCTGATATAAGAAAAGTAGAAATCGCCGATAGATTCATATTTACCAACAAAAACACGTTGCAATGGGATTTTATTATTAAAAGAACAGATGAGTCAACTGTTACTATTTCGTTTACGCTAACTGACATCACTGGTTATTTTAATGAAATTAATCAATTACATGAAACACAACTAGAACAACTACGGCAAACAAAATCGCGAAAACACGTTGAAATATTAAATCAGCTTGTATCTGATATGGAATATATCAATGAACGAATTTTTCAAACAATAATTAATGACAACAGCGACAATAAACAACGATTCCTAACCGGTTACAATATCACAGAAGCCGATCTACATAATTTCAAGTTTCCCATATATAACGCTGAGGAACTAAAAGATTCTGTTAGAAATGTTATCAAGGTATTACAAGTACAATATTCCGAATAGCGGAGAACTCGCCCCAGGGAGAACTCGCCCTGGAAGAACTCGCCCCATGGAGAACTCGCCCTGGGAGAACTCATCCCAGGTGTCAGGAGAAGTCGCCCCATAGTGGTTGGAGAACTCGCCCCACTTTACCTGGAGAACTCGCCCCACTTTGCCTGGAGAACTCGCCCAAGGATAATATATAATAATTCTTAGATTTCGCCACATGTTTGTCAAGGCTTTATTTATTGTTGTTTTTTTTCTTCAACTTAGTAACTTATTAAATCTATAAATTGCAATTTTTTAACTTTTCTATTTGATCAACTCCGCTTCTGTACTTAACAAAAAATAAGTGTTCTGTCCCTTTCCCTCTGCTCTTCAAATCATTAGATGCGTTTTATTCGGACAAATAAGAGAGGATGTAAGCATGATGGGATGTCTCCAGTTTTAGATATAAAATGGTTCCAACATAATAATCTACCTAAGTCATCCTGAGATGACGTTATGACATTGACTTTTATAACCCGAAATCGACTGAATTGGCGCTGACCGTCAATAAGCCAGAGTGTTATGTTATTATTTCTCTAACTGAACAATTTAATCTGATTTTTCATTGAGATTTGCTAACTATTAACAAATGATACTTAAACTAAATTTAAAAAAAAAACAAACATTATTGATGCCTACTCAAGAAATGCGGTCGCTATCGCAATAATCATCATGACTAATGCGTAGAATTCGGACGGTTTCTGAAAGATCAGTTGTACTACATCATTTAGTTTATTAATTCTTCGTTGTCAGTGTTCGTAATTTTATTATTCTCAATAATAACACACTATTTCAATTTAAAAGAGAACTTTAAAAACTATTTCGCTACTAAATTACGATTATAAAATAAACAAAATTACATTATTTATTAATATATAATAACACAATGATCACGCGTACTAGACCAAAATTTACTAATGAGGCACAAATCAATGTCGTCGACTCGTTAACTCATTATATACGTTTCTGTCCTTAATGCATACATTTTTGCTGTATCAAACAATATACGTCTATTATTCCAAAAAGGTACTGTTACATAGGTAACCCTTTTTATGCACAGCGGTGGTTTTTTTGTGTGTGTGTGGAAAACAAAGGGTTTTGTGAGTACAAAAGGCGCTGAAAATTGACTTGTAAGTTTATTATAAATAATACAACCCAATAAATGGTTATTGTTGATGCATATCATTTTTAATATGGATAACTTACGTTACTTTGTCCTAATAATAGGAAATCAAAATGATGGGATTGTATAAACCCTTCGGAAATGTAATCATGTTTCATATGTCTGAAAATTATATATTGATAAATCTGTCAAGTAATATTTCGACTAATTTTAGCATAAATAATGCTTAATAATATGTATGTTACCAATACATACGTGAGAAAGATATACCACAATACGGAACACTTGATGATAGCCGGCCAAGTTAGCATGACAAAAGGTGTCATGCCACCATATTTCATTTCTCAGTATAAAATAAAAACATCAAGTACAACGAGGACGAGCCACTAAAGTTATATTATATTCTTTGTACTAAACACCACATATTCGTGGGTATTCTTTCAGCGATAATTGATTTATTTTTGTAAAGTGTTTTTACGCTGGTAAATTGATAAATTTATTTAATAAATTTAGGAGACTAAAAGTTATTAATTATACGACGTAGATTAGATAATGAAGGATTCGATTGTGTTGTGAAAGGAATTTCATCTCTATATTGTACATACTGCTTTGTTTAAAGCCAAATGTTAAGTATTATTACGGGCTTTGTTCAGCGCAGAATCAAGAATATTCCACATATTGGTGGATATTAATTTCCTTGATATGAATAATTGCAGAGATAGTGTTATCAATATTTTATATCACATTTACATCTGAAAATGAAACATGCGTACTAGATGCAGTATAAATACATTTTATTGTCGGGTAAAATTGATTTAGGCGATCAATAAAATTTTACATTTCTTCGGTTGACTGCTTCCAGATATAAATATGTCATCGAAAAATCTGAACCAAAGAGATGAATTAAACTTTTTATTTTGAAGAAAGTCCTTTTCAAATTTACCCATGAAAGGAAAGCGTATGAAGGAGCCATATTAATACACATTGCCGTACCCATTATGTATATGTATTTCGTATTATTACATTGAAAATAATTATTTTCCAAGATAAGTTTTAATATTATAAAAATATCTTCACAAGATAGTTGGTTATTATTAGGATTGTAATCAAGAAAATTTGAATACGCTTCAATATCAACTGCATGCGGAAAGTTGGTATATAGTAATGTTACATCTAACAATACCAGGATTGAAATCCTAGCTGTGGAATAGACTTCAACTTTTTAATGAAAGTTGTTGTATCATTATGAGTTTTGGGAAACATCTAGAATTGAAGTGTACGCATGTTAAGAGAGAAAGTATACAATTCCTCATATACGGAATTATTTATTTTACCATCTCAGTAATGCATGTTGATTTTTTAAAATTTAATTTCCATTGACGGATCTTCGCCAATATGTTTGTAGTCTTTTACATCATTTAATTGACGTTCAACTTATTTAAAATAATCTTGTTGATTCATAATAATATTAGTGTTTGACTAATCATCATTTGTAATCACTATACTGTCGTCATTCATTACGAGTTACCGATAAATCATCAAAGTGTCTATTCCCAAACATAGCACATAACAAGCACTTCAATACCAACACTATACTGTCGTCATTCATTATATTATATACAAACTCAATTTCGTCTTAGAAATATTACTATAATATTGTTTTGTTTTTTTTTGTGATCGAGTTTAAATAAAAATCTAAATATGAATCACGTAAAAGATGTTTTAATTCTGCTATAAAAAGGTTATCTGGGATATGGGGCGACTTGTCCATACGAAGTTGGGCGACTTCTCCAACCACTCTGGGGCGACTTCTCCTGATACGTTGGGGCGATTTCTCCCAGGGCGAGTTCACCATGGGGCGAGTTCTCCCAGGGCGAGTTCTCCCTGGGGCGAGTTCTCTGCATACCCAATATTCCATTATCCTCAAATATAATAATGACCCAGATGGCGGCGGTAGGCATATTAAGCCGCACAATGTAAATATTTCTACGTTGATTGCGCTCAATTTAGTATGTGATGCAATTGAAGGAAGCTATCAAATTAATCTAGAGCAATCAAATCAAGCTCAGCAAGGATATATTCTTTATTCGTTTGCACCAACAGCTCCTCCAGGATTCCTAATTATTGAAAACCCAATTAATCCTGTTTATATGCGATGCCATAATAATTCGCTAACGAGAATTAATTTCCGACTCACCGACCAGTCAAATAATTTGATTGATCTACAAGACGAGGTGTTAGCGATTAGTCTGTTTGTAAAGTCCTAAGGAATCGATCAAATATTCGGTTGAAATCGTAAAAAAACCCTCGTGAAAAATCATAAATGATTTTTGTTAACCTGTAGCAGCAGAGAGGTCGATGACAACCCGATGCGACACCGATGATTGAAAAATCGTTAAGTCTCCGTTTGCCAAATGGAGACTTTCTTTTTTTTTGGGTTAAAATATGAAATTCGCAGGAGGGCTCTATTTTCCGTTTTGAGGCTTCAATCAATTTTGTCGGAAAAAGTTGTAGGGTTCGCAACCCCTGCTGCTAATACTTTATCATGGTGCAGCTGCTTTTAATTTAATGAGGTTTTCTTAAAGTCACAAATAATTGCAATGTGCTCCAAGAACATAATTAGGTGAGAAAGTTACTTGTGAAAAGAAATTTGGCAAAACGGTGGGAAATGTACTTAAAATGTCAAAAAGAGAAGAGAATGAATAACAAAACAATGAAGACAATCATTTTAATGTCATTTTTATTTCCTTCACTGACATGGTGTTAATGTTTAATCGAAGTTGCACAAATGATCCATTACACAATGTATTCTACTTTAAATTTCATATACTGTGAGGACAACCATACTCAGCCATACTCATAAAGTTTTTGATTATTGCAGACGCCCTTGATATCTTAGTCAATTACTCTGGGTCTACGAATTCAACAGTTTTACTGACGTGTATAGCATCTGTAGAGCCATCACAATACACATTCCAGGAGTGGATCCACAAAGTTGGAGAGACAGAGATCAGGAGACTAACTGGAGAAAATACAGCCAATACTTCCACACTAACATTAACAAACATCATCATTGAAGACATGGGTGCATACGTGTGTACTGTTGATTTCTATATAACTGGTCAAAATGGACAGATTAAACAGACAGGGCACACTGATATCTTTGTGCATGGTAATTATGTGAATTTTGAATAAAGTCAATTGAAATTATGCTGTTAAGCTAATCTCTAATTGTTTGTATCTTGTCACGGAAGAAATTTGCAAACAGGTCCGGAAGGTCTATTGGAGAGAATGTAATTGGAAGTGGTGTACATTTGTGCCTTGACATTAGTTTGTTAGTTATCCTGAAGATATCTTTGTAGCTGGAACTCTCCATAATCTTAGTACTACAGTGGGATAATTTGGCTAAATATATTGTGTGAAAATTTCCAAATACTCTATATTCCGCAATACAGGACCTTCCGTCCTGTTTTCAGGTTAATTAGTAAAGACATGATCAATGATAGTAGCAATTTTCTCTGTTACTCTGGTTGGGGTGTTAATTAATTGAGCAAAGTTGTAAGTTTCAAAGTTACTTATCTATGTTAATGGTGGAGTTTTCATGTAGTCAATGTTAAAATCACATAATATGATAGTTTCTAAATCTTCCTTTAGTAATGCTTTTTGAATTTGAGCCTCAAATCTATCAATCCAGTCAGCTGTGGAACTAGGTGGCCTGTAAACTGAACATAAGAGTATTGGCTTTGATTGGGCAAGGGTTACTTCGATCCAGATACTCTCTACCCCAATAGTCTCTAGATCAACACGTCTGTTATAACTAATGGAACTGTCTACATAGAGAAAAATACCCCCACCACCCATGGAGTCTCTATCTTTTCTTTCAAATTGGAAGTACTTTAAGCCAAATCATCGAAAAGAAAGGTTTTACATAGACCGATAACACTGGTCAACAGTGAAATCATTACTGACTTGAAAAGGCCCTAATCTGTAGAATTTTGGTGTGCCGAACACGAATATAACCGTGAAATTGTTGTATTGGCTCTCGTTTTGAAGATATTCATATACCTCATTTTCTTTGTTTCACTGTGTAAATGTCTCCAGTAGGACTGCAGCAACATCCGGAATAATGATGTAACATTGCATAATACCATCATGCTCACATCATCCACAGTTGATTGCATCATTTTCTGACGCAATGCAATACTAATGCCATGCGGCTGCTGAAGTAAGTTGACGTCAGCTGTGTACTATACATGTGTAGGCCTATTATACTAATGCCAGGCGGATGCTGAAGCTGACGTAAGCAGTGTACTATATAAAGCCCAATCAGATAGGTTCAGCATTTAAAATATTTTAGACGTTGTGCGAGACAGTTCAAGCTACTGTTACATAAAACTTATTATTTTATCCATTTACGTACAATAAAGAACAGTAATGCCTCGAAAGTGTGTTAATACCGCGGACAATTTTTGCTATATTTGTGGGGAAGTGACATTTGCCAACCAGAAGAAAAGTATCAATTCTCAAGTGAAGAAGGCATATCATCTTTACTTCGGATGCAAGATTGGTGACCAAGACAAGCCTTGGGCTCCGCATATATTCTGTGCTACATGTACAACACAGCTTTCACAGTGGTTGAATTGCAAAAGGTCATCAATGCCGTTTGCAGCCCAATGGTGTGGAGAGAGCCAAGCAACCACCTAAATGACTGTTACTTCTGCTTGGTTCCTCCTCTTTCCGGCGGAATAACGAAGCGAAAGAAGTCGAGAATAGTCTACCCAAACATTCCGTCTGCATTGAGACCAGTTCCACATGGTGAGGGACTTCCTATTCCAGAACCTCCAGCAGAATATTCTCTTGATTCATCTGACGAAGACAAAGGTGAGTCGACCTGTTCTTCTCCTGGTCCATCAGCATGCAGTGATCCAGATTTTCACTGTGGTGCATCATCAACCCCACACAGAATAACACAGGAAGAACTAAATTACCTGATTCGTGATTTGGACTTATCAAAGAACAAGGCAGAATTGCTAGGATCAAGACTCCAACAATGGAATCTTCTAGAAGAAGATGTCACAATTACTGCATATCGAAAGCGCCACCAGCAATTGGAGCCTTTCTTCAGAAAGGAAAGTAATCTGATAATCTGTTCCGATATTGAGGGCCTCATGAATGCTTTAAACATCACTCATGACCCACAAGAATGGAGACTATTTGTGGACTCTTCGAAACTGAGTCTCAAGGCTGTGCTTTTGCACAATGGAAACATTCTTCCATCTATTCCAGTAGCGTATGCTGTCCACATGAAAGAGACATACGATAACTTAAGGCAGCTACTGAATTCCATTGAGTATAACAGGTACATCTGGCACCTCTGTGGTGATTTGAAGGTCGTTGCCCTTTTAATGGGACTGCAGCAAGGATATACAAAATACATGTGTTTCTTATGCGAGTGGGATAGCCGAGCAAGGGAAATGCACTACATGAGGAAGGAATGGACTCACAGGCAGAATGTAGCCATTGGAGAGAAGAATATCCAACACCCAGCTCTGGTTGAGGCTCAGAAAATCTTGCTACCACCCCTTCACATCAAACTAGGTTTGATGAAGAACTTCGTGGAAGCCATTGACCGGACTTTGCCAGCATTCCGATATCTGCATGAAAAATTCCCTCGACTCAGCGAAGCAAAGATTAAAGAAGGAGTTTTTGTGGGTCCTCAGATTCGAGAGCTTTTCAAAGATGACCGGTTCAACAATTTGCTGGAAGGTGACGCGAAACAAGCATGGAATGCTTTTCGCCTAGTTTCTACAAACTTCCTCGGAAATGTTAGGGCAGAAAACTATAAGGAACTAGTAGAAGACATGTTGATGAAGTATAAGAATCTTGGCTGCAATATGTCTCTAAAGATTCACTTCCTTCATTCCCATTTGGATTTCTTTCCTAGCAACTGTGGTATTGTTAGTGATGAACACGGCGAACGTTTTCATCAAGATATTGCAACAATGGAACAAAGATACCAAGGAAAATGGTCCACTACAAAGCTGGCTGACTACTGCTGGACACTCCTCAGAGATGATCCCGAACAGCTGTACAAGAGACAGGCGAAGAAACCTAAGATGTAGTCAATGACTTGATTTTTTATAGGTAGGCTATTACAGTTGACCTTTTACTATTGGAATTCATTTCGTTATGTAAACATTAATTTCTTGCAGATTACAAAAAAACTAGAGCCAATTTTGTAATTTGACTGTCAAATTCGTGTTCATCACATAAAAATTGATAAGAATTGACTAATTTTATTTCAGTAACATGACTTTTGTAAAAATGTGTTGTCCAGTGTAATATTGACTGATCTATTTTGCTGTAATGTTAACTTTATCTTAACTTTATCTCATTCAGTTTAGGAAGGACGTGTTAAATATTTAGGTTGATTACTTGCGGACTTCTTTTGAGGAGCCCAAAGACATGACAATTTTGACGAGAGGATTGATTTTCAGACAAGGCAGTATGCCCTGGATTGTCTTTAGACCTGACAGATTTCTTTACATTGCCTTGATTATTTACATAACACATGAAAAAGATAACATACAAGATCCATCTGTCGTACAATGACCACATGTAGTGGATAAATGTGACTATTCAATATGAGACTGATTTACATGCATTCAAGAACACATTGATACATTGCCTTCTACCCTTTGGTATGTTTGCATGTACATCATTGCCTTCTACCCATTGGTATGTGCACAACCTTTGCTTATGTTCTACATCGTTACAGAGATGGCAACGAATCTGTTTTCCATGCAGACACTGCTGTGTTACATGACCGTTATTAATACAATTCTCATTGATGGAATTCCCATCATTTTTCAAAACTGCCATCCACTGAAGAAACCAATAGTAAACCATAATGATATAAAGAACTACAACCCAGTTTATAATCTCCCCTTTATAAAAGTCATTATACCAATGTATAGCCTGCACATAACCCTTGCCACTCTTCTGAAGTAGTTAAAGACAGTTTCTATGCTTTGGATAGTATAAAGATTACAGTCCTCACCCTCCTTGATTTGTCTGCAGTATTTGACACATTGGATCATGATATATTACTTCACCATCTCCAGCTTGTTTTTTTTGGCATTCAGAATACAGCCGTATAGTGGTTCAAGTCCTACTTTTTAAACAGGGCACATATTGTATAGGCAAATGATGAAATACATTCCAGCCCAGTTGATCTATGTTGTGATGTTCCATATGGGTCTGTTCTTGGACATATTATCTTCATTCTATTTACCCAGCCGCTCTCAAGGGTCATAGATCATCATCCAGTGTCCACCAGTTGTATGCTGATGAAACCCAAACATACAAGTATAGCTACCAAACTAATGTTGATGCAACCATCCATGGAGTAAAGAGGTGCATGTCTGATGTCTGATCAAGGATGACATGTAACTAGATATAGATGAATGCTGACAAAACTAAGGCCATCACAACACAACAACTTTATCATTCACATCCTTTACTTCAAGCAATATACCGCTCCGGTGGCCTAGTGGTTAGAGCGTCCGCCCCGGAAAAGGGAGGTCGTCGGTTCGATCCCCGCCAAGTCATACCAAAGACTTAAAAAAATGGTACTAACAGCTGCCTTGCTTGACGCTCAGCATTAAGAGGTTAGTGTTAGGACTGGTTGGCCTGGTGTCAGGATAATGTGACTGGGTGAGACATCATGCTACATGTCTGCGGCATGATGTCTCAGTGCTAGACATCACTATAAACTGCCTCACTGTAGACATCGTAGCGATATGACTGAAAAATTGTTAAAGCTACGTTAAAAATTCTAATAAACAAACAAACAAACTTCAAGCAATAAATATCAGCAACACCAATATTAAATTCACTCAATCAGTACGAACCCAGGGTGTTACTCTGGACAGTAATCACACATGCACCAACATGTCATGAACATATGCAAGGCTGCATATCTTGACTTGAGATGCATCAAGTCCATTCACATATATCTTTCAGATGATGCCACTAAACACGTGTGTGTTCATTAGTACTTTCAACGCTGGACTATTGTAATTTCATTATGTTTGGTTCGTCTCAATATCTACTCCAGAAACTTCAAAAGGTTCAAAACGCAGCTGCTTGATCATCCTTAGAGTACTATGATCTGAGCACAACTCCCGGCTGCTCTGTACTCTAAACTGACCATCCATTAAATCTAGAATCAAACACAAAATGTGTTCTCTGCAATATGCTTCACTCATGGACTCCAGTCTGACATACCTATCTGACCTCACCCATTTATACACACCAGCAAGATACTTACGTTACTGACAATCGTATAATCAGTATTTGCGAAAGGAAGCGAAGTCATATGGACAATGTTCTTATGTGTACCAGGGCACTGCAATGTGTAACAAGCTGCCAATTGAAATCAGACACAAAGACACAGAGATTCCTTTCAACCTTTCAAGAGTGCTTTTAAAACTCATCTGTTTCAACTGCAAGAACAAACCTTAAATACCTAATAATGTTTCCTACCTTAAATATTTTCAGCACATTTGTTTGTTTTCTAATTTCTTGGTGTTTGTTTTGTTGTTTATCATTATATCATTAGATATGTTGTATAACGCTTAGAGCTTTTAAATATTAGGCGCTATGCAAAGTCCTCATTATTATTATTATTATTATTATTATTATTATTATTATTATTATTATATATATATATATATATATATATATATATATATATATATATATATATATATATATATATATATATATATATATATATATATATATATATATATATTCTAGAATACTCACAAATTTAGTTAAGACAGCCTTTTGGAAGTGTGATCCAAATGCCCACTTTCTTAAACTCACAGAGATAATATTTCCTAAACACTTGTAACAAAATTTAAAACAAATGGGATGTGGTTTATGGTGTGCTTGCTGGACTCATGATATCTATCATCATTCTAATGGCATATAGTATCAGCACAAAAGGAAAAAAAATGAATATGTGTAGGTAATCATCATTTGTAAAATGAAGGAACCAATATATTTTTCGTGTGTTTTAAGTGGAGACATATAAGCATGAATTGGAATGACACCTACCCTATACAACCACAGAATTATTATTTCCCTCATGAAAATAATTGCTTATAGTAATATATTCTTCATTGCTACATTGTCGCTTGACTTTCCTGTATACTGGCATGTACTAATGTTTCCACCAATGATCAAACCTCACCGTCCCCGCATTTCCTTGAAGTTTGTGATGCATAGTCTACCTGATTAGTTATTTAACCTGTAAATGACCCGATATGCTTATAGAAACTTCATATACTTTTAGGATGAATTTATTACTTTAATACATGACTATTACTTCATATTTCTGAGTGTCACTCTGTCAAGTTTAATATTTATTTCCTATGCTTGCAGCCTGAATGTTATTTGTAAATCACAATATCTAACACATTTTAACTTCATTTGCATACATATTACTGTTTTCTAGATATAAGTGAAACATTTTATATCTTTTCAGGTCTAGGATGGTATCTGAAACAAAGTGATAGTGGTGGATCAGCTATGAAGCTCTCCAGTAGTCTGGTGGTGATAGCAAGGTTTCATAAGGACATATGCAATGTACTGCCATAAGTGATCATGATATCACAACACTAATAAAAAGCACCTCAAGGATATGGCTTAGATCTTCATGAGAGAGATTAGCACCATTGTTCAGTAAGGAAAAGCCTGCCTAAAAACTGTATTTTCCTATCTTATAGTCGCTTTTTGTAGTTATCGACACTGAAATGTAATGCAATTTTCCTATAAAACATGGAAGTGGTCTCATCAGATGTTTAAATCTGAGTGCACAATAAATATGGAACATAGCACCTATTGTTGCTTCTTTAGTGTGTACACCTATATGCACCTTGACAGGCATGTTGTGGTTTGTTGCCAAAATCACTATGAGTCATGCTACTTCATTACCCCTGGGAAAAATGTTCTCAGTTACACAGACCCAAACCACCATTTATTTTAAAGACCATTGATTGATCAACTTTTCTGTCTAAACTTTGACAAAATCTGTTTTCAAACTTTTATGAAAATTTAAATTTTCAATAAAATTTTAATTGATTCAAATGTATAAATTTTAAACATATTTTCAGACAGGCCTTATCTTGTAGTACAATTAGGTTTTTACAGCATTGAAAAAGTCCTATAATTAAGGAAGATATAGCAAATTTAGTTTTGGTTTCTCAAGAGCACATGAATCAGCACGTACACCCTGTATAACACCAGCACTACACACTTTCCAGCAGGTGTCACATGTCTTGTATGCAAGGAAATTCAAAAAGACTTCATGTATAAAGTTCAAATAGGTGTGGCATTCAAATATAAAAGTTTTACTAAAATTTCCCCCAAAAAGTTGGGCCTGTCAGGAATCACACCACAATTAATACTTCCAGTTCAGTACCCACGAATGTAGTTCCAGTCTATATTTAGAACATTTTTTCCTCTCTCATTTTGGTGGTGATAGAAGAGTTATATTGATGCATATTTGGTAGGGATTTAAAGGTAATTGTTTATTCTTGAGAATATGAGCAGAGAGAGTGGTTGTCAGTGTGTAATTTGGCGTCAGCGCACATGGAGTAATAAGGCCTTGGTGATGATCCGGAAGTGAAATATGTGTTCTGTTTACATGCTGCTCTGTTTACAGTGCAGCAGCTCAAAAAAATGCAGATCAACCCTTCACAAGAATTTCACAGTGAAGTCATCTTTGGAGGTATTTTAGATTAACATATGATTTGTATTGATTGTCACACTGTGGACAGGTCAGTACTGAGAAATATATCTAGAGAACATATTGTAAAATTAATTGTGGTCTATGTCCTGTACAGGCAGTATTGATGAAACTTTAATAGGCTATAAAATTTTTATTATTAATGATAAACACATGAAATTTGAAGGTGTTATATATATTAACATTTAAAATAGACAAGTGCTATTAGAATTTAAAAAATAATTTTTTTTTTTATAATTTTAATGATTTTTTTTTAAAATTAAAAAATTAAAATTTGCCCCTTAAAATGCACATAGATAATATTTTAGGAAATTATATCAAATAATATCAGCATCTTTATACTCCTACACCATATACAAGCTACAATGATGGATATTTGTCAAATTTTGTCCGAGAAAATTTCTTTGTAAGTCAAAATGAGACAAACATTTAAAATGTATGAAAGACAGATTCTATTTTGTATTGATCATTCAAACTATTTATTAGGGGTCCAATCAGATAATTTATGTGTTTATGATGGGGTGACTTCCTGAGTAACACATATCTGCTTATATAGCCTTTAGTAATTGTTAACAAATATAGTTACAGGGTGTTTAGTGAGAGGACAGTGATGAAAACTTTATACTAGAACCTACTCAAGTTCTCTACTAAATCAGTTTAAACTTTCTGAGAATGAAATGCAGGCTGAAGGAATAAAATATACTTCCCACATGTATATTTACCCTTAGATGTAAGAAAACAGCAAAATGATGTAAGTTGAACACAAAATGCATTCAATTTTATTGTTCAATTTGGTTAAGATATTGATTAGTGAAGTGCGGCATTGTGGGCTGTATGATGTTATGTGAATTCTAATGATCCATCTTAATTTATGCATTGTTAATTACTAATAATATTTGTTAACTGACGCTCTAAAGATTGCATAAGATATATTCAAACAGATATTTTGAGTTTAACTGTGTACAACTGATCTTAGCATGGTTACATATCCCACATGAACAAATATTCACATATTTTAGACTGTTTGGGATCCAATGTTCACATTCAGGATATCATATAGGCTGACATTGTACCTACAGTGAATCTGTAAGACACATTTCTGGCTGTGTGCACTAAATGTATCCCAAAATGTTATTTTCTTCATTAATATGGCATGCGTGCCTCCAATCCCTTATGCAGTAGACACTTAATGCTTAATGCTCACCTAGATTTGCAATTAATGTCCCAATTTCTGAAATTTTTGGTATGGCTGCATCCAAATATTGTCCTATAATGCATATTTGCAATGTATTTGACACGCAGTTTCTCAATCATTATACTTTATGGTTGTATAGCCAATTTAAGGACACATTTCATTCCAGAGGTGACAAAATAGTTTCTCCAGTTGCTTTGCCTTCCATGAAAAATGACTGTTGCTTCACTTGTGCACTACCTTACTGACATCAAATAAAATATTTTCATACATCCACCACAACTGACATTAAAGCTTAAATTTTTAAGTTTACCAAACTTGTGGCCTTCATTGATATCTCTTAAAGTTACATACCCATTTATTTTAATTATGAAAGCATTCTAATAAATGAAAATATTGTTCAGGAACATTAGACTTAATTTTTAGATTATCAAGTCACCATCACTATGTTGCTTTGATTCTTTGTGAAATTCTTTACATTAATAGCAAGTAACATTGTTTCAAGTTCTCATTATATGAACATTATTGACTAATTATATCAGCACCAATTATTCTTTTTTTTGAGGGGGGGGGAATGAAATTGTTTTCAAAACAATAATGTTGCTATGAAAATAACATGTCATGTTTAAAAGGTAGATCAAAATGCTGAGTACAATTTTAAATTCACATATACCTCTGGTGGTGCAAGTTTTGTATCAAGCTTCATAAATAGTAATTCCTGTAACTCCTAAAAACATATCACAATTACAATTCAAGTATGTGGTACATTATGTTACAATATGTTATTCATGGGCAAATATTGTACCTTTTCAGTAAATATTTCTCAGTTTCCATAAATGAAGCTGCAATCTCTTGACATGCCTTTTCTTGCCAATTTAACCGTTTGATGTAGTCTTGAACCAACATTTTCGCAGCTTGTTGAAAATTGTTGTTCTTGCTAGAGTTATTTCTGCCAGTGTTCTCCAATTCTGATAAGATTGTTCATCATTCAATACTTTGATCTTCAAGTGTATGTTCTGCGCTAAGTAATTCTGCAATTTCACAAGATCTGAAATCAACAGAATTTTATGCCTGTTCTTTCTGGTCTTTCTCCTTTTCATTGATGCAAGAGCAACTGATGAGACAGAATCTGCCTAGTCTCTTTTGTCTAGGTGTAGAAATGATTCAGCATCATTCCTCATTTTTTCATTCTCTTTTGGAACAGCCATGCCTCTCTTTAAATATGCACACTTTACAAGAAGGTGGCCAAGTTTTAATGCCAAGGAAGGTATCTCAAAAAAAGGTTTCCCAGACTGCGATTGTGACAAGCCACACAATTTTTCAGTTGCCTTCAGCAATGAATCAAAACAAGATCCACTAATCAAATCAATAAGTTGTTAAGCCCTTCCAGATGCTGCAAATGCTATCTTTCTCATTCTTTGGCAAATATCTTTGGCTCGGGCACTGCCCAGCTTTTTGTGCAACACTTGTCCAAATGTCATAATTAGTTCATCTTTTATTACTACACTGAAGACTTCATCATTTCTCATATGCTTTAGTACTGGTGAGGTCAGTGATGGTTGAAGGTTGAATGAGTGTTGAGTCTTTTTAGCTAGTCCACCTGCTAATAAAATTCTTGATTTTGCCAATACAGATGACCTAGCATTAATATCTTAAATTTCTCTTCTTCTGTAGAAAACGGGCATGTCATAATTTTGGGATTAGATGACAAGTCACAATTTATCTATAAGGCATTATGTGCAGGCATCTCACTGTTTTGTCCACTTTGCCACTCTTCAATGTGTACTGTCTTGTAGGCATCATAACTGCATGGTGTCATAGTTATTTTTTACAAATGCTATCTAGGCAATTTATCCTCCATTTCTAATTCACTTATTCAGGCTGAGAGTCAGTGTCTCTTAATTCTTTTATTCCTATAGTTTATTGACATGAACATCTATTTTGATAAATTGTCATGAGATCCTAGTGGCTGTTTGACAGGTAATTTTTATATTAAAAAAAAGAATATGAGTAAAGGTACATGACACATCCCATTATACACCAGCCCCACAAAACTGTCTTTAATGATTGCCTTGACCTTTACCTTATATACTAGAGTATGCTACATGAATAACTGTAATTTAGTAATTTATATCTGGATAAAAGTCACCAAAAATACTTAAAGATTAGAGTGATATCCTCTGTGTGGAAACAGATCTCAAGAGACACATTTCCCTTAACCGTTTACATAAATACATCATTATGGCACATTGTGAAATGCCAAATTTTAGTTAAACTATTAATAAACCATTAGAAGGGACCAGATAGTCATTAGTTAGATTTATGAGACACGTAGTGCCAAAGAGACAGATCTGTATAGTAGGATGTGACCGTTGTACTAATTAAACGTTGTTTATTCAGCAGCCGGGGATGACTGCTGGCGACCTTTAAAAGTTTCATTTCTCACAGAAAGTGTCAGAATTGAGAAAATGCAGAGATTCTGTTACTTAAAACCAAAGCATGTCATATTGACCATGACGTAAGCGACTTTTAGAGGAAAGCGGGAGAAAATACATTTGATTCTGATTGGTCACAGTTAAATAAGGGGTGTGTTTTCACCTGAAGATCTTTTAGAACATAATACCGCACTAGTGAAATTAAAAGTTAGTCTGAATTTTTTCCTGTGAGAGGACAGAGATAGAATTATTTAGTAAGGCTCCGGATGTTATTCTAAACAGAAGTGCATCCATTAATTTGTGGACCAGGGGAAAAAACCGCCAAACCAGTTGAGTGACTCACCAAAACACACAGTGGAAGAAAATAGTGTTTTGGGGAAGATTGTGAAGTTACGGGAATAATGATGTAAACTTTGGAAACGGAATTGGGAGAAACGGAAATTGCAGTGTACGCATGAAGCAGTGGACAAGTCTGGATTCAAGCGGAACATCCACGAGTGCAAATTATCTAGAGAGAAAGGGACTTCTAGAACAACATTAGATGAAACAGTGAACGTGGACCGAGACATAGCAGGTTATGAAAATCGAACAAAGCACTGACTTTGATTGTAACACTCGATGCTATGATGATTTTTAACTATCAGTAATAGAACGGCTAATTTGTTTAATTCTATTTCAAATCTTATTGTAATTCTGTGAAAGTTTATTCTAAACCGCATGTATTCCTAATGAAAGGAAGTTCCATAATTGTGTATGTATTTGATTAAATTGTTTATTACATAATATTACATAACTTTCCTGTATACCAAAAAAGAATGAAAAATATATATCTCCTTTAACTTTGTAATGCTACGTTGCACTGAATATGTCAATATAAGTACAGAAAATACCTTTTATAAAACATCAAACATTTCTTTGTAAAAATATACGTGATGAGGACCATCAAACTAAAATGAGAAATAAATATTATCCAGAGTCTTACTTGGATCTCAAACACTGCTGACATATTGGAATCAGAAGAAGCATCAATAATATCAGGAATCTGCACCAGCGTATGTCTAATGTCTGAAAAGAAAAACACAAACTAACATGGACAAAGCAACAAGCAGTCTGTCAGCATTTGGTGTTGTACAAAGATGCACCAAGCTAGTGGGCAGATAATACCTATTGTCCTACCCCGCTACTCCCTTGTCTGCATGTGGCTTATTCCCACCCCTCAGCTGCATCTAGCATAATACACTGCTCTATGGTCTGGCAGTGTAACACATAGCTGCCAACTCTCCAGGTTCACAGTTTGTGAAAATGGTGATACAAATTTGTGAATTTTTTCATGATTCGTGAAGTAATCATAGAGTCCGCGAATATTTGTAGGAACAAATTAATGTATGTCAAATGCATGGTATATTCCAAACTAAACTTCACTTTTTGAGCTATATATATCTTTTTCCTCTGACCATTGCCATACCATTTTTATATTTGGACATTTATGTTGGGGGTGTAAAGTCCATTCCCTATCAAAAAGTTGGAATTCAACGACACCATTTGGTGTTGGCATGAGGTAGCCTCTTACTAGCCAGCCCAGCAAACTTGAACCAACTTTCGTAGAGATATACCTGCATGAAATCGATAGGAATTTGATAAAAAAAAGTGTGTGCATCACCTCTTAATTCCGCTGACAGAAGAGATGAAAGTAGGTCATTGCCGAAACTTGCTTGAATCTGGCTATTTTCAGTCTGAATCACATGACTACACAAATCTCGCCAACCTCCATGTCAATAAAGTCATATAGTTACATGACCATCATCATCATCAGTCTCTTGACCTAGTGTGGTCACTGAGGCACTGTGCGGCTGAACATCTGACCAGTTCCCTCCACTTGTTTCGATCATGTGCCAATGCCCGTGTCTCCGCTACAAATAGCTGGTGCTCTCAAAACACTACATTCACTGATATCATCACATCATGTAGCTCAAAACTAAGACCTCTCTCTCTAAAACAAAGGTTATATAACATTCTAATATACAGTTTCAAAATTCCTCATATTACGAAAACCAAACAAAAGAAATAGGGGGTGTCACGTGATTGTGCTTACATATTAAAAAAATCACATGCACATAATATGGCCTTGATTATACCAATGACTTTAGTCCAAGAATAAAATTTAAAAATATTGTTTACTTCTTAAACCATGTAGTCCAATCATGACCTTGACAATAACCAATCATTTTGAAATAAATTTATTCACATGTCTGCTACTAATCTTGAATCTAGGTCAACACCTGGTGTTTATGAAAGAATGATTAAGAACAACCGATTTTCTGGAAACAAATATCTTCTGTTAATACATTTACATTAAAAAGCAAATAATAGAATAAAAAATGTAAAAGTGACAAATAATTAAATTAAAGTAAATATGAATTAAATTTAAATCTGATATTCATAACTTACATTATATATACATTTTAAAAACAGTATGTTGCCTATGTCACTGATTCACACACATGTGCGGAAGGCAGATGGAGTCTTAAGTTATCAGATGTATTGTGCATAGCTGCAGTGTAGTTGTGTAATTACAACCTAAGAATGCTGCTTGCTTATGTCACCATTAGTAACATAAGTACATGTAATAAATGGCCATGACATTACTTTCATCATTTTTATCATCACAGCCTGCTACTGACTAAATGCCCCCACCATAAATACATATGTAGAGAAAACTGTGGGCAGTTTAGATTCTGTTGATGTAAGTTTTTTAGTGTATATCAATTCATCATTTTATATCCATAGTTGTTAATAAGTTTTTGATTCAGATGTTTTTTTCATAACAGAAAGTGAAACAAATATTACAAAGCATTTGTAAAATGTAATATATATTTAATATAATTCATAGCAGCAAGATAACTCATTTGTGAAAAGAAAACAATTAAAATACAAAGTTAATAGTTTGCAATTAATTGAAAATGTACCTGTTGGAATAAATTGTCCTATGGCCAATTGTCAATCATGCTTATCAAATAACCAATCTGTGAGTGTAAATTAGACACACCTACATGCATTGCTTTCAACCGCCATTTTCCTATGAGAAGCAGCTTGTGGCAATAATGAATTGCTTATTATAAGTATTTACATAGTGTGCAATGATTTGTTGATTTCTACATTGATATGGGTAAAAAGAACTTATTGGGAGCCTTGTCATTCTGACAGTTGATACCCAGATCTTCTAAACAGAGGAATTAGATTTATTATTTTCAGAAACAGAGACAAAAGTTTGATGGATAAATACCTTGTGTGTACGATCAGCTGAATATGGAAACAACTGATGACAATTACAGCATAAACGCATGTAGACAGCATGTCTTGTTGATGGCTTTAAAAATGATTGAAATTGTAAAATGTATGCAAAAATATAAAGAATATGGGTAAAGAACCCTCTAACTGTCAGGCTTAGAAGGATATTATTTTTATTGCAAAGAAAAAACTGAAAAATCCCAAACTGTATTATTTTAAATTTTGAATAATTACATTTTGACGTGTGAATATCCTTTCAAAAATTATCAGTGAGGTACACAAATGTAATAATAAAAAAGTATAAAAAATGATGGTTTCAGATAACTGTTATTCAATATATTAAGCATGCATTTACATATTTACATCAACAGACATCAATGATCACAATACCGTCTGACAAACACAGTAGAACTTTAAAATTATTATGAAAACAGTATATTTCAATACAGTAATTATTTAATGATTATGTTATTTTTTTTAATATTCATTTACTTCCAAGTCAGTATAAACATAATCCAGATAGAATTAATAAGGATAAGTTTAGATACTAAATACATTAGCATCATTTGCAGTAAATTTCTGTTTACATGAATAGGTTATCAAGCAGCTTTGAAATTTATTATTATTATAATTTACTGAAATAAACAGGTTATTAGGTTATTAATACGAACTGCAACAAAAATACATGTACAATAGTAAGGGTCAGTGGAATTATTTTGTTTAATACAGAAACATGACACATCTTGCATTTAGTGCTTGTTTTAGTACAACTACAACAGTACTGTATATCTTTAATTTTACACAAAATCATAACCAATGCTTTTTTAAGACAAATGTAAATAATAAACTGTAATAGTAAAAAATGGTGTCAGCAGCTAATATGCATTAGATTTTAAAAGGTTAAAAACTGTAATAGTAAAATTAAGAGAGTGACTAAAAGTATGAGTTCAACCAATCAAAATAAATTACTGGAATATTATCAGGCTTGTCATCACTTGGAATAACCGGCGTTTAATATTTATTATCAGCTTCGATATCATCCAAATCATAAACATCAACAGTTATTTCTTGTGCAAGAAGTAATGTAATCTGTGTACGATCATGTGAAATTTCATGCCGGACTGGGATGGGTCATAAATTACTTAACACAACACATATGTGCTAATGAATCTCACTTTTTTAAAAGTATTGGATAATATGTGTCAAAAGGGTAATCAATGTACCTCTTGGTTCATCCAAATACAATATGCTGTCCCAATGTGGCAAGGTATGTGGCAAATTCGCATGAGGCGCCAGGGTCTGGATAGCATAATCTGTTGGAATCATAGATATCCAAACAATTCATGTCAGAAAATGAAGAGGAAAATTCGTCTCCAATAAAGTGCCACATGGGCAAGAACACTACAACATATCACACTTCATAGTTTTTAGTAGATATTGGCTCTGCTTGACTTATCATAGGAGCCACTTTGTATCTAACTCAACTACTGGACAGGTTATGATTCTGACTTGACTGCCTAAACATAATCTTCATAACCATCAGTTATCATGGGATATTGACAACTGCAGCTGCAGAAAATACCGATTAACAGTCACCTTGCTGCTAATACTTTTCAGAACACTTCACCCTCACTTCATACATATATACTTTATGGATGACCCATTAGTGTACGAGAAAACAATTATATGAAAGAATGAATTAGAAGGTCACTTATCACAAGATTTATGTAAATCATTATATAATAAACAAGCAAATGTACATTTATATAGACATGTTGTTTCAGAGGTCATGGAAACACAATCAGGCATATTTGAACGCCAATGTTTATCTTGGATGCTGAAAATCATTTAGTCGGGCGTCCTCCATATGCATGTAAAAAGTGGGTGGCAAAATTCAAAGATTTGCCTGACGTTTTTAAGCCACCTACTTAGTGGGAAAATGTGTTGATTAATTAGCCGTGCTAATATTTTAAATGACAGAATTTAGTGGCTGAAAGACCCAATGATTTAGATGCTGCCATTATAGCATGCTGCCATTATAAGAGCATGTCAAAAGAATATGATGCAATAGCTGGGCAGCAGGTTCAAAGGTTTTGACTGGTGGCTGAGTGGGATATTGTATTGATATTGTTACGTGCTTAGGCTCGAATAAACAGTAACCTAGAAAGAGTGAATATAACAAGCTTGTAAAACTTAATAAACAATTTATTGAGTACAAATATTTTAAGAAAAGAAAAAAAATAAACTTACTGTTTTAGAGAATCAAGCCCAAAAATTATTCCAAAAAAGAATTCACAATATAATCCACTAATGGAATTGCAAAAGTCCTGATAAAAAAGTGTCCAAAGAGTTCCTGGTTCGAATATTGACGAAGCAATCCAAGATGGCAGACGATGTCACATGATTAAGTCAGTCCTGATTTTATGAAAGTCAAATAAGCACAAGTTTTTCCAGATAAATAATACAAACATTTCCTCTTAATCCAAACGAATTGAAATAATTTCCAATACAAGGTAATAACACAATAAATTTCTCTTTATCCAAACGAATTGAAATAATCACCAATATAACTCGAACTATAACACACATCTTTATATTCTAAAAGCCCAATCTTTCTACTGAACTGCTCTCTCTCTCAAACACAACTATATACTGTTTTCTACGTAAACAGGAAGGGATAACGTGATATTCCAGAATCTCACAGAACAAAACCACGTTCATAAAAAAACATACACAGTGTATGACCCATATGAGAACTAATAATTATTATAGTAAAGCTCTAATGTCCTTGGAATGAACCAATCATTTTAGAAGCTTGTTTACCAGCCTAGAAGCAAGGCCAGAAATGAGGTTAACATCTGATGTTTACAAGTAGAGTATAGATCAATTTAATTTTTCAGAAAACACTTCCAAATTTAATGAATTTTAAACCCAAAATGTCAAATTTGAATCTGTCAATTCAAACAAAATAAATGATATAAATCAAATATACGTAACAATATTTACTGTGATTGAATTCAGCCAGAACGACCCAGAGATGCACATGTGGACATTTATAAGAGTACATCAAAGAAACAAATTTATAGTTTAATTTTAAATTTGTGTTATGTTCTGAGCATAGCAAAATAAGCATTGCAATTGACCTCTGAATCTAGACAAGTTGGGACTTAGACAAAATGCCATTTGCAAATTTTAGATAAGCATTTTGGGGTTAAAAGGCAAACTAACCTCATGTTACTGTAACTGATAGTCAGGATGAGACAGTAGCAAAATGTAATAAAGTGTGTGATACCTAGCTTAGTGCATGGAAAAAGACATTCTTAGGACTGACACAATTTAGTCTCACTCTGATAGACAAACAAGAGCAATGTCAGTGATATAAAGAATGTAGAAATTAACTCAGTGGCAACAAATATTTCTTCTAATTTGCATAGTTTTTAGAGAGGGGACTGCAATTTCTGCTGGTGAGACTCCGATTTTTACCCAAATGGGAGTCCTGGACTCCTAGTTTTAAAATCTTAGCCAGACCTCGGTTAGTTGTAAAACTCAAATAGTAATGACTGTTATTGTCATCAGATATGGATGAGGAATGACAAAGTGTTATTCAAATTACAGCACCAGCTCAACGGACTGTTCTGATGTTAATGATCATTTGAATGTAAAATATAAATACGCCTACAATCAAGGTTGTAATAATATTGATTTAGCAGATTTTGATAAATTTTGGTACATATGGGATATAAGCAGAATTTAGTGAGTATATGGAAACCAATAATCATTACACATATTTGAGTGATGAAGCTGTATAAATTCTATGTATCGTTCACGCAGACCAAAAATGATCATAACAGTTGTGTAGTTATGTCAGAGAATTTATGAGACTCAGACGTATCAATTTAAAATGATTCAAAATTATAATTGTTTCTTTTTCTTTTCTGTTCTCTAATACACATGAGTGCTATGATATCTGAGGTCTTAAATTGTGCAATCGGCAATAAACCCATTAATTTGCTCTATATCAATGATATAATTTCCACTTTAAATCAGATGACTGGGGAAGGAAAAATGATATCAATAAACAGGTGCCATGTATATTCCAGAGTTATCAAAGAGTTACTCTGATATTGCAGTACAACCAAAAAAGTATTCTGATGATGGCATATACTTGTCTTAATTTGGGGAACTTAATGTATGTGTTGCATGAAAATGTAATCAACTTGAAAAATGAATGCTACATCCATGTCACTCACGCTGCACCTGTGTCATCCTCCAACGGAAAATTAAATCTGTAACCATCTGAGATGAGGAGAGTTGTGCAGGGATTGTTGATAAGAATGGATGATTAACTTGAGCATGAAAGTACATGTCGAAGCTCAGACTGTTTGAAAAATTTCCAGTGTTACAATGAATAGTAATAAGTCATTTACAATATAATGTTCTAGTCAACACCTGTTAAATGTGAAAGCCACCATATAACAACATTAACATGTTTTACAATATTTGCTAACATATATTCAATCTCATTGCAATTGGTAACCGCTTCAGTGGCTCAGTGGTTAGAGCATCTGCTACGGAAGCGGGAGGTTGTGGGATTGATCCCCGGCTGAGTCATACCAAAGACTTACAAAAATGATACATACAGTTGCCTCGCTTGACGCTCAGCATTAAGAGGTTAGTTTAGGACTGATCGGCCTGGTGTCAGGATAATGTGACTGGGTGGGACATCAAGCTACATGTCTGCGGCATGATGCCCCAGTGCTAGAAATCACTATAAACTGCCTCACTGCCTCATATATCATAGTGATATGACTGAAATATTGTTAAAGCTAATCATAGCAATTGAAAAACATGGTTATCATGTTATCCACCTCTTGCTACAGTCATAAAAATTGTAAGAAGATACTGATTCTATCTTAGAACATGCAGTAAAGACATTTTTTTGAAACAGTAATAACCATGGATTTATTTTTAAAATAGTGGGAACCCTCCGGGGTCCTAGTGGTGTGCCTCGCTTGGCATTCAGCAATAAGCGGTTAGTGTTAGGATGGTCAACCAGGTGCCAGGAAAATGCGGCTGGGTTGGACTTGATGCCCAGTGCTAGACATCACTATAAAATGGCACACTGCAGACATCATTGTTGTTGCTGTTGTCGTAGGGTTTAACGCCATTTATCAGCACATGATAGGCTACACGTGGCGGCCAGTAATAATGGTGGAGAAAGAATCCGGGAAAATAACCTGGAAATAACCACTGACATATGAGAAGATACTGGCAAGCTTTCTCACATACCCACATTGGCAGAATCTGAGACTCGAACCCACGCAGACAGAGGTGAGATGGCAGTGATCTGTAATGGAGAGCACTTTAGACCACTCGGCCACTCGGAGCCCCTGCAGACATCTTAGCGATATGACCGAGAAAATGTTAAAGCTACGTTACAAATCAAAATAACACGCGCACACACTCTCGTTTTCCACAAATAAACTGGTAATGATGAACTAGTAGCTTATGGACATGTAGTGGATATGTAATGCATATAAACTATGTACATGATAAATGGTGCTATGGGAAAAATACCGAAAAATTCGATTATCGAGATATTAAAACCGCAATATCGTAGTAAGCCACAATATTGGTTTCTTCAATAATTTTTTTAAGTCATCAAAAACTAATAACGATACTAAATGTAAAATGTACTATATAGAAAGAAATGTAACTCATAGAATCAAACAAAAAAGTAAATGAATTAATAATAACAATTTCAGTATATATAATACTCCTAAATAGTATAAATGCGATCTTATTTACTAATCTACAAAAACTGATGACGGTAACAAATATGTCTGGCGTATATCATAATTCATATATGATATATGGCTTAATTTCCATTTTATTTTCACAACATACCTATTAATAACAAATTTTTTAGTAAATTATGTTTCTCCGAGAATACTTACCCGATCACATTACTTTAAGAATATAAGCCTGCTACCTTGCGAATCCAGCCCTACCAAAAGACGAAAATTGGTCTTTCTGTCTATGTCATATAGACAAAGGGCAATAACTCTTTCCCCTTACCTCCCCTTGCCACCCACTAGGTGTCGCCAGTATTTAAGCTAAGCGGCATATAATATATGAGGATGTTCGCATGGCGGGGTGGTTGGGAGGGTTTCTTAGTAATGTGATCGGGTAAGTATTCTCGGAGAAACATAATTTACTACAAAATTTGCTTTCTCCTTTGAATACGTTCCCCGATCACAAGATTTTAAGAGCATAGGTAATAGGAGGAGGGAATGTGGAGCATCCAGCCTCCACCCCGGGTATCCCCTAGGGAATGATGGCTGGATTCCCCATTTGAACGATAACCCGGTCTCCTAATTTTAATCAGCAACACAGCCCAGGGTCACGTTATATGTGACCCTTTATACGGTTAAGAAGACAGTTTTTGAAATCTTCTTACCTACAAAACATTATCTGGCGAATCCAGCGAAGCTAATAGGCTGTGCTGATTGTTGTACATGGGTCTGGTGGGCATCTGGGCTGCCAACACCGGACCTACTAGATTCAAGGTTTGCCTCTGCGAGGACAAATCTTTAAGATAAAACTGGAGAAGGTTGACTCTGCATGCCAGCCAACAGCTTCTATGAGGTAGGTGACTCTGATCTTGTGAATCCTCAGAGTTCGCAGAGCATATAACCCACTTCAACCATGAAGCAAGGGCTTGAATGGTGATATCTCATGTCCCAGCTATCACCAGAAGAAAGAGGTGCTTGTATGTGACCTGACTCACCTCTATGCCTTTAAATGGTGCTAGAGTGCACAAACAGGATCTTGCATGGCTGCTGATCTTGACTTATCTATAAAAGAAAGCGAGCTAATGATGACTCGTTGATTGCCAATGGATGGTAACCTATATTTTGGCTACGAAGCCTGGCTGCATCAAGAGGACCACCGAACCATCTGATCTGAACGGAAGATAGTTCGAGTCACTAGAAACCCTGCATGCTGGAGCTAAGACTATCAAGAAACCCAATTTGTATGATAGTAGCTTTAAGGAATTGTGGGCTAAAGACTCAATACTGTCTGAATTGAGTCATGTTAAAACCCAGGACAGATTCCATTTGGAAACAGGGTGAGGGATATTAGTCGATTGAACTTTAAAGTGGTCAAAGGATCTGACATATCTTTTTCATGGCTGATAGCACATGTACCATAATGGCGGAATGTATCTGATATCATGGAGCGGTAGCATTTGATAATAATTGGGGCCAGCTGTTTCTCCTCAAAAAGCCAGAGACAAAAGTCGGCCAGTTGAGTGATTGCGACACTCAGAGGAACGATGTTAATGATATGGTACCAGTCCCTGAAACATGCCACTTGCCCTCGTAAGCCTTCAGAGTAGAGGGCCTTCTTACTCTCGAGATTCTCTCCACAATTGAAGATTTAAATTCTCTTGCAAGGCTGTCTGGACAAGATCCAAGCTTGACGATAAAGACGGTCTGGACAGGGGTGGAACACCCTTGGCCGCGGTTGCCTGAGAAGATTTTGGGCTGACTGTAATCTTCCTGGGTAGATCTATCACCAGATCGAGTAGATCGGAGACCCAGGAGTTGTTCCATCTGAGAGGGGCAATCAGAACCATCTGACAGTTCTGACCCCTTAACCTCTGGATTATTTTCAGTATCAAGACCGTGGGAGGGTAGGAGAATGACCACAACCCTTCCAAGCTGACTGACCGAGCATCCACAGCCCAAGCTTCTGGGTCCGGAACCTGTGAGACGATGGTGGACAACTTGCGATTTCACCTTGTTGCAAAAGATCGATCATCGGACGTCCCCAAAGTGTGTCGATTAGAAGAAAGCCTGATTGATGGAGTGACCATTCCGTGTGAATGACTGGATAGTGTGTCAGCCAAGATATTGAGTCTGCCGGAAATGTGTCTAATTTGTACATTGAGGTGGAGATTGTCGCCCCAATGTAGAAACTGCCAGATCAGATTGCACAGATCTGGTGATTGGTGCCCCCTTGTTTTGAGGAGGCAAGTCACCACCACTAAGTTTTCTGACAAAAGGAGGACAGATTGCAATAAGAGTTGATCCTGCCAGAAATGAAAGGCATTGATGACAGCCGTTATTTCTGAAAGGTTTATGTGGAGAGGGCTCGCCCCTTTCACCCACGTGCCGTTGACGGTATCGAAGTCCGGCAACAGGTGGGCACCCCAACCGTAGGTACTAGCGGCGGAACATACCGTTATCTCCGCCTGGGGTATCTCCAGAGTAATCCCGGTGGACAGCCCACAGGGGTTGTGCCACTGACTCAAGAATATTCGTATCTCTGGCGTGAGCATGATTGTGTGATCGAAGGGACTTAAAAAGGGCGCCATTACGCTAGCAACATCCTTTGTAAAGGGCGCATAAAAAGACGACTGAGCGAGATCAAGTCCGCTGCCACATTGAATAATCCGAGGAGTTGCAAGAACACTCTCGCTGGAATGCGCATCCTGAGGGAAACGGACTCTACGAGTGCGATTATCTGGATGATCGCAAACTCGAGGAAGCCGTACCAGATTCAGATCGGGGAGAAACTCCACACCCAGATGGACCAAAACTCTGGGCTGGACAGAGATCAGACTTTATCCAGTTCACGAGAAAGCCTATATGATGTAAAGTGATATATGATCGTTTCTGCCTTTGAGCAGAGTAGAACTTAACATATGTTTATGGAGGATGTCGTCCAAGTATACTGCTGACGCTATAGATGAAGTCGAGTTGAACAGGGGACGACGTAATCCATAACCGTGGTACAAGCCCAAGGACTGAAGTTGAGGCCAAAAGGTATGACCTGGACCTGATAAACCGAGTCCCGACAAGCACAACAGAGAAACGTCCGTGACTCGTGGGATAGGGACGTGAAAATGTGTGTCGGTCAGATCTAGAATAACAGCATACCCGTCGGATGGCTTGATCACGCCATCGCTACATTGAATTTCAGGGTGGTTGAGGTGGCTCAGGTCGATGAACGGCCTCTGGATAAGAAACAGCCATGAATAAAACCCCAGCTATTGCAGGTTTATTAAGATATATATATATATATATATATATATATATATATATATATATATATATATATATATAAAGGCATTCTTCTCCCGATCTGACGGTACACCCGTGAAGAGGGGAGAGTAGGACAGGGGAGGGGATGGATAAATGAAGTCCAAAGTCCCTCCGAAATGACCTGAATCACCCAAATGTTCTACGGTAATAAAGTGGTCCGTGACTCGTGGGATAGGGACGTGAAAATGTGTGTCGGTCAGATCTAGAATAACAGCATACCCGTCGGATGGCTTGATCACGCCATCGCTACATTGAATTTCAGGGTGGTTGAGGTGGCTCAGGTCGATGAACGGCCTCTGGATTAGAAACAGCCATGAATAAAACCCCAGCTATTGCAGGTTTATTAAGATAGATATATATATATATATATATATATATATATATATATATATATATATATATATATATATATATATATATATATATATATATATATATATATATGTATATAAATATATATATATAAAGGCATCCTTCTCCCGATCTGGCGGTACACCCGTGAAGAGGGGAGAGGAGGACAGGGGAGGGGATGGATAAATGAAGTCCAAAGTCCCTCCGAAATGACCTGAATCACCCAAATGTTCTACGGTAATAAAGTGGTCACTTGGTCCTGAAATTGCAGGAGGCAGCTGCCCACAGGTAGGCAGTCCGCTGGCGGTGGACAGGGTATGTCAACGTCTAGAGTTAGGAGGCGTGAAACTGGAGAAACTTGGGTTCTTGCCGCCTCTGTATGGTTGCCGCCTAGCTTGATTAGACTGTGGGCTCCCAGCATTGGGTTGGGATCTATACTACACATTTGATTGTAAGGATCCCTTTTCCCTGATCTGCCTATCATCCCTCCGCTGTGTCAGGGGATGATTGTTTTGAAACGCCTGCGAATGTTGGGCGATGAGTTGGAAGGGCAGTTCCTGAGCTGCCTGCCTCCGAACTTTTTTAATTTCTCCCAAAGTGTAAAGGCAACCCAAACAGACATCCGTAAAATCCGAGTAGGATGGGGCTTGAGCGACGTGGACCACCTACAGGCGTCACGTCGTATCAGGTCGAAGTTGGCAGAAGCAGTCAATGCATTGGTCATGGAATGGTGAGCTGCATTGTTAACAACTCTAGCAATCCAGGCCGTCACTTCACAAGCGTGGTCATTGCCGCATTTGCCTAGGGAGTCGGAAACAAATGGCTAGTGAAGCCAAGTCTAACAATGAAGACGTAGCGACTACGTTTCAGACTAGCTTTGACGTGGCATTAGAGATCAGTACTGAAGGCATCTGATGGAGTTTTCGTACCAGGTACACTGAACGTCGCTGGAAGTTAGCTTCCTGGAATTTTTTTTTTTTTGACCGACTGGGGAAGAAGCAGGAAGGACATCGTCTCTTCCTCCCATTCAAGATCTACAGATGCCGCAACTGTGTAGTCTTGAATGGTAGTAGGAGGTGGTGGGCAATCTGAAGTTTCCAGCAACCTATACATTTTTTCCCCTTTGGCCTTGGCACTAAGCTCAGTCCGTTCCATGACCGGATATGTGGACGGCTGAAAGTGTTTCGTCACACTCACTGTGTGCTGAGTCGTGTTCTGGTCAACTCAGGCATCTGTGTACAGCTGATTTGCCTGCGATTCGTCACACACACGGTATGTCGAGTCCTGTTCTGGTAAAGCTGCCATATCTGGGTAGTGCATACCAGGTGACATAGATAACTCAATTCCGTCATCTCTGATAATGTCACTAACTCTCCCTTGCGGATAAGCCATGAACCAATGGACAGACGGCAATGCCGACTGATTTGCCTGGCATATAGTCAGCCGAAATGTCGGAGACGGTCCGGCTATGACCGGCACCGGCCACTCCAATGGTCTGGTTGGACGGATAGATTCCCCTATAACATCTCCGTCATGGTAGTGATATGTAACCGGTAGTACAGATTGATGCACAGGTACATCACTAAAATCCCCGTAAATCCGACCTGGGCAGATCGCAGTATGAAAAAAGTCCCCATGTTGGTACAGCGGTACAGACGGATGGACGGATTTGTCACGAAAATCCCCGTAAATCATAGCAGGTCGGCCTGTTAAATCAATAAGGTCACCATGCTGGGACGGCTGGTGCCGGCTTGATTCCCGGTGCCGGCTGGGCTTGAGGGCCGGAGCCGGCTGGACGGCTGGTCGGCCAGTGCCGGCAGGGCTTGACAGGCGGAGCCAACTGGATGGCCTGTGCCGGGTAGACGGAAGGTGCCGATTGGACGGTCGATGACGGGTGGACGGCCGGCTGGTTTGCCTGGTGTGTGGTCCGCCGGAATGTCAGTGACGGTCTGGCTATCACCGGTACCAGCCGCTGTCATGGCTTGGCTGGACGGATAGATTTCTCATGAAAATCTCCGTCATAATATTGGCATGTTGCCTGCGGTACAGCTTGATGGGCAGATTTGGCACTAAAATCCCGGTAAATCATAGTTAGTCGGACCGTGTTAGCAATACAAAGGGCTGGCTGGATGGCCGGCTGGACGGCTGGTGATGGTTGGACGGTCGGTGCGGTGACGGCGAGATTTTCATAATGAAATGGATGTGATGGAACCTGTAAAAAACCCATGCGTCCTGACTTACAGGCCCGAACACTCCCCAAATGTACCCAACTACGCATCTGTTCAAAGGCGGACTGTTGTACCATGTCAACAACATTTTCCTTCATTGCCACATTGCCAACACCCGTTTTGCCGTTCCTGCCTTCGTTGTCGACTTTGCTACTGAAACGACAAAAGAAGAGAACAATGCACAAATTAACAATTCAGCATATTATTAAATCGATAATACTATAACCGTTACTAACGGAGTAGGCAAAATTATTCCGTGCCATGTTAACTCGTAATGACAACACTAGTTACCGTCATGAGCGTGTTGCAACGGGTCGTTCAAAGACGAAGTCTACTGAAACGACAAAAGATGATAAACAAAGCACAAATTAGCAATTCAGCATGTTATTAATTCGCTATTACCATAACCGTTACTAACGGAGGAAGCGAAATGATTCAGTGTCGCTTGAACTCGTAACGACAACACAAAGTCCGCCATTAAACAGTTGCAACTTGGTCGTTCAAAGACGAAGTGTACTGAAACGACAAAGAAGATAAAACAAAGCACAAAATATCAATGCAACAAGTTATTAATTCGCTAATGTCATAACCGTTACATACGGAATAAGCGAAATTATTCAGTGCCGTGTGTATTACATGCTAGTACCGCCATAAGCGTGCTCTGACCACGTTGCAACCTGGTCCGAAGTCTAGAAAGGTGACAAAGGCACTCAAAATTGGAAAATATTGTAAAATAATGTATACAACCTGTAGAGGAATGATTATCCAACACAGTAATTCCAAATTTAACTTCGGATGGTCCGAATTTACACTAAGATGGCTTGGATTCATTGGAGGTCTAATTGTACGTGTTTGAAACCGTACAGCGAAGCTTAAAAACTGGCGACACCTAGTGGGTGGCAAGGGGAGGTAAGGGGCAAGAGTTATTGCCCTTTGTCTATATGACATAGACAGAAAGACCAATTTTCGTCTTTTGGTAGGGCTGGATTTGCGAAAATATAGAAAATAGGCAAATAAAGAGCAAAAAAGGGAAAAACAACAAACAAGGAAAACACCTAGTACATGTACTAGCTCAAACCAAAAGTAATCATCAAAAATGAAAGTCTCTTTAAGGGATGGAAGCACCACCAGGAACGAGCAGGTATATCAACCTATTCAGGAACCCACCTGCACTACGGTGGGTATGAGATAACCAAGGCTTGTACACTGAGGAACCATACAGAAATTTAAAGAAGCGAGTAACACTAGAAACAAAATAGGGAACCTGGAATAACTACTCAAAGCACTTTAAGTAATCAAATCACTCCAGGAATAATAATAAACCAACAAATAGCTGAAAGAAAACAATAGGGATACAACAAACCAAGAAGATCAAATAAAGAACAAATATTGAAGATAATAAGGGATTAAAAAAGTCATGTCAAAGGTAGGAAGTAAGCAAACAAATAGCAACAACTAGGTGAAACGACAGTCCATAAAAAGTCTAGCAACCAACTCTCATGCCTCTAACTTTCTGACTTTTCTCTCAATACTGCCTCGTTGACAGCACATACTAATCACCAATTCTTATCCAATTCGAAAGTCAGGAAGCCAAAAAGTAAATAACAATAGATGGTCTGAGACCAGACCATCGCATAATTTTATTCCGATATCATGGTCCCAACTTTGACATTATAAGGTACCGGTAGTCAAAAATCCAAGACTGCACACAGAACTTAGGATTAAGACCTATGGCCCAAAATAATGAATATAAAGTGGTCAAAAATCCCAAGACCATCAGAAACAACAGCACAATGGTGCATCCAACAACATAATTTAAAATTAGTTAACTAAACAACAAGAAATATAAGGTGGTATTGAACTAAGAACCATCAGTGCAGCGGGTCAATAACCGCAAAATCACTAAGCTGGCACACGGGCAGTAATCACTATTGATTCATAAAAGCACAGAGTCTATCAAATTGACAGGGAAAAGTTTAGACCAGATACCCAGGAGTATGGAAGCACAACTGACCAACCTAGGTGCAAACCTGACCGAGCCACCTGACCTCCTTTTCCGCCACCAGACACCACAGCTCCCACAAACCACACCTACAATGTAAGCCTTTTTACCGCAGCAATGTTTATATTGGATCAAATGATGAGTGCGTGCTGGGTCAATTCCCACTCACCACGGCCTTTAATTCATTTCGATAGTTGCTCAATAGCGACTTCGATCTGATGGCCAAATTAAATAGTGTTCTATGAACACATAAATGTCTGGGGGATGTGGCACCATTCCTTTCCCCAGAAGTAATTAAATAGCCAGCTATGCTGGCACTAAACAGTGCCAAATGAGTCCAGTAGCCGAGTGCACTTTAAATGTAAATTTCGTTCACAAGAGTATCATATACCCACGGTAACAGGCTGATTCGGACCATGGCTGATTCGGACCAAGCTGATTCGGTCCAAATTACGGGCTGATTCGGACCAGATTTCTGGCTGATTCGGACCAGATGTTTTCTGAATTCATAATCTATCTGTAAAGTGTCGAATTTTGAATAAGTACTGAACCTTAAACTTGAACGCATTGAGCATTAAAATTTTATCATATTTAAGCCAGAAAAGTCTTTGTGAAGGGTCACTTTGACCTTTCCCCCCCCATGTCAGTGTTAAACATGAAAGGCCAGCATTTTAGATTTGTTCGGGGCATCGCAACGCTGTCCTGAGAAAGTAAACATTTGAACCCATGTCAAGTAGTCATTTTTAAAGGGAAGTTGATGCAACGTAATTCAGAGATTATAGACTGTCCAAAATCTGACGAAAGATATGATTATCTAAAAATTTAATGCAGATGATTTGTTTTCGTCTACGTATACTGGTGTGAGTCTGAATATGTTAATGCCTTTTTTAAAAGCAAGATTTATGTGGAATATTTCTTTATCCTAAAGAAATCATATTTACTAAAACAACGAGCACTGTAAGTGATTTTCATTAGCTTCATTTATTATGAATGATTTAACACTATGCACATTGCTATTGAAAGTGTATACCGAATACTGTACAAGCGCAAAGATAAGAAGAATCGCATTATTATTTAAATTAATTTTATTTACATAATATGGCCATGGAGAACTAACATGGTCCATAAATGATGGCACATTGTTTCAATAGCTGACTGGTGGAGATCTGTTTCTCTGCATAGGACTTCCACAATGCCATCAACCGTCCCTGGCATTTGATAGTCTGCTTACGTTGGTATCTCCTTAGTTTTCCCTCGGATACCATCTTAACTTGCGTAGGAACAAGGGTGGCTTAATTGTACAAAAGCAGTATCAGCAAGTAGAAAGGCAAGTTGCCTTTCTTGGCACGCCTGTTAATACGGTGGTGCCATCCCTCAACATCATTCGAATACTTCGACCGCAAACACTCAACGATGTCACGTCTCATATGCTGCTGGTGATCCACTTATCATGCACGTAGTCCATGTACTTTACGAGGGCCTCAGACGCAGTTCCCTTCTGACGTAGCTGCTGAAAAGTGGGAGCAATATCCTCCGCCGGAAGGAATGGTAATGCAAATACTTTCCTCAAAAATTTATGAACATCGTCCCTGCTGTTGTACGCCACCTGAAAAATATTAACATGAATTATATTGTCTGTTTTTTTTAAACAGAAAATAAAATATTATCTAGTCATAGCTGAACTTTTCTGGCAATGTTACTCATTCCAAAAATATTTAGTCATGTACTAAGGTATAACGCACCTAAGATGAGATGAGATGAGATGAGATAAGATAAGAAAAGATAAGATTTATTTAACCTCGGCATGATTTATAAAACAAATTTAACATAAGCTATAATGTGCGTTATACCGACATTACATAAAACAATGATGCATTACAAGAAAACATGATTAGTAAGACAAAAAACAGTACATAAATACAAATTGGACAAAACAGACAAATGCATAACATAAGCATGAGCAAGCAAGGCATTTTTTAAAGTCATTGAGTAAAAGTGAATTTAGAATGTGGATAACTTAAAATAAGTAATATATATAATTATTTTCACAAAGTCAGAGTTAATAGAAGAGATAAATGCACAAGAACCAAATTTACTTTCATTTTTCCTTATGAAATGTTGATTAACATTACATAATATAAAATCTTGTTTAATACCTGAAGTCCTTTTTCTTGAACATTTCTCCACAGTGATTGAGTGAAATGGAAAATGCAGCCGTGAATGACCGGGTCATGAAACACGCTTTGTAGTCCTTTCCAGATTCCTGCCTCGAAGTCCGCAACAAAGGACGTCACAACAGGTTCCGCTGGTAGATGTTGTAGAACAGCCCTGAATACTTATGCATATTCAGATAATCATGTCATTATTCACAGCCTTAATCTGACTAATTGTTGCACATATTAATTTGGTTAACTTAAATATTTTATGTTTTATTTGTTGCATATAATTTGTTTATTGCACTGATACCCAAATCATACTGAAATTTTAAAAAATACTGTTTTTTTTAATAGCACATACACTTATTATCTATATTGAAGTTCTACTTTATGAAAGATCAAATTGATTAATTCCTAATTCAAAACAAACATACCTTTTTGTAATCTCTTTTGCTTTTGCCAGACATCAAGATGAAACACAGTGGCAACTGCTTCATGTCATCATTGGACTTAACGAAGGCGTGAATTGACAGGAGCTGATAAAATGGATCCTTGACAACATTGAAGGTTCCATCAATGAACCATGTATTTGCCTTGGACAGCAGTTCCAACTGTTTTGTAGTGGCGAAGATCAGGTGTCGTCTGTTGCTCACTTCAACATCGGCCCTAAAGAATATTTCGGGAATCTGTGACGCAATGAAGTCTTCATCCAGCTGAAAAATAAAATGTTAAATGTACATATTGAGTGATCATATATTTATTTATATATGTATTTGTTTATATTACAAAATGATAATAATTGAAACGCTTATTACCTCAAAAGATAGGTCATGAGGATCACTTGGTCGCATTGTCTGTCGTGCTCTGTTACATATCCTGACCATCGTGGAGTATACTGGTCGCGAGTGTTCTGGTCGCCAGGGGTCAGCATACTCATGTAGAATGTCATCTACCATTGCTGGCGCCGACCCGAACATGTCACCAAATGCTAAAGTCTTCAGCTAAAATAAATAATTAAGCTACCGAAATTAGTATTTTCGTATATATAAAAGGATGCATCAAGTTATCATCGTGTAAATTACTATATAATTATAATTAATTTTAAATAAAACAATTATAGCTAACGGTGAAGCGCTAAATTATTATTGTACTATTATTATGTATATTAAATGTGACAAACATACCTTCGACTTCATTTTGACCGCTACGAGAGATCCAGGGATCGATGGATGCGTATGAGAATGGTGGCTGCATGTAAATATTTCTCCTCTTTGTTTCACAACAACAGGACACGTGTTGACTTTTCCGCGGACGGCGCATCGCCACTCCATCACCCCACTCTTTAATTCCCTCTTAAATCTGTAGCTGTATCCATCGCTGGACATTAGCTTCCTCTTTCTTCTTTCCGTACCCTGGTCAACAATCTCAAATGTGACCCGTGCTTCTAGCTCACTGGCCGTATCCGTAATGGAATCTTTCACGAGTGACCTTCAATTAAAAAAACGTCGTTTTATTAACTCCACATGAAAAATTTATAGTGATAAATAGTCTACTGAATAAAAACATTCATAATTTTAATACAGCTGGTATAATTTATAATTCAGTATACAAAGTAATTGTATGAACGGGTTAAGTACTTTACGTATACGAATAAAATACTTAATATGTAGTTACTTACACTTCATCTTCTTCCAAAAGTTCCCTGTGGGAACGTGTGATGTTGAATGTAATGTCACCATCAACTGTTGTCATCTCATGTCTGGAAGAAATAAGATAGTATAGTCAGAGTTTACTATATAACTTGCCTTTTGATAACGTTACATTTTCCATTAAAAAGATATCATTCAAAATGTACACAAATATAAAACTAATTACTATTGTATTAGGAAGATATACTTGCATATATGTGACTGATGAGTTCTCCTCTGGGACGCTGGCATCGTTTTCCTGAGAGACAATGCTAGTTTCATCATCCGAAAAGTCGTTATCTTCAGGAACGCTGTTGTTCATCTGAATCGTCACCGCTGACTGCTCTGTCACAGAATTACAGCCGTCTTTCGTCTGCTGTGATGCTACTAGAGTGTTGACTGGAGTATCTGTAATCAAGCGACAATCCTTGCACAGAAAGTGAAACTCTCCGTTGTTTCTCCACCAGCGTCGATACTGCTCTCTGGTTACTCCTGAAAAGCAAACATTATTTAACGTGATTAATTTCAGCTTATAATCGTTCACAAAATTAATGAAAATTGTTGTTAATTTTTATTTATATTGTACTGCATATTCTCGCCATGAAGCAGAAAGAATTAATTATTTCACACTTATAATAAACAATAGCACATAATGTATTGCATATAGAGCAAATATAATTTAATTAGAGAAATAACAAAAATGAACAAAAATATAATTTTGAATTCTCGCCTGAATTACATGATTTGTGTTGCCATTTTGGAACAAGAATCACAGCTCATTGCCTGTTGAAAGGCATGAACATGGTTCTCACAGGATACGCAATTAGCAGTCATTTTAAGAATGATGAAGAAAGTGCATCTCCCCCTATATTTATAAGAATGACTGTTTGATAAATGCCGCTCTAATTGTCACGTCTGATTAACACCGTCTGTTTCATACGTTAATCAGAATGCGCTTAATTGGATTAATCACAAACAAGATTGACAACGTGATCATGTGTGTGGAAAAACTAAGTAGCGTAACCATATTGTAACCAGCAATTGTATAACAATGTCTGTGTTAGCTAGACATGTTAATAATTAAATAAACACACGGGGATCAAATGTCCACGCTTTTTTACATCATATATGGTCATTAAATTAAGTATGTCATTAAGCCGCTTTGTTGTTTACCAATTGTATGTGGCAGTTTACTGATGGTTGTACAAGTACAGTTGATTGATTTAAGCTGTGGACAGTATGGGGCTACATTTCAGAATAAAATTGGGACGTTAATTTTCAGCTCATTAGCAGCAATAACAGCTGTGAAATACGACTTATCAAAATGACTGCATTTTATTAGTTTAGAGTTCAGAAACCAGGATAAAAAAGGAATCTTACTGGATACGCCGCCTTAGAACATTGAAAGCAAGCGTTTTAAATCAAAAAGACTAGAAAAAGACAACCATGCACAAATAAAATTTTCTTTTAAATAATTCTCAAAATTTGCTTAATAGTCTATAGTTACTACTATAATAATGAAATAGCCTGGATATAATTTGCGCTTACATAAATGTACAGATGTCGTAATGGCTCATCGATTTTTAGATCAAAAAAATATTTTCCAGTATCCATCACAAGTTGAAATAAACTAGTTGAAACAATATAAGCTTAAATGTTTAATTACAGTAGAAATAGCCATGTAAAACTTTGCAAACATAACTGTTTTTCTCTTTTATTTGTTTGTCTTGTCTATGTTTTGTATTTGCCTTTGAAAAAGACCCATTAAGAATCGAAAGCGCTCAGGCTAGTTAGATACTAATTTTGCACTGTTCGTTGTCAGTTTATTGCATATATATATATATATATATATATATATATATATATATATATATATATATATATATATTCTCTATTTTGGTTGAACAAATCTAAATGCTATAGTTAATATGGAGTCTGTTCTGATTTCGGTTAGAAATTTGCTAGCAACTGTCTTACGTAAATTTAATTATGTTTTTTTTTTTGGGGGGGGGCACCAGACAGATGCCCCCGCTCCCCTAATAAAAAAAGTAAAAGTTTTAATGTATGTATGTACTCCCACAGGTATGTTGTTTGTAGTTTTTTATTTTCCATTTAACGCCCCATTTAATTTTTTCCCCATTGGGGTTATATATTTGATACGGAGTATTTTTAGTATCCCTAGTGTTTTTTCTGTAGATCCTTACTAAGTGGGAATTGATCTACCCACAACTAGTAGTCTACTTTTGTATTTGTTTGACCATGGCTAGTGGTCACCTATTTCCTTGTGTTTGCTATTTGTGTTGGTGCTATATGTCTGTTGCTATATAAGGTATATACCTTGTATTTGTGTAAAGGATTTCCATTTCATTCAAGTTTATTCACCAGTTGTCTTACTTTATGTCTTATCTAAATGGAAGACATATATGTTTTGTTATATTTATTTATATTCTATTTTAATTTAATTTTAATTTGGAATTTTGTATAAATTGAAGTGTGTTATTTAAATATTTAGTATGCTTCAATTTATCTAATAATATTTATATTCTTAGGTCCTTCTGCCTTGAGACAGAATCTGTACGAATTTATTTGGCTGTACAGTTCCTGTCTCAATTTGGTCCGGCCTTTAATTATTTATTTTAATTAAGAGTAAAAAAAAAATCAAAATTGTTTAAGTTCTAAGTTCCCTTTAATGGGAGCAATGTCTATTACTGGAGATAGACATGGTAGATAAAGTATGGATTTAGTATCCAGAGAAAATAGATGTGCATTAACATAGTAAGATTTAATTTATGGGTGATTTTTTCCAAACTCTGCCACAGGCCTGCTCACTTCGCGTAGCGCCATGTGATTTAGCCCCATGGCGTCCTCGTGTGTACTTTCCCCTCACATGATTTATAATAATAGTAGTAATAATAATCATAATAATAATAATAATATAACTTTTTTTTATTATCTTTTTTTTAATTTAAATTAAATAATTTTTCACTTATAAAATGTACGTAAATTTAAAAGCCGAATATCAACGTTTTATATGCTATTACTATGTCTGCAAAAACAGTAATAACTATCAAACTAAATAATGTGTGTGTTACATGTTTTTTCTTATAATAGTTCACATGGTCCGAATCAGCCCGTCATCTGGTCCGAATCAGGCCGTAATTTGGATTAAGCTAATACTTACATTAACAAGTAACTAACTTCCATTGATGGATCTGATGTTGTGATGTCCTTGCCGAAGTTTCATGATATACGTCCGAAACTATTTTTTTATGCTGTAACTTTTTTCCTTAAATGTGTTTAGAATTAAAAGGTTTTATCTTGGAGATGCCAAGATATAGAAAATTTGGAACACAATTATGTGTCTTTTAATTTTAGAATTTCGGGACCTAGGAAATTAAATTAACAAAACGTTGGGTACTGACAATTAGAGATTACACACAACTTTAATGTTTGCGCATGTCATGTAACTGAGTGGAACATTACCGTATCAGTTTGTGATTGCCATCCATATGCCACAAGGCAAGAGGGGACGGAACTGAATAAACCCGTTGCTCTATACACCGTAACTGCCTCAATTGTTGTCCAACCGGATCTACAGTTCTAACTGCTCTCCTTATTCTATCTCTTTGTACATGGATACCTTGTGAAATGAGATGACCTTCGATTGTCTTTAAACCTAAAGAAACAAGTATTTAAAACATGACTACAAGCATTGAATTCATAAAAAAAACTTATTTATTTATTTGCAGATATAACATGTACAGTCTTTATACCATTCCAGGATATAATTAAGGATCTAAATGAATTAAAATTGTATTGGTCTGTTTCCACAGAATAACAGTTGCAAACCTAAACTATTTGTTTGCCATACAATGAGGTTTTCATTTTGGGGGCAATTAAAATAATTTACTATCTAAAATTGTATTTATATAAATATATTTATTATATTCTAAAAAGCTATAAATGTATCCAAACATTGGGAAGCGTACAATTATTCAGAATGTGGAAGTCTCTATAAAGTCGTGATCTAAGTTGCACACTTTCGCCTTAAGAGTTAATGATAAATGCTTGTGTAAATAAGCATACTCACACCTATAAGCACGCTTTTGTTGTTGTATTTTTCAAGCTTAGTCGTGTCCAGATCGCTGCAGAAGTAGCAGACCACTTGACTGAACTTGAAATTTGTTAGGATCAATGTATGCAAGATCGTCTGTTTGTTGAATCTGATTAACTTCGGACCAATACTTTCAAGACAGTCAAATGCCTTAAAGCTTTACATGCAGATCGAACTGCACTTGGTAGTCTATGACAATCACCGGCAGTTAAACGATATCGTCACAGTTTATGAAAGCACTGATCATGTTTTAAAGGAGACCAGAAACCAATGGAAATATAGAATAATAATAACAACACAATATAAGGAAACCTTATTCTGAAGTATCATATGTGACCACAATGCCAATATTTAAATATTGGCATATGTTCTATGAGCTGAATTTCCGTGATCTTGTGTGCAAAATTTCCGCACCTATTCGGTTAATCTCGTGATGTGACGTCATAGTAGCGACTCCAGCATCCCGACTGGCGATTTTGTATTGCTTACGGGTGTAAATAGCACATTAAAAAAAGGCTGTGGATAACACTTGTTTTCTCTTTTCGAAACGATAAAGGCATAAAGAATGTATGGATACATATTACAAACGCGTCTATTTCAATGCAACACAATACAACACTCCGTGCTCATTACATTTCACAAAGGAATGTTACGAGAGGGATCACGAAAAATAGCAGCTCTATACTAAAAGTTAAAACTGTTCCAGACATACCAATGGATATTTTAAATCATGGGAAAAGTGTCGAACGTATATGTTACGAAAATAGACAGAAGGCCGAGTAAATGGCCACAAAATGCCACAGTCAATTCCAGATATTTTATCTTCACCATCATTGCTAATAAAAAATATAACAGCCCGTCACCTATCATGCTGATGAAATGAGTAAATGTATTTTCAAGATCATAAATATCGGAAAAACTCGGCAATTTACGGAATCGTGGTATCTTCAGCCCATGATATTGAATTTATAAACATTACAGTCTAATTAAAATTTGTCAAGAATTACATACATAAAAGGAATTTTTTTATTTCTGGTCTCCTTTAATATGTTTAAATACCATTCTTGTTGCAAATAAAAATAAGTTTTTAACACAAGTCAGTTATTGTATAAATATCTTTTAGTCGGCGATTGGGCTATGTTGGGCAAAGTCGCTGTATGGAAAAATGACAAAGCTAGAGTCGGTAATTGATCTTTAAAAACAGTTGCGGAAAAACAAAGCCCGATCCACAATAAAAATGTCAAAACTTATATATCAATATTCAAATCAATGAACATATATATTACAACTATTTTACTGTACACAGAGAAGTCATTTAGTTGAAGAAAAAGAACTCTTACCTGAACAAGGAAAGTTGTTGATTATTGAATGCACCATCGACATTAACTCATTTTCACTTATATCACTGAATCATATCCCATGAGTCAAACGGAAGTTTGCTAGTCTCCGCTCTACAGCTCTCCTGCTTACATCAAGCAAACATGCCATATCTCCTGTTGTAAAGTAATTTTCTGTAGAAAAATTAATACAGACGTTATTGCAAATAATTGTCCAAAGCACGAGAAAGATTTTCCAGAGAAAGGTTTATGTTATGTGGATATAATATAGAGAATATAAATCGGTTAGTAAGGTCTAAAACACAACATTTCAGCGTATATAAAACATTAACAATCACTACGTACACATTTTAATTATATGTGTATGATAATACAAAATTTGCACCAGGAAAACGTTGGAGCCCAAGTGCGATCACGACGGTTCAAAATCATCTGAGTTCGTGGGCAAACGTTTGTACACATCATAAGGTATATAGTATAGTTATTCTTACACGTTGAACACTTAGCCATTTAACTTGTATTCCAAATATCCAACGAATAAAGTTTCAAACAGGAAAATAAAATAATAATTTTCAAACTGCGCGTGTAATTCTGATGCATGAAAGCAGCTGACATAAATAAAATGCATGAGGTCGACGCACGATGAGATGGCCCAATCACGTGTGACGTTTTATTAAGTGATGCAAATACCATATGAATATAAACTGTCAGACATTTTTTTTTAAATAATGTTTTACAGCATTTGGTAATAAAAATATTATTTAATTAAAACGAAAATAACAGCAATGGTTATTTTCAGACGCATAGGATATATGTTTTTAATAATATCCTATATTATTTTATATACTTTCCACTTGATGAAAGTTTAGCGTTATGAAATAATTCCATTAATTTTGAAAAAATGCACTACATGAAAGAATCATGCAAACAAACCAAAGAAAACACAATTTCTCTTATAATGTACGGTAAAAGTATAGATTGTACAATATCATATTAATTATTTGACAGTACTATATATTAAATTTCAATACATGGTTCTTTAAAGAACTAAAATATTGGTACATGTTCCCATTTACTTGCAAACCTCCCAACACACACACACACACACACACACACACACACACACACACACACACCCCGATGTTAAAACGAAAAGGCATCAACATGAAGCAAAGCAAAACTTAGTCATTTAATTCATAATTTCTAACCTGACTGTCACCTTAGAGTGCCATGCACTATCATTTTGTTGGCGTTTCGAATCAAACGGGACTTTTGTAAGTAACATTGTCGCCATATCAGCATAGGCAAGTCTGTTTTTAAGAAACAGGGGTAATGTAGAACAGTCTTTTATAATTTCAGTAATTCCGGAAATTTTAGGTGTTACATGTCTCTTACATGTGTATACAAGAGTTGTCCTTTTTATTTGCTCAATTTGGTCACTAAATATTAAACATATACATTTTTAATGATACTAAAGAAAGAATGTCAAGTCTTACAATATTGAAAACTATCAACGCTTTAAAATGACACCTCTATGATATTTGCTTTCATACGGAAGCAGTATCAAATATTGAACATGAACATCAGAGAAATAAAGAAGTTGGAAGCAGTAAACACTGAATATGTGTTAGGGGATAACAATGGAGCATGTACATATAATACAGTAGAAGATGTCTTGAAAGACCAACTCTTTTACCCAAAAGTTTTGATCTCTCAAGACAGGTGGTCTCTCATAACAGGTCACGATGTTATATAATCAATAAATTTGTGCACTGAGATTGTGGTCTCTCAAGACAGGTGGTCTCACATAGCAGTGGTCTTTCAAGACAGGTTTTACTGTATACAGCATGTTATTGTGTCAGTTGAGTTAAGAAATTACCAATGAAAAATTGTAGTTGTTCCTTTCTTATGTCATAAAGAGGTCTGCCCCTATGCCCAGTATAGACTTGCGAGTCTCTGTACTGGTGGTCTTTGCTGACTGGCATATAATTAATATCGGTTTTGTCAAGGATACTACGAGCTTGTCCAAGTAGCTCAATCACTTCCACAGGCACTGATACATCCTGCAGGGAGTCCTCCATTAAAATCTAAATTCTACGTACCTGAGTCCTTATAATGTTCGCTGCTTCAATCCTATTTGACATACGCTCTTTACATTTTCTCAATTCTTCCATGATAAAGTTTACTAACGACGCCAATCCTGTTGAGCCAGAATTCATTTTTGTGGTAACATATCATCAGAGTGAAATGGAATTCAAAACGTAGAATGGCAAAACTGTCTTTAGAGTCGATTGCGTTCATTTGTCATTGCAGACAATGGAATTGTGTTGATTTGAAGAGGCAATGAACTGGAAGTGATACAATATTTAAATAGTTTAAATAGTTATAAAATCACACTTTCATCGCAAGTAGTGAAGCTATTACATGTGTAATACATGTGTTACATTGTTTTTCCTGGAACAACGAGTGAATAATTGTGATAAATGATAAATATTACAGTGTTATTCCAATTCAACATTAATCACGTTCAGGGCCGGACCTGCTATAGGAGGCCCGTGCCCCGCCCCCTCCTTTTAAAAAAAAAAAAAAAAACTGCTTTTGATAAAAGATGCAAAGGGGGTTCCGAATTCTTTAATTTTTTTATTTTTTTTAAATATTTTTTTTTAGTGTTTTTAAAACATTGCAGTTTTTAGTCACTTTTGTTAGATCCCTTTTCAAGGTTCAGATAGCACCAGATTGCACCATTTTGCATCCTTGAAAAAAAAAACAGGGAGGGGGGGGCATGCACCCGCTTCACCTAGAAGGCTCGGCGCTTCGCGCCTTCGCTTAACCCAATAACAAGTTTCTCCCCCCCCCTTGAAAAACTTAGGTCCGGCCCTGACGTTCGTATGTTATTTTTAAAATATCACTTTTAAATCACAAGATTGCTGAAAACATAACTCCAAACTATGTGGAATGCTATCTATGCTATTAGACTGACAGTAATTGAAATTATAAGTACGAAATAAAAATGCTACATCATGCAGACGATTATACGAACTTTATTAAAGACCAAAATTCCTTTAAACACATAGTGAAGGAATTTGACAAATTTGGAAAGACCTCTGGGTAAAAAATAAATCATGAAAAAACTTTAATACTGAAAATAGGGAGCTGGAGAGGAAATCACTCAGGATTACCACCACACTTTAAAAAAAAGAAAGAGTGAATGGATTGTGCATTTTTTTTTTGGGATAAGAGAAAAACAAGAAAACTATAAAAATATGAAACAGAAATTATAAACGAATGTGAACACCTGGGCACTTACGCCATTATGTCTAATGGAACGGTCCCAAGTGTCCAAAACCTACATGTACGCGTATATAAATTTTATTACCAAGTCTATTGACTTAGAAAATAAAAATTTAGAAAGAACTAGATAAGGCAGAGGCGTAGCGAGGGGAGGGAGGGGTACATATGTCCCCGGGCGCCAAGGTACAGGGGCGCCAAAATGAGGCTTGCAACGTTACATTATAATAAGAAAACAAGGGTAATAAATCTGTCACAAGATCGCTGGGGCGCCAATTTTATAGTTTGTCCCCGGGCGCAAAATATCTTCGCTACGCCTCTGAGATAAGGAGATTATTAATTACATATGTGATTTTAAGACCCGCTACGTCAAGAGGGAAACTTTATATGGAGCACAAGAGAGGAGGACAAGCACTCTCCAACCCCATTTTTGATAAAGACTGCAAATATTATAAATAGATTTAAAAAGATTAAAGCAATACCAACATCAAATTTGGGAGAGAATATACATCTACTGGTTTGGGTTCACACTGAGAAACGGATGGGAGGGGGGGGTCATTTATAAAAATAATAAACTTGTATATAAAACAAAATGAAATACCAAGAAAATTGAGACATATCAAAGAAATCCTAACCAAATATAGGGATATAAAAAGTTTATGGGACCAGGAGGAAAAACTAACATATCGATACATTAAGAGAGGGAGTCAAAACAACACTAAATGTAAAGTAGAACAGGAGAACATAGAGATTAACTGGAAAAGAGCATGGCGGCACTGGACCAAATTACGCTCCATAAAATACAAAGCCTCTGCTTGAAATACATGCACAATGCATGGTTGATAGGAGAGGTAGCATGGTCTGAGTATCGACAAAATGTCATCTGTGTAAAATAAGCCACTTTTAGTAAACTACACACAATGATACAGTGCGAGAGCAGGAAAACATGTAAATTGAAAGTGATATAAGAAATAAGCAAAGGGAGGAGATATTAAAAGTCAAATATATGAAGACTGCAATAAATAAATAAAAATTATACAAAATTACAGAGTACATAGTAGACACCATGATGTCCTGTGGGCAAATAATTGTGATAAAGAGGTAAACAGAAGTATAAGGGGGAAAAAAAAGTGATTTTTTTTTCTATCTTTTTTTGTTGTTGTTGTTTTTCTTCTTTTTTCTTTCTTTTATATAGGCAAAATATACATGGGGAAAATAAAGACTATGACATCATGGGGTTAAATCACATGTCGCTACGGGAAGTGGACAGGCACGTAAAAGAGTTTTGAAAAAATAGAAGACAGCAAGCGGTGATTAAATTACCAAGCAAGACCGAAAAGCGTGCCCGCATCAACCTACAAACTAATGAGAAACGGTTAACACAGAGGAGACTAACATAAGGACACATACGATTGATTCATATTAAATACCACAGGGAAGAATTAGCAGTAAATGACCAGGAAATAGAGCCAAAAAAATAATTCTTAAACATAGGGCAAATCAAGAGCTAATGAAACTTAGCCAACAATTTTCCTTATCAGGCCTACAAAGAAAAAAACCAAAAAGTCATATTGTCTCCGGAAAGCAGTCTTAGGTTGCTAGTAAAATTACACCAGAGACTCTTTTGATCTGCATATTTTCCATCATGTCTATATGTTGGAAAAAATATTCAATCCCATCCCAGGGCAAAAGCAACCGAAGCTTGCTATCTAAATAGAACCCGCATGAGTTGATGTAATTAATGTCATCATGGCCAATTTGGCTCATGCATAAATACATACCAAACAAAATATTTGAAAAATGAAAATTCAGGAGCAGGACTCGAAAGTGAGAGTCTTGAAACTGTAATACAATAAAATAAAATAAATGGAAAAATATATAAATATAAAGAAATAAAACAATTTGTGACATAATAGTAAACGGAAGCATGACTCTACAGTGAACAAGCTAATAAAAAGTGGAACGCCAATGAGATTTTATGAAAGAATTCTGCAACCGTCCAGTTGAGAAATAATGACAATAAATCAACAAAAATGACATATGTTAACGACAGATTGATGACAATATCCACTTTAAAACAAACCTTTTTACCATCACGTCTGCTTGATGGAAAATTTCAATCCCTTTTCGGGGAGAAAGCAACGAAAGTTTTGATATATAATACAACACACATATGACGATTTATTTACGTTGATGTATTACCCTAAGGGTATCACTCACAAATCGGTGATGCTGTTTTATTAAACTCTACGGTTTCGCTTGTTTCTCTTACTTAGTTTAACACCATAAAGTTGTAACACTTCATATAGACCCAAACTTAAGGTATCAAGAGATGCTAATGGTTGATACACGTTCCATGTTGATTTGTTTCATCTATATGGAGATGTGGACCGTTTATCTTTCTAAGGGCTCATTATATACAACTTTACAAATATGGAAGTCTTTGTAGTGTTGAAACATATATCGAAAGAAAGATAGCAGCAATGGAATCTATTTCTTTTCTTCTTTCTGAATTATCCCAGGATCATGTTTCTATGATTTTTGTAAAATATTTTCTGCTTTCACAATTTTTCAAGGAACTTTACAAAACCATATATTATCATGAAGGTTTCATCTTCGTTTTTATTAAAAAGTAGACGCACCAGAAATAATGTGCAGATGGAAATTGGAATGGAATTATGAAACTAACTGACATTAATAATTCATTCAAACTAGATATTCTTATAAAATACAAAGTTATTATTTTGGTACTAGGTTTTATATATATTGGAAGATAAAAGACTAAAAGTTTGGCTTATGAAAAAAAGATGAAATGTGTACAGAAATAGAAACTAAAAAAGAATAACTTTTTAATTAGTATGCAAATTAATAAACATTGTTGCACGAATGTTGCATGCACAAGGTTCGTGTAAATTTTAATCATCAACTGTTATAAACTTCCATGTTCATATCATTTCAAAAACTTTAATTTTTTTATATTTAAAATTATTTATTTCAATTTAATATTTTAATATTTTAATGGTCATAGTTTCTTCAGTGTTACTTCTAATATACATATAGCCATATATTACCGTTTACTGGTAATACATTTAAATTATAGCCACAAAAAAAACACAATGTCATTCCTAAAGTACATCCGCCTTTATAGTGACCAATATATAAGAAATAAAGCATCATATACACAGAGTTTCTTGATATCTGGAAGCCTGTAAAACTGACAGGATTATACAATTTTGGAGACAACGCTGTTATTAGTTTTATCTTAAAACTATTCAGTACTACAAAAAATACATAAATAAATAAATAAACCTTGGACGAATAACGAGTATGCACGTAGGGACGGTAATGTAAAATATACCAAAAGTGACGGGAAACACATTTTTGGCTTAGTGTGTAAGGTCATTAAACATGTTAATTAATAATGATCAAATAAAATCAAGATTTAATCTCTTTAGTTGATAGATCTCGCTTTGTTGAAGCAGAAGAAACTCGCGCAGTACAGGACAGAACTTGAAGAAAGAAAAAAATACACGCACATTCATTAATGTGGATAAAATCACTTTATGCTGATTGGAAAACGTGGCTCTTGTTTATAAAATACGAAAATAAATACTTGCCTTTGCTTTGCTCTGCAACTGTCCTATGCAAAAATCTCAGCCGAATGCTGTAAATACGACCGTCGATTCTGTTTCGGGGTTCTGACATCATACGTCATAGATAACAGCGCCCCCCTGTGATTGTTTGGATTTACGCTAGTTGATTCGTAGTTTGATCAGATGGTTTACTTTCAATACGTTTCATTTAATACCACATCATTTGGAATATGAGCTGATCATTCCATTCTGCTCTTCAGACCATTTCAACTAATGCCAGATCAATTGGAATCTGAATACATCATTTTTTGGGGGGGTTAAATCATTTAATTTAAGACTACATAATTTCATTTAATACTACGTCATTTGGAAGCAGAATTCATCAATCCGTTTTGTTATTTAAATCATTTAATTTAATATCACATTATTTGGAATCTGAATTCATCATTTCATTTGTTGAGTTAAATCATTTTATTTCATACTACGTACTTTCATTTAATAATATATCGTTTGGAACCAGATTTCATTAATCCGTTTTGTTCTTTAAATCATTTTATTTAATACCAGATGATTTGTAATTTAAATTCATGATTTCATTTGTTGAGTTAAATCATTTCATGTTAGACTACATCATTTTCTCTAATAGCACGTCATTTGGAAGCATATATCATCATTCCGTTTTGTTCTTTAAATCATTTTATTTAATACCAGATCATTTCCTTTAACGCCACATCATTTGAAATCTGAATTCATTATTTCATTTTTGGGGTTCAATCATTTCATTGCATGCTACATCATTTCATATCACACAACATCATTTGGAATCTGAATTGATCATTCCGTTTGTTGGGTTAAATCATTTGATTTCATACCAGATCATTTGATTAATGTAATTTTGGCGGCGACGGCTGCCCATAGAATCAGCTATGGTCCGAATCAGCCACGGTCCGAATCAGCCAGCATTCATACCCACATCTATATCCTACACACTGACCATACAGATGCAGAGCATATACATAAACCACAGGAGTCTGACGTTTTATCAATAAAGTACGGCAAAATGTCTGACAACATGAATTACCCTTGTTTATTTATATTATTGATAAGCGTATTTCATGTTTTCAGACATTTCGCCGTACTTTATTGATAAAACGTCAGACTCCTGTGCATAAACAAACTTTGCGTGAAAACACATTATTATTTTATTTAAATGGAATTTTCTTTATAGGCTGTATAAGGAAGAACACATATCTCATAAAATTAACAAAGCACCTTTCTTTCACACATGGTGAATGGACTCTGGCAAAGTCACATAAACTAATACAAAATAACTGGAAGAGAAAAATAACTTATTCCATAGTCGTATCCAACTCAACCCCATCAAAGCTAACACGATGAAAACCAGGTCCAATGCTAGCTCTGGCATAGGGAATTTAGTACGTATGTAGCTTCAAGAGAAAAAAACTATGATTTGATGGATGAAAAAGCAACCCTGAAAAATGTATACCACATTATTGTTTTAACTTGTTTACACCTCCACTAAACTGTGAGGACAGGGGAAACAACGATTTTTGAAAACCAGGGTGTCACCCCTAAGTTTCAACAAGCTATATATACTGGTACGGAGCTAAGAGGTGGTCAACAGACAACAACTCGATGTTGAGAAGTAAACTATTAGTTTATAATCACAAACGAACGTACTAAACAAACAGCGCTAAAATCAAATGGAAAACAGATATTTGTCCCAAACTAGAGCGTTTAAAAAGTATATATGAAGTAAAAAAAATACAAACACTATTACAAACATTTACACAAAAGGTGAACTTAACTCACGACAATCACCTATAGTAGAAAAATGATAATAATATTACATTAAAGACACATAAAAAAATAAACAACAATTTTTGTTGAAATGATGCTTGTAAGATTCTGACTGAGGTATTAAAGTTAATTCCTTTATGCAACTAGTGGTATTTATACCTAACCAACACTGCCACCAACCCCTATTATTTACATTCATTTTTTAAAAGAAAGACCTATTTTGAATATTTTCCTGTGACAAGACAGCTAAAAGAACCAGTATGTGCCTCATGTATGAATAAAGTTCACAAGTACTGTAACAAATTAGTATACTTTTCATCACCCCTCAACTATCTAGGTTTTTAGATATTTGGACATACACCACAATTAATTTTATTATATGTTCTCTATATAATTTTCTCAGTACTGACCTTTCAACTTTGTAACAATCGATACAAATCATATGTTAATTGAAAATATATCCAAAGATGACTTTACGTTGAAGTTTTTGTCAGGGGTTGATTGGCATTTTTTTTGAGTGGCTGTACTGTAAACAGAGCAGCATGTACACAGAACACAAGATTTCACTTCAGGATCATCACCAAGGCCTTTTTACTCCATGTGCACTGTCGCCAAATTACACACTGATAACACTCTCTCAGCTCATATTCTCAAGAATAAACAATTACCTTTAAATGCCTAACAAAAATGCATCAATATAACTCTTCTATCACCACCAAAATGAGAGAGGAAAAAATGTTCTAAAAATAGACTAGAACTAAATTCGTGGGTACTGAACTGGAAATAATAATTGTGATGTGATTCCTGACAGGCACAACTTTTTGGGGCAAATGTTAGTAAAACTTGTATATTTGCAAGCCACACCTATCTGAACTTTACACATGAAGTCTTTTTGAATTTCCTTGCAAACAATACATGTGACACCTGTTGGAAAGTGTGTAGTGCTGGTGTTCCACAGGGTACACATGCTGATCCAAGTGCTCTTGAGAAACCAAAACTAAATATGCTAGATCTTCCTTAATTATAGGACTTTTTCAATGCAGTAAAAACCTAATTGTACTACAAGATAAGACCTGTTTGAAAATATGTTTCGAATTATACATATTGATCAATTAAAATTTTAATTGAAATTAAAATAAACATTTAAATTTTTAAAATAAATTTTATTGAAAAATGAAATTTTCATAAAAGTTAGAAAACAAAATTTTGAAAAATTTTAGACAGAAAAGTTGACCAATCAATGGTATTTAAAATAAATAGTAGTAGGTGCTATATATTAGTGTGGTGATGTCATGATCACTTATGGCAGTATATTGCATATGTCCTTATGAACCCTTGCTATCACCACCAGACTACTGGAGAGCTTCCTAGCTGATCCACCACTAACACTTTCTTCCAGATACCAGGCTAGACCTGAAAAGATATAAAATGTTCACTTATATCTAGAAAACAGTAAGATGTCTGTAAATGAAGTTAAAATGTGATAGATATAGTGATTTCCAAATAACATTTAGGTTGCAAGCATAGGAAAAAGATATTAAACTTGACAGAGTGACAATCAGAAATGTGGAGTAATAGTCATGTATTAAAGTAATAAATTCATCCTAAAAGTTTATGAAGTTTCTATAAGCATATCTGGTCATTTACAGGTTAAATAACTAATCAGGTAGACTATGCATCCCAAACTTTAAGGAAATGCTGGGACGGTGAGGTTTGATCATTGGTGGAAATATTAGTACATGCCAGTATACAGGAAAGTCAAGCGACAATGTAGTAAAATAAAATATATTACTATAAGCAATCTTATTCATGAGGGAAATAATAATTCTGGATATTGCAAGAAAATACAGCCAAATGTGGCCACACATATCAACTACAGGCACCAATACATCCTATATCATAAACTAAATGTGTAATTCTGATTCCCAAAACTTGTAAACAATAATGGAAATTTGCATATGTGGAACATATACAATGTACTTGTCATGATGAAATGTGCAAACATAATTCCAATGATCTGTTTGAACATTTAAAGTGTATTTTTAAGGGTGTTTGATACCAATTATTAACCTCAATGGTTCAATAGAATCAGATATCAGCTGATACTACAATACCGCACTCTGTCCATGTACTGAATTGAAATATGTTATCATACATGGGCATATTAATGAAGAAAATAACATTTTGTGATACTTTTAGTGCAAACAGCCAGAGTTGTGTCTGACAGATTCACTGTAGGTACAATGTCAGCCTATATGATATACTGAATGTGAACTCTGGAACCCAAACATTCTAAAATATGTGGACATTTGTTCATGTGGGATATGTAACCATGCTAAGATCAGTTGTACACAGTTAAACTCAAATTATGTTTGAATATATCTTATGTAATCTTTAGAGTGTCAGATAACAAACTGAACTGGAAATAGTATAATAATTGTGATGTGATTCCATTTACCTCTGTAGCAGACACGTGTAAATACATAAGCCAAGTTCGCGGCTCATTTGAAGCCCAAGTTAAGCATTTGATCTCCAATGCTAGTCTCACTGTGATATGCAATCACCAACAAGTCAACCTATTTCCAAGCCTAACTCAAAGTAATTCTAAACCAAATTTCAGATTTAGCTTATGTGTGAACTGACAAATGCTAGGATTGTGATAATTAGGCTCATACCTTCTACCTTAAATATTACAGACGTGTCAAAATGCGAAACTATCTAGTGATTCCTAAAGGGGCTTTCTACCTGGACATAGACCACAATTAATTTTACTATATGTTCTCTACCTATATTTCTCAGTACTGACCTTTCCACAGTGTGACAATCAATACAAATCATATGTTAATCTAAAATACCTCCAAAGATGACTTCACGGTGAAATTCTTGTCAAGGGTTGATCGGCATTTTTTTGAGCCGCTGCACTGTAAACAGAGCAGCATGTAAACAGAACACATATTTCACTTCCGGATCATCACCAACGCCTTATTACTCCATGTGCACTGTCGCCAAATTACACACTGACAACCACTCTCTCTGCTCATATTCTCAAGAATAAACAATTACCTTTAAAACCCTACCAAATATGCATCAATATAACTCTTCTATCACCACCAAAATGAGAGAGGAAAAAATGTTCTAAAAATAGACTGGAACTACATTCGTGGGTACTGAACTGGAAGTATTAATTGTGGTGTGATTCCTGACAGGCCCAACTTTTTGGGGCAAATTTTAGTAAAACTTTTATATTTGAATGCCACACCTATTTGAACTTTATACATGAAGTCTTTTTGAATTTCCTTGCATACAAGACATGTGACACCTGCTGGAAGGTGTGTAGTGCTGGTGTCCCACAGGGTGCACATGCTGATCCATGTGTTCTTGAGAAACCAAAACTAAATTTGCTATATCTTCCTTAATTATAGGACTTTTTCAATGCTGTAAAAACCTAATTGTACTACAAGATAAGGTCTGTCTGAAAATATGTTTAAAGTTTATACATTTTGATCAATTAAAATTTTAATGGAAATTTAAATAAACATTTAAATTTATAAACTAAATTTTATTGAAAAATTAAATTTTCATAAATGTTTGAAAACAGATTTTGTCAAAGTTTAGACAGAAAAGTTGATCAATCAATGGTCTTTAAAATAAATGGTGGTTTGGGTCTGTGTAACTGAGAACATTTTTCCCAGGGGTAATGAAGTAGCATGACTCATAGTGATTTTGGCAACAAACCGCAATATGCCTGTCAAGGTGCATATAGGTGTACACACTAAAGAAGCAACAATAGGTGCTATGTTCCATATTTATTGTGTCAGATATTTAGGCAGTTATTTGTATAACTAATAGTGCACTCAGATTGAAACATCTGATGGGACCACTTCCATGTTTTATAGGAAAATTGCATTACATTTCAGTGTCGATAACTACAAAAAGCGACAATAAGATAGGAAAATACAGTTTTTAGGCAGGCTTTACCTTACTGAACAATGGTGCTAATCTCTCTCATGAAGATTTAAACCATGTCCTTGAGGTACTTTATATTAGTGTGGTGATGTTATGATCACTTATGGCAGTACACTGCATATGTCCTTATGAAACCTTGCTATCACCACCAGACTACTGGAGAGCTTCCAAGCTGATCCACCACTAACACTTTGTTCCAGATACCAGCCTAGACCTGAAAAGATATAAAATGTTTCACTTACATCTAGAAACAGTAAGATGTATGCAAATAAAGTTAAAATGTGTTAGATATAGTGATTTACAAATAACATTCAGGCTGCAAGCATAGGAAATAAATATTAAACTTGACAGAGTGACACTAAGAAATGTGAAGTAATAGTCATGTATTACAGTAATAAATTCATCCTAAAAGTATATGAAGTTTATATAAGCATATCTGGTCATTTACAGGTTAAATAGCTAATCAGGTAGACTATGCATCCCAAACTTTAAGGAAATGTGGGGACGGTGAGGTTTGATCATTGGTGGTAACATTAGTACATGCCAGTATACAGGAAGTCGAGCGACAATGTAGTAAAAAAGAATATATTACTATAAGCAATCTTATTCATGAGGGAAATAATAATTCTGGATATTGCAAGAGAATACAGCCAAATGTGGCCACACATATCAACTACAGGTACCAATACATCCTATATCATAAACTAAATGTGAAATTCTGATCATCAAAACTTGTAAACAAGAATGGAAATTTGCATATGTGGGGCATATACAATGTAATTGTTATGATCAAACGTGCAAAAATAATGGCAATGATCTGTTTGAACATTTAAAGTGTATTTTTAAGGGTGTTTGATACCAATTATTAACCTCAATGGTTCAATAGAATCAGATATCAGCTGATATTACAATACCGCACTCTATCCAAGTACTGAATTGAAATATGTTACCATACATGGGCATATTAATGAAGAAAATAACATTTTGGGATACATTTAGTGCACACAGCCAGAAAAGTGTCTTACAGATTCACTGTAGGTACAATGTCAGCCTATATGATATATTGAATGTGAACTTTGGATCCCAAACAGTCTAAAATATGTGAATATTTGTTCATGTGGGATATGTAACCATGCTAAGATCAGTTGTACACAGTTAAACTCAAAATATCTGTTTGAATATATCTTATGCAATCTTTAGAGTGTCAGTTAACAAATATTATTAGTAATTAACAATGCATAAATTAAGATGGATCATTAGAATTCACATAACATCATACAGGCCACAATGCCGCACTTCACTAATCAATATCATAACCAAATTGAACAATAAAATTGAATGCATTTTGTGTTCAACTTACATCATTTTGCTGTTTTCTTACATCCAAGGGTAAATATACATGTGGGAAGTATATTTTATCCCTTCAGCCTGCATTTCATTCTCAGAAAGTTTAAACTGATTTAGTAGAGAACTTGAGTAGGTTCTAGTATAAAGTTTTCATCACTGTCATCTCACTAAACACCCTGTAACTATATTTGTTAACAATTACTAAAGGCTATATAAGCAGATATGTGTTACTCAGGAAGTCACCCCATCATAAACACATAAATTAACTGATTGGACCCCTAATAAATAGTTTGAATGATCAATACAAAATAGAATCTGTCTTTCATACATTTTAAATGTATGTCTCATTTTGACTTACAAAGATATTTTCTCTGAGAAAATTTGACAAATATCCATCATTGTAGCTTGTATATGGTGTAGGAGTATAAAGATGCTGATATCATTTGATATAATTTCCAAAAATATTATCTATGTGCATTTTAAGGGGCAAATTGTAATTTTTTAATTTTTAAAAACAAAATTATTAAAATTTTAAAAAATTAAATTAATTTTTAAATTCTAATGTCATTTTCCTATTTTAAATGTGAATATATATAACACCTTCAAATTTCATGTGTTTATCATTAATAATAAAAAATTTATAGCATATTAAAGTTTCATCAATACTGCCTGTACAGGACATAGACCACAATTAATTTTACTATATATGTTCTCTAAATATATTTCTCAGTACTGACCTTTCCACAGTGTGACAATCAATACAAATCATATGTTAATCTAAAATACCTCCAAAGATGACTTCACGGTGAAATTCTTGTCAAGGGTTGATCGGCATTTTTTTGAGCTGCTGCACTGTAAACAGAGCAGCATGTAAACAGAACACATATTTCACTTCCGGATCATCACCAACGCCTTATTACTCCATGTGCACTGTCGCCAAATTACACACTGACAACCACTCTCTCTGCTCATATTCTCAAGAATAAACAATTACCTTTAAATCCCTACCAAATATGCATCAATATAACTCTTCTATCACCACCAAAATGAGAGAGGAAAAAATGTTCTAAAAATAGACTGGAACTACATTCGTGGGTACTGAACTGGAAGTATTAATTGTGGTGTGATTCCTGACAGGCCCAACTTTTTGGGGCAAATTTTAGTAAAACTTTTATATTTAAATGCCACACCTATTTGAACTTTATACATGAAGTCTTTTTGAATTTCCTTGCATACAAGACATGTGACACCTGCTGGAAGGTGTGTAGTGCTGGTGTCCCACAGGGTGCACATGCTGATCCATGTGTTCTTGAGAAACCAAAACTAAATTTGCTATATCTTCCTTAATTATAGGACTTTTTCAATGCTGTAAAAACTTAATTGTACTACAAGATAAGGTCTGTCTGAAAATATATTTAAAGTTTATACATCTTGATCAATTAAAATTTTAATGGAAATTTAAATAAACATTTAAATTTATAAACTAAATTTTATTGAAAAATTAAATTTTCATAAAAGTTTGAAAACAGATTTTGTCAAAGTTTAGACAGAAAAGTTGATCAATCAATGGTCTTTAAAATAAATGGTGGTTTGGGTCTGTGTAACTGAGAACATTTTTCCCAGGGGTAATGAAGTAGCATGACTCATAGTGATTTTGGCAACAAACCGCAATATGCCTGTCAAGGTGCATCTAGGTGTACACACTAAAGAAGCAGCAATAAGTGCTATGTTCCATATTTATTGTGTCAGATATTTAGGCAGTTATTTGTATAAGTAATAGTGCACTCAGATTGAAACATCTGATGGGACCACTTCCATGTTTTATAGGAAAATTGCATTACATTTCAGTGTCGATAACTACAAAAAGGGACAATAAGATAGGAAAATACAGTTTTTAGGCAGGCTTTACCTTACTGAACAATGGTGCTAATCTCTCTCATGAAGATTTAAACCATGTCCTTGAGGTACTTTATATTAGTGTGGTGATGTTATGATCACTTATGGCAGTACACTGCATATGTCCTTATGAAACCTTGCTATCACCACCAGACTACTGGAGAGCTTCCAAGCTGATCCACCACTAACACTTTGTTCCAGATACCAGCCTAGACCTGAAAAGATATAAAATGTTTCACTTACATCTAGAAACAGTAAGATGTATGCAAATAAAGTTAAAATGTGTTAGATATAGTGATTTACAAATAACATTCAGGCTGCAAGCATAGGAAATAAATATTAAACTTGACAGAGTGACACTAAGAAATGTGAAGTAATAGTCATGTATTACAGTAATAAATTCATCCTAAAAGTATATGAAGTTTATATAAGCATATCTGGTCATTTACAGGTTAAATAGCTAATCAGGTAGACTATGCATCCCAAACTTTAAGGAAATGTGGGGACGGTGAGGTTTGATCATTGGTGGTAACATTAGTACATGCCAGTATACAGGAAGTCGAGCGACAATGTAGTAAAAAAGAATATATTACTATAAGCAATCTTATTCATGAGGGAAATAATAATTCTGGATATTGCAAGAGAATACAGCCAAATGTGGCCACACATATCAACTACAGGTACCAATACATCCTATATCATAAACTAAATGTGAAATTCTGATCATCAAAACTTGTAAACAAGAATGGAAATTTGCATATGTGGGACATATACAATGTAATTGTTATGATCAAACGTGCAAAAATAATGGCAATGATCTGTTTGAACATTTAAAGTGTATTTTTAAGGGTGTTTGATACCAATTATTAACCTCAATGGTTCAATAGAATCAGATATCAGCTGATATTACAATACCGCACTCTATCCAAGTACTGAATTGAAATATGTTACCATACATGGGCATATTAATGAAGAAAATAACATTTTGGGATACATTTAGTGCACACAGCCAGAAAAGTGTCTTACAGATTCACTGTAGGTACAATGTCAGCCTATATGATATATTGAATGTGAACTTTGGATCCCAAACAGTCTAAAATATGTGAATATTTGTTCATGTGGGATATGTAACCATGCTAAGATCAGTTGTACACAGTTAAACTCAAAATATCTGTTTGAATATATCTTATGCAATCTTTAGAGTGTCAGTTAACAAATATTATTAGTAATTAACAATGCATAAATTAAGATGGATCATTAGAATTCACATAACATCATACAGGCCACAATGCCGCACTTCACTAATCAATATCATAACCAAATTGAACAATAAAATTGAATGCATTTTGTGTTCAACTTACATCATTTTGCTGTTTTCTTACATCCAAGGGTAAATATACATGTGGGAAGTATATTTTATCCCTTCAGCCTGCATTTCATTCTCAGAAAGTTTAAACTGATTTAGTAGAGAACTTGAGTAGGTTCTAGTATAAAGTTTTCATCACTGTCCTCTCACTAAACACCCTATAACTATATTTGTTAACAATTACTAAAGGCTATATAAGCAGATATGTGTTACTCAGGAAGTCACCCCATCATAAACACATAAATTAACTGATTGGACCCCTAATAAATAGTTTGAATGATCAATACAAAATAGAATCTGTCTTTCATACATTTTAAATGTATGTCTCATTTTGACTTACAAAGATATTTTCTCTGAGAAAATTTGACAAATATCCATCATTGTAGCTTGTATATGGTGTAGGAGTATAAAGATGCTGATATCATTTGATATAAATTCTAAAAATATTATATATGTGCATTTTAAGGGGCAAATTGTAATTTTTTAATTTTTAAAAACAAAATTATTAAAATTTTAAAAAATTAAATTAATTTTTAAATTCTAATGTCATTTTCCTATTTTAAATGTTAATATATATATAACACCTTCAAATTTCATGTGTTTATCATTAATAATAAAAAATTTATAGCATATTAAAGTTTCATCAATACTGCCTGTACAGGACATAGACCACAATTAATTTTACTATATGTTCTCTACATATATTTTTCAGTACTGACCTTTCCACAGTGTGACAATCAATACAAATCATATGTTAATCTAAAATACCTCCAAAGATGACTTCACGGTGAAATTCTTGTCAAGGGTTGATCGGCATTTTTTTGAGCTGCTGCACTGTAAACAGAGCAGCATGTAAACAGAACACATATTTCACTTCCGGATCATCACCAACGCCTTATTACTCCATGTGCACTGTCGCCAAATTACACACTGACAACCACTCTCTCTGCTCATATTCTCAAGAATAAACAATTACCTTTAAATCCCTACCAAATATGCATCAATATAACTCTTCTATCACCACCAAAATGAGAGAGGAAAAAATGTTCTAAAAATAGACTGGAACTACATTCGTGGGTACTGAACTGGAAGTATTAATTGTGGTGTGATTCCTGACAGGCCCAACTTTTTGGGGCAAATTTTAGTAAAACTTTTATATTTGAATGCCACACCTATTTGAACTTTATACATGAAGTCTTTTTGAATTTCCTTGCATACAAGACATGTGACACCTGCTGGAAGGTGTGTAGTGCTGGTGTCCCACAGGGTGCACATGCTGATCCATGTGTTCTTGAGAAACCAAAACTAAATTTGCTATATCTTCCTTAATTATAGGACTTTTTCAATGCTGTAAAAACCTAATTGTACTACAAGATAAGGTCTGTATGAAAATATGTTTAAAGTTTATACATTTTGATCAATTAAAATTTTAATGGAAATTTAAATAAACATTTAAATTTATAAACTAAATTTTATTGAAAAATTAAATTTTCATAAAAGTTTGAAAACAGATTTTGTCAAAGTTTAGACAGAAAAGTTGATCAATCAATGGTCTTTAAAATAAATGGTGGTTTGGGTCTGTGTAACTGAGAACATTTTTCCCAGGGGTAATGAAGTAGCATGACTCATAGTGATTTTGGCAACAAACCGCAATATGCCTGTCAAGGTGCATATAGGTGTACACACTAAAGAAGCAGCAATAGGTGCTATGTTCCATATTTATTGTGTCAGATATTTAGGCAGTTATTTGTATAACTAATAGTGCACTCAGATTGAAACATCTGATGGGACCACTTCCATGTTTTATAGGAAAATTGCATTACATTTCAGTGTCGATAACTACAAAAAGCGACAATAAGATAGGAAAATACAGTTTTTAGGCAGGCTTTACCTTACTGAACAATGGTGCTAATCTCTCTCATGAAGATTTAAACCATGTCCTTGAGGTACTTTATATTAGTGTGGTGATGTTATGATCACTTATGGCAGTACACTGCATATGTCCTTATGAAACCTTGCTATCACCACCAGACTACTGGAGAGCTTCCAAGCTGATCCACCACTAACACTTTGTTCCAGATACCAGCCTAGACCTGAAAAGATATAAAATGTTTCACTTACATCTAGAAACAGTAAGATGTATGCAAATAAAGTTAAAATGTGTTAGATATAGTGATTTACAAATAACATTCAGGCTGCAAGCATAGGAAATAAATATTGCACGGGTTTCTAACAAAACATGGTATAAAGTTTGCATGTACCATTGAACGTGCAACGGGTGCGGAGAGATGGGGCACACGCCGTACAAATGCCCCCAAAACTCCAGTGGAGACCACTGCGGGAAGTAATGAACAAAACAGACACGGCAGCTTTATAAATATATCCAACAGTTAAACGACATAAACAACAACATCAACCAGTACAAATGCAGTCCCCAGTACAAATGCAGAAACAACAACAATAAGTAAAACAAGCAAACCAGAACCAAGAGAAAGCAAATAAGACAGATATAGAAACAAACGGAGGAAGAGCCGACAAATCATTATCAATTTCAACAATTAATTCAGGGGGAAAACCAACAACATGTGACTGCTACTACTTTACCAAAAACGAACAACATGGCTCAAAACAGCAGAAGAAAGAGTCACAACAACAGCAATCTAGAGTTAAGCAAACTCAACAACTACATAAGGGGATACAAAAAACAAAAAATACAACAAGAGAGAGAATATAAAAAATATGTCAAAAAGAAAAACAACAAATACTAGGGTAACAGCAAGAAAAACATAACGAAAAGACGAAGACAAAATAAAGAAAGCTAAACTAGCGAGAAGAACCAAAAGACACACCTAAAACTGGAATCACATTGTCAGCAAGCGAAACAATACAAATAGCCATGACAGAAGAAGAAAATTCTGAACAGGAAAGAAAAGGAAGAAGTAAAGAAAATAGAAGAAAAAAGAGAACAAGAATGCCTAATGATGGAAACTTACTAGTTTGTCTATGATGTTCAGCTGCCACAGACAGGAGAAATAACTAAAATGAAGAATGTACGTGTTTAATATGGTTAATCAATTATATTTGAAATAATTTCATGCTATTTTTTTATGATCAAATGGGAAATAAGAAAACTGAGTGAAAACGATTACCGATTTAATGAGCAGTCTCTTGTCGTATATATCTGATACATATGTTATGTTTGGAGTTACTAAAAAGGCATACACATTGTAAACTTTCGCACTAATATTTTGAATCGGAAACTGCTATGATTAAAATGGTATTAATTTGACAACTTAAAATGTTTATGGTGTTTTGAATATTCGTTATCAAATTAAATGAAATTTGAAATACAAAAAATTTTGGTTAAGATTCATCTTTCGTTGTGCACATTTATCTGTCTTTTTCGTAACTTATAATAGCAAAACGCAATATTGTTCTGAATTCAATTTATGTCAAATTATCGCAAAATACCTAATTATGCAATTATCAACCATTTTCCCTGTATAATTTTATTTGTAACAAATACGTTCAAATACGAGAAGATCTCTTGTAAAGTATGTATTTTGCTTGAGAATTAAGTTTTTGAGACCAAGTTGGCAAGTGCCTAACAAAATCGACCTTCTTTCATAGGAGATATGATGCATCTCATTATTGTCTATGTAACTCCCAAAGCACCGCCTCCATCTCTACTATACTACATTTTTTCTCCACAGTAACATTTGGATTTGGGACGGTTTTCCTAAAGATATCAGAAAGCTCCTAACCATTACAACTTCGGAAAACATTTATCTTGTTCACCAAATGTTTCAATTTTTATTCTAAAACATATTATATAAGAATTGTCAAAATATATGTTAAAAATAAACACTTGTTAAAACTACTGTCAGTTTTATTTTAAAATTGGGCCAAATTGTCTTCAAAGTTGGGCCGAATTGTCTTATTTTCGGTCCAAGTTGGGCCGAATTGTTTAGGGTCTAATTGTCTTTGGGCATAATTGTCAAATGTCGCACATATTAAAGAAACGGCATCCTTTTGCTCAACGTTGTCATTATTAGCTAAGTTATCGCTTACAAAACAATCTTTTTTGTAAGTAACTTTATTCAAACTAGAATAACAATGTCGAGCACATTACAGAAACGGCCCCGATTTTGATAGCGGATTTGGTTATGCACACGTAAGTTATAAAATAAAGCAAACAAGAATTTCACTTATTTAAATGACACTGTACAAATATATTTCCAGGCTGCAGAGAGCTTTCCATTTGAAGGAAAAGAATGCCCTGACCAATGCTGCTAAGTCAGAAAGTAAGCTTCTCATCACCTACGGGATTTTGATTCCAGAATCAGAGCACGTGTCTACCAATGGAGAGAAAGATACAGTTTCTGTGGAAATTTTGAAAATGTATGATCCAGCGATTTTACGGGAACTTGTACCAATGTCAGTTTGTGGAGATGGTAACTGTAATATATAGAGCAGTTTCCAGAGCACTGACTAGTTCAGAAAACTTTTCACTAACTTCTGTGACTACGAACTGCAATATAATTGATATTAAATCCTATTTACTATGATGAAAAGTCCAGCAGTTTTGTAGATTTGATCTGTGATAATCGCATTGCTGTTAGTGACCATTCAAAGCTTGTGGAAGACGCTATTGTGGCTGGTTCTTACTCTGAAATTGCGCACATTTATGCATCTCCAAACCCATTCGTTCTTATTATCCGCCACAGTTACAAGCCGAGTTTGCATCACAACCTTTTAATCGTAAGGTCGTTGGAAAGTCGGTGAACAGATCCGCATCTCCCGCAGCATGCATAATGTGGGCTCGAATGTCTGTCCCAGAAAGAACAAACGGGTTTATACCCAATCACTTTGTGCCTCTTGTATATGAAAACAAGGAACATATGGTCATTATAAATGTCGATGACTCATTAGATGACTCAGTAGATGTTAATTCTGTTAATTCTGACATGACGGCAAAACACTTTAGTAACGAGTCACATACATATACAATCGACAACGTAACTGAGATACACAACGAAGTAAAAGACGGAAATGACACATGCAAACATCCAGCTAAACGCAAGTTAGACCAATGTCAGTTTCTGGACACGGGAAAAGTTGTAGAATTGTTGTTAAAATCGAATTCTTGTGTAGAATGCATTCCATGTGGTTTGAAAGAAAATGTATATTTCATTGTGAATAATACGACACATTAGCTTTGGAATGAGGCTTTTGTAACTATACCTATAACATATATAGACTAATGGCTTTGTGTCTGTGTAGTCAGCTTCAAGATTAGCATACAAGCAAAAAAAATAAGTTATGTAAAGTTAATTTAGTTAATTTTAGCCAAATATTGACTATTTTATGCGCAAAAGATGAAAAATCATGGATAAAAAGCAACTCTCATGTTCTTCTAAAGCATGTCATAGACCAGGAATATAGGACACTCCTGGTCCTCTTGTAGATAGTTCACTTGTATCATAAAGAATGTTCTGGTATGAGTATATTTGGTAATTTATTAAAGATATGGTATTCCTTCCTATTTTGATTTGAATTGTCCTACTCTAATTATCTTTTTTCTGTTCTAAACTTTTGTGCCTTGAAAAATGAACATGCGATTCCTTAGTTAGATAATCATTCTTGAGGTCTCTACTACATATAAAAGCCTGGATTTTAGGTTCTCGCTTTATCAGTAATGCATTTTTGGATAATTTAATTGCATTGAAGTTAATACATGTGTTCTTGAACTCAACTATATTACATGTATAATATATTGCATAAAATAAAAAGACCACACCTTATGTATATCATTCAGTTATCTCCCTTATACCAGACATACATTTCAATAGATAAAAACCCACAATTTAAGTAAGTTTTTATGAAAATCAAGAGAAGATTTGTGAATTATCATATTAGCCCTTGGTCTTGATGCAAATTGAACTAAAAGTACTTTAATAATTTCTCCCAGTAAAGTTTACAAGTTTGAAAACTGATCAACATGCTTTGTTTGGTTTAGGTATTTCCTGTCTAACAGAAGCCCATTATTGGTAATTTCTTATTTAGAAGAAATATAACTTATACGCATCTATATTATCTACATTATTCACCCTTATATATTAGCTAGGAATGAACACCATGTCACCTGATATTTGGTGCCTGTAAGGGATGTAATAGCACAGGTGCCTTTGAATTGTATTTACACCTATGGTCCACTGCCGCCCTATATTTTCTAAGATAATATTATCCAGCTCTCACTTCTCATTTTTCTCATTGCTGCTTTTGTCTCCTTTAATTACATTATCATTAGCTACATCTCCCATTTAGATACACACTTTCCTCCTGTTTTTAAATCCATGGAACTCACTATACTCATTGTTAAACTTGAGCCTTTTTCTGTATTTTAATCCACATTTTCACCTGCAAATCCAACATAACCACTAAGAAAGCTTTTATTTAATTTATTTGGTGTCAGATTGGCTTATTACATCAACTGTATTCACTACACAAAGGAGGGAAGCTTTCAATTTGTATGACAAAGAGGCTGGGTAGCTTGACCTTTGTGTGAGGACTGGGGGTTACTGACCTCATTCATATGCTGACACTGTAAAGTGTTCAAAGCTAAGACTTTATAATTAGATTGGGCCATGTCCACCTGTCCCTGTTGTTACTTTCTGTGTTCATGAAACAAATATAAGTCCTTTATTTTAGATCAAAAGGTCTCTTTAAGAGTAGAACTGGTACATGCTAACTAGTGCATTGACCTTTGACTTTACTATTAAACAATATGACATAATGTGATTTATCCCCTATCACCAAAGTGAAGTTCGATAAGTGCTAATATGAATAAAACACAAGTCATTGTTAAAAGAATTCATTTTATTTCAAAAGATGAGTTTGATAGTGAAGCCAAGGTATAAAAACAAGAGTTCAAACAGCTCCATAACATTTCTATACACAATCATATAAAACATAGCTTAGTACTTCATAAAATTGTTTTTGACAAGCGAGACTAAGTACATTTGTTAGTTATATAGTCCTGAGCTATTTCACAGATTATTGGAAAAAATCAAGTCCATGTGGGTGGAGCTTAAGGTGTAGGGTCCATACCAATCAGAAATAAATAACAACACAAGCTATGATTGGTGGATTATGTAAGAGTTGTACTTTCTGTTAGGCTTAAAAAATAGTTTAGCCTCTTGGCAACATGTGAATTTATGTTAATTCCTATACAGATCATATTTTGTATTTTTTAAGATTTTTTGAAAATGTCATAGACATGACTGAAAATAGGTATGTTGTGACTAGATAACTCATACCCCTGTCTAGTTCCAGCAGAGTTATCTCTCTTAAATGCAATGGAGTACCTGGTTTTGTCATCATATAATTGACAATTTTACATTGTTCTCTATAACAGTGTGTGAGATGCATGCTAAATTAGGATAGAAAATATATTTATCTCTCCAAATATTAGCATTGAGGTCTATGGAAAAACAATTGGTACCATGATACCACCTGGACTTGCGCAAATGGTACCGTTATACCATGAATGTCTAGAAGATGACATTGTACATATGTATACTAAAAAAGTAGATAAAAGATATACAAGTACTAATTTGTTTAAATACAACGAATGAAATGAAATGAACGAATGAAATAACAACGAATGAAATAAAAACGAATAAATTATCAACCAATAGTACACATGCCTCCAGTGAACAAAAACAGTAGTGTTGGAGGGCCTCCTCAAATGATCTGCGAAGGTCAAATGGGAAAGAGTACCCTTCTCCCCCCGAAAAAATAAAGATAATAATTTAATTTAAAAAAAAAAATTAAGAAAAACGTGCGCCAGATATGAAATAATGCAGATACGCAAGATTATTTTTTTATTTTTTTATACTTAATATAAAACCCAATAATTCCATGCAAGACATTATCACTTTTACACATGGCACAGGGCCTGGTATGGTACAAAATGATACCCGTTCCTGATTTCCGGGTCTAACGTTCATTTTCTAAAGCATATTAGAGTTATCCCCTCCTTGTTTGCGCATTGCAAAGTTAGTTTTGCACATTCATGTTCGTGTACATACCTGAGACATTACTCTTTAAGGACTAAGTGTGTGGCATGTAAATTAAGTGTTTTTACTTTTTAGTTGTTTGTGTTTGTTAGAAGAAGAAGATTCTGCTATTTGGAACTGAATTGTCCATACCACAGGATAACGTTTCATTTTTAAACAGTAGGATAAGTTTACTGCGTTCAAGAGAAAAAGACAAGGTTGGTGCCTTAAGTCACTGCGTTAAGTTTTCTAAATATATGAATTATAAAAGACTTTTAATATTGACTTATGTTTATATATGTATATATATATATATATATATATATATATATATATATATATATATATATATATATATATATATATATATATATATATATATACATACATACATACATAATGGAAAGAAAGATCACTAATTGCAGAAATTATATTTGATTGCTAATCACTCATTATGTCTTGGTCTTTCCATGCATAGTCATTGATTTTTTGTTAAAATATTGATCAGTAATGCTCCATATTGGAGATGTTGCTGGCGTGCCAGTCAAGGTACAGTTATGATTTGTAAGTATTTTATTACTTTGCTGTGGAGCGAAAGTGGATGATTAAGTTCCTCACCGCTATATCGGTGGTTCTCAAATTACCCGTAAGCTTAGACCAGCGAAAGTTGGTCTCTAAACCTTTTTTATATTTTGATTTTGCGTTTAAGCCGCAAAGTCAAAATAAAAAAAGGTTTAGAGACCAACTTTCGCTGGTCTACCGTAAGCTGTAATGTATCTTGGAACTTTCGTATTTGATCAGATTTACTGTTGCTGCCACTCTCATTTGCTTTAGTTTGGTTGTCAATCTCATTAACGGTTACAGTATTATCTTGAACTGAATACCTTGGGTTTTGAGGCCCCTCCACCTAACTAAAACTTTGAATCTTCTGCAGCTTGGAATTGTCTGATGCCATTACTGTGACTGAAGTATTATTAATTAAGTGGTTCTGAGAAAGTGAAAGTGAAAGTGATGAATTGACCGGCTTACAATATTAGTTCTTTGGTTATATCCAATTGAATGCAGTTATTAAAATATTTAGCTGTGATGAAACCAGCAGATTACTCAAAATCAAAGTATTCCTCTAAGATTGCATATTCAGTTACAGCCAAATGTGTATGTGCCTAATGCCCAACTTTATGAATTTAATATTCTATCTAGGACACAATGTTATGTATTAGGCATAACATTGTATTAGTGAGAAAAAGCTTTGAAGTTGCTACAGTGGGAGAGCAAGATGTGTCTAATTAGAGAAAAGGCAAAAACGACTGACTTATTAAAACATACTCGGAGAATTTACTTTGTCAGTTCCAACAATTTGTCAGAAAGTATGTTAAGCAAGTATCAGCTAATATCGAAGTACATATACGAAACTGATGGACTTTAAACATGAATAATTATTACTGTTTCATGTCAGTGGTTCTAAAGATACATGTGAGCTGCAATGTTCGACAGTTTGGCCCTACATGGACCGAAAATACAATAATTCAGCCCAACTTAAAAGACAATTCGGCACAACTTTGCTATAGTTGTATAAAGATATTTTTCTTCAAACAGCAAGTAGATACTATATAAGATTATTTATATATGTGTGTGTGTGTGTGAGAGAATGAGTTAGAGAGATATGCCGAGCATTTTGTCAGTTTAGTTGCTGCAACATCAACCTCGTACCAGCTAAGTTTGTTTCATTGTTTGCATAAACTGAAATCTTGACACTACCAGTCAGTATCGTCAGTCATAGTTCCGCCTTTACTCCATACAAATTACTCCATACAAATTAGAAATGAATACACTTATTACTAAAACAGTTAATCTTTGTAAATATGAACAGCAAATACAAGTATTCTGTGTGAGCACTCAAATATTTCCAAAGAAACGAAGTAATCTTTTAAAATCCAAATAATCTGAAGAAAAATTAACACACTACTTTAAAACTGGCTTCAACCGAACAACTTGAATTGTTGTTGTAAGGTTTAACCATTTGACTAAAATTCGGAATAATTTATGGGAATTATTTATTTTCTTCTATGTAATGGTCTATAGTTATTACGATAAATAATATTGCTAGAGAAAAGTGCAGTTTCACACATTCACAGTGTATATTGCATATGTGGTCTTATTTTGCTTATTTTTTGTCTGGAAAAGTCAATGTATGTCACAGCGAGTACTTGTAATTTTTTTAATGCACATTCCTCTTTTAAGTCTTAAAAAAATAAGTATGTCCTGTTTTCCTGCAAAGTATATATCTATTTATATTACTGGACTGCCAGCTCAGTCATGTGACCGTAGTATTGCTAGTTTGAGGATACTTGTTGCAACTGGTAATCTTTATTGCTGGAAGAAGAAATCATTTGTATTTTTTCTAATATGCACATATGTAATAGTGCATTTTACTTTCTTTTTTCTTAATATGTTTATTTGATTGCATCAGTTGCATATCACTCAGTTTCGCAGGAGTGCTCGTATTTGCTACGTGAAGGCCAAAGTAATTTCATCATTGCCAAACGATTCTCAGAAGAAATTTCATCAGGCTGGCTGAGTGGTCTAAAGTGCTTACTGTTACGGAACAATGCCATCTCACCAGCATGGGTTCGAGTCCCAGGCTCGGCTAATGTGGGTATGTGAGAAAGGTTGCCAGTGGCTTCTTGTGGGTTGTTGGTTCTTTGTGGTTTTCCTCTGTGTTCTTCCTCCACCATTAATACTAGCCGCCATGTATAACCTATCTTGTGCTGAAAAATGTCGTTGAACCCTACAACAACAACAACTTATTCATCGTTTTATTGTGATCATATTTATTGGTAATATGCACTCTTTTACTAAAGAGTCACATATAATTTTTGCTTTGGTGTCCTTTTGATGAAAGTCGGGGTTCTTTTGAAATTTTGGAAACACCCATGTCCGGCCCTGTTGTTACTGAGCTTCTATTCTGCAGATTAATAAAAGTAAGTTTTATCAGCTGGAAAAGAATTTATATTTCAGTACATTATTGAATTCCAGAAAAAGTTCATGATTATGCCATATATATATATATATATATATATATATATATATATATATATATATATATATATATATATATATATATATATATCGTCTTACTTTCCCATGTGTTGTCATGGTATATATACATACATGTATATATATATATATATACACACACAGACACACACACAAACACACATGATCTCTGCTAACCTTGCATGTACCATATTTGGAATCACATTACAATTAATACTTCCAGTTCAGTACCCACGAATGTAGTTCTAGTCTATTTTTAGAACATTTTTTCCTCTCTCCTTTTGGTGGTGATAGAAGAGTTATATGGTATGGATTTAAAGTTAATTGTTTATTCTTGAGAATAGGAGCTCTAAGAGTGGTTGTCTGTGTGTATTTTGGCGACAGTGCACACTGTGTAATTAGGCCTTAGTGATGATCCGGAAGTGAAATCAGTGTTATTTACAGTGCAGCCACTCAAAAAAATGCGGTCAACCCATGACAAGAATTTTACCGTGAAGTTATCTTTGGGGGTATTTTAGATTTTCAAATGATTTGTATTGATTGTCACACTGTGGAAAGGTCAGTGCTGAGAAATATATGTAGAGAACATATAGTAAAATTAATTGTGGTGTATGGCCATTTGCTCCCCACAATCTTGTGAACAGGTCAATTTTATCTTTATTTGTGAAGAGCATACAAAGGGAGGTAATAAATTAGGGGAGATAACAACCCTTATTGAACAGGGCCATAATCAGGCTGACAGTAATTAAAAATTAAAGGACATTTTTACTTTTGTTTTGTAGATGTTGATTAAAAGAAACCAACAGCAAAATGTTTGTTTGGTATAAAATATGCATAAAGTGGTTTGACCATAATTGATATGTACGTGTCAATGTTATCTCGCTTTTTTGATTGGTAGTTTTGAATTTGATTTACATGTATACTGTGTAATCCTTCATTTGTGTGTGAAAAAAAAATTGATTTCAGGGCGATAGAGCTGTTGGATGGGGACACACTCAAGATACGTTTTCAGCTTCTGGGCATTTGTAGCAAAAGGTAAGTACAGGATCTGCATGGTCATTACAAGTTATTGAGTAATTAACTAAATATCGTCAATATATCTGTGAATATATTTAATATTTTAACAAAATGCAGTCATTTATATACATATGTCTAATATTACTTAGACAGTTGACTGCCAAAGTATTATGAATGTCTTTATTGTGGTCTTTAATTACCAAAGAAATTGGTGATGAGAAGTGTAGCAGAAAAACTGAAATCACAGTCTTTTGAATGCATAATACATTCAAGGAGGCACAAAAGATGTTCAACGAATTGCCAGAATGCAGTTATAAATTGATTAACTTTGGGAGTGACTTTAGAAATGTAATAAAGTAAACTTGGGCAGATTTACAAGCAAAGGAAGATAAAGAATTTGTCAAATCTAGTGCATGGTTGAGGGGAATTGCAATAATGAAGGAATATTAATTCTCCTGCTGATTAAAAGAATAATTGATAATTAAAGTCCTGGTCCTGCGGTAATGATGAGGATGCCCAAGAGGTGGTCAATTAAACACTTGATTTGAGCCTTATTTCATTAAACACCAATGGCACTGAGACATATGCCAATTTACTATAAAGGAATGGCAATCAACTCACCACTAAAGAAGAAGGGTTGTTGTATGCAATAACATGCTACCTTACAGAGAACAATTTTTAGAATATATTTCTAAAAACAACAAAACAAAACTGATCACATAAATTGATTGGTCTTCTAAGAAATTTGGATACCAGTATCTCCTATCGTCACTAATTAACAGCAGAATAGTATGTTTGTGAAGAAACACAACAATCAGAAATCAGATTTCAAAAGAATTGTGGCGGATTCTAAAAATCATGTGGCAATTATCCCATCCACATGTACACCAAGTAGAGACTTGAGACAACCTCAGGTCATTATTACTGGTAGCAATTTCTATATAATGAAAAAAACCAACAAATTATTACCTAATGGAAAACAACCTTCTAGAAACTTCTTAACGTTAAAATTATTTTATGTTAGTTATAATTAGAAAGTCTGTTACTATAATATATAATCAGGACTACATTGGGTACACAAAGGAAATCCAAGTAACCAAGACTTAAGCTCAAAATAAACATGTTTACTTCTATTAATGCTGATAATATTAAACCCATACACATAGATAATAGTTTAGCTTTGCATTAGTTGTTTTTCAGAATTAAAAACAAGAAATCAACAATTCGTGTCAGGTATAGTCCAATATGCCATGGTACATTACAACAGCATATATGAAAAAAGTAAATTTAGTATACATAATACCTTATTTTCTGGAAAGTTTGACCTTTGCAGTGGACCAAGTTCTCCTGAGCAGATTGCACTTTCACCCTCTTTGGTTTCTCGTTCTTTTCCAACTGGAACATGTGGTCATCTTGAATGCTCTGATTTCTTGAGGTCTGGATTTCCAACATCATCTCGTGATCTGATTTGATGGACAAGGTGGGATTGGTTTGAGGCCCTCATCCCTCATGTATTTGATTTACACTCAGCAGACATTTTGGGTGAGGTACTCATTTAGAGCAAGAAGGTCTGTTTCTTCAGAGATCATGGTCCTGAGAATAACCTACCCTTCACAGCAGCAATGTGGAGATGAGGGCAGTGTACTAATGTCTTATTGTGCCAATAAAATAAGGGGGTCACTATCATGTTCTCCTCTGACAACATAGCAGTAGAATGTAAGAATTACATGAAATCATAAGTGAACTTACAGTTGTTGAAAGTAAATTCCTACTGCTGGAGTGGATCAGTGGATCAGTAAAACTTTCCCGCCTCCAGTCATGCTCTCTGTGTATTATCAAGTATACAGTTTTAGCCCAAGCGACAATAAGTCTTAAGTCTCGGTTACTTGGATTTTCTCTGTGTGCCCAATGTAGTCCAGATTATATATTTTAGTAAACTACCCCCCCTCCCCCAAATATTTTGAAACAGTGAAACAAACTTATGTAGGTAAAGGCAAACAGCCGTTAAACCCAAAACTGAGACGAAATAATCCAAAATCGTCTATACAACCTACAGTAAACCAACCTTTTGAAACAGTGAAACAAACTTATGTTGATTAAGGCAAACAGCCGTTAAACCCCAAACTGAGACGAAATAATCCAAAATCGTCTATACAACCTACAGTAAACCAACCGACTTTTAAAAAGTACCATAATATGGATCTGACCGTATTTATCAAAAGCAAAACAAACTCCTTGTTTGACCTCACAACTATTAGTATTGCCAAGGCATTACTACGAGTACATACAGGGCAAAGTAAGATCATTCGTCCCAAGACGAAATATATTATTGTACAATGCAGCACAAAAGCTCAAGTAGCAAAGTACATGGAAATCACGAAAATATGCGGCATGCCGGTAATTATGAAGCTGCATAAAAATGCAACAACTTCACAAATGACTAAACAAAAATACAGTCAGGATAATAAATGTAAAAAGCAAAACCAACGCGAAATAACAGCCCATACTACAATCATGAGAAACCAGCAGCAGAATCAACAGCCTCAGCAGCAACAACAACAACAACAACAACAACAACAACAACAACAACAACAACAACAACAATCAAAGCAAACCAAATTTAAGTCAATACTAAAGCTAACGGGCAAACTAGCACAACTCACCAATAAGGAAATAACTGACAAGCTAATAGAGGGAGGTAACAATATTATTAAAAATTATAGAATTATAGAATTGGGAAAAACAAGCATAATCAGTCATATAGTGTCACAGTCATAGAGACCCACACTCCATTGCCAACGCTAATAAAACTCGGGGTCAATAACACTAGATACAGAATAGAACCGTACATAAACAAGGTAAGATTTTGCGAGAACTGCCAAGATTGGGGGCATTATAAGGTCACATGTACCTTCAAGCACCTTTGCGCAAACTGTGGGGGACCGCATACGGGAGATTGCAAAAGGGAAAAACCAAAATGTGCCAACTGCAAGTGAGAACACCCCGCCAGTTCAAAAACATGTACAAGCGCGGTTAAAGAAATAGCAACAGTTCAATTGATGAACAAAAACAACTGGACATACCACAAAGCAAAACAAGAAATAGCAAATCAACAGCAAACTCAGGGAAATAACAATAGCAGTAGATGCAAAAACAATAATAATCAAAAACTCCCAGACTCTGACAATAAACCAAACACAACCGCAATAACTGACAAACTTAATCAAAGTACGAAAACAACATGTGATAATCAGACCCAAACAGAATCATTTAGTACATCAATGCGCAATATAACCCTACCTAAATTGGGGTTAGCTATAACCGAAATAGGGCATTACATTAGCAATACATCTAGCAAGGACAAACCTTGTATAATTACCCTCATAAATGAGCTCCGCTCCATACTAACACAAACGGAAGAGGGATTAATAAAAGAAACGATATGCCTCCAACATGAATAACACAACAACACAATATACTCTCAATAATATAGGAAACCCTGAAACGGAAAACGTAAGATCTGAACGAAACACTCAACATAATATAACCATATGGCAATGGAACGCAAGAGGGCTATTGGTAAATATCAATGAACTCAAATTAAAAATAATAAATGCAGCAGTTAAACCCGATATCATCTGCATTCAGGAAACTAAAATAACATCAAACACTAGATCATTGCCATCTATCCAAGGTTATGTCCCTGGCTACTTTAAAAACAGGCAAGAAGGCCAAGGAGGAGGTTTAGCCATTTTTCTAAATAACAACATCCCATCAGCTGATACAATCCCAATAGTATCAGATAACGTTAAAAATTCTAAACTAGAAGTACAGGTCCTTTTAATAAACACTGGTAAAACAAAATTCACTCTCTATAACTTTTATGATCCTGGGAGTGATACTAAAGAAAGCCATAACCTCGCGCTACAAGCACTCAGACTGCACATTAGGACCACCCAAGCAATCGTATGTGGTGACTTTAATGCCCATAACGAAATATGGGGGGGGGGGGAGATGACCGATAGTAGAGGACGACGGGTCGAACAATGGATTACTGAAACCGCCCTCGTCCTACTTAATGACGGTGCCAAAACCAGACTTAATCCGGTAGATGGCACACTCTCTGCCTTAGACCTCACACTGTGTACACCCAGACTCGCCCAAGTAGCATCATGGGGTGTAGAGCAGTCAGACCCCATGGGGAGTGACCACTTTCTCGTAATCACCACATTACAGGTCTCTACGCAATTAGAAACAAGCAACAGAATCCCCAAGTGGAATTATAAAAAAGCAGATTGGAACATATTCCAACAAAATATCAAAACTGTTAAACTTGCTGACATACAAAACGAAGACATTGACATATATTACGAAAGCATTACACAGGCTATAGTAACGGCAGCTAATGCTACTATTCCCAAAACAAACTGTAAGTCAACCAAACTTAGTGTGCCATGGTGGACTAGTGAAATAAACACTACTAGACAAAATAAACGAAAAGCCTTAAATAGATTTAAACGCACAAATAACACAGCGCATTTTATGGAATATAAAAACTATGATACTGAACTAAAATATCTAATTAAACAGTCCAAACAGCAAACATGGCAACAATATTGCAGCAAATTAGATTTCAGAACAAATGCAAAGCAAGTTTGGGACAAAATTAGAATCATTAGGGGCAAACATACTAATAATATGCCCAAAATTAATAACACCAGTAATCACAAAGAGCAAGCCGACACATTTGCGAAACACTTTCAAGCAATGAGTAGTAACGCGAACCACACAAAAAAATTTCAGGAACATAGGAACAAAGTTGAAACTAAATTCAAACATATGTTCACAGATCTAGGACCAAAAAACTCTTACTTAAATGACGAGATAACCCTTAATGAATGGCACCAAGCCCTCAAAACTAAAAAAGATACTTCACCTGGCGAAGACACAATAGGATATTCTATTTATAAAAAACTACCTACACGTTTCGTACAAATAATATTGCATATGTTTAATAAAATTTGGGCTACTGGAAAACTCCCCAAAAATTGGAAAACAGCCATCGTTGTACCAATTTTAAAACCAAATAAAGATAGGAATGATGTAAATTCATATACATCTATATCCTTAACAAACAATATATGTAAAATCATGGAAATTATTATTAATAATAGGCTTAGATATCATTTAAAAACCAATAAACTCATATCCAAAAATCAGTGTGGATTTCGTAACAATAGGTCTACCATAGATCAATTAATTAAACTAGAATCTGCAATTAAACTCGCTTTTAATAGTAGGAAACCGGAAAACAGAAATCTTATTGCTGTCTTCTTAGACCTAGAAAAAGCGTTTGATCTTGTCTGGACTAAGGGGCTGCAAGCCAAACTAAACCATTATGGCATCACAGGCAACATATATAACTTTATAAGCAATTTCTTAATTGACCGTAAAATTATCACTAGAGTAGGAACAACACACTCTGAGAAGTACACTTTAGAAAACGGTACCCCTCAAGGGAGTGTACTCAGCCCTACCTTATTTAACATAATGATAAACGACCTAGATCAAAATTTGGCTTCACCACAAGTTGGAATATCACAATTTGCTGATGATAGTGCCCTCTGGCGAGCCGGCAACCCCTCTAACCCAAAACATATCACTGAACTACAAAACAGCCTAGATAATATAGGCACATGGGCGGATAAATGGGGATTTAAATTTTCGCATCATAAAACAGTTGCGGTCTTATTTACCCCCCTTAGAAATCATAGAAATCAAATATTCTACCCCAAACTCACCTTACAAAATCAAGTTATTCAATTTGAAAAATTAGTTAAATTTCTAGGCATGTACTTTGATCAACATATGAAATGGTCACACCATATTAAAGATCTAATTAAACGATGTAACCTTGACCTTAACTTAATTAGGAGTATCCAAGGCACACATTGGGGTGCCTGCCAAAAAACAATATTAACACTATATAGGTCACTCATTAGATCTAAAATGGACTATGGATGTCACATATATGCCACAGCATCCCCAACGCTGCTCAAAAAACTTACTCAAATACAACGAAAAGCCCTCCTTATAGCAACGGGGGCGTTGCCATCCACGTCGACAGAGGAGTTGGAGGTCATAGCAGGTGAGCCACCATTACACTTGAGAAGACAGGAGGTCATGCTGAGATATGTTGCTCGTCTGTCGACCCACGATGAAACGCACCCCACATTGCAGACAATTAAAAAATGCAATAAACCATTGATAAAACGTGGCAAATATAGTAACTCGTTCGGTAAACAAATACATGACATAAACACTAAACTCATTTGACATTTTTCAAGTCGAAAAACATAAACTCCCAATTATAACTCCTTGGAAAATAGACCCTATACATGTAGATCTCTCCCTACAAAATCAAGGCAATAAAATACAGGACCAACACTATTTAAAAATGCTCGTAACAGAAAAGATAAATTGTACCTACAAACAATACATAAAAGTCTATACGGATGGTTCTAAAACTATCGACCCTGCTCGAACAGCGGCAGCATGGGTTCAACCGGAAAATAAAATACAAGAGGGCAGACGCTTACCAGACCACTGCTCCATATATAGCGTTGAATTCTGGGCCATACTTGAGGCTTTAACCAGGATACAACAATATAAACCCACAAAAGCCCTAATTGTTAGCGACTCGCTCAGCGTCCTTAAAACTATACAAAACAACACTTCTAACAGTAGGAAAAACCTCCTTTATCAATTACAAAATAAAATAGTAATACTAAAACCTCAAAATATTACAGTAACTTTTCTATGGATACCTTCACACATAGATATAAAAGGAAACGAGTTAGCCGATCGATTAGCTAACCATAAACTTAATGATCTACACTATGAATCAATACCATATAGCTATACTGAAATATACAGCTTAATACATAACACGATAAATAACATGTGGCAAAATGCCTGGAGTACTACGAATAAAGGGAGAGTACTGCATAACCTTATTACAACAGTTAATAGACAACAAATAATACTAGGAAAAACGAGACGAGAACAAATTAAAAGGAATAGAATCATGATAGGAAAAACAAAGCTGGCTAACAGCTTTGGTAAATTTTTGGGTCCCTTCCCACATAACATTAACTGCTTTCAATGTAATCAGCCAGAAGACCTAACGCATATATTCAATACCTGTATAACCAATGTTTCACATAGAAACATCCTTAAATCTAAACAAAAATCAGCCAAAGCCCCAAGTACATAACCAGATATACTCAAACTGCAAATATACACACAACCACGAACAACATAATTAATTTTCTCATCGATTCGAACCTAATAGACAAAATATAATATTTTAGACCACTATGTACTAAACAAACTGATCAAAACAGAATTAAAAATATACACCAATAAATATTAGTAATAAACTCTCAGCCCTGTCAATGTCGCTAATGGGGAATAGACAGGGGAGGGTGTAATTATTTGGTTCACATGTAACCTTATGCACCTTGCAAGTTTATACCCACCCACACACTAAACTATAGCGGCATTCGCTAAAAACGGGCTAATTACGCTTATGAGATTAATAAAATGACGCGTACTACTTAAACACTATGTGACACCTGCCAGGAGCGCTGCTGGGAAAAGAGTGGGGAGGGGTGTCAATAATAGGTTAAAGTACCTTACGCACCTTGCGAGTTTACACCAACCCACATTCTGGACCCCACCGCGCAACCCGCAAAAGGATGTCACATACACATCTATTTAGCTCTTCTATTTAATTTTTATGCATACCAATATTGTGCTATAGTCTGGGAACGTTCTCTCATCTATTACCCATTCAATACCATCTTTACTACTATTATGCAGCCCTATGCACAGCGCACACATCAAATTTACTAGCTATTCTTAAATAGAACCCCAATCATATAAATTTAACATTAATGGGTCTATGTCACCCACTTGAAATTAATAACAAAAGGCATGCCCTATTAAGGCCCCAAATAATGCTTATAAGGTAGTCTTAACCCAGGACTATCAGATACCCGTGACACAATGTCACATTAAAATAAAAATATAGCTACAAGCCCAAAACTTAACAAAGATATGAAGTATAAGACTATAAGGCCCATCACATGCGTGATGATGTTAGTTGATAATAAAATAATAATAGAACACTGTGAAACATATAAACAAAACACAAGCACTACTCCACAGCTGTGCAATGGGGCTGCATAAATCATATCCTAATATGTAGTTGATGGTACAGAGTAATTTCAAAACACCCCTTCTAAGGAAAGGGACATAACTCGTAAAGAGAAGCATTGGAGAACTGACAGACTGCAGTCCAGATCTAGGATGGAAGGGGAGATGTTTCCACGTGGTGCAATTGGGATGCTGATAACAAAACAGCCCTTTTTAGGGCTCCTTGCCATTATCTTTATTATACTTATTTTTTACTTTAATATTTATTATTATTTTATAAATTGTTATTTATATTTTAATTTATTCTTATTCTTTTTTTTATTTCTTTATCATTAATAATTTTATAATTATTATTAATAATTAAAAAAAAAAAAAAAATTTTTTTTAGCTTTCTATTCCAAAATCACGGTTATGAAATAACCAAATCCAGGATCTACAATTGCGCTAGGCTCGTCTGCAAACAGGTTCTAGGATCCATACTAGAAATACCTGCAGTGTTGTCACACACAGGAAAGCACTGTTCATGATGTGTACCACACAGTGGAATGATGGGTGGCCTTTACGTACATCCTGGATCAATTTGGCCTTACTCTTTGAAAAACACGGTTGTGAATCAATGACATCTAGTACGACCAACCAAACTGAGCTCATCTGCAAACAGGTTCCAGGACCCACACTGCAAATACCTGGACTGTCACCACACACGTGAAAGCTCTATTCACGCTGTGTGCCACCCAGTCGAATGATGAGTGAGCTTTGGGGGAATCCTAGATCAAATTGGCAAATAAATAATATATACCCAATGGGTAACACGAAAGGGTTCATGGTCAAGGTTGAGGGACGTTGACCTTGGGCCCTGATAACTTTACCTTTATTTTTTCCTTTTATTTTTCCCTCTTAGCAAAATAGAGTTCTCAGCCTCGTGTATTGGTACGTGAACTCTCCTTGGCAAACCACATGCAAGAATTTTGAACCATTTGGACCACCGTCTAAATTCACAATTCAAAGCCTTGACTAATATTGACTCCACTCTTATGTGTCACTTGACACCTTTAGGTACATAGCATAGGGAGATTTGTCCACTAAAGATGGACATATCTCAGGGAGATGACGGTGACTCGCAAGGAGGGCCGATCTCATATTAGGGACTCTCATGTACACTTTGTACTAACAGATAGGGCGATAGGTGTTAGGAAATTCATCAAAACTATTCAATATGATATAATTGCACAGGTGGCTTACACATTATCGGTATAGGATGTCCATTAGTACAACTGGACAGAATTTGACAATTCTGCAGGTGCGGCAGATTGCGGGTGGAGTGATGTGCGTTCCTTGGACCGGTTGAAACATGGGACCTTGCCTCCTTTTCCTCTTCCTCGACGCATGGTATTCTCCGAGGGTTGGTTAGATGGGTGTGAGCTAAACTATTCCTACCCACTTCTGGGCCTTCATTCATGCCGATAGTCACCTTTTAGTGATTCGACATGACGCCCAATATAAACTACTCTTATGTGCACACTATAAATAACCTGTGGGGATGTTGCACTATTCCTTCCTCACTAGTTAAACCTAAATGGCTGTGCGATATGCCGGTTATAAAAGTAGACCATATGACCCTAGAGGTCGGTGCCTACTATAAAAACTAAATGATTGATTGATTGTGCAGGGAGTCAGCATTCTATTAAAATGTATTACAAGAAGAAACCCTCTTGCATTTGTGACTAATTCCCCCATACACCTTAAGAGGGCGCTACAATAGTTTGGTGGAGAATTCAAAATGGAAATATTGTGTTAAATTATATTCTAAATTTTTATTAGATTTGAGGAATGTTATTCTATTTTCGGCTGTGCTGACTCCATATGAAAGATAAGTAACAAAACTTTTGTAAATTCATCTTTAGGACCTTTCTTTAGACTATTCTACAATTTTGATTTTTCTGATGACAATTTCTCATTAGAGATCTATATGTGCCTTGGATTTTTGTGATTCTGTTGCATCAAAATGGATAGAAGCTGCATAGATTTCAGTCTCATGCCACCTTTTTCTGGTGATGGAAGCCAAGATGCAAAATTATGGTTGACACGTTTTCAACTTCTTACAACAACTAAGGGACTAAATGACAATAAAGCGAAAGCAACATTACCTCTACTGTTAACCGATAATGCATTGCGCTGGTATATGTCACTGGCACAAAATATAAAGGATGACGTGAGTTTGCTACAAAAAGAATTTGTCATAAGATATGGGCCAGATGAAAGAGTGCAGTGGCAGAGAACTGCAGCTTTGTATCAAACTCTACAAAGTTCAAATGAGAAAGTAGAAGATTTTATAGCAAATATAGTTGCTAAAGGAAACGAGCTGGAACTACCACAGACACAAATTAAGCATATCATCATCAATGGACTAAAGCCACATATTCGACAGTTCGTATTACAACAGAATCCAGAAACAGTTGATGAGCTCCGTCAAAGTGCGGGACTCGCTGAAGTCACCATGACGGACAGCACAAAAGAGCAACAAACGCTAGTAGCAGATAAAGTGTCTGCAAGTAACACAAGCAGATCAGAATTTAGTACTAGGGAAAGGTATTTAGGGAATGCTCTCTCTGAAGTCCATTAGGTTGGTATATATAGCCAGTTCAAATGTTGTGCAGAGCAGCAGAGAGGGTGAACAGACCACGTTTTCAAGCAAAAATAAGGCTTCCAGATCACGTTTTCGAACAAAATATCAGGTTTCCAACAAATCTCATTTAACCAAAAAAAAAGTCTCAATTTTTGCAAAAACGGAGATTTTACGATTTTGCTCGCAACGATGTGGTCATCCACCCTCTCTGCTGCTAAAGTTTTCAGTTCTGGGTTAATAATTCTTTTACGATTTTAACCGAATATTTGATCAAGTCCGATACGATATCGTGTCCGAGGATCATGCAAATTTATTGTTGCGAATCCGTGCGGAGTCGACTGAGCATGACTAAAGAAATCTCGAAATTGATTGAAGTCCATATCAGAGCACCATGTCTGCCAAATATTTATAAGAGTATGAGTATCAACTCCGTTGAATACAGAAAGAATATTGCAGTTATCTCTGATGACTTTTGGAACCTGAGTGTAGCGTTGAGTGACATATATCACGTCAGTGTTTTTGTGACGCCCACGGGAAAATATTCTAGCAGGATTTTTTTGTTTATCCAACATTATATCGTCGTATACGACTAAATTGTTAATATCTCCATCAATATCATCAATACTCGGTGCTTCATCGATATCGGTTATAAAATCAATGGCGTTCTCACCCTTAATTTCTGATGCATTCTCGTTAAAATCTTTTAACACTTCATAACATCGTTGATCATCTACGCTAGGGGCAATTAAATACAACTTATCCCACTTCATCCATCTCATTATTAAATTGAGCAACAATTGCGTTTTACCGGATCCAGATGGCCCGATTATAATCATCCGGATAGAGTTTGGTAGCGCTGCATGATGCTTAATTGGTTCTCTTGTTTTAGTCGCTGAAAAATCAATTATATCCATATTTCTATACATAAATTATGGATCTATATTGTGTGAAGTGTAAAACGCGTACTGGCACAGATGACTTGACGACGATTACAACTAAAAATAACTGATCAGCGCTTTCTGGTAAATGCGTGCAATGTGGTACAAAGAAATTTAGATTTGTGTCTATGAAACCCGGAGATGTTTTAAAAAAAAACGAGGAGGTGATATCGCAGCCAAATTGGCAAAGCTCCCAGGAACCCCATGGGCAAAGTATCCAGGAGAAAAACACCTTCCAGGATATAGCTACTGTGGACCGGGAACACGATTAGATATCAGACTTGATGATCAAAATCAACCTCGACGTGGTGAAGAACCAATAAACGCCATTGATAAGGCCTGTCACCTTCATGATGTTGCTTATAAAAGCAGCAACCTGCAACACAGGCATCTAGCAGATGTGAAATTAATTCATGCGTTAAATGCTATTCCTGATAAATCCTTCAAAGAAAAATTGGCTTCCTTTTTGATAAAATCGGCTATGAAAAGTAAATTGATGTTAGGTGCTGGTAATTAATAATATGGAATCAATTTATTATTCCCCAAGAGGATACTGGAGGGGTAAATCAGCAGTCCATAAACTCGCTAGTGCTGCAAAAGTGAAAAAAACCACTGCGGCTAATTGGTTATCCAAACAGGCACTATGACAAATTTATCTACCACCACCTAAACAAATTCAATTCTCGCATTTTGATGTGACTGTCCCTAATGAAGTTCATCAGGCTGATATATTATTTTTGCCACATGATCGTGGTTACAAATACGCGCTAACCGTAGTTGATGTTGCGAGTCGATACAAAGAAGCAGAGCCACTGAAAACAAAATCATCAACTGAAGTCGCTTCTGCATTTGAAAGGATTAATCGAAAGGGTCCTCTGCGTTGGCCAAATCTATTGCAAGTTGATCCTGGCAAGGAATTTCAAGGCGCTGTTTTATCAGCGATGAAACATCACAAAGTCACCATCAGACGAGGGCATACTGCGTTACATCGTGATCAGGCAATTGTAGAACGATTTAATCGGACTCTTGCTGAGCGGTTATTTGGATATCAATACGCGAAGGAGTTTATTCAGGATAAAAGATCCCGTGAATGGGTTAAGAGATTACCAGCTGTGATTACCGCACTGAATAACGAGATTACTCGAACAATTAACATGAAACCTATCAACGCTATTAAAAAGAAGTCTATACCCGTACAACCACAAAAAGATTTCAAAGAACCAATTCTTGGTAGTAATGTCACTGTTAGGTATTTATATGAACCAGGAGAGCTTGAAGGGGGTAGAAAAAGGGCTACTGATCCTATTTGGAGTGTTACTGCACACAAGATATCTACTATAACACGATCAACTGGTAGACCTCCAATCTATAAACTGGATTCAACTGCCCCTCAACGGGGTTTTACACGCGAACAACTCCAAGTGATTCCTGACGATACTCAATTACCACCACAGGGTCTTAACTAGCGCCGTTGCGTCTATTGCACTCAAGACAAGTCAACATCATATTGTTTCTGATATGACCGAGACTGTTATTCTTTCTGTCTACGGTAAATTGGCGAGGATCCTTATCCGAATACTGCCAACGCATTATACAATTGCAACTTGCGCAGTGATTATTCTGTTGTTGTTTCAGCGTGATTATTAATCCAGCATCAATGTTAAATTCTCGTTGTTTTTTTTTGTCTTGTTGTTTGTAACCGGATAATTTTTTATCAATAATTTTAACATCAATATCATCCATTGTTGAGTCATTATCGTCATCATTGACTTCGTCAACAACAATTCTTCGAAGTTGATTTATTTTTCGTACTCTGGATACTGCGAGATAGACTAAATTTGACCATTCGATGCGATTATCTACCATCCAAACAATTGTATCCGATATAGTCAATCCCTGTGAAGAATGTATCGTCGCTGCGTATCCTAGCGTCCACGGGGATTTATTAGCACGCAATGCATCTTCAACGACGCTGATATCAACCAGCACAATATCATTTAATACAAGAATTTGTTTTTCACTCTGTCCTGGAATATCGACTTCGATATTCTGTTTTCGTGTATCCGAAGGCCTATAACACAACGGTACTGGAAGCGTTGCAAATTTTTCTTTATGCAATTTAAATAACTTCATCTGAAGTGTGTCTCTGACAATTTTTCTACTTGCAATTATCAAATCGTTTGGTCTCCATGTTTTCCAAAAATCATTCATTGGAGTCTCTGAAATCACTTCACGCGCTATTTCACACTGGATTCTATCTGGTTGTAATCTAATTAGCGCTTTGAATTCTCGTAATCGTTCATCAAGTGATCTATAATCAGTGTTAATTTCTTCATATTAGTCTACAAAACCCTTTAGCCATTCATGTGGGGATCCACCAACAAATGGTGGTGGTTGGCCGTGATCCCCGCACATGACGACTTTTGTGTTTTTGTTTAACAACCACTCAAGAAATGTTTTTAATACATCTAATGACACTGTGCATATTTCATCCCAGATTATGATTTCAGGAATGAATTTATCGCCCATACGCTCAGGAGTCCATTTGTCGCCCTTCCTTCGAAAGAAGCTGTGATAAGTACAGGCATTTACCCCTCGTTGTTTCATCTCTCTGGCGAGTCTGTGAGTCGGTGTTAACACAATCATGTTTGTGAAATCCGTAGGACTTTTCCCACGGAATAATTCAATTGCACGAGTTGTCTTTCCTGACCCACCACAACCATTTAAATAAACTGTCTTGTATCTACAGATTGGATCAGATACCGGGGGTGCATTAGAAAATTCTGATTGAATTTCAATACGGTTACAACAAATATATTTATCATCCATGGCAACGTCTGCGGATTCGCAATACTCATGTAGTGTTTCCTTTTTAAATCGCCAACGCCCCCACGCTTCCTCGGGATCTGTGAATGCCGCTACAGCTGATTTGTATTTATTATGTATATACATCGAATCAGTGGCTACTCTAACTGCGGTATTAGGAAATCTATTTATCATCGAAAATAGATTAATACAAGCATAGGCTAGCATAGAACTTCTTAAGTGTGTGTACTGGGAATTATATCCATCACAATAGGTAACAACCGTACCTAATTTTTCACCATTGGATAGAAAAGCATCCTTACGGGATACAAGTTTTCCCTGTTTCGTTAAATCCGCTACAATAAAATCGTATTCAGCGACGTCTATGATCAACCGCGAAGAATATTTTGCGTTATCGTATCGTCCACCCTGGGTAAATTTACCGATTATTCTTCTTCCGAGATCTTTTGCTTGTTCTTTTTTAATTTCAAATAACTTCTTAGACCAATTTATGATTTCTTCTTCACTGAAATCTGGAAACTGTTTTCGTAGTTCGCTGATTATTCTATCTAGATCGGGTTGTGGTAGCCAAACTTCTTTCTGAGCTCGATAGCATATAATAGCCTCGGAAACAATCAACGATATTAGCATACCACAATCAATCATATATCTCAATAGCACTATTGGCATCCAGTGTTTTTCAGATAGGTGTCTACCGAGCCAAACATAACTACACGGATGTAATCCTGACGCTAATTCAAATGATATCACACGAGCGAATCCGGTTAAATCAAAATCAGGTAATGGTCCATTAATCGCAACACGAGTCATTTCATGTGTGGGGTGTCCAAATCGTTTGAAGTACTCAGCGCATTCCCCATATCCGAGAAAACTTCCGGGATAACACGCGGCTATATCAATTGAAATCATACCATCACGTGAGTATTTCGTATTCCACAGTCCTCCATGACAAAATTCGACGCAACTCAATTTAACATCCTCGAGAAAATCACTTCGTGTTGGACGCCATGAGTTTTTTTCTCTTGCGAAGTGAGCTACCACTGATGGAATAGTAAAACTATCCGTGAGTAGTTTTTCATGGGAATTCTCCGGTGAAAAATCACTAGCGATTTTTCTCATTCTGTTATCTAATTCTTCAATGCGATATAATTCACCATTTGGTTTTACAAATTGATCGAATTCTTCATCACTTCTAAGTAACCACACTGACACAGGATCATCCTTACACAACGCATGAATAGCATTGAATAATCTCTCTTCATAGAAAACATCCCCGACGAACTCCTTAGGGATATATTTCACGGTTCGTTCTCGTGGAAATATTGTTACCGCAGGTGTCCACGCGTGTTTGTTATGATCAATAATCTGTATTGGGGCTCCTCGCGATTGATATTTCGGTTCGTATAATACTTCTCCGGTTATTGTTGTTACTGATATTGGGAATTTTAATGATGCTTCTAATTTAGCTATATCAGAAATCTTTGCACCATGCTGTTTCACTGTCAGTTCCCACTCGGTTATTTTCCTACGTCGCAGATCAGTTAGTTTATTTCCTCGGGATGCATTTGTGAAGTGTTCTATTATTCGTTCTGCTACACAATTCAGTGAACTAGAATATTTCATAGGAGCTAGTTTTGCGATATCGGGTTTATCATTTAACGGATATATCCCATAAACCATTGCTGTTACAGGGTAAGATCTTTCGTAGTACGGTTTGTCAATGCCGGTTAGAATTCCTGGTTTGGAATCTCTACTCACAATGACAGCTTTTTTATTCTTGGGGATTGGTTCAAATTTATCCCTAATAATCCATTTACCATCGACTTCGATAATGAATTTTATTCAGAAAAAATGCCGTTTTTCCCCAACACATGAAATTATCACTGCTGCTTTTTCATCAGTCATGGTAGCATCAACAACACCATCAATTCAAAATGTTGACCAACAATAAGATGCTCCATCACGCTTGAATTCATTAAAACAATCTCTGATTTTACTAATCATGGCTTTATCAAGAATTGTATTCTTTGGTGTATTAGAAACTATATCGAGATTGAATTGAGCATCTTTCCAGGGTAATCTCTTGGACGTTTTTTTGGGTCTATCGAGATTAAATCTAGGATTGATTTTTAATAATCTCTTAAACTCTTTCATGTTTCCGTCTATTGGACGTTTGTTACGTTTTTTGGGTTTATCGAGATTAAATCTAGGATTGATTTTGTTACGTTTTTTGGGTCTATCGAGATTAAATCTAGGATTGATTTTTAATAATCTCTTAAACTCTTTCATGTTTCCGTCTATTGGACGTTTGTTACGTTTTTTGGGTTTATCGAGATTAAATCTAGGATTGATTTTCAATAATCTCTTAAACTCTTTCATGTTTCCGTCTATTGGACGTTTTTTGGGTCTATCGAGATTAAATCTAGGATTGATTTTTAATAATCTCTTAAACTCTTTCATGTTTCCGTCTATTGGACGTTTTTTGGGTCTATCGAGATTAAATCTAGGATTGATTTTTAATAATCTCTTAAACTCCTTATCAGCATTTTTCGAAGGCGTTCTCCTTAATTCCCTCATGCTATAATTAAAACAAGCATTTAAATGAAAGATTTTTATATAATGAATCACTGCAAGTGGCTTATGATTGGATCAGTAACCCCGTGTAACAAATCATGCAGAAATGAGTTCTGTGGGTATCATATGCAAAGCTTTCGTCGTGGAAGCCTTGGTCCGTTACCTTGTATTCTATGTGGAGTTGGGGTCAGGGGAAAATCTCAGTTGTGTCTAAATTGCGGTGGTAAGCGATACAGGGAATTGAAGCGATATTATGATAAAAGAATAAAAAATGGACAATCAATCAGAAATTTTGACCCTGAAAAGGTCCTTGACCCTGACAGCATCAAGGATAAAATCATAAGAACCCCTCAAGACTACATTGAAAGATTCATTATTGAACCAAACGATGAATTAGACAAACAATAGTATAATATATAAATGAACCAAGAATTCAGACCACACCCTGTGATCACAAATTATGAAGCATCAAGTGATGGTATCGTAAGAAACCGTAGACTGAAGAACCCAGTTGGTGTTGTGACTAATCAAGGGTATTTGATGTTTGGTGCTGGAAAGAAAACTTATCACAATCATCGTTTCGTGTATGAGTGTTTCCATGGATTAATCGAGGATGGTTTTGTTATCGATCATAAGGATTCTAATCCAAAGAATAATTCTTTATCAAATCTGCAAGCTATCACACAAAGTGAGAATACCAAACGAGGAAAGACTGGTACTTGCTCAAAAAAAGCGAGACCCGTAAAATCTTTGAATACAACAACTAACGAAGAAAAAATATTTCAATCGATATATGAAGCCAGTGGGTACTTCGATATTTGTAGAGCCTCAGTACGATTTGTTGCAGAGGGAATTTATCGATCTGCGATTTCAAAAAAGACCGGACAGAAAATTAAATTTAGTTATGTCTGATGCGTCATATTTTTCATTTAGAAATATATAATTGTTATAGAATAATGAATTCTGAAAACATGAATAGCATCATATGCGAGATTTCAAATTGAAAAGTTGGGATATTGGACTATCAGATGGGTTAAATCCTGATCAAATCATGTCTGATTTTCAGGATATAGAATACGGAGTTAACAACAATAAATATATGCTACCAAAGAAGTATGCGCTCATCAAAAGAATTCAGAATTCTATTAAGGATTCTCTCGCATTTTCCAGTGACGTAAGTGTGTTCGCTCTGTTGTATACCTACTATCGTAGAGGGAATACGAAAGGAATTAGGTAGGGAATACGAATTGAAAAAGGAGGTTAATTCTAAAGTTAGAAACCTACGGGCGTTAATTCAAGAAAATGAACAATTTTGACCGTGACCGATCTTCAAAGAGATTTTGATTGTGACCGACCCTCAGAGAGATTTTCATTTTTTTTTAGCATTGTTTGATTGAAAACAACAAAATCGATAGGCCGTTAATGGATGGTTTTCTCGATATGATATATCAGATTGATCAATAGAAAAGTGAGGAAACTATCAGTATTATTTATTTTATATACAATTATGATAGTTTCCTCATCAATGATAACGCCGTTAAAACGCTTCTACGGTGATTCCATCACTGGTGTTAAAAATTATCTGACATATCGAAGTGTTTCCGTCTGTTAAGTCAGATTCGGAAAATTGTTTTACAATTGAAAAATTGTTTACGATTTCAAATAATGGTCAATGAAGCATTAACAACCCGATTGGCTCGTGAACGACTGGATGCAATCAGGAGATTTGTACCAATTCGTGACTCTGTACGGAATAAACTGCAACAACGACAGAGTTTACAAACGGATTTTGCTGTGGGATCTGAAGAATTGTTTAAACCAGTAACCACAGCAACGAAAGGGATAGAGCGTGCTATACTAGGAGATGTTCCCGAGACGGGAAAATCTCTTATTGGTGAACTCGAAAAAATAGCAGCGAATACTGAACAATCAAAAGAAATAGTAGATGATTTACGCGTGATATTTAACGAGGCGGGTTTAGCAGCGATTGATAAGACTGATTCAACGAAATTCCTGCGCTTGTTGTTACGACTTATGAAAACAGGAAAAAAATGTTGAAACCAGAACATCATAAGTTTGTTAGAAATTTAGATCATTGGGCTGATATATTCTATAAAATCAAAACTGAAAAAACAGGTAGAATTAGGAAGAAGGATAACGCATCATATATTGAATATATCAATGCGGTGGGTATAGTGTATAATCAATACGAAGAGTTTAAACAACAACAAAAACCGCGAAAATTGCGAGGAAAGCGACAGCAACCTGCAAAGAAAATACCTTTTTCACCTAAAAAACAACAACAACTACCACCTGATGATGATGATGATGATATTCCTGATTATTTACAAAAAGCTGATTTAGAAAAACTAGATGAAGCAACTGGTTATAGCGGAAGTGGATTGCAAAACGCTAGCGTTGGAAACTCTTGGAGGGAAAATCCTTGGATTTCATTTCCTGGTAGTGTTCTCAGTGATATATCACGATTAGAAGTTCTTGTAGGAGGTTTCCGAGCTGGAAACAACTCACCGGAAATAATTAATGAAGCATCTGATATCTGTAGACGTTTATTTCAAGGCGGTATCATAGATATCAGCACATATCGAGATTTCATTGGCGAGTTAGTAGAGGATTATCACAGTGATTAATCACCGGGATTGAATAAAAACGCTAGCGTTTCCAATTGAAAAATGGTTTCTGATTTCAAATAATGATCATACACTACAATCATGATAAACCAACCCCCGTCTATGTAGTTAATTCACGGTTTCCAGTTTATAAAGCATACTATGGTGATGGTTTAGGTAATACCATTGCGGGGTTATTTGCAAGAATGGCTCCAAAAGTGATGCCGTTAGCTAAACAATTATCAATGAAAGAAATTGATGTTATTCGTGATAAGGGTATTGGTGCTGTTGGAGATCTTGCTGGAAAAGCGTTTTCAGCCGCGAAGAATAAATTAACATCATTAGTGAAATCACGAAAAAAGAAACCGTTACCGTCTACCGCGGAAATGCCTGCACGGGTTAGTAAAATAATAAATAACGCAGTAGACGAAAAACTAGCGTCGATGGCTTTAACTCCCGACGCAAATATGATAGCAGGAAGCGGCTTTAAAAAACTACGTCGATGAAAATCGTTTATGATTTCACGATTTAGACTCTGATAAATAGAATAAAATGTTCAAAAAATCACATGATCCGGCGTTTGATATAGACGCCCCAGTTGGCAAGGATGATTCTGTACGCGATTATCAATATTACGCTTATCATGCAATAGACGCAAATAGTCGATCGCGAATTGAACTTCAAGTCCATGATACCAGTAAATATTTTTTGCCTTGTGAAGCGTTTATCGAAGTAGAAGGAAAACTTGTAACAGCTGCTGGAGCACCGTATCCAGCTGGTACTCAAGTCGGTTTTGTCAATAATGGTATTATGGCGTTATTTGAGAGTGCAAGATACCTCATTGATGGAAAAGAAATCGAGTTGATAGATCGCGATGTTGATGTGGCTACAACAATAATCGGGTTAGCGAGATATTCTGATGATTATACAAGATCAGCAGGACCTTCTATGATGTTTGCAAAGGATGTTAAAAATACCGCTGGAGGAATTCAATTTGTTGTAAGACGACCAAAAAAAGCCAGTGCTGCTAATGATGATGCTGATGTCGAGGCTGTAGTTATAAACAACGACGTTAATTTCAATCTAGGAGCCGCAACACGTATTTCAATGTTGCAAGGGGCTAGTAAATCATTTTCATGCGCTATTCCACTGCATCACATATTTGGATTCTGTAGAAACGTCCGAAAAGTTATCTACGGGGCGAAGCATACAGTAGCGCTTGTACGAAAGGGTGATGATAATGACGCAATTTGGAGGATTCCAGCAGATGCTGCAAATCCCAATGCTGATGCCGGTAAAGTTATTTTAACAAAAATATCATTGTGGATGCCAATGTTGACTCCAGCAATCACCGCAGAAGAACGATTACTATCATTTATGGACCAAGGAGGAAAGTCGTTGTTAAGTTGGTTAACCGTGAGTACAGATGTTAAACAATCAAGTCTGAATGGGTTATTCACGAGGAATCTAGCATCAAAACAAGGTGTTGCTGCTCCACGTCATATCTTTGTAGCGCTACAGGATAACACACGAGTTGGCGATCAACGTTTCAGTCATATGATATTTGATCCATTAGGTGTTAAAGACGTCTCACTGAGAATAAACGGTCAGCAGGAACCATCCGAAGATGTGCAACTCGATTACACAGAAAATCATATTGCACGCGTGTATCATAGATTGTTGTCGTTTATGGCACGTGATCAAAATGTTGATACTGGTTTGCAAATATCACAATTAGATTTTAAGAATCTATATCCGATCTATTACTTTTCGCTGGAACATCTTGATTTAACAAGACAATCCGTCGTTGATATACACTTTAGAGCTAATGTAACCCGTCCTGATGCTATTGATAATTATAGAGCGGTTGCTGTCATTCTCAGTGATAAATCAATGCTACTTGAAGGTGTTGGTGGAAGAATGAGAGTGGTAGATGCACCAGTAGAAAATCTTTGATTGATTTTCTCGATTTTTCATTGAATTAGAATCAATCAATTATGTATAATGTCATATAGTGTTATTAGTGTTGCGTTAACTCCCGGTCAATTAAAAAAATTGCAATTGGAATCAGCTAAAAAATGTGGAACCACAATCACGTTGAAACCTAATCAAATGACTGGTGGTGCAAATAAATTATCGCTGACAACTCATCAAATAAAACATTTCAATGATGCACTTGTAGCAAAAAAAGGTGTCCAGATTACTCTTTCTGCGGCTGCTATCAAAAATATGATTAAAACAGGCGGTATATTTCCGTTGTTAGCTGCGATTCCAGCATTGATTGCAGCAGCAGCCCCAGCGGTGGCTAAAGCGGCTGCGTTAGGAGCCGTTGGTACTGCAGCAGGAATGGCACTAAAGAAAGCAACTGGGAAAGGATATAAAAAAAAGGGAAAGGGTCTAAGACTACCAGGAACCCCGTATTCGTGGTACAGCGGAAAGGGTCTAAGACTACCAGGAACCCCGTATTCGTGGTACAGCGGAAAAGGTCTAAGACTAGGACCGGTTTATTAACCCAGAAATCTTCGATGGTTCCTATGTCTAATTTTGATTTAATTGATGCTGCTAAAAAACTCACCATAAAAAACTTCAGAGGTGTTTTTATGAAGGATCAATTACCGACACAACCCAACAGTGTTGAAACAGGCATCATTAATCTCGAGAACAGCACCGGACCTGGTACTCACTGGGTTGCATACGCTATTGATCCACGTGGGATTGTCTATTTTGATTCATATGGATTAGCACCGCCGATGGAATTCATGCGTTATATAAAAACCTTTCCAATGAAGACTTGGTATTCTACGCTACCAACACAACAAATGAATGATCCACCAATATGCGGCAGCGAAGTATTAAATGTTCTTGATGCTATTTCTAACTCCTTGGGTAACCCAAGAGGGAAACCACCTCATATTGTCGTGAATGAATACACCAGCAATCGCTTTTTAGAGAGAGAGAGAGTTTTACAATAATATGATTGATATTTGGGGAAGACCTCTGAAACCTAAACCCGATGGCGTTGCAACCGGTGATTCTAACAAGAATATAAAAAAACTAATCGAAGATGAAATCGCTGAGACGTTAAATTTAACAGATGTTGATCCCGGGGAAATAGTTGTATTTCAAGATCGTCAGGGTAAATTAAAAAGCAGTAATATGTCGTTGAATGATATTTTGGTTAAACAACACGACGCCGCTGAAAACTCTATTGCGCTGTATTCCAACGACGGACGACTTAAACCAGGCACACTTGTGTCTACGATCACCGACGTGATTGCTACCAACGACCGTAATCTGGATGATCATATACGAGGTTATAATAATTTTCGCAAAAATGTCATTCATAAATTCTTTGGAACACCGCTTGTGGTTGGCATGACTCTCGCTGAAATCAAAAACTATCTATCGCTATTCTTCGCTAACAAGGAAGCTGGAAGGATGATGAATGAAAATGAAATCAAGGCAAATTATCTTGATATTTACAATGATATTTCTAAACTAATAGAAAATCTTGAAAGAGTGCAAAAACCCACTAACGACGTCGTTGTTAAGTTTTTTGGAACCCCACTTGTGGCTGCCATGACTCTCGCTGAAATCAACGAGTTTATCGGCAAGCATACTCATAATGCCTACGTCGCTAATAATTCCTTTGGTGTCCCGGTTACATCTACAATGACTCTCAAAGATATTAATATGTTTATGGTGAGACAAACAACACTTAATACCATCGTTGATAAATTTTTAGGGAGAACACCTGTCTCTGAAACCACATCGTTGACAGGCATGACTCTCGCGGAAATTAAAAGCGCGTTTGATGAACAAAAACGCATCAGCGAAATAGCTAAAAATTTCTTTGAGGGCTATGAAAGTTACAATATCACGACGACATATTCTGAACTTAACAGGTATTATGGCTTACAAAAAAATTTGGAATTTGAATTCCTTTTGATTTCATTTTTTAAACGCCGCGATGGAACGATGATGAAATATACCGAAATCAATAAAACCTATCTCGACATTTACGACGATATTGCTAAACTAAAAGAAACCTCTGAAAGGGTAAAGTATGGGACCTTTGATTGGGTAAAAGAATCTAATGCTAAATTGAAGGTCAATATCGAGAAGTGGCCCCATGGTATCTACAGGATGACGTTAATCTCTAACAAGCAATTTGATATCATCGTAAGCGGTAAAACCTACTTTGGTGGCACCGCAACAGTAATTATCGGAGGTGAAGAAGAATTTGAGATTGTCGCGGTTGATAACACCGTTAGATTAAAAATATCCTGGTGCTTAGAATTCGTATGCGAAGTAAATAACTAAATTGAAAGGAAAATCCTTTAGATTTCACAATTGAAAACGCTAGTGTTTTTAAAATAAAAATGATTTCATCAACTCAATGTCGCTATGATCAGGTCAGAGAATTTCAAACTAGACTCAAAACCCTCACTGAGGAGTATCAAATAAAAATTAAAAAATACCGACGAAGAATCACCGCAATTGATGTTATTATATACTCGGTGTCAAGCGTTCTCACTGGCGCCGGAATAATACTTGCATCGGTTACAATGATTGCCCCGGTCGTAGTTCCAATTTGCATTTCTGCGGTGGCTACAATCGGGGGTATATCAACCGGGATAGCAAAAAAGATATCATCATGCAGCCAGAGTAAACTGCAAGATTACTTAATTCAATTTCATATTGCATCAACCGCATACTCGCAATTATCCCTGATGATATCGTCGTCACTCGATAATACGATTATATCAGATAGTGAATTCTCAGCGATGGTCAGTATTTTTGATTCCGCGATATCGAAATTAGAGCGACAAGATGAGTATAATAACAATGACAACACCGATGGAATCAGAAAACACGAACCCAAAAAAACAAAATGATCTCAATAATATCAACATTACCAGATTGTGAGTTCTCAGTGATGGTCAGTATTTATGATTCCTCGATACCAAAATTAGAAATAAATCATGAGTATAATAACAATGACAACACCGCAGGAATTACTTCAACGAATAGTGGAGAACACGAACCCAGTACAAACAAGCATGATATCAATAACATCAACGAATCCAGAATTCAGTGTGAATTTCCCCTCTCCGGTCCCAGTGAAGGAGATAGCGCTAGCAAAACTACGAGTGTATCACAGTTGGCCTAATATCAGATCAAAATCATTTGGTGGTCAACAACCCAATAATTCTTTAGTGTTTGCAAATAAGAATAAACCCGACGGTACCCCAGACTGGAATGTTGTTTCCATACCAACCGGATCATACCAAATTGAACAAATCAATAATGAATTCGCGCGTAGAATAAAATCGATTACTGGAAAAGAATCAAAAATCGCTATAACAGTTCATGAGCCGACACTATCATCCGCAATTGAGATAAGCACAGAAGGATACGTCGTAGATATCTACCAAAGTTCTATTAGAACCGTGCTAGGATGGCCTGAAAACCCACCCCAGAGTAAAACTCTGGAGGGAATCGTTGTTGTATCACCCAAACCTAAAAAATCTGATTATGTCACAGACAGGATAAAACCTGATAATCCAGTAAAGAGTTATAAAGAGTTCAGTGTAGAATTTTTTGGGTCAATGCACATACATTTTGTGGGGAGTGGACAATCGAGTGTGTATCATTTTGTTAAAGAATATGAAATCGATGAAAATTTCACAGCGATGAATAATGATTTTTCACTGTTGTTAATATCTCTTAAATCCGGCTCTCTCACCCGAGATGAATTTATCAGCGTCGTAGAAACATGTAACAAAATCATCAATGACATGGAAACATTTAATTCACAAATTATTCGATTTATATTAGATGACGATAATCCCCAATCGAGAACAGAGTTTGCAACGAAGTATAATATCCACGAAGAAGACATTCCAGCATTCGAACTACCAGGGTATAATATCCTAGAACTACAAAAATCTCTCAGTGATGCCATCGATGAAGGTTTCCAAAAAATTCATGACGCATGTGAAAGGAAACTAATGAAAAATTTATTAATCCTGCTTCACAATAATGACCCAGACGGTGGCGGTAGGCATATCGCTCCGTTCAACGTGAATATATCCTCAGTGATTGCGCTCAATTTAGTATGTGATGTTATCGAAGGAAGCTATCAGATTAATCTCGAACGATCAAATCAAGCTCAGCAAGGATATATTCTTTATTCATTTGCACCAACAGCTCCTCCAGGATTCCTAATTATTGAAAACCCAATTAATCCTGTGTACATGCGATGCCATAATAATTCGTTAACGAGAATTAATTTCAAACTCACCGACCAGTCAAATAATCTGATTGATTTACAAGAAGAGGTGTTAGCGATTAGTCTGTTTGTAAAGTCCTAAGGACTTTCATCATAAATGATTTTCATCCTAAAGACTTGATCAAATCATTTATTATTTTTTGTTAACTTGTAGCAGCAGAGAGGGTGGATGACCACATCGTTGCGAGCAAAATCGTAAAATCTCCGTTTTTGCAAAAATGGAGACTTTTTTTTGGTTAAATGAGATTTGTTGGAAACCTGATATTTTGTTCCAAAACGTTATCTATAGGCCATATTTTGTTCGAAAACGTGATCTGGAAGCCTTATTTTTGCTTGAAAACGTGGTCTGTTCACCCTCTCTGCTGCTTGCAGTGAGTCAGCATTCTATTAAAATGTATTACAAGAAGAAACCCTCTTGCATTTGTGACTAATTCCCCCATACACCTTAAGAGGATGCTACAGTATTATGCCCAACTGTATGTTAACTTTGCTTTCTTAACAAACTTTTGATCTCTGTTATGGTTGTATTATTGACATACTATTTGCATGTAACTGATGATGTTAGATTAGTTAATTATGGACACTTATCAAATCTTAATTGTGGGACCATAATTGGGCTGTTTGGGGACCCAGAGTGGCTGAGTGTTGGAAAATGCTCATTTCTCCAAATCACTCCCATTTCACCTATGTCTGAGTGGGTTCGAGTCTCAGGTTCTGCTAACCTGGGTACGTTAGCAAGCTTGCAACAACAATAATTGTGTTTTTCAGTATGGTACGGAAAGTTATCTTTCTTTGTGTAATACAATGACACTGAGTGCCAAGCTGATATTGACATTGTCTTTTCATGCTAACCCTTTTCAATATATTATTTACAAGTTTTTATAATGGTTACTGCTTTGATTTATGTACAATATTCACTGAAGTCAGGTCTTTGTAATAGACCATTAATATTTTAAATGTTGGTGGGTTGAAATGATGGGAAACAATTTACTTTCCTTGATTTGTTGTCTAGAACAAAAAGATGGTCATTCTTTATTTTACTTGAAACAAATTATTTTCAGATGAAAAGTCAAAATTAAAAAGTACAGTGAGGGAGAACACCTACCGGGTAACTCTATATATGTAACGGTCAAGCCCTACATAAAATATGCAGGACATGAGAATTAGAAAATTAAACTATAATTGTCCAGTTGAAGATTTATGATAATTCCATTCAACATGCAGTACTCTTAGAGATCACAAGAGATGTCACAATGATGGTCAGTCTTTGAAAAGGTCATACACTACAAGATGAGAGACAGTGATGTTCCATGAAATTAAAATCAAAATTCAACTTGGTAAGTATCTTTTAATTTTCCAATTTCATTGTATCTTCAATATATGAAGGGACCCCATCATAAATTGTTTATATGTTGGGCTTCAAAACAATTGCATGAGCTGTACTTTATTTCAGAATACAATGTATGAGGTTCAAAACATGTTTTTATTTATTTTAGGACTAATTGCCATTACCATTTTGAAAAATGGCACCCTACCAAACAGAGGAGAAAGTCTAAAAATATTCTGTTTGACATCCCCTGTTGCATTTACTAATGATCTAACAATTATTTGGAATTATCCATCAAGGAGTTTAGTAACAACTTGCTTTGCTGAAGATCATGTATGCACTGTCAATACAAACAATACTATGAATTACAACTTCACTGCAGACAACAAGGGAGTTTATGCTACCATCTACAGTCTGGATAGATTAAGAGACAGTGGAACATGGAACTGTACTGGATCAGATAACTTAGGATCCAACAGCACGGTCATTGTTGTTTATAGTAAGTATGAGAAAATCATTGAAATATCATATATATATATATATATATATATAGTCTATAGGTTAAGAGACGGTGGAATATGGACTTGTCATGGATCAAATAACATTGGAACCAATTCCACTCTTATTAATGTTTATAGTAAGTATGGTAAAATTTAATGACTAGCTGTTTGGTTTCCACAGTACAAATCTAGTTCTGCGAGGCAAAGATGAATATAACTCTAATAAAGAATCCAATCAGTTTGAAGGTCAGTAGTTTCAACAGCATTGTTCGCAAAGGTTGAATGTGGCTCTGCCTTTCATGCCTTTTCTGGAAATAGGATTTCAGCAACACTTGGTGGTGTGATTCTCAGAGCTTACATTTTATAAGGGTTTAATTGTATAATAAATCTTGTTTATATTAGGAGTGTAAGGTTGAGGGTTAAGAAAAACAACCCCAAATACAACAAATTTAAACCTGATAGCAAAACCTTGGGGTATAGTGAAAAATATAGGGGTAAAGAATATACAAAAAATATTTCATTGTACCCCATATTTGTTCAACGTGACATGGAGATTACAACTGCTCAGGTGGCCAAGTGGTTAGTGTGTCTGCCTCAGAAGTGGGAGGTTCTGTGTTTGAACCCTGGCTGAGTTATACCAATGGAGTATAATGGTTCATCTTCCTTTAGCAAGTTGTTCAAGCACTTTTAAGTCTCTCATTGTAGCAAAGTTACAAACCAACAAATTGCCTATAAATTATATAAAAACTACAATATCCCCACATATACAGCAAATAATGCCTTTTAATCTGCAATATTTGTGATTTCATTTTCTTGGATGTGTTCTCAAGATATTTCATTTGCGAACAGAGGCAGATTTTTCACAAGTCAAAGATGTCATCTCAACAGATGTGCCATATTCCACCAAAGGGAATATTACCTAGGGTATTTTTTTCTTTAACGTTACCCTCCACAGTTTTTATTATGTGTTCTACTTCTTTCACTTTCTTGACTGGTGGTTATGGGCATGTGTCATTTTCATCTGGATATCTTTTTCTAGTAGGAAAAGCTTCAAGGTTACTTTTTTTTAGATGAGATGTTGCTGAGCCTGAAGGAAATCAGGTGAGAGCTTACAATATAAGGATAATTTTCTTGTCATAATGGTGCCTACACTTGAAGTAGAAGTGCATGCGTGTGCAGTCCTAGGCACTATGTGTTAGATATTGAACACATCTTTATTGCAGTGTGTCAAACATTTGCATAAAAGATATACAGGGCAAACAAAATGTATACAGTTGTTTTGGACTTATTTTCTGATGTACAAATGTGAGTAAAAGGAAATTATGCATGGATTGCATACTTCCAGGTGAGTGAACCTGTAAACGAGTGCATACCTTGACATTGTCCATTCACAACTGAGCACATTCTCTCCGAGTATTGACTTAATCATATGAGAGAAGTGATTTTATGTAAACTCAATAAATAATGTCATGATGATATACCATCAGAGAAAAGCTATGGATTTCCGGTTTCATCAGCTTCATGTGTGGATTGATGAGCTGCTCCCGGATATTTATTATTTCCTGGAACCAAGTGATAAAAGAGTACGAGATTTCAAGAATTTTCAACTTCTGCATTATGATCATACTTGTTTTCACCGGTGTGGTATTTTCTACTATTTGTTGAAGCAGTTCTTGCGACGACATTGACATTGTTATTATTATTATCCCATCTAATTTCGATAAAGTTGACTTGTACAATTGAGCCATCGCTGAAAACTCGCTATCTGATATTGATGTGTCATCGAGTGATGATGAAATCATTGAGGATAATTGTGAGTAACCGGCAGATGCAATATGAAATTTAATTACATAATCATGAAGTTTACTCTGACTACACGATGATAATCTTTTTGTGACCCCGGTTAGTATACCCGCGATTGTAGCTACCACGGATATGCAAATTGGAACTACGACTGGAGTAATCATTGTAACCGAAGATAGTATTATTCCAGCAGTAGTGATTACTCCCGACACCGAGTACACGGTAACATTAACCACGGCTATTCTTCGTCGGTATTTTTTTATTTTTATTTGATACTCCTCAGTGAGTGTTTTGAGTTTCATTGAAAATTCTTTCACTTGGTTATAGCGATATTGAGATACCGAAGGTATCAACGATGTTGTCATTTTATTTCCAAATCAGTTTACGATTTCAATTGAAACCGTTAGTAAAAATCGAAGATTTTCAGTTAAATTATTTACTTAAATCCGCTACGAATTCCACATACTACATTGTTGAAACCCTGGCTAAATTTCTATCTGTGGATGTTATCGTGAACTGTTTGGTTGTATTCTTTTCGATGATCATTGATATCGTATTATTGACCCCAGATGAACTCGACGATGATATATTAAATTGAGTTGGTGTTACAAGTGTTAATCGATAAATACCCTTGACGGTTGCAGTGATATCTAATTTGTTGTCTGTAGGAGTCCACATGTATGATCCATGTTGGATCGTGTATACTACATTGATGGTTTTCTCATGAGGAATTTTTGTTTTTTCAATGATTGTTGTCATCCTCAAAAAATCAGTTTTGATTGCTTCGATGAAGTTTTTCATCTCATCGATGGATTTCTTAATATCAGGTAGTTTTATGTCTATTTTATCGAATGTGGTTCCAAGAAATTTATCTATAATATTTTTACGAAGAATTGAAAATTGTTTCACGTGTTCTTCATATCGGGATTGAAATTTTGCAAATTCCAACATAAATTTTTTTATTTCTATTAGTTTTGGTGTGGTCACACGTGGAACACCAAAGAAGTTATCGATGATGTCAATGAGTTGATTAAATTTATCATCAAATGTTTTTAATGAATTCGTAACAGATATATGATTGTTATCAAGTGATAAAATTTTATCGGTAATTGTTGAAACAAGTACACCCGGTTTGAGTTTACCCTGATCGGAAAACAACGCGATAGTGCCTTCGATTGTGTCTTGTTGTTTAACTAAAATATCATCAAGAGAAACATTACTAGATTTCAATTTACCCTGACGATCTTGAAATACAACTATTTCATTGGGATCAACACTTGCTAAACTCAACGTAGAATACCAAACTGAAAATCCCTTTCGTAAATTTTCAATATAACGCATAAATTCCTTCGGAGGCGCTAATCCATATGAATCAAAATAAATAATCCCACGTGGATCAATTGCGTATGCAACCCAATGGGTTCCAGGTCCGGTGCTGTTATCAAGATTAATAATACCGGTTTCAACGTCATTAGGTTGTGCCGGCAACTGATCTTTCATAAAAACACCTCTGAAGTTTTTTAAGGCTAATTTTTTAGCGGCATCAATTGAATCGGAATTGGACATGGGAACCATAGGTTCCTCAGTCAAAGACTTTCCAACTAGTTAACTGTTCTGGGATTCTCAGACCTTTTCCGTTGTACCATGAATACCGGGTTCCTGGTAGTCTTAGACCCTTTCCCTTTTTTTATACCCTTGCCCAGCTGCTTTCTTTAGTGCCATTACTGCCGCAGTACCAACGGCTCCTAACGCTGTTGCTTTAGCCACAGCTGGGGCCGCTGCGTCAATCAGCGCTGGAATCGCAGCTAACAACGGGAATATACCGCCTGATTTTATCATGTTGCTGATAGCTTTCACAGAAAGAGTAATCTAAAATGTTTCTCTTGACGAGTTGTCAGCGATAATTTATTTGCACCGCCATTCATTTGATTAGGTTTCAGCGTTAATGTGGCTCCACATTGCTTAGCTGATTTGGATTGCAATTTTTTTACTTGACCAGGTGTCAACGACACATCGATAATATTATACAACATTTATACAAATACAGATTGATCTAATTGTTACATTAGAAAATTCCGAAGGATTTTCACTCAAAGATTTTCCACTTGTGCATCTACCATTCTCTTTCGTCCGCCAACACCTTCGAGTAACATTGATTTATCACTGAGAATGACAGCAACCGCTCTGTAATTAGCAATAGCGCCACGTTCTACCCGAGCTCGGAAGTGTATATCAACGACAGACTGTCTTGTTAAATCAAGATGTTCCAACGAAATTAATAGATCGGATATAGATTTTTAAAATCCAATTGTGATATTTGTAGACCAGTATCAACATTTTGATCGCGTCCCATATACGACAACAAGTTATGATAAACTCGTGCAATATGATTGTTTTCATAATCAAGTTGTATTTCCTCAGATGGTTCTTGCTGGCCATTTATTCTCAATGAGACTTCACTAACGCCTAATTGATCAAATATCATATGGGAACGTTCTTGATGATTTAATTGTGTAGTGTCTTGTAGCGCAACAAATATATGACACGGAGCCGAAATACCCTGTCGTGCTGCCAAGTGCCACGTAAATACACCATCGATATTAGATTCCATGGTATCCGTGGACACTGATAACCAACTCAGCAATGATCTTCCTCCTTGATCCATAAATGATAGTAATCGTTCTTCTGTTGACAATGACGGAGCTAGCACTGGCATCCACAATGACAGTTTTGTTAAAATAACTTTACCAGCAGCACCACCAATGCGCCAAATTGCATCATTATCAGTACCCTTTCGTGCAATCGCTATAGTATGTTTTGCTCCATAAATAACTTTTCTCACGTTTCTGCAGAATCCAAATATATGATGCAGTATAATAGTACATGAAAATCGTCGACGTTCCCCCTGCAACATTGATGCGCGTGTTGCAGTACCTTAGTTGTAATCAGGGTCATTATTTATTAGATTGCGCTCAACATCTGCATCATGATCAGCAGCCATAACCTTCTTTGGTCGTCTTATAATAAATGGATTTCTCTCAGCGCGATCAGTAATATCTTTTGCAAACATCATTGATGGACCCGCTGATCTTGTATAATCATCGGAATATCTTGCTAGCCCTATTATTGTTGTTGCTACATCAACATCACGTTCTATCGACTCAATTTCTTTTCCATCAATGAGATATGTAGCACTTTTGAATAACGCCATAATACCATTATTGACAAAACCGACTTGAACATCAGCACCGTATGGTGTATTAGCTACAACATCTGTTACCAGTTCACCCTGGACTTCAATTAATGCTTCACAAGGCAAAAAGTATTTACTGGAATCATGAACTTGAAGTTCAATTCGTGACCGAAGATTTCCTTGTACTGCGTGATAAGAATAATATTGATAATCACGTACAGAATCATCTTTAAGTACTGGAGCGTCCATATCAAAGGCTGGTTCAGGTGACCTTTTGAACATTTTGTTATATATCCACTGATCTAAATTGCGGGTGAAAATTAAAAATCGATGATTTCAACAACGTCGGTGACTTTTGTTTAAACCACTTCCTGCTATCATATTTGCTGTTATATTCTCTTCGAATGCCAACAATGGCTTAGTCAATTGCGCAAGTTTTTCATCTACTGCGTTATTTATTATTTTACTAACACTTGCAGGCATAACTGCAGTAGATGGTAACGGCATGGACTTTGGTTTTGACTTCCTTCGAACTAACGCTGCTATTTTATCCTTTGCGGCTGAAAACGCCTTCCCGTGAAGATCACCAACAGCACTAATACCCTTATCACGAATAACATCAATAGCTTTCATTGATAGCTGTTTAGCCAACGGCATCACTTTTGGTGCCATTCTTGAAAATAATCCTAAAATGGTATCACCGCGGCCATCTCCATAGTATGCGTGATATTTTGGCAATCGTGAGTTTAACACATACCCGCTAGTTGGTTTATCATGATTGTAGTTTATGATCATTCTTATTAATTATAAACCTCTAGCGTTGAATTGCTCATTTCAGTCACTATGATACCCACTTTCCGCTAACTCCTCAATGAAATTTCGATATGTTGCTGATATCCATGATACCACCTTGAAATAACCGCATACAGATATCAGCTGCTTCATTAATTACTTCCGGTGAGTTATTTCCAGCTCGTTTCCCTCCGACGAAAACTTCTAATCGTGTTCTATCACTGAGAACATTACCAGGACAACTAACTAAACCACTGCATGTTTTTTTAGTAATACCGGTTGCACCTTTTTCAGGATCAGCTTCTCTCGTTATTTTCATCTGTTGTGTTATATCAATAAATTTTGATTGTTTATGGCAATCTAAGAATTCCGGTATCCGATTGCTATATTGTAGATGATTCAGCCTTTTTTATTGCTGCCATATACTCCTGAAATGTTTTATCATCTTCTCTTGCTTGAGATGACTCTGATAGTATACGATATAACCCCTTATACCAATCTTTTTTAGGGGGAAGATTATAATCACCGTGGATATATTTTCTTCTCTGATGAAAACTCCTAGTGACAAATTCGGCTAATTCGTCTATAGAACCACATTTCTTATTTCTCAATTCATCTAATTTACCCAGACGAAATTTGTCATTGAATGCAACTCGTCCACTGGCAGTATCCTCCACTTCTTCTTGAAATTCTTCAAGTGGTTTAGGCAGGGGTGAGGAAATATCAATTTGTTGTTGTTCTGAAGCGGTTGATATATCCTGAGGAAGTGTTTTTGAGGATTTTTTTGTTTGTTTAGTTCTTTTTGCTGTTTTTTCTAACACAGGGAGAAAAGACTCTTCCTGTTTAGAAATTGCTGATGTTACATCCTCAGTTGCGCTACTTAATGGTTTAAATAACTGTTGTGTATCAGTAGAAAAATCAGTCTGAAGACTCTGTCTAGCTTGTAGTTTATTCCTGACAGAGTCGCAAATTGGTATAAATCTCTTAATTGTATCTAGTCGCTCAAGAGCCAATTGAGTTGTTAAAGCCTTGTTGACCATTATTTGGAGTGTAAACAATTTTTCAATTTGAATCCCGAGAGATGTTGTGATTTTGTCATAACCCGACCCAACAGACAAAAACATTTTCAGTTAATTTGAAATAAAAAATTATTGAAATTATAAATTTCAAATTGTTGAGTAAAATTGTAATCTCAGGTGTGTTTTTGACTGTTTTTGGTTGTTTTTTGACTACTTTTGACTGTTTGTTAGTGATCTCAGTCGGGTCAAATGGTCGATTTTGCATGGGATTTCCCGTAGCCTTTTTCGATTAGGATTCATTTTTGACTGTTTTCGAACAAAAAATGAGAAAAACCACCAAAAAACAGTCAAAAACCACCAAAAACAGTCAAAAATCATCGATAATTTCAGTCGGGTCAAGTAGTCGATTTTGCATGGGATTTTCCATACGGAAAAGCAGTTAGGATTCATTTTGATGATTTCTGATAATTGTTGGATTGATTTTATTTTTTTATTCACTGTGAAATGATTTTTATAAACAGAAATTTTATTTTTTATTCACTGTGAAATATTTTTTATAAACAGAAATTTTATTTTTTATTCACTGTGAAATATTTTTTATAAACAGAAATTTTATTTTTTATTCACTGTGAAATATTTTTTATAAACAGAAATTTTATTTTTTATTCACTGTGAAATATTTTTTATAAACAGAAATTTTACTTTTTATTCACTGTGAAATTATTTTTATAAACAGAAATTTTATTTTTTATTCAGTGAAATATTTTTTATAAACATAAATTTTATTTTTTATTCACTGTGAAATATTTTTTATAAACAGAAATTTTACTTTTTATTCAATGTGAAATATTTTTTATAAACAGAAATTTTATTTTTTATTCACTGTGAAATATTTTTTTATAAATAGAAATTTTATTTTTTATTCACTGTGAAATATTTTTTTATAAACAGAAATTTTACTTTTTATTCACTGTGAAATATTTTTTTTATAAACAGAAATTTTACTTTTTATTCACTGTGAAATATTTTTTATAAACAGAAATTTTATTTTTTATTCACTGTGAAATATTTTTTATAAACAGAAATTTTATTTTTTATTCACTGTGAAATATTTTTATAAACAGAAATTTTATTTTTTATTCACTGTGAAATATTTTTTATAAACAGAAATTTTATTTTTTATTCACTGTGAAATATTTTTTATAAACAGAAATTTTACTTTTTATTCACTGTGAAATATTTTTTATAAACAGAAATTTTACTTTTATTCACTGTGAAATTATTTTTTTTAAACAGAAATTTTATTTTTTATTCACTGTGAAATATTTTTTATAAACAGAAATTTTATTTTTTATTCACTGTGAAATATTTTTTATAAACAGAAATTTTCTTTTTTATTCACTGTGAAATATTTTTTATAAACAGAAATTTTATTTTTTATTCACTGAAAATTTTTTTTAAAATAGAAATTTTATTTTTTATTCACTGTGAAATTATTTTATAAACAGAAATTTTATTTTTTATTCACTGTGAAATATTTTTTATAAACAGAAATTTTATTTTTTATTCACTGTGAAATATTTTTTATAAACAGAAATTTTACTTTTTATTCAATGTGAAATATTTTTTATAAACAGAAATTTTATTTTTTATTCACTGTGAAATTTTTTTTTATAAATAGAAATTTTATTTTTTATTCACTGTGAAATATTTTTTATAAATAGAAATTTTATTTTTTATTCACTGTGAAATATTTTTTATAAACAGAAATTTTATTTTTTATTCACTGTGAAATATTTTTTAATAAACAGAAATTTTACTTTTTATTCACTGTGAAATATTTTTTATAAATAGAAATTTTATTTTTTATTCACTGTGAAATATTTTTTATAAACAGAAATTTTACTTTTTATTCACTGTGAAATATTTTTTATAAACAGAAATTTTACTTTTTATTCACTGTGAAATATTTTTTATAAACAGAAATTTTATTTTTTATTCACTGTGAAATATTTTTTATAAACAGAAATTTTACTTTTTATTCACTGTGAAATATTTTTTATAAACAGAAATTTTATTTTTTATTCACTGTGAAAATTTTTTTTATAAATATAAATTTTATTTTTTATTCACTGTGAAATATTTTTTTTAAATAGAAATTTTATTTTTTATTCCTTGTGAAATATTTTTTATAAACAGAAATTTTATTTTTTATTCACTGTGAAATATTTTTTTATAAACAGAAATTTTACTTTTTATTCACTGTGAAATATTTTTTATAAACAGAAATTTTACTTTTTATTCACTGTGAAATATTTTTTATAAACAGAAATTTTATTTTTTATTCACTGTGAAATATTTTTTATAAACAGAAATTTTATTTTTTATTCACTGTGAAATATTTTTTATAAACAGAAATTTTACTTTTTATTCACTGTGAAATATTTTTTATAAACAGAAATTTTACTTTTTATTCACTGTGAAATATTTATTTATAAATAGAAATTTTATTTTTTATTCACTGTGAAATAATTTTTTTAAATAGAAATTTTATTTTTTATTCACTGCGAAATATTTTTTATAAACAGAAATTTTATTTTTTATTCACTGTGAAATATTTTTTATAAACAGAAATTTTATTTTTTATTCACTGTGAAATATTTTTTATAAATAGAAATTTTACTTTTTATTCACTGTGAAATATTTTTTATAAACAGAAATTTTACTTTTTATTCACTGTGAAATATTTTTTATAAACAGAAATTTTACTTTTTATTCACTGTGAAATGTTTTTTATAAACAGAAATTTTATTTTTTATTCACTGTGAAATATTTTTTATAAACAGAAATTTTACTTTTTATTCACTATGAAATATTTTTTATTAACAGAAATTTTATTTTTTATTCACTGTGAAATATTTTTTTATAAATGTAAATTTTATTTTTTATTCAATGTGAAAATTTTTTTTAAATAGAAATTTTATTTTTTATTCACTGTGAAATATTTTTTATAAACAGAAATTTTACTTTTTATTCACTGTGAAATGTATTTTATAAACAGAAATTTTATTTTTTATTCACTGTGAAATATTTTTTATAAACAGAAATTTTACTTTTTATTCACTATGAAATATTTTTTATAAACAGAAATTTTATTTTTTATTCACTGTGAAATAATTTTTTATAAATAGAAATTTTATTTTTTATTCACTGAAAATTTTTTTTAAATAGAAATTTTATTTTTTATTCACTGTGAAATATTTTTTATAAACAGAAATTTTATTTTTTATTCACTGTGAAATATTTTTTATAAACAGAAATTTTATTTTTTATTCACTGTTTCTGGTGGTTTTTCATTGACTGTTTTGGTGGTTTTCAAGTCAGGTCAAATGGTCGATTTTGTATGGAAATTCTCGTAGGGAAAAGCTGTTAGGATTCATTTTTTATGATTTTTAACCAAAAAATCGATAATTTCAGTCAAAAATGGCCAAAATTGATGAAAAACAACCAAAAATCATGAATAATTTCAGTCGGTCAAGTAGTCGATTTTGCATGGAAATTCTCGTAGACAATTTCGATTAGAATTCATTTTTAACTGTTGATTCAAGAACTAATTTATGGAATATTGAAATTGTAAATTGCAATCTCAGGTGTATTTGTGACTGTTTTTGACCGTTTTGGTGGTTTTCAGTCGGGTCGAATGGTCAATTCTGTTAGGATCCATTTTTGATGATTTTTTACCAAAAAATCGATAATTTCAATCAAAAATGACAAAAATAACCAAAAATCATCAATAATTTCAGTCGGGTCAAGTAGGCAACCTACTGACCCATATACTCTGACAACACTATGACATCCTTTCCTGTCATGACTTTAGATCATTTCATAATTGTTTTCATTTCAGTGTTTTATAATGAATTTACTGGTAGTTGAGCCAATTCAAGGCTTTAGAGATGGTTCATTTGCAGAATCAGTTTTACAAGAGAGAGCCCTATGAACAGTTCAACATCAAACAATATTTGTTGGATACATTTACATGCATTGGTTATTAACCTTTTGTGCAAGCAAAGTGTTCGTCCCATTACTCCAAGGTGTGTATGTGTGAGGAAGAGAAAATGGGTGAGATATGGATTTTTGTAATCAAGCTATAAATAATTTTTCAGTCATATCACTACGATGTTGGCAATGTGGCAGCTTATAGGGATGCCCCAACCAGTCACATTAACCTGACACCAGGCTGACCAGACCTAACACCAAACACTTAATGCTTAACACCTTGCGAGGCAGCTATTATAACCATTTTTATGTTTTTGGAATGACTTGGCTGAGATATGAACCCGCAACCTCTCTCATTCATGAAAAATGCTCTGAACACTATGCCACCAGAGCTGCAGAGAGAGAGAGAGAGAGAGTGAGAGATAGATAGAGAGAGAACATCAATATTGAAAACATTTCTGTATGAAATGTAGCTTTTTTAATGTAATTTAATGAACCAGTTGCATAAGGGAACTTGGCAGACTAAGATCCGGTGTTATTCCAAATTTGAGTTTTTCAAATAGGATACTTTTATTGGCATGGTAGTATCAGATCAGCAATATTTTTGAAAAAAAAGCTGTTTGGGCCAAAAAGAGGCATTAGATTAACAATCCATTATCCATTCAGTATTTACATGTCATATTGGAGAACTTCTGTTATTTGTATTATTTGTATTGATGCCGATATTAGTACTGAATAACAGCAACTAATCTCTTAATGGTAGTTAGTAGAGATTATATGTGCTTCCAATTTTTTTAATGCCTTTAGCATTAATATGATTCATATTTTTATAAGTAAATTGTTTTTAATTGTAGGTGTCCACTTTTACCTCTCAACTACATAAGCATATAATAATCCAGCAATTCATATTCTAGATAACATAATCACCTTTCAGTAGATTTTATAGAATTTGCAAATGATCAAGAGAGATTACACCCTCCCCTCTTATGATTTCAAACCCCTGTTGTGAAGCATTTGAGATAGTCCATCAGAACAATGTTTTGAGCAGTTTTGGGTAGTGCGTCATTCTGACCATGAGATGATCACACCCAAGATCTTTTGTACCTGGTGGAAAGTATTTTGTAAATGGTGCAGTGTGAACTGCACTAACCCTAGCTGTCACTCAGTCTTTAATATTGCTAGGGTGCAGACCTATCGAACATACTCAGATTTTGAAATGGTGGAGCAGTGCATATTCTCATATGTCTGATCTTATTAGGAAGGTTTGAGCACAAAAGGAACATCTCATACACAGTGTAGTCTTGAGGTATACATTGATGGAGTTTCTTTTGAGAACTTGACTCTTATGATGGATTGCTTGCTTGGCTTGGATCTGTAAGATTAAGGAGTATTAGCTTCATGTACTCTCTATGGAAGAGAGCTGTCCATTGTTAATTGGCAAGCAGATAGATAAGTTTCCCTCCTATGCCATTACCTATTTTATTTGCAAATAAACCAACTGTTTCTTTACCATCAAGACTCAAGCTATATGAGCTGTCTGTGGAGCAACATTGTTCAGTGGTAATTATAAATTAGTTTCTCTCGTTTGCCAGCCAGGTTTCTTTGCTCTACTCCCAAATGTCATTCCCTTGATGTGATGGAATTCTGTCATAAATGTTTCAGTTTTGTGTGTTTCTATATTTAGATAGTTGTGTATGTGCTTGGTATGGTCATCATTATTTTTTTTGCCCAGTCATGGCTTTAAAAGTGCATTTTCCTAAAATTGTACAGGTAGGAGAAAGGGTATGAAGTGCCTTTTTGGCTCCTATAGGCCTCAGATGATGTTTTGACATCCACTAATTAGGTGGATTGTCATCTCATATCAATCAAGGGGCTTTTTAGTACTTTAAAGAGCGATATCTTACCGTAATTACCATCTATACACTTAGTGTTAAGAGAGTCATGTCCTGAAACGTTGAGCTCTTGTGAACTTAAATCTTTGAGGAGATATTTCAAGCTGCCAAGCATATTTTGTTCACTCATGGCAAAGCTACTATTTCAGATCCGATTTCAATCTTGATTTCCATTGTTTTTCTCAACTAGCATTTATTTGCATAGAAATTTGGAAGATCGCTTAGCAGAAATTCGAATTTGAACAATGCAAATTAAAATGCATAATGTTCAAACAATTGCAAGCACTTTGACCTGTAATTAATCATTGGATGATATGATGAAGGCAATATTTTGGCAGTCAGACACTGCCTTCTCTTTAACACTTTTATTTTCTGGTTCACTAGAGGGAAGGCATATTTTCTCTATGGTCTAGACTTTAAGCACAGAAAGTAATCCAAGCTGATACCATCTTGTACCAGTGAGAGCTTGAACCTCTCATGGAACTGGCAAATACAGCTATGCAATAGCAACAGGAAACACATTAATGATGATAAATGTGTATGTAGAGGGAAAAACTAATTTTGATTTAATAGTCACATGTGCCAGACTCCATCCTCCCATTTTGCTTTCATGTCCAACAAGTGGTCTATGACATTAGAAAGAAATGATGACATTGGATGGGTTTGAGATATGTATTACATTATTTGAAGCAGACCATCCTGGAAAGTTCACCCTTTAAGAGCTTGAATTATCGTATGGTGGAGGGCAATTCCAGTCTGGACAAGTTAGGTACATGATTGCAATAATTATGTATAGCATGGTTAAAATTAGTTTTTACCCCACCCACTATTTTTTTGATAAATTCCCAGGCATGCGCAGCAGTCAGAAAATTAAATGGTGGGTTAAGTATGAAAAAGTATTTAAATTTTGCTTTGGCAAGCATGAAGTGAAAGGTTTGTAAATTTAATATAATTATGAAAGTGTTGTGAACTATTTTCCAGAGCACTCACAAATGCATGCACACTGTGGTATTTTCTTTATCTTTGCGATACAATCACTGATTACAGTTTGTTTTTTTTTGTATTTTTTTAAAGCATCTCCCAAGGGTGTGAAGTATGTGGAGCCAATAGTTTCTGAAGCAGATCTTGGTCAGGAATCCATCGATTTGATATGTCGGACAGATAATTGTTCATATCCGCCTCCAAGCATTTTATGGTACTATCTGGTAAGTATGATGATTACATACAGTTTTACTTATCATTGTACCCCTTTGAGTAAAAGGGAAAAACGCATGGAAGAAATTTAGATTTCTTAACATAAAAATGCACATATGCAGGATTGTATCAGAATGAGTAGTTCTCCAGCATTGGTGACTGCCATGATGGACTGATGTAAAAAATTAAAATAATAATGTTATGGTTGCATATATGTTTATTAGAAAGCCCAATGCACATAGAATTTCATGTAGAAACAGAAAATCGGTGAAGGAATTTGTTTTCACATAGTTTCAACTTGAAGACAATGGGTGCTAGGGTGTCGCGTATGTTACATTGTGACATAAAGTACCTTAAACTTTAATAGCAAGACTACAGTTTAAGACCTTTGTTATAAATTCAAATAGTACAAATAGAAAGAAAGCTATACAAATAATACAAATTGAAAGAAAGTTATACAAATAGTATAAATAGAAAGAAAGATTTATGTAGTACAAATAGAAAGAAAGTTATACAAATAGTACAAATAGAAAGAAAGTTCTGCAAATAGTACAAATACAAAGTTATACAAATAGTACAAATAGAAAGAAAGTTAAACTAATAGTACAAATAGAAAGAAAGTTATGCAAATAGTACAAATATAAAGAAAGTTATACAAATAGTACAGATAGAAAGAAAGATTTAAATAGTACAAATAGAAAGTTATACAAATAGTACAAATATAAAAAAAGATTTAAATAGTACAAATAGAAACAAAGTTATACAAATAGTACAAATAGAAAGAAAAATTTAAATAGTACAAATAGAAAGAACATTATACAAATAACTCAAATAGAAAGAAAGTTATACAAATAGTACAAATAGAAAGAAAGTGATACAAATAGTACAAATAGAAAGTTATACAAATAGTACAAATAGAAAGAAAGATTTATAAATAGTACAAATGGAAATAAAGTTATATAAATAGTACAAATGAAAAGTTATACAAATAGTACAAATAGAAAGAAAGTTATACAAATAGGACAAATATAAAGAAAGTTACACAAATAGTACAAATAGAAAGAAAGTTATACAAATAGTACAAATAGAAAGAAAGTTATACAAATAGTACAAATAGAAAGAAAGTTATACAAATAGAAAGAAAGTTATACAAATAGTACAAATAGAAAGTTTTACAAATAGTACAAATAGAAAGAAAGATTTAAATAGTACAAATAGAAAGTTATACAAATAGTAGAAATAGAAAGAAAGATTTAAATAGTACAAATAGAAACAAAATGATACAAATAGTACAAATAGAAAGAAAAATTTAAATAGTACAAATAGAAAGAACATTATACAAATAGTTCAAATAGAAAGAAAATTATACAAATAGTACAAATGGAAAGAAAGTTATACAAATAGTACAAATAGAAAGTTATACAAATAGTACAAATAGAAAGAAAGATTTAAATACTACAAATAGAAAGTTATACAAATAGTAAAACTAGAAAGAAAGATTTAAATAGTAAAAATAGAAAGAAAGTTATACAAATAGTACAAATAGAAAGAAAGATTTATAAATAGTACAAATAGAAACATACAAATAGTACAAATAGAAAAAAAGTTGTACAAATAGTGCAAATAGGAAGAAAGATTTAAATAGTACAAATAGAAATAAAGCTATACGAATAGTACAAATAGAAAGTTATGCAAATAGTACAAATAGAAAGAAAGTTATACAAATATACAGAAAGATTTAAATAGTACAAATAGAAAGAAAGTTATACAATTAGTACAAATATTAAAAGTTATACAAATAGTACAAATAGAAAGAAAGTTATACAAATAGTACAAATAGAAAGAAAGTTGTACAAATAGTACAAATAGAAAGAAAGATATAAATAGTACAAAATAGAAAGAATGATATAAATAGTACAAATAGAAAGAAAGTTATACAAATAGTACAAATGGAAAGAAAGTTATACAAATAGTACAAATAGAAAGAAAGTTATACAAATAGTACAAATATAAAGTTATACAGATAGAAAGAAAGATTTAAATAGTACAAATAGAAAGAAAGTTATACAAATAGTACAAATAGAAAGAAAGTTATTCAAATAATACAAATAGAAAGAAAGATTTAAATAGTACAAATAGAAAGTTATACAAATGGTACAAATTGAAAGAAATATTTAAATAGTACAAATAGAAAGAAAGTTATACAAATAGTACATATAGAAAGAAAGTTATACAAATAGTACAAATAGAAAGAAAGTTATACAAATAGTACAAATAGAAAGAAAGATTTAAAAGCAAAATTTTTAATATCTATGTTGAACATTTCATACAATCCTCGTCAAAAAATTGTCACACTGTAAGTCATGGGACATTTGTGTTTAACCCTTACAATGGAGAATTATTTAGAGGAAAGGATGATACTGTTACTCTTGTAATTTCTTGTGTCTGTGTGTGTGTGTGTGTGTGAATCATATTTTGAACATGTATGTGAATGATGTGAAGTTTTCCCATGTTTAGCCACATTCAATATCGTGGATGGGGATGGTGTCACAGTTTTACATGTGACATTCAGACTAAATGAAGAAGGTGACAGAACAATACATAACAACTTTGTAATTTCAAATGTATTTATTGTTTCAAACTTAGTGGAAGACTGTACTGGCCATCTGGGCAATATGAAGGTGGCCAGCAATGTCAGCATGTACAATCCAGGCTATGTCCTCTGTGTCTTGGAAATGATATTTCTCATCCTTCTGGCAGTGGTACCGCACTTCAAGATCATCTTCCTGGACTTGAGGCACCTGCAATATGCAGCGAAAGCTGTTATTATGCACTGAACATATCATCAATCTTGTTCAAGAATGTATTATGTGCTTCAAAATTAGTTCAATGTTAAATGGGGGCAACCACTGCTTAATCAGAAATGACCAAGTTTGCTTAACAATATGCTGCTACTGGGATGCTAGGAAGAAATTTCAGACTATTGCCAATGACTGTAATCCAAAGTCTCAAGTAACACATGTTACATCAACCTCAGTAAATCCATCAAATAATAAAATAAACAAAGAATAAACAGTACAATGATTGACTGTATCAACAGGACTTAAATGTTCATTCTAATCTGTCAATTTAAACAATATTTAAAAACATCAGCAGCTGTACTAGCTGCATCCATCTTGTCCATTACATGTGACAACCAATGTAAAACAATGCAGCCATCATATGTAATGGATAAGACTGATAACCGGAAAGAAAATGGTAAAAGATATAGTAAGTCTAGATATTCAGATCATTATTATAAAAGAAGTGTAAACAAATGATGCTATTCAAATTTTATACATGTGCTACATACATTCATTTACTTATGTTCTTTATCTTTAAAAAAATGCATCTCAATTTATGCCATTTGTTAGGCGTGACAAGATTTAGGACAACACATTTGTTGGTCACAGTAACGAACAGGATGTTTTCACAAACAAATGTAATTTCTCCTTTAAAAAAAACAAACTATTATTTGACTGACAAACAACACAGTGTCAGAACTAATTCTATATTTCTATAAAATTACTACTAAAAAAGCAGTACTGTGTTTGTTGACAATTTTGACCATCTTGTTCCGTGACAAGTTGCATTCATAAAACCAGGCTATATATACCAAATATCAGAGTGCATACAAAGGCAGATGATGGTAATATAGCTGTAAAGTATCGTTTATTTTACTTACCTCAAATCAAGAAGAATACTCCAATAGACGACTTTTTAAAAAAATTACTAAATAATGTTTCAGTTTCCCGCCCAGTTTCTCATCTGTACATAAACCGGAGACAGGCGACACATACTTTTTTGTTGAACACCTTGCTTCATGTGATGGAATTATGTTGTAAATATTTCAGTTTTGTGTGTTCTATATTTAGCTTATTTTCAAACAGGGTCTGCAGGACCAATACAGCCCACAATACCGCACTAGGGCATTGAAACTTGGCCATCACGTTGCATTACAACATGACACTGTTGATTAAAATCTTTCAAATTTTGGGGTTTTGACTGGATTTTATAAAATAAACTTAAATAAAAGAAAATTTGTTTTTTTAATTTAATGTTTGTGATACATGACAAACTGCAGGATTCTGTTTCTGAGCTGTAGGCAAGTAAACATATTCCCGGAAAACGTGACATGAACATGTACAAATGAGACGATTGATTCAAAGTTCCAAAATATAATACAAACACAAAAAATGTGTTTTGAAGTCATTTATATTTTTTATTGACATTGTTTTATAAACTGAAACACAAATAAGAACCATAGTCTGTACATGTGATGGTACCATCATTAAGCTGTTTGACATCAGTTGCTTCAGGAAATTTTGGTAGCCATTTTCTGCCAATTTCATCAAATTTAGTCCAATAAGTAAAGAAAAACTCGTGTCTGATATTGATGCTACTGATTCTTTAGAGTACATTTGATATACTGATTCTCACTCCAAGCTCATAATGATCCCAGAAAAATAACACTGACAAATAATGGAGACAACACCAGGATTTCACCAGTTCTGGATAACTACTCAAATACAAGTTAACACATTTTTGTTGTTACTTCTTACCAGAATTAAGCCCAGGCATAAATTTTAGTTCATTATTCATAAATCTGATTGATTGGCTGATATATTAATCTGACCATAACTAGACCAGTCAAAGTGTCCATAGTCGTGTATTATCTTATAATTATTATATTAGCTAAAAAAATAGAGCACTACTTGATTGGAATTGTAATCTGGCCATAAATAGACCAGTCAAAGTATCCATTTTCTTGCATTATCTTAAAGGGGCTTCGCTGCTTAAGTCTTAAAAGGTCTATTTAGCTTACCTTCATTTTCTCTTGTTATTTTTGGAATTGTCAAATAATTTTGACATTAAACTAGTATTCAATCTAATGAGTCTGAAAATCACATTTAAAGACTGTTAAATTTGATTTTATGTAGGGCTTTCCTCATCTAAAAATATAGCTTGTCTTTTCTAAGAGCACTAATTGACAAATCAGAATATAAATCTAATATATAAATGTCATGAGAGTGGATGTTTATAATTTTTCATTAATTTATATGCTAATTAAAGACTTTGATGTAATTGGCATGAAATAGTTTTACTATATAGTAATGTACGCTTTTTGATGTAATAGCAGTTTTCATATGTAGTTATCCAAGTGGATAAAGCAGGCAATATGACATACAATGTGGTCATGTGTTAATTAGGGCTGTTCCCACGGAAGGCAGTTTTTCATGAATGTAAACACTTTTATGATGATGTAATCATGAATTTAAGTCCTTTACAATGATATAATGATGAATATAAATATTTTTAATATGGATTAATGACGAATATAATTATTTTTAAGATATTGCAATCACAAATATAAACACTTTTAAGATGATCATGAATATAAATTCTTTAATGATGATGTAGTCATGAATTAATAAACTTTTAAGATGATGTAATAATGAATATAAATACATTTAAGATGATGTAATAATAAATATAAATGCTTTTAAGATGATGTTATCATAAATATAAATACTTCTAGCATGATGTAATCATGAATAAAAATGCTTTTAAGATGATGTAATCATAAGTGTTAAGTGTGCTACTGGTGCACGATCACCACCAAAACTCTGAATCAGAAACAACATCAGCATTGGTACATGGAACATCAGGACATTAAGAACGCCTGGAAAGGTAGAGGAATTAATACACAAAATGAACAGATACCATTGGACCATCCTGGGACTGTGCAAAGTACAATGGAAGAACCTTGGGGAAACATCAACACAAGATGGCCATAAACTATACTACTCTGGCAAAGAAGATAAACGTGAACATGGTGTCGGATTTCTTGTCCACAAAAATACTGTGAACACTGTCACGAGTTGTCGGCCAGTCTCCAGCAGTCATATTGTCATATGCTTGAGGGCAACACCACTCAATATCACCATTGTGCAAGCTTATGCTCCAACTACAGACCATGATGATGAAGAATTAGAGGATTTCTATGACCAAGTGCAAGAAGTCCTGGACCAGACCCCAACATAGGACATTCTTGTGGTGCAAGGAGACTGGAATGCCAAAATAGGAAAGGATGCCGTTGATAATTGGAAAGGCACTTGTGGACGCTACTGCAATGCAGAGACCAATGATAAAGGCTTAAGGCTCCTGGAATTTGCCAGCTTCAATGATCTGAAGCTGATGAACACGTTTGGTCCACACAAAGTCATCCAGAAGGTGGACCTGGCATAGCCCAAATGGAGAACATCATAACCAGATTGATTATATCATGGTGAAGAGACGTTTCCACACCAGCGTAAACATTGCCAAGACAAGAAGTTTCCCAGGAGCAGACATTGGAAGTAACCATGACTTAGTGACGATGACCCTCCGACTATGTCTAAAAAAAGTCGACAAAGAGGTCCCCACTAGAATCAAGTTCAAGGTTGACAAGCTAAAAGACCCAGAGGTCTTGGAAGCCTTCCAGGCAAGGATTGGAGGGAAATTTACACCACTGTTACTTCATAGTGCAGAGAACACAGTTATAGACTCAATGATCAACACATTTAACATAGCAGTGACCCAAACCGCCAGTGATATCCTTGGCAAACATCATTGACCAAAGAAACCTTGGGTTACAACTGACATACTTGATCTGTGTGACAAGCATCGAGAGCTAAAGAAGAAGAAGTCAGAAGTAGAAGGAATAAAACAATACAGGGAAATCAACCAGGTTATCAAGAAAAGCATGAGAAAGGCAAGGGAGACATGGATTGAAGACCAGTGTAAAGATATAGAAAACAATCTAAAGAAAAATAATAGCAAAAAAGCATACCAATTGGTGAAAGACCTGATCAGTGTAAAGCAAGGATGCTCCTCCATCATTCAAGATAAGGGAGGGAAATGTCTTACAGAAGAACAAGACATTCTTAAGAGATGGACAGAATACTGCTCAGACCTGTACAACCACAGACCTACAAGGGACCCAGACATACTCAACACCCCATCAGTGACCAACAATGACAACTACCCCATCCTCCGAGAAGAAGTAGAGGCTGCAGTGAAAGCATTATAAAAAGGGAAGGCAGCAGGAGTAGACAACATTCCTGCAGAACTAGTCCATGAAGGGGGTGAAGCCATGATAAGCACCCTACTAACAATCTGCAACAAGATCTGACAGAAAGGGGAATGGCCAACACCATGGACTAAGTCAATCGTAGTAACTCTCCCGAAAAAAGGCAATTTGCAGCAATGTCAGAACTATCATACGATCAGTCTTATATGCCACCCAAGCAAAGTCATGCTAAAAATCATATTAAACAGACTGAAGCCGCGGGCAGAGGAAATCATAGCTGAAGAACAGGCAGGCTTCAGACTAGGGCGAAGCACAACTGAACAGATTTTCAACCTGAGAATACTATTTGAGAAATACCTCCAGCACCAACAAGACCTTTATCGTGTCTTTATAGATTTTAAGAAGAACAGCTTCCGATTTCACTTGAGCTTTTCCATTTACTCAAATCAGGCCTCTGCTGTGGGCTAAAATCTCTTAACCCAAAGTAGAAAAGGCATATAATAATATTCTTGGAAGTGCTTTTGATCAATATATGGTCTATCACTATTCAATAGCTTGACTATATTGGAGGGGCTAGGCAGGTTTTAAATTAGCCAAAATTTGGCTAATTCCTACAAAGTTGTTCTTCACACCCTTAGGATAGGAACCAAATTTTGGAAAAATTAGCCAAAATTTGGCTAGTGTCTTTTAGTATAACCCCCATGTATGGCTGCAAAAGATCAAACTCTAGGTAACTATGATTAGCCAAAATTTGGCTAACTGCAATATTGTCCCTTTCCATGATGTATTGTATGACCTTTAGGCAGAAGCCAAATCTTAGATTAATGTATCCTTAGCCAAAATTTGGCTAAGGATTCCTGTTGCCAGGCTCAGTGAGGCTGGTGCACAACTAATGACCTTTTAGCAAAATTTGGCTAGTGTCAGCAACAGCTTTTCAAAACAGCTGCATGTATGGCTGTTATAATTTAAAAGCTCTATAATTAGCCATATTTGGCCATCCTCCTCAGTGTTTCATTCCCTACTGTTGTGTAAATGTAAGCTTATAACATTGTTGGTCATTGCCTGAAATGTTTTCTTTTGTATAACCTACAGTAATAACTATTAGATATCCAAATTTGGCTACATGTATGGCTAAATCACTCATATGGAGTAAATGCAGTATTGGATAAATATGAGCTTGAACAAAGTTCGGGAAATGCATGTAGGTTCACTGGTCATGATCACCATGGATGGCTTCCAAAGAGAAATTTTGTATACTATATTTTTAAGATCCCAAGAGTTTTGAAATATGAGTAAATACAAAAATTCATTTTTGTCATAGCAGTCATAGCTAAAACAGAGTAAAGTAAATGAAAGTGACACATTTCAAAACAATGTTTTATATTACTTACTACCGGTACTAAATTGTTATCTTGTAATGAAGACTGTTTTTTTGGATTCTTTTGGTAAATATTTGATAAATACTTTGAAGGCAATCTACATAAGCTCCTAAACTGATTTATTTCCCTTCATATAGCTCTTCCTATAGTCTGAATATACATCAGCATTTGTTTGTACCCTCCAATTTTGTTTAAAAACAACCATAAATTAAATTTTCAAAATTTAGAACTTGGTCACTTAATTTATTGATTTATACTTTCAAACGTATTATGACCAGGGAGACTGCATGTGTTTTCTCAAACAGAAATTTTCAGAGTAAAATACTACCTTGCTTGTTTGGTTACTTCCAGTTTCTGGACAAGTCTGTTTTCAGCAAAGAGGTGGACGCAAAACTACATGTGTATATACATAGAATGTACATACTATGTTAATCTAATTCTGATATCTACAATGTCAAATGATGGTAAAGAACGACAACTACAAATTTACATTTCACATGGATTTAACTAGTGGTTTAATTTCTATGTACAATTGTGCAATGTGCTATAACTCTCAACCTTATGGTAATTTGTGGAATTATCTGGCAGTTACCAAACAGGATGAACTATGTCGCTCTGCTGTCAGAGGAAAATCGACTCGCCCATAGTACATTGTATGCATAACATGACACAGTGTTAGCAAGGAAAGTATATTAAGCACAATCCACAGACAATGACAGTGCTAGGGCATTCCTGGTCACAGTTGGGTTAGAAATTATAAATCAGTAAATGAAATAACTATTTCTGTGCATTTTTATCACACCAACAGTTTTAATTATTGACATTGGTAGGGAGGCTATAATCATACTAGAAGTTTTGCAAAAACTGTAAAACCTAAATTTTATACCAAGTATTTAACAAGAGAGATAGACCAATAGGAAGATGGATGCATATAAAATCAAGAGAACAGCAAAATATTAGAACAAAATGATTAAATACACAAAATATTTATTATATTTATCATATGACTGAAATGATGTACATTGTACATAAAAATTTTAATAATATTACACTAGAACCTGTCTTGAAAGACCACCCTTTCTGCCATAAAATTATGGTCTCTCAAGACAAGTGGTCTCTCATAACAGGTCATGATGCTATATAATCATTAAATTTGTGCATTGAGAATATGGTCTCTCAAGACAGGTGGTCTCACATCACAGTGGTCATTCAAGACAGGTTTCACTGTATATCCATATGAAAAACACCAGAATAATTTGTAGCGCCAGATTGGTGTTTTATTTCAATGTAAAATGAAAATATCTTTTCTGCTTTATTTGAAAGAGCAATGCCTATGGAATGTTTCTTTGTTTATAAAACAATATATACTTTAGCATAAAAGATCTTTTTTAATATAAATCTTGTTATGGCTAATGGCAATCTTCTTGAAGAAGGAGGTTCAAAGTCCCAGGTATAATATTATTGACTGATGTGCTCAGGTGTTTAAACTATGTAACTGACACCTTACATTACTTTGCATAGTATATTCCAAGTGTACCCTCAGTGGTTGCAACTTCCTAGACCTGACTGATTTGAATGATTGCTTAGAGTACATTCCCCAACTTTATATTTTCTTCTGTCTGTATGGTCAGCTTGATGTCCATATGATGCTTGTTGGGTTGTGTATACCTGAAAAATTTTGGTCAGTAGTTTTAAATGAAATTTATTTGTTTTCTAAACTAAATTAAGCAAGTCTTTTGAATGATTGTTTTACTGTTACAATAGAAGAAATTAATATTAAAAAAAAAATAATGTTCAAATTACATTGCAATTTAGTTGGAAAATTTACAATCAAGATTCTTTTCTTAACTTGATCTACTATGTTGTATTGCTTTTAAAAGTCTTTGGTAGACTGCTTTGGTGGCCTAGTGGTTAGAGCATCCACCTTGGATGTGGAAGGTCGTGGGTTTGATCCCCAGCTGAGTTATGCCAAAGACTTATAAAAATGTTACTGCCTGGCACTCAGTATTAAGAAGTTAGTGCTAGGACTTGTTGGCCTCTTGTCAGAATAATGTTACTGGGTGGGACATTAAGCTATGTATTTGTGACATGAAGCCAGATCACTTCATTACTATATAATTTGACCTTGCTCTTAATAAAATACACTTGACATCTTCATGATGATAGCCCATTTCTCAATATTCATCAAATCAAATCATAAATAAAGTGGTTACAAACTTGTGCAACTAGTTGCCACTTCAGTTGAGATCTCGTAATATAAGCTTATATTCCATGTTTAATAAAACTTACAAACATGTACAAATACGACCGTTAGAGTGATAACTGGTTCAGTCAGATGCAAGATCAAATAATTACTATGAATGGATATCAATCTTACTAAACTGTTGAAATCTTCATCATATAAACCTGTACTGCAAGTTTTATAAAAACTAAAAAATATTTCTTTATTATTGGTAAGAAGCTCAGCTAATTGCATGCAAGATCACCTTATTAATATGCTTTTATTATAGTGTGTGTTGAATTAGTCTGAAATCTAGAAATAAGCTCATATTCCGTGCTTTACTTAAAATTAAATCAAATATATGGATGATAGAGTGATAAAAATGTAATTGTTAAAGGATGGAAGGATGAAGGTCTATACAGGTCAAAAATGTAAAGTTACTTAACCTTATGGCCTGAGGAGTGAAAATTAAGTCAAATAGGTATTTTTACAGTACCTTTAGCCCTTGAACACAGATGTTATGGACTTTTTCATCCATGTATGTAAGACCCTTGATTAGTGCTGAATTCTCCAAGTGAATGTTTCATGTAACACTCTCAGAATTAGGTTAATGAATGCATACCTGCAGAAAAAATGAACTTACACTATACAGAAATGGCATAATAGTTATCATGATTCCATGTGAGATTAAAGAGAGGGCTATACATTAGATCTTCATTAATTCTTGTTAAGTCAACTTTTTAAACTAGCTGACTAAACGCTGTTTTTAAAAAAGTGAACGTATAATAATTAAAATTGAAAGTTATTTCAACAGCAATACAAACTATGATATTTTCAATATTTCTTTCTTGAATAAATATATGGGACTCTTTACATATAAGTTACATTTTGAAACTTTGTCTTGATTCAATTTTATACGTTTTACTTCCTGTGTGCAATTCTTGCACACATTATATAAACTTTCATTCACTCATCATATATACCAATACAAGTTACTGGCACATTTTAGTTTAAACATTAACTCTTTGTTTCTGCATTGTTACAATACAACATACATGTAATTGTTTTAGCGTAAGATTCGTCAGAGCATATATTTTTGAAATATGCACTGGTGCTGTTATAACTGGTAGTTTCAAGTTGAACATGACCTTATTTAAAAAAAGAGAAGTTGAACAAAATTATGTATTTGATTCTTGTAAAATATCAAACAGGAAATATGTCTTTCTGAAACCAGGTTTTGTGTGGAACAAATGCCTTTTAAATTTGGCTGTAGTGTTTCATGAGATATATCTTAGCAAACAGATTTTTGTTTGGACGAAATGAATGTCTTTTGTGGTCACCAGACAGTGATCTTGTGAAGAAAACTAAAAATGGTATTGAATTTATTAATTTTTAAATTTTTGCAGTCAACTGTAAGATAAATAACCCTCTTTTTTTATAGCATTTTCCATTTTAATCTGAATCTGAATCTAATTTATGTTCAAACCTTGCTGTTTTATTATATTAAGCAGAGAGAACATATAGAAAACAAAACTGTTCAGTACCTTGTAACACATTTTTGAAGATTAAAAAAATCTAATGGTTTAATTAGGAGTGAATCCACTAATCAAAATATGTAAATCTACTAGTCTGAAATCCATTATCACATGTAATGCAAAAACCATTTCTGTAGAAAATTTTACATTTAAATTTGATAACATGTAATAGATGCTCATTGAGTCAATTTTAGAAGATAAATGTACAAAACTATGCCACATTTAATACTAATTCATACTGCGTATGCTCTTTGAGTAGATGTGGGCTATTGTTTACCGAAGAAAATATCTGATTACTTAAGGAATAGTTCAATAAAAGTGAATAATACTAGTAGATAATTTAACATAATATAACTAAGTACTCTTATTAATATTTTATATTTTTAAACTCTAAAATCAGCAGAAAATAATTTTAAATCAATACACACCTTTTTTGAACTCATTTCCAGAAGTTTTCTGCATAAATCGTTGTCCTTTGCTTCTCTTCAGGCTTTGGAAATATCAGTTGAATTTCTCTGGTAGCAAGAAATTTGACCTTATGCAGACTGAACTAACTGTTAAATGTCTTTCTACTGCCTCTATCAAAGCTATTAGGTGCCCAGCAGGTGGCTTTCATGGAAGAGCTAACCCTACTTCATGATCAGAGAAAATTTACACCAAGATAATGACCTGGAGAGAGCTGTTAACTCTTATCAATTCAAGATAGCTCAAAATAAGGCATTTGCTTTCATGACTTGTGGTACTTGTCCAGTTACCATTGTAGGACTTTGCCAAATCCATGATAATAAAACTTCAATAATGTTAGATGTTTAAATGTTTACAATATGTTTTTAATTTGGCACCAATGAATCAATTGCAAACTTCATTAACCAGTTTTTTAAACTCTGGTCTGTAAAAGACTTATGTTAAATCGATAAAACACTGTCTCTACTTTTTTCAGTTGCAAATAGGATCAACTTTATTATCAACTGATCCTGGCTGTGAGTTCTTCATGATGAATTTAGATAAATACTACTAAGTTCAGGAATATATCTGGGGAATTATCACTGAGAATAATAACAAAGCTAATCATCAATTAAGTTATTATCATGGATGAAATGTCCTCACACATTGTATAGTAATCACAATAAATTAGATCAAATATTATCTTAATAGTATAGTTTTACTAATCTAGATTTTTTTCCATTACAGCCCTTTCTGCTCAATGAAATTTTCAAAACTTGGAAATGATATCTTTTTATTGATAGGTAAAACTGAAAAAAAATGTTAAAATAATCTTGTAATTTACACAAATGCTGCTAGAAAACAAAAATATATGTGCTGCACTTTAGCTTTGGAGGCAGCACAAATGATAATAACACGATTATGTTAATGCTATTTTCTATGCAGTGCAGAGGCAACTGTATGTCTCTCTTGACTATTTAAAGGGACTTTTTAATATTTTATTAAACTGTGAACTTTGACCTGGAGAGAAAATAACCTATACTCCCAGATGTGAAGAAGCTTTGGGCCTTGTATTGTTTATGTATGTGTAAGGTGCCCTGTAATAAAGGTATGGTGCTTATATGATATGAACAATTCAACCTAATTGTTTTCATAAACCTGTATCAATGTAAATTTTGGTGTTCTCATTGTTATACCAGGTGCAGATGAGAAGGAAAAAAGGCACACACGTATTCATGAAAGGAATTCATTTTATAATTTATCTGCAATCAAAATTTATCAACTGATTGCACTGAAGGCAGTAATGAGGTGGATATTCAACCATTTGTGTAAACACATAATAATATATATTTCTCTAACAGGTAACGATAACATACAAATTGTGCACACTTTTCAAGTACTTTTTAAACCAATTGATCTAATTACTACACACGCTTTTGTTTACTGGTAATTTCATAATGCCTAATTACCATACAGGATGCTTTCAGTTTTTATCATGTAAATATTAAATCTATTATGTGATGAATTTGATAAGTAGATTATAACATATAGTTCATAACATTATCAGACCCATTTCAAATTTACATTTGTTCACAATTTTAGTGTCAAAATTATTAAAGCATACATCAACAGTCATTTCAAATATTGTTCAATCAAGATTCAGTTAGTTTGTTTAATTACTCTTTCAGCTGACAAAAAAGTTAGCAAGTGAAATTTATAGTGAATAGTGAATTTCATGTGCATACATAACTGTGTCTGCTTTGCCTTATCATAAAGATTTAGGAAAGTCCTATTAATATTATCTGAGTTTGTTGTGACATGCAGATAAAGTTACATTAAAAAAAAATAATCTATAAATGTTCAGCTAAACCAAATCCAAGTAATGAAAAATCATCCATGAATCACAAGGCTTGTAAGAGACTGTTAGCAGCAAGCAAATGTCCCTTAGGACAATATCACAGGTTTGCCTTCCCATCATGAGTAGATTATTCAAATGTGTAATTGACCATGCCCTTCCAAGGGATGTTGGCTGTAAAATTTGAATTAGAGATGGTGCTAATAATGATGACCCTTGTTAGATGTCAAATTGTTAGCAATGAAAGGAAAACAGGATTATCCAAATGAAACTTGAACTAACAGTAAAATGTTACACATCACCATTATCCAGTTTCAGAGTGTGTTACATCTACTACTTCTGTCTATTTGTTGTGTTCCAAGTACAATGTACCTTTAGAGTCTCTTTAAAAACAGTTATTTAAGAACCACTTTGGGTTAGATACTAAGGTAATAAATGGTGGTGTATTGTACTGTCATAATATACATCATGACATTCATTCTTTTTTTAAACAATAGGTAGATAGGTAGGTGGGTAGAATAAATCAAGATGATACATTTAATGTCTCAGATACAAACACATGCTGAATGCAACTGATTTACCAAGTAAACTTTTGGGCATTTAAGTACAATTGGTGATATAGTGAGAGTCTGAATTCTGTCTTTAGTAAATTGTGAGAAGTAAAATTATACTAAAGTGACTCAACATGTGATTCCTTGTTATTGGTTCATTATGCCCTCAATATCTTTGACCCAGTAACATCTAGTCTTGTGACAGTTGGTGTAATGATGCATCTCAGTTAGAATCCAAGCAAGCCAGCAATTCAAACATTAAAATTAGGTCAGCATGATTTTATTTTCATGCTCTATTTGCATTATTTGCTTCAGCTGTGGGATTATTACACCCCTACTATTCTGAACTCTATTTCACACTCACTCATGACATTTGGCATGTGAGTTGTTTATAAACTAGTTATTTCATATGGATATACTACAAAGAAAACAGTTAAGTCTTGTCCAAAGTAAATCAGTGTGACCCAAGTTTAATACTTCAGAGATATGAATATTCAGCTATATGTTCATTACACTCTCAATGCCATTGACCCTATTGCACCTGCACACACAATTTAGTATGAGCTTCAGTAATACAGCGGATAACTCCATCATGCCAAAAATATGTCACTGTTGACTAGTTTGCATGCTTTGGAAATGTTTGTCTTTTTAGCTATCAGGTAAATACTTTAAGCCCTATTTTATCTATACTTGTGAACATTAGCATATAATATAATACAATCCATAGGTCGTTGTAACTTTCACACATCAGAGTATTTTGAACCATATTTGCTACATGCTTGATATAACTATTGACTGTAAGTAGCATTATGAAATTTGAAGTATGTAAATATCACAGAGTGAGTAATTCAGTCATTTCAAAACAGGTCACTACAACATTTTATCTTATCCCATCTGAATGATGTTTCTATGTTCAGACATTTGCTGACATGTTTGTCTTTTCAAGAATTTGTTGCTAAATGATTTGTGTCTACATCCATATTACAAATGAGTTTAGCCTAAGCAGTGTGTACCATGATGGGACCATGCTATCTTAATGCATCTAAATCTATAGTATAGAGCAGTATTAACCATTCCTTTATGGCTTTAATGGGTGCTGCAAACAGCGGATAACTCCATCATGCCAAAAATATGTCACTGTTGACTAGTTTGCATGCTTTGGAAATGTTTGTCTTTTTAGCTATCAGGTAAATACTTTAAGCCCTATTTTATCTATACTTGTGAACATTAGCATATAATATAATACAATCCATAGGTCGTTGTAACTTTCACACATCAGAGTATTTTGAACCATATTTGCTACATGCTTGATATAACTATTGACTGTAAGTAGCATTATGAAATTTGAAGTATGTAAATATCACAGAGTGAGTAATTCAGTCATTTCAAAACAGGTCACTACAACATTTTATCTTATCCCATCTGAATGATGTTTCTATGTTCAGACATTTGCTGACATGTTTGTCTTTTCAAGAATTTGTTGCTAAATGATTTGTGTCTACATCCATATTACAAATGAGTTTAGCCTAAGCAGTGTGTACCATGATGGGACCATGCTATCTTAATGCATCTAAATCTATAGTATAGAGCAGTATTAACCATTCCTTTATGGCTTTAATGGGTGCTGCAAAGTGTGTATAACATGACATTGTGCCATTATGATACTGCTGTCACCCAGTATTCTGTCCTATGTAATCTATATTGGTACATTTACTGTAAATATTCCCACCAGCATTTAGGTTCACAATGCATCCATGTAAAGACAATATTTAGCAAACTGATTGCCATAAGGTTTCATCATTGTTTTTTACTTTCTAACTTTTCCTGTGTAATTTTGTATAATTATTTCATTTTTACCCCAAGATTGTATTTTTTATCCAACTGTGTTAAATTGTTTTGTTACTTAACATTTTGGTCCATACCAAAACACACCAATAAACCAAGGACTATAGTTTTTATATGTTCACTTTTGTTCATATGATTTTCATTCACATATTCTCATACAATTTTTTGAGAATATCACATCTGTAGCTACATAATTGAATTATATCTACTGACAAGCAAACATATTAATGAATAATTATTAACTTCATAAATTACTTTCATTAATTGATCAATAAATTAAGTTTAATTGACTATGTCATATGTAGAAAAAATTGTAAATATCATGGAAGACATAAAAGCAATAAATCAATTTGACTTTCAAATATTTCATATAAATCCTTTCTCTCATTTTCAACCAAACTATTATTTAATTACTAATTATAACGGTGATTATTTACTACCTCATTTAGCATAAACAATATATGATAAAATTGTTACTTCTTTTCACAATATGTTTAGTTTGCAAAATCTTTCAGATAACCTGACATTTTGCTATAAAAACAATTGTAATAAATTTGGAGTATGTGTATTTGACAGCATCCTGTTTTTAAGCAATTCTTAGATTTATTTGTGTGAGTATTTAGTCTTCGGTGCCATGGAAATTACTAGCCCGAAATAGTTAGCCAATTGGTAGAAGCAAACGTCACAGAGCCGAGTGTTAGTGAATTTGAACCATGCTGGGGTTGTTAGTAGTGAATTAAAGTACAAGCCGAAAGACTGTCCCTGGTGTAACATATTCCATATTAAAATTCAGCAGTGTATAAAAGTGTTGTGGTTGAAATGGCAGTATTTGTGGTTGGAAATCAGTAAATTATATAATTGAATCAATAAGTTGGAACTTGGTAGGTACCGTTTATGTGTCCATAGTGGAAAATGGGTGTATGTATATGAGCGTGATACGCCAGAAATTATGAGGATTGACTGGCCTAGGGTCGCGCAGTTAAATATTTCGCAGTTGGTAAGGGAATACTAGTGTAATTTCTATGGCATGACAAGCTGTCGGTACGGAAATCGGATGATAATAAAGAAAAACCATGCAAAGGTGCAGTTAATGGACTTTTGGGCAAGTTGTCTCATCTGGATCGCCAATTGATTAGAGCAAAGGTTATTAAATATAGCGGACACGTCTTTCTTTCCATTGTACAACTCAAGTTGTATGGAAGTCTTGGGAAAGTTGGGGAAAACATATGACTTCCAGCGTGACTCGCGCCAGGGTTTGACACCGCTCGGTCAAGTGAATACCCCTGTGTGTGTAACACTATTATTATAGCAAATGCTGTTATTTAACGTTCTAAATTGTTTGTAAATTAACGTATATGGTATTAATCTTTCATTCTAGGTTAATTTGTTTGTTTGATTAGGATTTTTAACGTAGCTTTAACAATTTTGCAGTTATGTCGCTACAATGTCTCCAGTGAGGCAGTTTATAGTGATGTCTAGCACTGGGGCATCATGCCACAGAAATGTAGCCTGATGTTCCACCCAGTCACATTATCCTGACACCAGGCCGACCAGTCCTAACACTGGCCTGTTAATGTTGAGCGTCAAGCGAGGCAGCTGTTGGTACCATTTTTGTAAGTCTTTGGTACGACTAAGCCAGGGATCAAACCCATGACCTCCATTTTCCGCGGTGGATGATCTAACCACTAGGCCACCGAAGCAGTCATTCTAGCTTGAAAAAGGAAGATTACGCTTGTGAACTCTGGCAAAATATACTAGATTTCCCCAACAATAATAGTTTTGGCAATGATTTCTTTTAGTACATCTTGAGCTCTACATAATACTATCAATAATAATAATAATAATCATAATAATAATGAGGACTTTGTAAACCGCCTAATCTCTAGATGCTCTAAGCGCTTTACACCATTAGAAAACACCTATAACATAAAATGCATATATGATATGATTACAAAAAGAAGAAAGATCATGTACTTACAAAAACATTAGAAAACCAGTGTGCATTTATAAATCAAAATCATTTAAAGTCTTGCTGTTTGATTAGAGAGCAGATACAATCAAATTAAATTATGTACAAGGGGGCACTCACCCATTATTATGTACTTTTTAGAAAGTGATGTATGCAAGGTGAAATTGTTTGCATATAAAACATGCACATTGGAGAGAATGTTGGCATACCTCTATGCTACTTTGATGTAATATGGCTGGGTTTTGTTTGCATATTGTACTTTTGGAAATTGTAAATAATCTTAGCACAATGCTAACTAAAAAGACTGCTCCCTTGTCCAGAAATCAGCCAGAATTTGTCTAATGTACACTATATTTTAGCAGATATTAAAATAGGAAAAATGAATTTGCCAGACTACACAAAATCAGCTTCTGAAAGTGCAATGAATGAATTACCAATATATGAAATATAAAAAAGTGTTTTTTATTAAAAAAAATACAATTTACTTCTAATGTTCAGGAAGTGAAAATGACCTAGTGGAGCTAGCACTTCTTTTTAAAGGTGCACATTTTAAGTAAGGCTAAGCTGTATACATGCATAATCCATATTACACCCATCAATCATATGACAAAATAAAGGGAATTTAAGGTTCTTTGAACAATGCCTAAGATATACAAGGTCTTTTTTAAAATACCCACTATAACCAGTGTGAAAACTTGGGGAAATTCTTTTTTCTTTAAATTTTTTAACTCTATGCAAAATTTGAGACCGTTTATCACCAACCAAGGGAGGTTGTGGAGAGTTATCTGTTGGTAAGCCAAGAGCAACAAAATTTTCTCTGATATCAACTAAACGACATGAATCATACTAACAGATCATATCATTTTAATTAGATCAGATATTTTATGTAAGAAGGAATTCTACAGAGCAAGTTCTTAAAACTGAAAAGGTTAAGTTACCCATTTTGTGGCAAAACAAATATCACGACAATTTCAAAAACACTCTTATTGAATTACAAGACATTTGTTTCACTATTTCTTTAATAGTTTTGCATTTCTGTTTCTATCAACATTATTGAATGACCTTCAACTTCTTGTGCGTTTTGTTTATTTTAGAAATCACCTTGCTCTTTCCAGTTTCTCTCTCTCTCTCTCTCTCCCTCTCTCTCTCTCTCTCTCTTACTGACAACATGAACTTTCTTTTTATATGTAAGCGAAGACTACAAATGGTGGATAAGAATGTTGGATATGAATATTTTGGCAAATCCTAGAAGTAATGTACTGATCAAAGTCAAATATCAAAATTTTTAAAATGAAGACAGCAGATGACTCATTGAGAATTGCCTCTATGACTTGCAAGGGGTTGGGGGACCACGATAAAAGTAACAATATGGAATTACCTAAAGAAAGGATGGGATACTCAATATATTTATTGCAAGATACACATTTTATTATATGACAGGCAACATATTAGATCATTTTGGAATTATAAATGTATCATTTATTTTGCATTGAGATTCAAGGGAATAAAAATTGTATTGAATAAAACTTTGAAATTTCTATTTTTTATTTTTAGAAACATGAATAACACTTAAATTTAATTTAATCATCTGCAATTGGTTCTCATTCACATATGATAAGATTTGTTAACCCAGTCATCAACATAATCATTCAAATGAATATTATGTTTTCCCAATTCTGGTTAAGATTAATAGGTTACTTATTATTCTAATTGGTAACAGGTTGTACAGTTGATGTGTGGAAGGATGAAATGATTTTTGATACCATATAGTTCTGCATAAAGGGCACATAATCAGTGTCACATACGTTCCCCTGGTAAGTGACACTGTCAGACAACACCCACCAAATGTTTCTGCACACAACATTTTAGAATAATAATATAAAACAACAGTACATAATGCACTAATAATGCTATCAAACAGGATAATCATATTTGATTTGACAGTTTAACCACCTTAAGAAAAGTTATCCATTAGTGACTTATATATAAGCCATGTAGGCTATAGATTCATTTTTGTTTGTCTCTGTATTGTGCTTCACTGATTATCAAAAATGTTGTCATTCTCAAGCTCTGGCCATGCAAAAATCATAAATCAAAATGAATGTATGTATCTCTGGTAGTACCAGACCCTTTTAGTAAATACTGTCATAGTAACCTACATTTCATATGACCACTTAGGTTTTTACACCATGTACAGTTATAATGATGGGTTACTGAATGTATTTCTACGTGATAATTAATTTTTACTATGGTTGCTGGAGATAAAAAGCTCTTGCAAATCATTGCTGTTCACATTTAATTTTTATTAAGGGTTGTATAACTGATATATATGCATCCACCAGTAACATTTTAAAGAGTTATTGCAAGAGATCTAAAATATCCATGATTTTATTTTGTTGGATGACAAGTTGGTGTTCACTATACACAAGTCTAAGATGTGTCATGATGACACAATGTAGTAGTCAAGAATTGGCTAGGTGATTCTTTCTCCCCCTCCAAAAATAACTGACTATTAAATTCTTCCCCCCTCCAACTACACATGTTAAGCATGATAAAATGAAAAATTAAAATCTATAAAAATGGATACTTATTAAAGAATTTAAAAAGAACTGATTTCCACCAGCAAATGAATATTGGTTTCTAAAAATAACCATATTAAATTAAATTTTAATGTTAGAACCTAGCTACCATAATAACAGGCGATCAGGTGGGTTAATATGTTTTTATTACTTTGTTTGGATTTTATATATAATCAGAATATAAAATGAGGAAATTCAACTACCACGTATTTTAGGTCTTTCTTGGAAGAAATACGCTTGTCAGCAAATGTTTTGTTGTAAATTTAATTATTTTCTCAGTTTTTCACTATCTTCTTCTGTCTTATTTTGTCTGTCTTTCTCTTCCATTGTTTTTCTAAATTTACCTCTTTCCTTTTCTTTCATTTTCTTTCCCTCTCTTTCCTGTCTTTCTCTATTTGTATCTGCTCATTGCCTTCCCCTCTCTGTTATTCTCTCTCCCCTCTATTTTCCTCCCTGTTACCATCTTTTCCTGTATTTGCCTCTGTCTTCTCCTGTATTTGCCTCTGTCCTCTCCTTTCTCTCTCTCTCTCTCTTCTCTCTCTCTCTCTCTCTCTCTCTCTCTCTCTCTCTCTCTCTCTCTCTTTTCTTATATGTTTTACCTCTCACTTCCTCTCATTTTATTCCCTGCATAAAACTGCCTTTTTTCTCTCGCCTTCATAGTCTTTATGCACCTCTTATGACATTTTCTCTTTTACTTATCATCTTCTTCTCTCTTTATCATCTATGCCTTATCTTTCATTTCTTCAAGTGTTCCTCTTTTTCTTTCACTTTCTTTTTTATCTCTCTCCTCTGTCTTCTGCTCTTCTCATATATTGGTCTTTCTCTATTGCTTCCTCTCTACCTTTTCTCACCTGTCATGATCTCCAAATTGTATGAGGTGATTGTGCATGTAATTGTATGTTTTGAGTTATAAACTTTGCAATTTCATAAAGCGAAAACAGCTACAAACTTTCCTGAAATAGTATTATCAAGCATATGTCTCCACATTGGTTACTAAAAACTGAGCAATTACATCAACCACAACAACAATATAAATAAGTATTTACAGGACAGTAATACGGATTCAAATCTGGTGTGGGCAAACCATGCCAAGATTATGAATGCAACACCATTGATGTCTACTGATATTTATGTGAATAGTACTATTGGATCCAATTCCAAAGGAGTTAACCAGTATGATTGGTTAAGATACCCAGCATATTTTTTCTTCGACACTTTCACTCCTTCTAGAATTTATTTACAAAATCTTGAAAATGACTATTTGTGTGTATGTGTATGTGTGTGTGTATTTTGGATTATTCATTACTGCAGTGTCTGTAGTGTAGCAGTTTATAGAGATGTCCATCACTGATGCATCATCCTGTATACATGTAGCATCAAGTCCCACCCAGTCACATTATTAAGACACCAGGCCAACCAGTCTTATACTAACCTCTTATATTGAGCAACATGTACATGTAAGGCAGATGCTAGTATCATTTTTATAAGTTTTTGGTATGACACAGTTACAGCTGGTGTTTGAACAACAACCTCACACATCACTGGTGGATGCTCTAACCACCTAGGTCATCAGATTGGTCTGCATTTCAATGTAGTGTTAGTTTGCTAAGAAGAATCATGAAGAATCTGTATAAGTTGTGTCTTATACTATTCAAGTGACTTGAAATAATATTAGTCTAAGATTGTATCCTCTATTAATGTAAAAGTTCTTCTTTTTTTAAAAAAAAAAAAACTTGTGTGATTTTGTAAAGTGAACCATAACCTGCATTATATTTCAAATGTGGGCCTTAAGCAGATTAGAAAAGAGTCCATTAAGGTAAAGAAACAAATTGCTGTTGGGAGAAATAATTTGCTAGTTGATCATGATTAACTGATTCTGTCTCCCCCCCCCAATTGTTAAGGGATCCATTATGTTTTGGTATTTCACTTGTATGTCTTAAGCGTATTACCAAAGGGTGCATTAATGAAAATAAATAAACTGGTTGAATGGGGAAAAGAATGAGATGGCTGACTCCATCCCTTTTCCAATTGTTAGCAGACTCATTACATATATACATGTGGCAGTCAGTTTATTTCCAAAGAGTCCATTATTGAAAAGAAACTAATTATTTGAGGAGAGGGGGCGAATAAATAGAGGGGGAACCTAATGTGTTGCAAGGGAGGGGCAAGAAATAATTAGGGGGTTGGGATGGAAGAACTGGATGTTACACCATCTATGAAAGCTGCCAGTTAAGAAAAGGAAAGTGGAATAAGCTAACAAGTTTTATAGATTGATGTTGTATTATAATAAGGGTAAAGAGTTTGAGAAATGATTTGTACATAGTTATAATTCCTGCACATTGCCAGATCAGCACTTTGACTTAGTTCACTTCAGTATTATATAATTTGTTTTACAATACTCAATATCTTGTATCAAGACATCATCCAACAAATCATCACTGATAATCCAATCAGCATGGTTTCAACAGCTCCAGTTCATCACAATTAGTTTCAAAGGCCAGAGTAATAGGCCATGTGATACAACTCCAAGATCAAAAGTCAGAACTTCTATGTAGTCCTGTACAGAATTTCATTGGACTAAGGCATGGCTTTGAGAGGTTAAATTTGTATGCCCACCTAGAAAATGCCAGCTTAGTAGCTCACACTTGAGAAAGGAAGAAATACAGTTTAAGAATGTAATCAGTTTGTGATTTGCATGAAGAAGATGAAACAGAGAATGAAGATGAGACAATAGAGGCTGGTGTGTCAGGAGAGAGTAAGTACATTTAATGCTTTAAAATGAATGATAAATAGAGCAAAATTTCTTAATTGAAACACTTCATGATTAGAATTCTTTACATAGAAAATGGAAATTACTAAACTAACTTCTATATCTCTACCTGAAACAATTTTGAAATAAGGCCTTTTTTGCATGTATGTCATAAACCAGCAAACTAAAGAATGCATACCTCTTTCATTTTGAAATTTCAATTACAAGTTTAATATTCTGTAAATGAGAATTATTATTCTATGATAGATACACAATGAAACAAAGCAATAATCAAAACAAAACATGATATGTTTTGACACTGTAGTGGGCCATTTTAGCTCCATAAATACATTTTAGATTGATGCAAGATACACAATATGTTAGTAAAATTTACAGGTTTTTTCCCATAGAACTGCCAAGATAATGTATTAAGTATGCTTTTTCTTCATGTTGTTTATTTTCAATAATAATAATAATAATAATAATAATAATAATAATAATAATAATAATTGTGCTGTAAAGAGAAAATGCTTTATGAAAAGACACAAAATCTCATTTTGTAGGGTCTGATAGCTGTTTTAACTATGCTCTCCTGCAGAACATGGTCTTTGACTCGGTGGAAAAGGAAAGATTTGCATAAATCATGATGACATAGATACTGATACCTATGTAAAGTGAAAAGTAAGTATATTTCTTATATTAGTATATTTTACCAGACAATCTTAACAACATGTGTTTTTTCCAGATTCTAGTTATGAAGATGGCAAAATATTGTGTAAAGTTAATGAATGTTGTAGAACAAAATAGTTTTTTTTATGGATATGTATTGCCATTAAGAATGTAGTTTAACTGGAATTGGGATTGAATTTTTCCATGGCAGAAAATATTCAAAATGACAATATGTATCCTTACATGCAATAATGAGAGAATTATATTGTGATTTATTGACTAGTTACATATGAATCAGTTGTAATCTCTGCTGAAAACATTTTCAAACCATAATGTAATAACGATAACTGCTGGATGAGCATTTATAGCCCTATGCAAATGAACTATTCCAAATTGAGATGCAATATATGAAACAGATACACAATATGAAAATGAAATTAGCACAACACTAACTTTCAACCAGTGTTGACACATAGGTGTACATGTCATTCTGTAATAAAGTCATTATTGCAAGCAAATTAGGAAAACACTTGATTAAAATTGTATAGGTGGGCATATATGAAAACATAGTTAATTTGATTTGGTTTTCACTTCAGATTTCAAGAATTCATGAGTACATGTATTTGTCAGTGGAGGAGATTAAAACTTTGCCTTTTTCTGTGGAGGGTATGACAGTGGAAGGAGGTAAGATTTTTTTTTTTGTGTTTTAAAATACATTTGTTATGTATAGATAAATTGAATGACATACTTGATTTTGTATTTCTTGAAACTTAATGTTACGATTTTAGTAATTATCATTTCCTGATATTCTACATAATAATATTGATCACTTGATTCAGTAAATAACTTTTTGCTTGAAATAGTCAACATTATATGGGCAGTATACATCTACTATTGGTGGACATGGCAGAAAAGGTAAACCAAGATAAGGGAACATGACACCAAAATATATTCAAAAGGAATGAATAAATTTCATTGACCTCTTATGTTATTGCTATGTATTAAACTTGATTTAAATAAGCAAATGATTGATTAATGTAAATATAAGAAATGTAAATCCATTATCTTGTAGTGCTTTTAAGGTGAGTTGATGGTTTCCTTATATCTAAGAGTAGTTAAAATATATGACAGTAATATCTGGTATGCTGAAGAATGTTATTCACTGTTTTTCATTTATATATTTTATTATTATTTCCATAAATGTATAAATTATTGTATAGAAAACTAAAGTGAAAAGAAAGAATGAGGCAGAACAAAATACAAGCCAAATAACTAAAGTTTAGAAACGGAACCAAAACATCACATGAGTAATTTAGATAGTCAATAGTTCAAATATAAATAGCAGCATATGTATATACATCCTTTTCACAATAATATGAATCAATAGATTTTTCAAGTTTATTAACATCATTCCTTAGAAACAACATCAAAAACAGTTACAATGATCACCATTATTTTATATCAATGACACTAAATTTCAAATGGTTATTTGAAGTCTTATAAAATAATCAATGTTACAAAGTTCAGAATTATGCAGTGTATAATTGTATTAAAAAATGAAAACATTTCTGATTAAGTACTGTTATGTTTATTGTACATACTTAGTTCACATATTAGAGTTTCATCAAGAAAAACTCTAATCAGTTGTTGATTAGACAAACCGAGTTAGTGACCTGCAAATTAAGACAGATACTTTCTAAAATTCAAGATAGGAGATCTGGTTGCTTTGAATTTTCAATTGGAGCTACCAATATGATTGGGAAGTGACTGACTTCAGTTCCAAATTGTAATGTCTTTCTGTAACACCATTGTTTTCATGAGCTTGTTTTTTCTTTTAAGATTATTTAGTGCTAAGGAATACAAAACTTGAATAATACTGATCATATACTCTTTATCGACTCCTTCACTGTCATCAGGACAAGACTATTCATTTCAGGTACCAACAACATATTAAAGAAATGTGGACATACAAGTCAGTAGACTTTTTATGAAAATAGTTGTGTCTTTAAAGTGACATTACTCCACAAGGCATAATAATGTACTAAAGGTTAATTTTTTAGGAAATTCATTTTTTTCAGTCCCAGTGGGAAAGAAGAAAATGTTTTGTCATTTATGATTTTCTTTGTAGGTAATCTCTCCAACAATTATTGGGCTGGTGGAGTACAATGCTGGTGCAGTATACATGGGACTACTGGAGGGTCACAATAAGATTTACTGCAAAATGCCATTAGGGAAACTTGAGACTGGAAATTTGAAATTTAAGTTTGCTGATTTTTTAGAAACAACATTAAATATGAAATATATCCAGAAAATGTATAAAATTTATTAGATCACCAAGTTTGAACTAGAGATAGTGAACAACTAAATATATTATATGGAAGAAGACCATAAACAAATAAAGGAAGCAATTGCAATATACATTCAAAGTTAAGCACAGGTATGAATTACTGAACCACTCTCAAAAGATTCATTGGTTGATCTCTTCAGTAAAACCTGCCTACTTACTGCATGCTACCTCCTTATAGCTAATGAATTTTACTCTGGGAGCACTAGATTTGACTGGTAGTAATAGTTCTCCTGAAGTATTATGATTTGGTGATTATTATCAAAGAAACATTATGGTATACTACAACGTACTGGTTTTTAATGGGCAAAACAGCATCTCTGTAGCCACTAGATCTCATCAATTATTTTTTAATTATAATATAAGACATGTCTTTTAGATTAAGTAGAAATTTATACATTTAACCACTTGCCATTAAATCAATAAAGATGAACCTCAGGCAGTCTTTGAAGTGGAATTTTTTATGCTGTTAATATCTTAAATTTATCTTCTTAAAACTATGTTAAGATTTAAATATGTTACAAAATATCATCATATAGAAGTAAAGTTTTACATAATTATTAACATGTACATTTGAACTTGAAACAAAAAACCCATTATGTTTGTGTTAACTGTTATATTTAAAGCTTTAGTCACTTCTCTTATGAGATGTCAAAACAGAATTAAAAATAAAATGGATTACCAGGGTACATACTTGATAATATGCTTTTTATTACTCTATCAGACCTAAGTACCATCCAACATATGCCTCCTATCCCTTTTATGAAATATTCAAATAAAGACACAATATCAATTGCAAGCTTTTCCTTTATTCATTTACATTTTCTTTTGCATAGATTTGTTGGTTGAACAGGGTTATACATTTTAGCTGTACTTTATTTATATGCTGCAAAGGTTTATGGTTTTCTGAAGGTCAAAGCCTATTATCACATTAACCCCGGAGAATTTTTGCTGTTTTTGCAATAAATGTTTTTTTTTTTTTAGAGGTTGCTCTCCCCGCTGATTTTCACAGACCATTCTTAGGGAGGACCTCCTGCCCTATTATGTTTGTGTTTGCTATAGATTGAATGAATTGTAATTTTTGATATTTTATTATTGATTTTGTATTTAAAAAAATTGTAATTGTATTAACAAATTTTGGGGACTATTTCTGAATACATTCTAATACATCGACTTGCAAGCAATATTCCATTAGACAAATGGCTAGTTGTTCTAAAGAAAATGTTTTTCATTGGTTAGTTTGCTGGTGCATGAACAGAACGTGAAAAGTTGGACTTCTTTTTTGGTGCTTAACACCCATAATGTTCATATGGAGAAGACTATTCAAAATATCCACCTTATCCTACTTTTTGCAAAGGTCCACCTGTCTGTGTGCGCTTCAGACTGGTCTGCCGTAGATCTGAGGCCATAGTCTAAATCTGGACACAAATTCGGATTCCGACCATGGGAGAAGTTTAGGTGGAAAAAAAAGATAAAAAAACTTATGTTTTTCCCTCTGTTTTTTTGTAGTGCAACTAAAGTATTCAGATTATTTGGTATAATTGTAGAGCGCAATCTGTCTACCTTTCTATAATACCACCCACTTTAGCGTATCATGCATGACCTTGATGCTACAGACCTTGGAAGAAGGTTACTACCTCATGATATGTAACCTCATCGCTAGGGAATAATGTGTTAACTTGTTTCTTACAAAGATTTATATATACAGAAAACACACTGGTAAAGTGTATTGAATTTTAAAGTTGCAGAAGTTATGTCATGACATCATTTTTTGGCAAAACTTGACAAAGCACTACCTGAAATAACACAATTTCAGAAAGTTCTAAAGTTACATTGATAATAAGGATGTCTAAAGGCCATGTGGTTGATAAATGGATTGAATTTTAATGGTGCACAAGAACGTTTAGACTATTTAGCACTATACAATTTGTTATATGAATAAACGTTAAAAAGAGTAAAAGTTTTAATATCAACCAGTGATATAAAAAACCAAATAGTTGAAAGTAAAACAGTAAGATGGTAACAGTAAAATACATGTATAGTGCTTCCTGATCAATGGGGTATGTAAATGGTGTATGTTAATGAAGATAGATGAGAAGATGTTGAAAACAAGGTATTTACATTACATAAACATGCTCTAGGTATTATCATTCAAAATATGGATATTTAATAGCAAAGTTGTATTATCATTTTGATTCTCTATTCATTTCGTCTGGATTATAGCTCAGAAAATGTCTATTCACTAGAGTATTCTGATTACACATTTATTAACAGTAGGGTTGGCACACATTAGAATGGAATGTTGGTGGATAGAGGTAAAATAGATAATCAACCTAATGAATTTATATAAAAATACTAACAATATATGAATCACTGGGATGGTCTGGTATTCTCCCATTCATTAAATTTCAATGTTACATAGTAAGTTCTATGCTAAAGTATATACATATTAAAATTAAATACAACATTAGGAGTCAAGCACTTTGTTCAAGCACATATTTAGCCAATACTGCATGTACTCCTTATGAGTAATTTAGCCATGCATGTAGCCAAATTTGGATATCTAATAGTTATTACTGTAGGTTATACAAAAGAAAACATTTCAGGCAATGACCAACAATGTTATAAGCTTACATTTACACAACAGTAGGGAATGAAACACTGAGGAGGATGGCCAAATATGGCTAATTATAGAGCTTTTAAATTATAACAGCCATACATGCAGCTGTTTTGAAAAGCTGTTGCTGACACTAGCCAAATTTTGCTATAAGGTCATTAGTTGTGCACCAGCCTCACTGAGCCTGGCAAAAGAAATCCTTAGCCAAATTTTGGCTAAGGATACATTTATCCAAAATTTGGTTTCTGCCTAAAGGTCATACAATACATTATGTAAAGGGACAATATTGCAGTTAGCCAACTTTTGGCTAATCATAGTTACCTAGAGTTTGATCTTTTGCAGCCATACATAGGGGTTATACTAAAAGACACTAGCCAAATTTTGGCTAATTTTTCCAAAATTTGGTTCCTATCCTAAGGGTGTGAAGAACAACTTTGTAGGAATTAGCCAAATTTTGGCTAATTTAAAACCTGCCTAGCCCCTCCAATATAGTCAAGCTATTGAATAGTGAAAGACCATATATTGATCAAAAGCACTTCCAAGAATATTATTATATGCCTTTTCTACTTTGGGTTAAGAGATTTTAGCCCACAGCAGAGGCCTGATTTGAGTAAATGGAAAAGCTCAAGTGAAATCGGAAGCTGTTGAAGGCATTTGACAGGGTAATGGCATGCAGACCTTTGGTCCACCATGAAGCTGTAAAACATCAACGCTAACCTGATCAGAGTCATATAAAGCCTTTACAGCAAGGCCACCAGCGCAGTATGCTTCAACGGTCAAATAGGAGATTGGTTTAGGACAACTGTGGCAGTCAGACAGGGCTGCTTGCTTTCATCTACTCTCTTCAACATCTTCCTTGAAAGAAACATGACAAATGCACTGGAAGACCATGAAGGAACTGTCAGTATTGGAAGCAGAATAATAATGAATCTGCGCTTTGCTGATGACATCAATGGCCTTGCAGGAAATAAGGAGGAGCTAGCTCAGTTGGTGAAAAAACTGGACAGGACATCTACTGCTTTTGGTATGGAAATCAGTGCAGAGAAGACCAAATTGATGACCAACAACATCAGTAGCATCAGCACTGACATCATGATTAGAGGCCAAAAACTGGAAACTGTTAATAGATTCAAGTACTTAGGAGCCATTGTGGCAGACGAGGGATCAAAACCAGAAATATTGTTCAGGATTGCGCTGACAATAGAGCGACAGAGGTTAGAGCGTTCACCTCTTTTCCCATGCTGAAATTGACATAATCTGCTGATGATACCATTTGATAACAGTAAATTAAATGTTTTAGTTTCTTGTGTGTGCTTTTAAACAAAAGCAGCTGTTATCAGGAGTTGAAATGTCCGTACCTCAGAGGATTACTTGTTTTTGTTTAAAAATCGGGTAACTTTACACTACTTTTATGTTGAAACAGCCAGTTAACTTTGCACTGTTTTATGTGTAAACAATACGGTAACTTTACACTGTTTATATGTTTCAACAATCGGGTAACTTGACACTGTTTTATGTTTTAACAATAGGGTAACATTACACTGTTTTTATGTTTAAACAATTGGGTAACTTAACACTGTTTTTATGTTTAAACAATCAGGTTATTTTACACTGTTTTTATGTTTAAACAATCAGGTAACTTTAAACTGTTTTTATGTTTAAACAATTGGGTAACTTTACACTGTTTTTATGTTTAAAGAATCGGGTAACTTTACACTGCTTTTATGTTTAAACAATATGGTAACTGTTCAAGAGAAGCTCAACAAATTCTCTTCAGGTCCGTGCATACGTTCATATTACTCAGAATAAAGTTCAGGCATAAACTAAGTGCAAAAGATGTTGATCAGTCTTTTCTAAATCAAACATGTTACAGTAACGTCAATACAGGCTGTGAAGAATTACAACTATGTAAATTGTATTAAAAGTTTGATTTGGCATTATATCCAATACATTATCTTCATTAGAATTATTAAATATTCATAGTCAGCTGATAACAAAAGTAGATAAATTATTTGCCTCTCACTCTCTCTAAACCTCTAAAAAGAATCCTTGTTAGGTATAGGACTTACAAAGGGAATGAACATTTCTGGCTTCCTGTTTTCTGATGCCGCTTAGGTTCAAGAACAATGGTCTGCTGTTACGGCATATTTTGTGATAAATTTGGATCGTTTGAATGTAATATCATTGGACCCCAACAGAATACATATCCAGATGCTTGTTTATGGTACAAAGTGGCACGTGGAAGAATAAATTAGTATTTTTGTGAAGCGTTGAAAATTTTAAAAGTTTTATTTCTATACATTATTAAGAGGAGGTAATACTCATAAACACAGTAGGTCTTAAGCTTCCAACACTTTGGAATATATCCATGTATATTTCATTTTTCTAAGTAACCTCTATTTACCGTACAAAGTCTCAATTCAGGAGTCCTATCTAGTCGTTTCAGCCATGACATGACCGGTGCGTAGGCCAAATTATCTCTCAAATATTCAGTACATTGACCCATTGTCGGTCAATGGCATTAGTGTGAAAAACTCAGTTTAATAACTTCTAGAAGTTATTATTTCATATACATATGTTTATTGATATTCATTCAGATAAGCAAAAATAGTGTTTATGTCTTTTCTTTAAATGTATGTTTCAAACTTGTTTAAATGAAAGAGGTCAAGGCAAGATTATTTCTGTATGAATTTAGTCATAGAAAGCTAAATTTAAAATAATGACAAAGAATGATGTAAACAACAATATGGGGTTGTTTCACAAATTTCCTATTTTTCTCTACTATAAATCTTCATAACAAAATCAAATGTCAACAAATATAAATTCAAACCATCAGTGCAATATTTTTTTTTCTTTTGAAAGGTACAAACTTGATGATTGATCTTGCAATCTTGACTTGAGCAGGAGTGACACCTGCTCAGGTCAAGATTGCAACACAAGTAGCAGAATTTGTTTCAGTTAAGAAATGAAACACAGAATGCAAATAGGTTGAAACATACTTACATTTTATAAGGCTTATAAAATGTAAGTATTTATCAACATGTTTGCATTCTGTGATTCATTTCTTAATTGAAAAAATTCTGCTACTTGTGTGCATGACATTAACTATATAACATTCTGTTGCAATGACGTAATAAGATGTATACTATTACCATGCTCACACACATTTGTATTCTGTTTGGTATGGTCTTATATGCACATGTATATTCATGAGGGAGAGAGAGAGAGAGAGAGAGAGAGAGAGAGAGAGAATGAGAGAGAGAGATGTGAAGTTGTGAAATGTGGATGATTTTTGGCAAAGGTTTTGTTGGGTTTTTTTTCTTCATTTTATCTCTGTATTTTGCATAGTAGGGTTATTATTTTAGGGCCAAAAAGAAGATCAAGTTTTTGGTACCACTTCAATACATTCGCTAACTGTATTGGATTATTGATCATAGGAAAAGGCCACTTTGTTATGTCCCTCTTATTATGGCCCTTTTACAAATATTTTTCATTTCTGAACTTTAGTATTTAAGCATGGCAATATTCTGTTGAAATAATTTATACAAACATATAACAGTTGTAATGAATTTCCAACAGTTCTGTTAGATTTCATCAAAATAAATATGGGTTTGGGAAAAGGGTACACACATTTCTCAACAGGCTGATGACATGTGTGATTTGGTATAGCTTTCATTGTTTGTCCTAATTAAAACTGAAGCTATAAACATGTTTTCTGGCAAAATCAAGAGTTGTATACTCTGTTCATTTTCATAAAATTAAATAGGACCATGTTTTTTTTTTTAAATTAACAAAAACGTATTTTGAGAATTGCCCGCCTCCCCCCCCCCCCCCCTCCACACCTTTCATGTCCCAAAATTACACCACACTGCATCACAGAGGCAGTTGAGACTTAAGTTTTATCATTCTTGGATGCATCTCGATTGAAAAATAGCTTGATTTACTACCAAAAACTGGTATTTCAATTTTCATGTCCTAGACCTATCCTTGAATAAGTCATATACAGTAAACCACACCCATTTGATAGAGACCATGTCCACTCCATGTTGTTCATCTGAAAAACCTCCACAAGAAAGAGTGGTGTGCAGAGTAATTCTCCATGAGTTTATGCAACACCTACATCAGGACACGTGGAGAGATGGTGTATGTGCTTTTTGCCAATGCCAATAAAGAAAAAAGAAAAGAGACCCTGACCATAGTTATCATTCTACAAAGCTGGCAGATTTAATAATTCATTAATAGCAGGTAATGCATGAATGACATAATAATGCAATTATTTTCATGGCATGGGTGGAAAGGGGGCAAGGCCAATAATTAATTTTAATTATGTATGCCTGCTGTATTCTTATTTCCCAGTTACCTCCCTTTTGCTCTGATGTTCTTTTGAGTCTCGGTCCAAGTCAGAGAAGGATAAGTCTATCAAGTTTCCAATTGGTACAAGCTGATTAAGGCATCAGACTGGAATTGTGTTTTTTACACAGTAACTATAATTACTAATTGGATGAGAGAATGATTTCATTGGATTGGGGTCAAGTGTCTGGAAAAGATAAATCAATGCAATAGTAGAAAATGTGTATTACATAAGTCATATTACTTTTAACACTTACAAACTTCATTTCAGAATAATCAACAGCAAAAAGTCCAATACAGTGTCTCTGATGGTGTCATGGTGAATAATACCACTACATGTGATCAGTTTGAAGCTGTCTACACCAGCACCCTACATCTGTCTCGTGGAACTACCTTCCAGGGCAACATTCCTTTCAAAACAAAATTTGTTTGTGAAGTACAACATCCTGCTCTTGATGGGGACATGAAATATTCAGAACTATCAACTTATGTAAATTTTGCAGGTAATTCATACATTTCTCACCATTCAACTAAGACAGGAAAGTATAGAACTGAGAAAGATCGATAATTAATTAAGTCTTTTATCTCTAATGCTATGCCAGCCATAAGGAGGATCAAATTATTTTGTGATGTTGTCTTTGTATTGATTAGTTTAAATTTAATTTGTAAACAGTAAAATCATTGTATGGCTAACACATTTTGTGGATTGATTTCATAGATTTTGGAAGAAACTTATTGATTTGGGGAGGAACGGTGAAAAGGTATTGTCACTGACCTTATAACGATAAATGGTTTCTGTTTGATAACACAAGTTCTCCATCACATATCCATAACAAACTCTTGCACTTGGAATAAGGAAGAAGCCTGTCTGTTCAAACATCAAGAGCTCAAAAGTAATGTTAGTTCTACATCACATATCAGAACTAAACTTTGTAGATATATTGTAAGGAGAAAGACCTTGGTTGTTGGGGTCAAAAGCTCTAAGGTCACTGCTACTGAAAGGTGAAATAAAATGGCTTATATATATTTCTACACCACTGAACTAGACCTGTGTTTGTGGATGGCTCGCACTTGGAGTAAGGAAAAATTGGTGATTGTTGGGGTCAAGGATTCGTGGCTTAGGCTTAGTGTAACTGAAATATTTATGCACATTAACTTTGGTTTTACACCATGTACCATTCCCAAATTTGTGGACAGCTTGCATTATGGTATAAGGAATAAGTCTTATCAATTTTGGGGTCAAAAAGTCAAATTTGACTGACCTAAGAAAGAAAAATGGCTTCCATTGCATAATTTTAGTTCTACATCAGAAATCTGGAAGAGATATTTGAGGATGGCTTGAACCTGGATTAAGGAAATAGCATAATGATTTTGTATTCCAGACATCAACGTAACTGAAAGAAGAAATATTCTTCCTCTAAAATGACAATAGTTCTATATTCTAAACCTGGACTTGTCTTTGTGATGGCTTTAACTTTGGGCAATAAATAACTCTTTTGATTTTAAAAGTTATCACTGTGACTGAGAGAAGATAAAAAGAATTTGCATACAAATATGTACTTGTATGTTTCTTCACATATGTTTCACATTAGACACAAATGAAGCCCATTGGTTCAAGGTCATTTAGTTGTAGGCCATGTACCTAATCAAAGTCTCTGGAGTGTTTTGCTTCTAATCGTCACAGATATGGCATATTTAAAGTGATAATGGTTTCTGCATAGTAGGTTTAGTTCAAGATACTCTAAATCTATTTTATTATTATGCATAAAAGTGGTAAATAAGTTCATTAATAAAGCATTGAGCTGAATATTCACCAAATTTTGCTTTATAATTTCAAACCATACCTTTGTTTCTTTATCCCTCCTTGATTCCCAAAATTTTCCTATTTTGCAAAAGGTCAGATGGATTACCCACTCCATCTCTGACTTAATTTTCAATGTAAATTCCTTGAAAATTGTCATATCTCTGTGTATGCTTATTCTAAAATCTTTGTTAAGTGAACCTGACATCTGTGACATGAACCCTTTACTCCCCATATAAAAATCAAACCATATTACCTGTGCCTCCCATATGACGTTCACGATGTCATACCCTTTATCCCCATAAAAAAAAAACATTTAAACTGTAAAGCAATGTCATCATCAAAAAATTATATTATCGTATAGCTAGAATAGCCTCAAAATAATCGAATCATTTCTACCGCAAGTTATTATTTGTTATACATGCCAGATTACCATAAGTTATTAAGTTTTTATCATTTCTTGGTGTAAACAACTACTACCGATATACAAATTGCTTTGTTTTAAACGATGTGATTAAAACAAAGCAATTTGTAAATCGGTAGTAGTTGTGCTAAGAAACTTTAAACATCAATATGTAAATGCCAATAAGTATTTAATTAGCATATTTGGTAACATTTTTTTGGAAAATATTTAACAAACTTTTCACAGCTCTTTTCATGTTATATTTTTCGTAGTATCAGATAAAAATCACAAGTGAACCTGACAAGATGCAGAAAAGTAATAATGGCGGACATCACGATATCTAGTCAGTGCTTGTTCATTAGACATTCCGTAATTGTGATTCATTTGGCACATACATGAAGGAATATTTGAAATCCATAAGAAACATGATATAAACATTATGTGATTAAATATTTATCTATTTAAAATAAATAATAGTCCTTAATATGTTACAAAATGCAATGTTGGATAATTCATTATGGTATAGGTCACCGTAATGGTTATTTTCTTATATCACTTATTTTGTAATGATAATAACAATTAATGGCCAAGAAACTGAGATCAAACAAAAAGAAAATAATAATACGAGTACATACTAATTATTACAAATAATTGTCAATAATTTCTTTTAAACATAGTTTAAACGTGTTTGGTCATTTTATGAAAATCTCTGTTTCTAAAAATAGATGCATCCACATGTCATGCGCATCACCATTTTACTCTTGGCCGTAGTGTGATTCAGTTGGATATATGACTTTATTTCATGCAAGGATGGACTTTAATGATTAATTTTATCGTCGATGAAAAACTCCGGTACTGTTTGTCAACAGCAATGAAATTAATCATCAAAGTTTTGATGTTATTAAAACTTTGTAGCTTGAAATTATTCATACAAATTATGCGTGACTAATCTAGATTTTTCAATCAGAATTAAATGGCCTTCAAAAAAAAAAACATTTTACAAAGTTATTCATTTACTTGACCTGCTTTCCAAACATGGGCTTATTAAAGGTTATTTAAACTATTGCATAGCGAGTTCTTGTTATTTGTCATTAGCGATGTGGTTAATGATATGTAAATCTAGTAGGCCTATGTCTATGCATGTATATATTTAAGATAAGAAACTAATATGTTTCATTTCATTGAAGAGCTGATATCGAATATAAATATTTTTTTTTTAGAAAATCACTTCTTCGCAGAGTTTCTGGTTAACAATACAAACAAACATGACAATATGAAGGAAAAAAACAATTGTTTTAGAGCACATTACAGCTACTCCTCTATTTTGAACATGCTTTGATGACATTCTAGTCAGCGTAGATGGACGTTGCAGATGACACGGCCAAATTTGGTTTCTTTACGTCTCTTTTCTCCATGCTTCGTACAGTATTTGCAGGTGGAAATTTTCCTTTTTAGTGTCAGCAGTCTGTGTGTCTCAATATTGTCATGTTTCACTGGGGCTATAGATGTTCGATACATGGCAACCTTCACGCTCTTGAAACTTGCTATGAGCTGCTTTGCTAAATTTATTTGAAAATCTAACTGAATCGTTTTCTGCTTTCCTGACTCACAGGATGACTTTCCACCATTGTTATTAAACCATTTATTATGCAAATATTTATAATAAAATGAAACATATATTGCCACCATTTCCAAAATATATATGATAACATTTTCCTCAAAGGCATAGTAAGCTTTTGCACAACTTGATAGCCAAGATCCTTCATGCTCTCACTCACTTCATCTGTATCTTCCTTCCCCTGGTAAAACTCAAACTGGGGACAGAAACCAGACAAACTATCACAGCGCATTCATACTTTTAGGCCCCACTTGATTGGCTTTGAAGGCAAATACTGCTTGGCCTTGTGTCGTCCCTTAAATGCAATTATACCTGTAAACTGCATTATCTTGTGGATAAAGCATTTAATGAAGTATTGTACAAAATTTTAATCAAACTTAGGACTGGATCAGTGAATGAATTGTTAAACTTATTTTAAATAGTATTATTATGGAAAGGTATGCATTACATTTTTTATTTAGATTTATTTATGGAGATATGATAGATTGGAGTTTTGTGGTTATGGATATCTGTTGTTATGTATATATGATGCACACACACATAAGTGGCTTTTATTATACATACAGTTTAAATCATGAATATATTATGGGCTTTTTTATTTTTACAATTATCAGATTAAGGTAGTGATGAAATACAATACAATATGTATGCATGTATGTGTATTTCAGTTATGATCTCTACTGTTGGAAAGAAATACATTATGTTGAATGAATGTAGAAATGGATACAAACCTTCATCAATGGTTTGATGTTGTTACGTATATTTGATTTAAGTCAAATATTTTTTCTGTCAGATTCAAATTTGACATTTTGGGTTTAAAATTTGTTAATTGGGAGATATTTCTAGAAAATTCGGGTTGACTTATACTCTTCTTGTAAACATCAGATGTTGACCTCATTTCTGGCCTTGTTTCAAGGTGATAAACAGGCTTTAAAAATGATTGGTTGATTCCAAGGACATGGCTGATTTTTGACTGATTCTCATGGAGTGAGTACGTGACTTTTTGAACATAGACTTGTTCTGTGAACTAATAGAACATTATGTTCTTCCTATTTACGTAAAAATCATTATATAGTTGTGTTTTGAGAGAGAATTATTCAGTAGTTAGTCTGGGCTTTGGAATACAAAGATGTGTGCTATTGTTTAAGTGTAAATTATTTCAATTCATTTGGGATCAAGAGGAATTTATTGTGTTATTTATCTAAAAATTACTTGTGCTCATTTGAATTATCATAAAACTAAAACTGACTTCATCACGTGATATCGTTGTCCATCTTGGATTGCTTCGTCAAGATTCAAACCGGGAACTATTAGGACATTTTATTATCAGGACTCTTGCAATTCCATTTGTGGATTATATTGTGAATTATTTTTGGATTAATTTTTGGACTTGATTCTCTAAAACCTTTAGTTTATTTATTTTCTTTTATGAAAATATTTGTACTCAACAAATTTTTTTTTTTTATTTAAATTGTTTTTTTAAATTTTTACAAGCTTGTTATTTTCACTTCTTTCTATGTTGCTGCTTATTCAAGCCTAAGCACATAACAGTGTTGCTGAGACTTGTATGCTTTCTCAATGTTCTCCAGAACTTGATCTACTATTGGACGTATTTTGTGAAGTTTGTCATGGTTAGGGTGATCAGCAGGAAAATTTATGTTGTCATCATTTAGGTGAAGGTATTGAAAGTGTTTTTTTAAATCTTATGCATGGCATTACATTTTTTGATTCCTTCATTGGATAGAAAATTGTCATTTGACCAATAAAAACTATAGTCAGGAGCTTTGATTATCCCCATTAAGATCAACATTCCAAGAAAGGCAGACATTTCAGGCACACTAGCACCATTGATTTCATGAACCACATTTTGTTCAGCTGCAAATTTATTTGTTTCACTTACAATTTTTAAAAAAGTCCAACTGGAAAATATAATTGAAAATAGTCTAGTTCTGGTGCTGTTTCCTGCAAATTATGTGATGGTGACCGCGGAGTAAATGGACTTCTGTCAATATCTTGCACGTCTGCAAACCAAGTTGGCTGATCATCATCAGTGTCACTTGAGTCTGATGACATTTCAATGTCGATATCTGATGACATAATTTCAGATACTTCATCATTAAACACATCATTGTTTAACAAATTTTGTATTTCGTCTGAACTGAATCCAGAAAAAATGTTTTCACTTACAAATCACTGTAATCAACAGACGAGGACAACATTGCCAGATGAAATGAAGGAATTCCTTTTGTAAATAAAAACAATTCACTTCCGGTATCGTCTGTTATACGATTTGATTGAAACTTTGCATATTGAAATGAATGGAAGAAATGAATAACACAGACATTCTTAATTGTGTTATTTTATTTTAAATTCCCGCACTTTCAGCAGATTTCATGTTTCATACATATTAATGGCATTTTTAGAATGTGATTTTTCTACATAAAAATCATGATGACATGCTGAATTTATACTACTAATGTAAAATTCAGCATCATATTTCAATATATTACGATTATGAGTAGCTTACACGTTTTGAAAAGGCCATAATATTTACATCGAATTGACGCTAACGACTCCATTATGGATGCGACCGTGGAAAACCCCAGTACGTATAATTGGTTGGTTAAATTTAGATTTATAGGTTATAATGTTACGAAGTACGTAATTAAAATTAAATGTTAATAAAGATTATTTATATTTTTGACCAGCGTTTGGTTCCCGCGCGGCAAATCAACATTTAAATGGAAGATATATAATATTTATGGTCAATACTGAGTAAGGCGTAGAAATGCGTAGACGGGGTGCAAATGTAAAGACATAGATGGGGAGTAAAGGGTTAAAGGACATGAGTAAGTACCGGTATATATAGTAAGTTTATAAATGTATATATAGTAAGTTTATAAATGTATATATAGTAAGTTTATAAATGTATATATAGTAAGTTTATAAATGTATATATAGTAAGTTTATAAATGTATATATAGTAAGTTTATAAATGTATATATAGTAAGTTTATAAATGTATATATAGTAAGTTTATAAATGTATATATAGTAAGTTTATAAATGTATATATAGTAAGTTTATAAATGTATATGTAGTAAGTTTATAAATGTATATGTAGTAAGTTTATAAATGTATATATAGTAAGTTTATAAATGTATATATAGTAAGTTTATAAATGTAAATATAGTAAGTGTATAAATGTATATATACAGTATATATTCTCGTAAAAGCCGAGAAATTTAGAAAAAAAATAAGGCCTGGAAGAGGGGGGGTTGGCTTATCAGCTGATCAAGGTCCAAGTCTGAAATTTATAATGTTTTTTTTACCTCGATTTCCAGTATTTATTGTTTCTGTCGATCGCCGAATATGAGTTCACATGCCTAATGATGCCACATGGCTGATAAGATGTGTCCTGTCGTGAAGTAAAACAAATATTTTTTTCTAACTTAAGTGGTAGGATAATGAATGAGAAACATGTTTTAACGTACTTGACGACTATTTGACAGATGTCCATCCACCAGAAAATACAGCCATACATGTTATTTGAACCAAGGATATGTGTATTTTCCAAAAGAATCGCCATATTAGTAATCTCTAGTCAAGTATTTAACCCTCAGCTAATCAGTAATCATTAAACTCTATGGTTTCGTAGAAATGCATGCTAGTTTATTTCAGTGTAAATATTCTATGTAAAAAAAATAAAAGAATTACGATACTGAAGGTATATACGACAGACATTTTGATCATTTTGAGTAGAAATACATGTATGATTGTCTTAAAGGAGCAATAGCGAGAGGCTCCATAGGGGTTTGTTGCGCACACACTTAGGAAGGGTAAATAACATTGCAATATACGAGTCAGCATGAATAATTGTAAAACAATATAATTTGTTGGATTTCTTTGATATGTGTTTTAGACGTAATAGGAAGCCACAGTTTATATACTACTGTTGATTAGTTGTTTGTAAAACAAAGCGGTTTGTTAGTGTTAGAGTGTTGTACAAGAGCTACCATATGCTTAATCTGTGGTAAATAGGTCGGGGATAATATGTTTGTTTTGTTGCACAATGCCAATGATTTTACTAAAACATGCTGACTCTCAGATATATCGTTTACTGAGATATGGTAGTGGACATGGATTCTGCTCAAAGTTATAAACTGACACAATACTTGAATAATGTCCATGCTGAAAGCAATCATATTTTGATAAATCACACTACCAGTAGTTTTAAAAAAAAAACACAAATAAACAACAATGATAAATAATTATCAAATGCAAATTGATAACCAGCCACACATGGAATAATTACAGGATAAGGTTTATAAATAGTACACTACCACTATAAGAAATTAATTCAGTTAATCTCTCTAGAAGTTTATATTCAATTCAGTCAGATAAAATGAATAGTACAGGAAGTAAAAGAAAGCGTTCTGCTTACGATGCAGCATTCAAACTTAATGTTATTGAATATGCAGAAGCAAATAACTCTATTGCAGCATGCAAATTTTTGTGAACGAGAAGCAAGTACGGGAATGGCAGCAATTCGTCTATTTGCTATGCAGATAGCAAAGAATTATAAATGTAAGTTGGAAGATTCAAAATTTGTTGCATCAGCCGGCTGGTGCTCTCGTTTTATGAACCGGACTATCGGATGACCATGATGATAATGATGACTTATATGATGAAAGCATGCCCGTAACAGACGCAGAGTTTTGCTGATACAGTTGTACATGTAGTTGTTATAAAGAATGGGGGAATTAAATTCAATGGCAACCAACAGTTCTTCTAATTTGCAAAGTTTTAAAAAAATTGGGATGGTACTGCAACTTTTGCTGGTGGGACTCCTATTTTTGTCCAAATGGGAGTCCTGGACTCCTAGTTTTAAAATCTTAGCAAGACCTCTGCAACTTATTCGTAACAGCAGGTGCGTTTCCTGTTACATCATAGTACATGACACAGAGTTCTCGGAAACACTTAATTATGCGTATATTGATGCAATTTTTTTATATCTAGGATGCAGAAAATGACCCATCCTCCATACGCATGCAAATAGCTGGGAGGTAAATTCAAAGACTTGCTTGTCTTACTTCAAAATCCTACTAGTACTGAATGCTGTGCTGATATTTACAATGACAGAATTCAGTGGTTAAAATTCCCCCAGATGTGCCTGCTGTATTTATAAGAGTACATCAAAATAATGTGATGCAATAGCTGGGTGGCAAGTTCAGATATTTTGACTAGCAGTTTGGGTGGGAAAATATGCTGATATTTACAATGACTGAATTCAGAGGCAGGAGAGCTCAAAATGTACCATATTTTCGCGTATAGAAGACGCGTCTTATACAAAGTTTTACACACACCACACCCAAGATGCGTCTTATATAAAATATTTTTTACACAAATCATCAAAACCCGCGTCTTATATATGGGTGTGTCTTATATGTGCGAAAATATGGACATTATTTTTTAACAGGAACGAACGGTACAGTGTGTCATATTGAAGGACGATTATTGTGGTCGATATTCACGTTTCACGATTTTCATTCCTAGTGGTAAGAATAAATGGGTAAGTCTTCAGTAATTACCACGTGTACCAATCCATTGCAGGCCACTTCAAATTTAAAATCCTTTCGTTTCAATGTTTTGTATACCGTAATTATTGTAGATCTACATTTAGTCGGAGTAAATGTTTTTAATTTATATAATATAGTATGTTTAAATAGTTTTCTTTATTGTTATTAATTATCACAGCAAAAATTACGGCGGCTATATTACCTATACATCCGGTTGGGTTCAAAGATACTTAAATTTTTAGTATCTTTGGTGGGTGCGTTCGAAAACAAGACAAGACTAAATAGTTCAAAAACAAGACAAGAATGTGTTCAATATTGGACTTAAATATGAAAATCAGTTATACCATATATTTAATTTTTTTTAAATAGATTAAAAAAAAACTGTTACTAAATAGTGTTTGACTTGATCAAAAATCAATTTACCGTATTGTTCTATTCATCTTCATTTTAATCGTCATCAGTTTCAGCTTTAAATCAACTGAAACTTGAATCCAATTCACTGTCGTCGTCGCGCAACAACTCCATAACTGATGCTAATCGATCCTCATTAGCGTCAGTGGTATCGGATACAGCTGCGTCGTCGTCCGAAGAACTGATATAGCTAGCCGATTCGGGAATTATCCCACACTTTCTGAAGCCATTGATGATTGACGTAATTTTCACTTTCTCCCATGCCTGAAGAACCCAATTACATGCCTCTACGTATGTTGCACGACGTTGTCGACCAGCTGGCGTGATAATTTAAAGTCGGCCGTATATGATTATCGCTTCGGCATCGTGACAATTTTAAAATTTTTAAAAATGCTAAGCAAATTGATCACTCATTTATATATACCAGTAACAAGAGACTATTCCCACGTTTATATAAGCTAACCGCTTACATCGGGCATTTATTGGTCTATGTATGGTACAAATCCCACTCGCTAAAGACTTGGCCTAGCAGATCAATGAAGCCGCCTTTAGATCTGGCGTTTATTGTTCTAGAATACCAGGTACTCAACCCATCCACTATTGGCCTGGCGGCAGATAAGAATAAACAATAATCTTTGCGGTCGTGCCTCAGACAATTCTTTGATCTCAACTAAAAATGGTAATGAAGCCTTGTTTACATCTGACGGGTGATGGAACATTGGACAAATTTTCATTTATGATAAAGGAAAGGAAACCACTGGAGATAAATTGCTCAGTGCGGCAGATGACAGGCCGCGTGCGTAATATGTATTTTTTTATATGCAAAATCAGCGAAACCCGCGTCTTATATATGGGTGCATCTTATGTAAAATATTTTTACAGACATCGTCAAAACCCGCGTCTTATATACGGGTGCGTCTTATAATTGAGTGCGTCATATATGCGCGAAAATACGGTACATGTGAATATTATGTGAGTACATCAGAACTTTAGCTTTTCTTATTGTGTTCATTTCTGATTGTAGCCAAATAAATAATGCATGCAACCTCGAAATCAAGACTTGGACAAAAAGTCATTTGCAAATTTGGTTAAGTATTTTGTGGTTAAATGGCAAAATGACATTGATTTTAATGAAATTTAGATGAGTGCTAACGTTGCTAGAATTTATAGTTTGGATGGGATAGTATTCAAGTGGAAGAAAGTGTGTGATGCCTGGCTTAGTGTTTTGGAATAAGACCATTCCTTGGATTGACAAAATTCAGTCTCACCCCAAATCGGCTGACACAGTTGTATGTGTCACTGTTATGAAGACTGTGGAAATTAAACTCAATGGCAATGAAAAGTTCTTCTAATCTGCAAAGTTCAACATTATCTGGGAGGATACTGCAACATTTGCTGGTGGGACTCCTATTTTTACCAAAATAGGAGTTCTAAACTCTTAAGTTTTAAAATCCTAGTGAGACCTCTTTTTTAAAAATAAAGTATATATAGTAAGTTTATAAATGTATATGAAGTTTATAAATGTATATAAGCTTTATAAATGTATATATATAGTAAGTTTATACATTTATATATAGTAAGTTTTCAAAATTGAAGGTTTGTCTTGTTTCTATTTAGTCTATTTTAATGGGTTTATTAATGTACTGATTGTATCTTTTTTCAGTGAACCTGACATCGGTGACATTAAAGGACGTGAATGACAATGCCCTGCCTAGCACTATAGAACTTGTCCAGGGATCTTTTGCAATCTTGAAATGTGTGACCTCTACAAGTCGACCTACTGCTACTGTCAGATGGTACATTGGAAGCACAAATGTCATACGGGGGATAGAAAGTATTGCTAAACCTGGGGACAATGGGTTAGAATTCATCGAGAGCAATCTGACGTTCACACCAAATAATAATGAACATCATTATAAAAACATCTACTGTCAGGCTTACTCATCTGTGAACTCCAGTTTCCTACAATCCACCCAGCACATGCTGTTTGTAAAAGGTAAATAGTTCTTATATTGTCACTGATTAAGGGATCTGACCACTAATTTAGTTGATGTAGACATAAATGCTAATATTTGAGAAAATTAAACTGTGTATTGTTTTAAATTTTAGCACAAAGTCTTTCTATAATAATAATAATAATAATAATAATAATGATAATAATAATAATAATAATAATAATGATAATAATAATAATAATAATGATAATGATAATAATAATGATAATGACGATTTTGTTAGGCACCTAATATTTAAAAGCTCTAAGCCCTTTACACCATCTATAATCATATGACTTCAGAAGAATAAATAACAAAAACCATGCAATTGGAAAACATAAAAAACATGCTGAAAACATAAGATACAAAACATTATTAGGTCTCTAAGTTTGTTCATGCAGTCATAAAAGGTGAGTTTAAGGAGCACTCTTTAAAGGGACTACTTTGTCTTTATATCTAATTTCAATGGAAAATTTGTTCCATATCGCCGGGCCCTAGTATGCAAAAGAACGTTGTCCATATGACTTCGTTTTCATAGTGGAAACAATGAGTATACAATTGTCAGAAGAGGAGCGTAAGTATCTTGCTGGTGTATACACGTGGTTGAGGCTGGATAGGTATGTTGGTCTGGAGTCTGTCAGTGAAATTTTGTTTTTGATTCTGTATGAAATTGATAGCCAGTGTAGGGTACAGATCAGTGGTGAGGTGTGTTATGTATATTTGATTTAAATAATTTATTTATTTTTGTCAGATTCAAATTTGACATTTTTGGGGTTTAAAATTCATTAGTTGGGAGATGTGTTTTTTCTTGAAGGTGGGTTCATTTGTAAACACCAGGTGTTGGCCTTGCTTCAAGGCAAGTAAACATCAGATGTTAACTTATTTTCTGACCTTGCTTCAGAGTGTAAACAAGCTTCTAAAATGATTGGTTGATTCCAAGGGCATCTTTCTAGATCATACTGTGTACATGATGTTTTTTGAGTGTAACCTTTTTCTGTGGGCTTCCAGAATATCACATGACCTCTCTTGTTTACGAAAAATGGGCATTTAAATTATTGTTCTGTGAGAGAAAAGTCAGTAGAAAGATTGGGCTTGTAGAATACAAAGTTGTTTGTTATAGTTTAAGTGTAAATTATTTCAGTTCGTTTGGATAAAGAGGACATGTTTGGTGTTATTACCTTATATTGGAAATTATTTAAATTCGTTTTGATCAAGAGGACTTATTGTGTTATTTGTCTGGAAAAGTTACTTGTGCTCATAAACTGTCATAACATTAGAACTGCATCACGTGAAAACATCTGCCATTTTGGATTACTTCGTCAAGATTCGAACCGGGAACTATTTGGACATTTTATTATCAGGACTCTTGCAATTCCACTAGTGGAATATATTGTGAATTCTTTTTGGATTTATTTTTGGACTTTATTCTCTAAAACCATAAGTTTATTTATTTTTTTTATGAAAATATTTGTACTCAATAAATTGTTTTGTTAAATTTTTACAAGCTTGTTAATTTCACTTCTTTCTATGTTGCTGCTTTTTCGAGCCTAAGCACATAACAGGTGTGCTCTGATTGAGGTACTGTGCAGATGATCCGAGCAGCTGTGTTTTGAATTGTTTGAAGTTTCTGGAGTATATATTGAGACGAACCAGACATAATTGAGTTACAATAGTCCAGTCTTGAAAGTACTAATGAACACAAGTGTTTTTGTGGCATCGATTGACAGATATTTGTAAATGGTGTCATCAGCGTACAATTGGTGAGACAATAGATGATGATCTATGACACTTGAGAGTGGCTGAGTGTATAGAATGAAGAGAACAGTTCCTATAACAGACCCCTGTGAAACACCACAACATAGATCAACTGGGCTGGAATGTATTCCATTTGCAGATACAATTTGTGTCCTGTTGACTAAGTAGGAATCGAACCATGGTATGGGTACATTCTGAATGACAAATACATGATGGAGATGGTGGAGTAAAATATCATGGTATCTTGTGTCAAATACTGCAGACAGATCCAGGAGCGTGAGGACTGTAATCTTTCCACTATCCAAAGCAGAGAGAACAAAAATTTCATTAAATACTTTCCTAAGAGTAGTTTGATTACTGTGGCAAGGGTGATATGCAGACTGTATGTTGCTAAAAGACTTTGAATTCAGATGAGATACAAGTTGGTATACAAGAACTTTTTCTAAGATTTTTTATACGAATGGGAGATTAGAAACTGGGTGGTAGTTCTTTAAATCATTATGATCAAGTGTTGGTTTCTTCAGCACAGGTGTTACAATGGAAGTTTTGATAAATGTTGGGAATTGCCTGGATGAGAGATAGGTATTAATAACATCAGTTAGTGAAGGCAACATTGGGTCTAAGCACTCAAGCAGCAGTGATGTTGGAATTGTATCAAGTTCACAAGACTTTGTGCACTCTTTATCACGATTGTCTGTACTAAATCAAGAGACAGGTTCAGATGCTCCTAATGGTTGTCACTGAAATTCTGTATCATAACTATGGTGACGAGTCAGTTGAAATTGTGTTGTCAAGCGAATCTCTAATGGTTTTACTTTGTCATGGATGAAATTTGCAAATTGGTCCAGAAGGTCTACTCGAGAGAAGGTAGTTGAAAGTGGTGTACATTTGTTCCTTGACATTAGTTTCTTAGTTATCTTGAAGAGCTCTTTGCAGCTGGAACTCTCCGTGATATTAGTACTGTAGTGGGATAATTTGGCTAAATGAACTTTGTGACGTTCTTCTTAGCGGCTTCACAGATTTGTTTATGAATTGTGAGTCTGGGGGAAAGCCAAAGCCTCTCTGCTTTTCAGCGATTTCTTTTAGTAGTGTGAAGCTGATCCCTAACACTGCTATACAATGGAGAACACTTTTGTTTATTGATACTCTGCATTTGGTGGTTGGGGCATGTTTTTCAAACAATGAATGCAGGCAGTTATAGAGTTGTTCTGCAGGAGGATGTAAGTAAGTTGTTAAGTTTTCTTGGATGTCATGTATTAATTCGGTTCTATTTATCATGCGGAGGTTGCTCGTTGTAGCAAATAAAGGTGGAGGGTTAGGGATTGATACGTCACGATGGCATATAATGCAGAGGTGATCTGGTGCAAGTTCATGGGATACAAGGGTGGCTTGCAGAATATTATCATCAGGTTTATGCAGAAACCAGTCTAAAATGTTCCATTCTCCAGAACAATCGGAAACTACTCTGAAAATGAGTGAGTGTTGTTTGGACTAGTTCAAACGGTGCAAAAAATGGAGGTTGTGCTGTACTTAAGGCATTTAATATCATGGAATTCTTTGTGATAACAGCAATTCCACATATTCTTATATATCACCTATAATAAAAATAATTAGGACGTTGTATAGCGCTTTATCTTTATAAGATTTTGTTGTCTTAGATTTTACATTCATCTAATTCAGAAACAATTACATCTCTTAATGTCATTCTAAAATTTGAGAATTAAAAAACCTGCTAATTCACTGGAATAAAATATTTGTTTCACCAATCAGAGAGACATTAGTAACCTAAACTTAAATCTGATTAATATATATGTAATTTTGTGAATGCTTTTAAAACTTACATGGCTCAGAAAAACACAGTCTAAATGGAAAGATCTGTTACAATTTTCAGTGTTAAATACTGTACTAACAATTTCTTTTTATTTTTAACTCTACAAACTAGATCATTCAAAATGGTCACAGATAAACAATTTATGAAAAACAGATATAATTAAATCTTTATTCAAATAAATAGAAAAAGTGAACACTATAGTTAGAGAAAGGCATTACTGATTAGATTTGTAAATGATTTTATCAATACAATTTTTATATATAGTTTGATAATTTTACAACAGTTTTCTATTCATATTAATCTCACAGATTACAAAGTGATTTTTTATTTATTGTTGTTGTTGGGTGTAACATAATCAAGCTGACACCCTTTGAGACTGGGCAGGGTTTCAAGAAATAACAAACATGTTTGTGAGTGACAATGAAAATGTATTAAACACTCACACTAATGAATAGGGAAAAGGAGAATAATTTAAACACAAATGTAAACACAAATACTACTTGTTACAAACTTCATGTAGTCAAACACTACTGTTGTTACAAACTTCATGTAGTCAATGAACTGTTATTTCAAAATTCATGTAGTCAAAAAACTGTTATTTCAAAAGTCATGTTGTCAAACACTACTGTTATTACAAAATTCATGTAGTCAAGGAACTGTTATTACATAATTCATGTAGTCAAACACTACTGTTATTACCAAATTCATGTAGTCAAACAACTGTTATTATGAAATTCATTTACTCAAACCGTACTGTTATTACAAACTTCATGTAGTCAAACAACTGTTATTACGAAATTCATGTAGTCAAACAACTGTTATTACAAAATTCATGTAGTCAAACAACTTATTACAAAATTAATGTAGTCAAACACTACTGTTATTACAAAAGTCATGTAGTCAAACAACTGTTATTACAAAAGTCATGTAGTCAAACATTACTGTTATTACAAATATCATGTAGTCAAATTTACTGTTATTACAAAATTCATGTAGTCAAACACTACTGCTATTACAAAAGTCATGTAGTCAAACACTACTGTTATTACAAAATTCATGTAGTCAAACACTACTGTTATTACAAATGCATGTAGTCAAACACTACTGTTATTACAAAATTCAAGTAGTCAGACAACTGTTATTGCAAAATTCATGTACTCTAACACTACTGTTATTACAAAATTCATGTAGTCAAACACTACTGTTATTACAAACTTCATGTAGTCAAACACTACTGTTATTACAAACTTCATGTAGTCAAACACTAATGTTATTACAAAATGCATGTAGTCAAACACTACTGTTATTACAAAATTCAAGTAGTCAGACAACTGTTATTGCAAAATTCATGTACTCTAACACTACTTCTGTTACAAAATTCATGTAGTCAAACACTACTGTTATCACAATATCGATATCATCACGTGTATCTCCATGTTGACTCAGCCTGCTTTCCGTCACGGTCACTCTACACTCCAGAGTCCAGACTTGTACCTACACATTGGCAATGAACTGGTGGTTTAACCTCGTAATGGTGCACCAGACATCCTCATATTCACACACTCATCCAGCTATTCATACCCAGTGAGCTGAATATGAAAAAGAAACAACTTTCCGAATAGTCTGCTTTAATTGTAACTACTTTAAAATATATGACGGTTACGAATGGGCTAATATAACCCGCCTGAAATGTAACGTAGGAATGGTATACAATTAAAATATGTTATACTAAGACATTAATACATACATAGTATGTTTTCAAAATTAATCATAGTAGTGATAAGATAAGATAAAATCAATCATAGTAGTGATAAGATAAGATAAAATTAATCATAGTAGTGATAAGGTAAGATAAAATTATCATCTCGCTACCAAACTGCATTGGTCATACCCACTTAATAAACTGAATTACAAGTACGATAAAATAACACAACCACATAATACAACATGGCACGTGTTTTACGAAACTGAATATTAGTTGTAAACAATGCAAAGAGTTGATTACAAAACATACAACTCACCCAACTCTTTGGCTCAAACTAAGTGAAAATGGCACCTGCCCTGACAGCTAAATACATTTAGGGCTTCTCTCTAGTGATTGTGCCCTTCAAGATTTGACTAATGTTTGACTCATTGCAACAAATAGTTTCTGATTTAGAACATACACAAATCAACTTGTTTACTCATCAACAAATATTATCTGACCATGGATAGTATAGTGTATAATAATTAATAGTCCTTGATTTAATCATGAACAACAAATATAAGCATGTAAAAGACAGAGATTTCAAAAACCGGTAAAAAATCACTTTTAATTTTTAATCATCAAAAAATGAATGTTTATTATTAAAATGTATTTATTAAACACAATAATATTATTCTAATTATTATTTTAGAAAAATAATTATTTACTAATTTAAGTTGTTTATTAATATAATTTTTTGAAACTGACCAAGGATATCAAACTATCCTTTTCACATCACTAATTCCATTTTGTTTTATTCTTCTCTGGTGACAAAAAGTATAAATTTCTAGAATCAAAATCAGCTTGAATTGTGTAAGTGGTGTGTTTATGTGAGAATATTCTCAAATGCCAACTTACTGGTCCTTAAATAGGTCTGTAAACCAATTAGTCTATATCAAGTCTGTAAATTATTAGACCTTATTTATTTTATTTTTTTTAAATTCAATTTCAGTGCAAGTTCCAAATATAACATTGATGTTTGGTGACACATCTACAGCTGTTGGATCAAAACTCCCTGTTGTCAATGGAACATCCATCACACTTCGCTGTGAAACAGGACCCAGTCGCCCAGCCTCTATTATTATGTGGTATAAAGGGAATATTACAGTACAAGATAGTATTACCAGGATAAATGAGTCCAATGGTGGTTTTGACAGGATAATAAGTACATTGACATTCAAGCCATCAAACAATGACCATGAGATGGAACTCTTCTGCCAGGGCTATAACATTGACCCAAAAGATACAGTGACATCTACAAAGGCAATTATCAATGTGACAGGTAGAAAATAATTTCTTCTTAACTTTGCTAACGGATTGGCTTGCATATGCACCTTTATGAATATGAATGTTCAATTTCTGCTGTATGAGAAGATAGAATTTAAAGAACCAAGATACTTGCATATAAGTCGTATAGAAGCGTTTGTTTTAGATAATGTTTGAAAGTCACATTAATTTAGACTGTGCAGCACTTACCGTCTTTGGCATTCACAACATTTTATTATTACCATTTTTTTTTGTGGGAAAGTTCATTAATGGCTGTCAACCATAATACGTTTACCATTAATACAGATAGTAAAAACTATTTAAATAATAATAATAATAATAATAATAATAATAATAATAATAATAATAATAATAATATTATTATTACTAATACTAATACTAATAATGAAAACTTTCTATAATTGTGAATAATCTTTAGAAGCTCTAAGAACTTTACAATTGGTGAGACACTGGGTGATGATCTATGGCAATTGGTAGTGGCTGATTATATTGTATGAAGAGAACAGGCCCAAGGACAGAACCCTGTGGAACACCTCAACATAGATCAGCTGGGCTGGAATGTATTGTTTGCTGCAGACAAATCAAGGACTGTGATCTTTCCACATTTCAGAGCAGATAGAATGTCTTTAACTACTTTTAGAAGAGTAGTTTCAGTACTGTGGCAAGGGAAATATGCAGACTGTGCATTGTACAAAGACTTTGAATTCAGTTGGGATACAAGTTGGATCAGAACAACTTTTTCTTAGACTTCCGATATGAACAGGAGATTAGAATCTGTGCGGTAATTGCGGTAATTCTTTAAATCGTTATGGTCAAGTGTTGGTTTATTTAGCAATGGCAGTTTTGAAAAATGATTGGAATTACCCAGATGAGACAGAGTAGTGGAGTGGGTGAACCCACCATTTTTATACAAGTGTTATTTTGCTAAAATAACTGTTATTATTATTATTGTTATTATTAATTTTCTCGCAAAGAGTGGGTGAACCGACCATTTTTATACAAGCGTTATTTTGTTAGAATAACTATTATTATTATTATTTCCTGCTTGTATAAAAAATGTGGGCTGGTATTTTACAAACTTCACTTCTGTGTGATTGAAATACAAATCATGTGCGATTAGGCTGCAATTGATTAAATCATTGTGTTAACAATAATGATAGGAGAATCACAAACAACTCGATTAACTAGAAAACGATTAGCCACATTTAAAAAATTTGTCCTGGTAAGAGATTCTTTTAGAAATAAATTACAAGCATGTCAAGATGCTCGGGTTGATTTTGCCGCCAATACTGAACAATTATTTAAGCCTGTAACTACAGCTACTGAGAAAGCTGCATTATCTACTGAAAAAGCTATATTGGGAGATGATGAAGATAGAAAAAGAGGTATTCTTCCACTGTTAAAACAGATCGTTGAAGCTCAATCACAACCTCAAATTGTTGATCATCAAAGAACAGGAACGTGCTGTTGGTGGAACTCCAAAGGGTTTTTCTTTTATGGATAAATTTACCGATGAAGCTAAGCAGCAGAGGGGGTGAATCCTACAAAATTTCCAGGCGTCGATTTAGCAAACTGAGGCTTCCTCGAAATGCTTAATAGAAGCCTCCATTCAGCAAAACAGAATTTTTAAAAAAAACGAAGCCATTTTGGTTGTCACCACCCCCGTTGCTGCTATGTATTTAACGATGAGGTATGAGGGGGAGAATCCTACTAAATTTTCAGGCGTCAATTTGCCAATCCAAGGCTTCCTAAAATACTGTCCACGCAATAAATTAACGCTTTCTTGAAAAATCTTTGATTTTCCAGCACAAAAAATGACGCCATTGATATTGTCGCGTCGTTGCTGCTTCAGGTTAATAAATTATTTCAACCGAATATTTGATTGAGTCCGATACGATATCGTGTTCGAGGGTCATGTAAATTTATTGTTATAAATCCATGCGGGATTGACTGAGCGTGACTAAAGAAAATTCGAAATTGATTGAAGTCCATATCGGAGCACCATGTCTGCCAAATATTTTGTAGCGTATGTGTATCAATGCCGTTGAATACAGCAAGAATATTACAGTTATCTCTGATCACTTTTGGAATCTGAGTGTAGCGTTGAGTGACATGTATCACGTCAGTGTTTTTGTGACGCCCCCGGGAAAATATCCTAGCTGGGTTTTTTTGATTGTCTAACATTACATCATCGTAGACAACTAAATTTGTAATGCTCCCATCAAGGTCATCCACGGATGGTGCATCATTGATATCGGTTATAAACTCAATGACGTTCTCACCTTTATTTTCTAAAGCGTTTTCGTTAAAGTCTTTTAACACTTCGTAGCATCGCTGATCATCTACACTAAATACAACTTATCCCACTTTGTCCATCTCATTATTAAATTGAGTAACAATTGCGTCTTGCCGGATCCAGATGGCCCGATTATAATTGCGCAGATAGAGTTTGGTAGCGTTGCATGATGCTTAACTGGTTCTCTTGTTTTAGTCGCTGAAAAATCAATTACATTCATATTACTATAAATTAATTATGGATCTATATTGTGTGAAGTGTAAAACGCGTACTAGCACAAATGATGCGACGACGATTACAACTCGCAATAACAGATCAGCACTTACTGGTAGATGTGCAACATGTGGTATAAAAAAATTTAGATTTGTTTCCCTTGATAAAATCAAGGATTTAAAAAAAAAACGAGGAGGTGATATTGCAGCCAAGTTAGCAAAACTCCCAGGAACCCCGTGGGCAAAGTATCCAGGAGAAAAGCACCTTCCAGGATATAGCTAATGTGGCCCTGGAACACGATTAGATATCAGACTCGATGAACAAAATCAGCCCCGACCCGGTGAGTATCCGATAAACGCTATTGATAAAGCATGTCATGCTCATGATGTTGCATATAAAAGTAGTAATTTGCAGCACAGACATCTCGCGGATGTGAAATTAATTCATGCGTTAAATGCTATTCCTGATAAATCTTTCAAAGAGAAATTGGCATCATGGTTGGTAAAATCAGCTATGAAAGGCAAATTGATGATGGGCGCTGGTAATTAATAATATGGAATCTATTTATTATTCTCCGAGAGGATACTGGAGAGGTAGCGCTGCAATCAGTAAACTCGCCAACGCCGCAAAAGTGAAAAGGGCCACTGCGGCTAATTGGTTATCCAAACAGGCCATATGGCAAATCTATTTACCGCGTCCTAAACAAATCAACTTATCACATTTTTTGATGTTATCGTACCCAATGAAGTTCATCAAGCTGATTTATTATTTTTACCACATGACGACGGTTATAAATACGCGCTAACCGTAGTTGATGTTGCGAGTCGATACAAACAAGCAGAACCGCTAAAATTAAAGTCAGCCACTGAATTAGGTTCTGCATTTGAAAGAATTTATCGACGAGGCCCACTATGCGGGGCCAAATCTATTACAAGTTGATCCTGGCAAGGAATTTCAAGGTGTTGTTGCATCTACAATGAAACATCATAATGTCACAATACGACGAGGGCATACTGCGTTACATCGCGATCAGGCAATTGTAGAACGATTTAATCGGACTCTTGCTGAGCGGTTATTTGGATATCAATACGCGAAAGAATTCATCCAAGAAAAAAGATCTCGTGACTGGGTCAAAAGATTACAAGGGGTAGTTGCAGCGCTAAATAACGAGATTACCAGAGCAATCAATATGAAACCTAACAACGCAATAAAAAAGTATATACCACATGCACAAAAAGATAACGTTTCCCAGCCAACTCTCAGATATGTCACCGTGAGATATTTATATGAACCAGGAGAGCTTGAAGGTGGTAAAAAAAAGGGCTACTGATCCTATTTGGAGTGTCACTACGCATAGAATATCTACTATAACGCGATCAACTGGTAGACCGTCAATTTATAGATTGGATTCAACCGCCCCTCAGCGGGAGTTTACACGTGAATAACTACAAGTGATTCCTGACGATACTCAATGGCCACCGCATGGTCTTAACTAGCGCCGTTGCGTTTGTTGCACTCAAGACAAGTCAACATCACATTGTTTTTGACATGACCTAGACTGTTTTTTTTTCTGTCTACAGTAAATTGTCGAGGATCTTTATCCGAATACTGCCAACGCATTATACAATTGCAACTCGCGCAGTGATTATTCTGTTATTGTCGTAACGGGATTATTAATTCAGCATCAATATCAAATTTTCGTTTTTTTTTGTCTTGTTGTTTATATCCGGAGAGTTTTTTATTAATGATTTTAACATCAATATCATCCATTGTTGTGTCGTCGTCGAAAACATTTTTTCGAAGCTGATTTATTCGCCGTGCTTGGGGTAGCAGCTTAGTTCCAAACGCTAGCGTGTCATGCCCTGGTAATATTCTCAGTGATATATCACGATTAGAAGTACTCGTAGGAGGAAAACGGGCAGGAAATGACTCACCGGAAATAATTAATGAAGCAGCTGATATCTGCAGGAGGTTTTTTCAGGGTGGTATCATGGATATTGCAACATATTGAGATTTCATTGACGAATTAGCGGAAAATCATCATGGTTATTATAGTGATTGAAAATCGTACAACAATTCAACACCAGTATTTTTTATAAGAATGATCATCCACTACAACCATGATAAACCAACAAGCATGTATGTGGTAAACTCGCGATTGCCAGAATACCGAGCATACTATGGAGATGGTCTCGGTGTTACTATAATGGGATTATTTGCAGGAATGGCTCCAAAATTAGCTCCAATAGCAAAACAACTATCAATGAAAGCCATTGATGTTTGTAACAGAATTGTTACCAAGTGGATGGTGGATTACATGAACAACACAAACACAATGTGTGAAAGATAATGTAAATTTATGAAATAAATTATTAATGAAAAAAAATAATGTATCAACACAATAACTCATGCGTTCAACCCACAATTACACTCACAACCATTCACAATACATGAATAAATTAAATATTAATACAAAATAAAACACAGATACAAAGGAATCTCTTGGACTATACACAGATCCAAGGAACCTTTACAAAAGTTATATTAACGCAAGTATAAATTGCGATAAATAAATACAAACATCAAACTATACTATCGCACGTATGGATTGCGACAACTAGCACGAACATATACATGTATTTAATCAAGTTGCTAACTTTTATTGAGATTCATGTAATCCCTTGAAATACTACTGTGATTTGAAGTAACTATGCAAATATAACAATGTATTCAATTATACTACAATTGCAACACACACATGTGTCTCGACCCTGTATAACCCGTACGATTCACCAACTGTTGAATCGCCGCCCAGTTTCCCGAATACCTAGGGTTGACCAATACTTTTATCGGCCGTTTGCCCTTCACGGATCCACCACAGTTATGCGCACAGACAGCATACAGCATCTACTAGAACCAACGTTCCCAAATACCTAGATGCTACCCCGGATGTTTACACCTCTAGACAGCTCCGACACTCAGACTTCTAGATGTCCGGATATTTATCACGACAGATGTAGACGGACAGACAATCCGACAGACAGACAATCAGATACCTCAATTTGATCTCACAATCAAATGGCTCAATTAATCACATTCAGCTACAATTCAGAGACATTCAGAGACGTTCAGCTACAATCAGATACGTTTAGATACGTTCAGCTACAATCAGCAACAATTTCAAAGATGCTCCGCTACAATATCAGCCCTTTGGCTGGAGATAGAATGACGAGTTATCTTTCCTGTGATAAGATACTTTTGATCCCGTCATATTTATCAGAAATATTCTGCCTTATATATCCTCAAATAGGTGAGCAGAATTCACGGCAAAATTACCGTGCACCCCGTGATTCTTGGTGTTCCTGACTTCAAGTGATACGAAGTCAGGCACATGCAAATCGTTACACGCCGCTTACTTTGGAGAAAACTACCTATTCACCCCAGGTAACGCATGTACGACGAAACAAAAAAAAAATGGTGAGATTAGTTTGTAATCCCCCCCCAAAAAAAATTCAATTTTCGCCTAATTCTGTTACAATACCTCCCCCTTAAGAATAAAAATGTACACATTTTTAAAACTAACACAGAATAGAAGAACAATAACTAATGATGATATCTTACAACATTTACACTGGTTATACTATAATCTGGATTTTAATACTGGGCTAATTCATACAAATTTCCCATCATGCCCTACTCAAGTAGTCTGCCCTTATATTTTCAACTCCCCTTATTGACATTGTCGCTCTGTCTTTTGATGTACAACTTGAGCATGTTAGCATGGAAGGACTTTAAATTACCGTCAATCTTAATTTTATAGTCCATGTCACCTTTTACCTCTTTAACTTCATAGGGACCTTTCCACTGGACTAGTAACTTATTTGAGCTCGTTGGCAGAAGCAATAGCACCTGATCTCCCACAAGAAATTTCCTATTTCGCGCTCTGCGGTTATAATACTTGGCATATCTGCTCCCCGATTTAATTATTCGTCACGTGCCATCTGGCATGTACTCTCAAGTTTATTTTGCAGATCTAACACGTACTGGTAAGTTGTTTTTATTTCCTCGTTCGCGACATCACCAGTCCATAGTTCGCGTAGTATCCGCATCGGGCCTCAAACTGTTCTTCCGTACAACAGTTTGAAAGGTGAAAACCCTAAACTTTCCCGCGGTACTTCACGGTACACGTACAGAACAGCGTTTAAATAACGGTCCCAGTCTTGCGGACATTCCGCGCACATCTTTCGTAGCATGCTTTTCAGGGTACCATTAAACTTCTCTACCAGTCCATTGCACATCGGATGGTATGGGGTAGTGTTTAGCTGTTTCATGGATAACAGCCTACTTATTTCACCCATGAAGTCAGAGGTGAATTGGGCACCACAATCAGTGAGGATTTCTTCTGGCACCCCTACCCTACTGAAGATATCAACTAATGCTTCAGCTACCCTTTCCGTTTCAATAGTTGGTAACGCTACGGCTTAGGGGTATCTGGTCGCGTAATCAACCAGAATAAGTATATACCGATTCTTTCTTTCGGTAACTGGGTGTATTGGTCCTACAATATCTACTTCCACTCTTTTAAACGGTGTATCTATTAATGGCATCTGTCCTAAGGGCACCCTTGTGACCCTTCCCTTACATACGGTTTTCTGACATACGTCGCACGACCTACAGAACCGTGTGACATCGCCATTAACACCAGGCCAGTAGAATTCAGCGACTACCCTGCTAGTGGTCTTAGCCTTACCTAGGTGTCCTGCCATGCTTGACTCATGCGCCACCCTAAGTACTTGATATCTATATCTCTGGGGTACGACCACTTGCCAATACTTCTTACCCTCCCGAGCACTAAACTCCCTATGAATTAATCCGTTCTTGCGTACGAATCTCGAGCTACCCCCACCCTTGCAGTGTTTAATCGCGCCGGACGTGATTTTCTCAACAATTGTCTTGATGGATTCATCACGTTCTTGCTCTTGTTTGAAATCATCACGCGAAATTCCTGAGACCGATTCAGGGACTATTAATTTATGAAACGCGGTTTTCTCTCACCGTGTTTGCATGCGCGTTTCGATTGCCTGGGCCAAAGGTATTTTAAAATCTGCCATGGCTGGAAGACGGGAACCTTCAACATTACCGATCGTCAGATCGTAAATAGGGTTTTCCATACAAAGGGCATCAACAGTTCCCGTTAGGAAAGGTGTTTTTACCGTGATCCTTGCTACGGGAATGCGACCGATCGTCTGATCGAGTAGCATACATGGGGACTCCCACCCGAGCATTTGGTTATCCTGCACGAGACTCCGTTTGATCACTACGCCCGTGCAACCAGTGTCACGTAATACTTCGACTTCTCGACCGTTGACAAACCTTCTTGCGGTTGGTACACGCGCTTCGAGAAATAGACACGTGCCAAGCGAATGAATACAAGGTTCTACCTGTACGATATTATCAGATATACCTTTACTTTGTATAGCCACTGCTACCTTATGTACAAGTCCCTTTCTTTTAGGACAGTCTTTTTGAACATGACCCCATGCATTACACAAGTAACATTGCAGACGCTAAATACCTGGATTCCTAACTGACCTATTTGCCTCAGCTGAGTTCACAAGCTCCCTAGGCATCGGTCTCGCAGACTGGTTTCCAGACTTAAAATCTTTTGAAACCACATTCTAGGTTCCCCCATGAGCTTCGGCAAAAAAATCGGCTTGCTTAGCCATATCTTGTGCGTTTGTGAAGACTTTCTCTTTCAGAAATTGATCTAATTCTCGCCCAACTGTATTAAATAATTGATCTCTGAGCAAGAAATCAGTCAACCCTTCAAACGTTTTCACCGCTTTGCCGCATTCAATCTACCGCTCAAAATAGTTCGCAATTCTAACGGTGAACTGACCAAAGGTTTCTCCCTTATCGGGCTTGCTATACCTAAACATTTTACGAAAACCCTGTTCAGTGAGCTTGTACCTTTTGAAAAGTGCTTCCTTTAGGACGTCGTACTTAAACACATCGTCTCTAGGAAGTCGTGAGTATACATCCAGTGCTTTAACTTTTAATAGAGCACTAAGATGCAGTGCCCAGTCATTTTGACTCCACTTCTGGTTTTCGGCATATCGCTCAAACTGATGAAGATAACTATCCATGTTATCTTTTTCATCGTCAAATGGGAGGTAATTTGGGGGCCCCTTAATTTGTTAGTGGCAGAATCGTGTTCTCTTCCAGATGTTGCTAATTCTACCTTACGCTCATGATCCCGTTGCTTTGCTTTTTCTTCTAACCCTATTCGCCTTTCCTCAGCTTCCATTTCCCATCCTATCCTGTCTTTTTCGGCCTGCTTCTCTAATTCTATCTTCCCTTTCTCTAATTCTATCTTTTCCCATTCGGCCTGCTTCTAAAATTCTATCTTTTCCTTCTCAAATTCTATCTTTTCCCTCTCAAAGGCCCATTTCCTTTCATCGGCTTCCATTTGTAATGCCCGTTTCCTTTCTTCGGCCTCCCCTTTTTCCCTTTTTAATTCTCTTTCTAATTCCCTTGCCCTTAACCTGTCTTCCCTTTCCCGGGCTTGTTCTTCCTGAATAAATTTCCTTAGACTTTCACCTTCATATCCAAAATCTTTGCCTAAGGCAACCATGTCCTTAAGGGATGACATGACAATTGTAATATGAATATAGATATATATACCACAGGCTGACCTTATCCTCCTGGTAAGGGTAGCCAAACCAATGCTTTAAATACGTTTATACTGGACACACGGACCTAGATAAACTAAACAAAAAAAACCCCCAACTTGAGTATTATCTTGTCAAGAAGGTCACGCTCAAATATAAACATTAAATGTATACTTTCACAAAAATGATTGACAGTTCACTTAATCCAGAGATCCCACTTCTGACACCATTGTAACAGAATTGTTACCGAGTGGATGGTGGATTAAATGAGCAACACAAACACAATGTGTGAAAGATAATGTAAATTTATGAAATAAATTATTAATGAAAAAAAATGATGTATCAACACAATAACTCATGCGTTCAACCCACAATTACACTCACAACCATTCACAATACATGAATAAATTAAATATTAATACAAAATAAAACACAGATACAAAGGAATCTCTTGGACTATACACAGATCCAAGGAACCTTTACAAAAGTTATATTAACGCAAGTATAAATTGCAATAAATAAATACAAACATCAAACTATACTATCGCACGTATGGATTGCGACAACTAGCACGAACATATACATGTATTTAATCAAGTTGCTAACTTTTATTGAGATTCATGTAATCCCTTAAAATACTACTGTGATTTGAAGTAACTATGTAAATATAACAATGTATTCAATTATACTACAATTGCAACACACACATGTGTCTCGACCCTGTATAACCCGTACGATTCACCAACTGTTGAATCGCCGCCCAGTTTCCCGAATACCTAGGGTTGACCAATACTTTTATCGGCCGTTTGCCATTCACGGATCCATCACAGTTATACGTACAGACAGCATACAGCATCTACTAGAACCAACGTTCCCAAATACCTAGATGCCACCCCGGATGTTTACACTTCTAGACAGCTCCGACACTCAGACTTCTAGATTTCCGGATATTTATCACGACAGATGTAGACGGACAGACAATCCGACAGACAGACAGTCAGATACCTCAATTTGATCTCACAATCAAATGGCTCAATTAATCACATTCAGCTACAATTCAAAGACATTCAGAGACGTTCAGCTACAATCAGATACGTTCAGAGACGTTCAGCTACAATCAGATACGTTCAGAGACGTTAAGCTACAATCAGCAACAATTTCAAAGACATTCAGAGACGTTTAGCTACAATCAGATACGTTTAGATACGTTCAGCTACAATTAGCAACAATTTCAGAGATGCTCCGCTACAATATCAAACGTTCCGCTACAATATCAGCCCTTTGGCTGGAGATAGAATGACGAGTTATCTTTCCTGTGATAAGATACTTTTGGTCCCGTCATATTTATCAGAAATATTCTGCCTTATATATCCTCAAATGGGTGAGCAGAATTCACGGCAAAATTACCGTGCACCCCGTGATTCTTGGTGTTCCTGACTTCAAGTGATACGAAGTCAGGCACATGCAAATCGTTACACGCCGCTTACCTTGGAGAAAACTACTTATTCACCCCAGGTAACGCATGTACGACGAAACAAAAAAAAATAGTGAGATTAGTTTGTAATTCAAAAAAAAATAAAAAATTCAATTTTCGCCTAAATCTGTGACAATGTTATTAAAGATAAAGGTATTAATTTCATTGTTGATCTTGCCGAGAAGGCGTTTTCAGCCGCGAAAGATAAATTAACAGCGTTAGTTCGACGGTGAAAGAAACCAGCGGTGATTTCATCACGGCCATTACCATCTACGGCAGTGATGTCTGCAAGTGTTAGTAAAATTATAAATAACGCAGAAGATGAAAATCTAGCATCATTGGCAACTTCGTTGGAAGCTCAAAGAGTTTTCGATCAGGATAATATAACGGCAAATATGATTGCGGGAAGTGGTTTTAAAAAAACTCGACGACGTCGGTGAAAATGGAAATGGCAATCGAAGATTTTCACCTACGGATTTTCGCCTACAATTTAGACCGGCAGATATATAATAAAAAATGTTCAAACGGGTACCTGATAGCGCATTTGATATGGATGCCCCAGTACTTAAAGATGATTCTGTACGTGATTATCAATTTTATTCTTATCACCCAGTGCAACCTGATCTTAGATCACGAATTGAACTTCAAGTTCATGATACCAGTAAATACTTTTTGCCATGTGAAGCCTTTATCGAAATCGAAGGTCAACTTCTACAAGCAGATGATACACCATACGCAGATAACCCAACAATCCGAATTGGTTTTATTAACAACGGGATTATGGCGTTATTTGAAAGTGCAAGATATCTCATTGATGGAAGAGAAATCGAATCTATTGAGCGTGAAGTTGATATTGCTACAGGAATAATCGGGTTAGCAAGATATTCCGATGACTATACAAGATCGGCAGGTCCGTCTGTGATGTTCGCGAAGGATATTACTGATAACGCCGAACACGTCCAGTATTCTAGAGTAAAAGCAACACAAGCTACTGCAGTTAATCCAGCACCAGCCGGGTATGTGAGACCAGCTACTGATTTTGATGTCATAAATAATATTACCAGTTACAACCTAGGATTTGCAACACGCGTAGCAACGTTGCAAGGGCAACTTCGACGGTTTTAATGTGCGATTCCGTTGCATCACATATTTGGATTTTGTAGAAACGTCAGAAAGTTATCTATGCAGCACAGCATACGGTAGCATTAGTGAGAAAGGGTACTGATGATAATGCAATCTGGCGCGGTGCTGGCGTTGCCGCCGGTAAAGTCGTTTTATCAAAACTATCACCATGGATGCCAGTTGTGACTCCCTCTCTGTCAACAGAAGGACGATTACTATCATTTATGGATCAAGGAGGAAAGGCATTGTTGAGTTGGTTATCAGTGTTCACAGATACGATGGATTCTAATATTGATGGTACACTTACATGGCATCTAGCATCAAAACAAGGTATTTCAGCTCCACGTCACATATTTGTTGAGCTACAGAATACTGCGCGATTAAATAATCAAGAACGTTCCCATATGATATTTGATCAAATTGGATGGTCTCGCTAAGAATAAACGGACAGCATGAACCATCTGAGGATATACAACTTGACTATAACAACAATTATATTGCACGCGCATATCATCGGTTGTTGTCGTATATGGGACGCGATCAAAATGTCGATACCGGTCTACAAATATCACAGTTGGATTTTAAAAATCTGTATCCGATTTATTACTTTTCGCTGGAACATCTCAATTTAAGAAGGCAATCCGTCTTTGATATACACTTTCGAGCTCGTGTAACCCGTCCTGGTGGTATTTCTAGTTATAGAGAAGTTGCTGTCATTCTCAGTGATAAATCAATGCTACTCGAAGGTGTTGGTGGACGAATGAGAATCATTGATACACCGGTGGAAAATCTTTGAGTGAAAACTCTATAGCAATTAGATCAATCTGTGTTTGTATAATGTCTTATAGTAATATCAATGTCAGGATGACACCCGGTCAGCTAAAAAAATTGCAATCACAATCCGCTAAACAATGTGGAACCACAATAACGCTGAAACCTAATCAAATGAATGGCGGGGCAAATAAATTATCATTGACAACTCGTCAAGTTGAACATTTCATTGAAGCACTTGTAGCAAAAAGAGGCGTTCAGATTACTCTTTCTGCAGCTGCGATTAAAAACATGATAAAAACCGGTGGTATATTCCCGCTGTTATGGTTGATTACAGGGTTGATTGCCGCAGCGGCCCCAGCGGTAGCTAAAGCGGCAGCGTTAGGAGCCGTTGGTACCGCGGCAGGAATGGCACTAAAGAAAGCAACCGGGAAGGGATATAAAAAAAGGGAAAGAGTCTAAGATTACCAGTAACTCCACACACGTGGTACAAGCGAAGCGGCTTGAGAATCCCAGGAACAATTTACTAGTTCGAGAACCTATGGTTCCTATGTCTAATTTTAATTTACTCGATGCTGCTATCAAATTAGCAATAAAAACTTTAGAGGTGTTTTTATGAAAGATCAGTTTTGGACACAACCTAATGACGTTGAAACCGGTATTATTAATCTAGAGAACAGTACCGGACCCGGAACCCACTGGGTTGCATACGCGATTGATCCACGTGGGACTATTTATTTTGACTCTTATGGATTAGCGCCTCCGAAGGAATTTATGCGTTATATTGGAAATCTACGTTTGAAAAATCCAAAAAGATTTTCAGTTTGGTATTCCAAGTTACCAACACAAACAATGAATGACCCACCTATATGTGGCAATGAAGTATTAAATGTTCTTGATGCCATTTCATCCACCTTGGATAATCCAAGAGGAAAACCACCACATGTGGTCGTGAATGAATATACTAGCGGTTGATGGAAATCCCCTCGGTGAAATCTTTTAGATTTTAGACAGAGAGAGGATTTTTATAATAACAATGATTGATATTTGGGGACGACCTTTATCAACGCTGAAGAAACCCGATACCGATGGAGTTGAAATCAAGGGTGTAAAAAAACTAATCGAAACCCGATACCGATGCAGTTGAAATCAAGGGTGTAAAAAAACTAATCGAAGATGAAATAGCTGAAACGTTAAACCTAACAAGTGTTGATCCTGGTGAAATGGTTGTATTTCAAGATCGTCAGGGTAAATTGAAAGCTAGTAATGTTTCTCTTGATGATATTTTAGTTAAACGACGAGACGCAACAGAGAATATCGCGTTGTTATCCGATGAGGTAAACTCAAACCGGGTGTAACTATTTCATTAATTACAGATAAAATTTTATCACACGATAACAATCACATATCTGTTACGAATTCATTATAAACATATGATGATAAATTTAATCAACTTATTGACGTCATCGATAACTTCTTTGGTGTTCCACGTGTAACCACACCAAAACTAATAGAAATAAAAAATTATATGTTGGAATTTGCAACATTTCAATCCCGATATGAAGAACACGTGAAACAGTTTTCAAAACTTCGTAAAAACATCATAGATACATTTCTTGGAACCACATTCGATAAAATTGACATAAAACTACCTGATATTAAGAAATCCATCGATGAGAAGAAAAATTTTATCGAAGCAATGAAAGTTGATGCAACGAGGATGATAAGCGTCATTGAAAAAACAAAAATTCCTCATGAGAGCACCAACACTATCGTATACACAATTCAACACGGATCATTTCTGTGGACTCCTAAAAACATTTTACATATCACAGCAGCCGTCAAGGGTATTTATCGATTAAGAATAGTATCACCGACTCAATTCAATATATCATCGAGTAGTTTATCTGGAGTTAATAATACGATATCAACAATCATCGACAAAGATATATCTGAACAGTTCACGATAACATCCACTGATAGAAATTTAGCCAGAGTTTCAACAACGTGGTACGTGAAATTCGTAGCGGATTTAAGTAAATAATTAAATTGAATGGAAAATCCTTCGATTTCATAATTGAAATCCTAGCGTTTTTAAAAGAACATCGCAAAAGTATCGCTATGACCAAGTGAAAGAATTTCAAACTAAACTCAACGCGTTAACTAAAGAGTATCAAATGAAAATAAAAAAATACTGACGAAGAATAACCGCGGTTGATGTTACCGTGTACTCTGTGTCGGGAGTAATCACTGCTGCTGAAATTATACTCTCTTCGGTTACAATGGTCGCCACCGTCGTAGTTCCAATTTATATTTCTGCGGTGGCTACAATCGTGGGTATATTAACCAGGGTCACAAAAAAATTATCATTGTGTAGCCAGAGTAAACTGCACGATTATGTAATTAAATTTCATGTTGCATCCGCCGCATACTCGCAATTATCCTCGATGATATCATCGTCGTTGGATGATACAACAATATCAGATAGCGAGTTTTCAGCGATGGCTCAATTGTACAAGTCAACGATGTTGAAATTGGAAATTGAAAACAATAATAATAATAACAATGTCAATGTCGTCACAAGAACTGCTTCAACAAATAGTAGAAAATACCACACCGGTGAAAACAAGTATGATGTCAATAACTTCAACGCGTCCTGAATTCAGCGTGAATTTCCCGACTCCGATTCCCGTGAAAGAGATAGCGCTAGCAAAATTACGAGTATATCATAGTTGGCCTAATATCAGATCGGTAGCATTTGGCGGTGAACAACCGAATAATTCTTTGGTGTTCGCGTGGAAAAATAAACCAGACGGAACTCCAGACTGGAATGTTGTCTCGTTACCAACAGGGTCATACCAAATTGAACAAAATCAATGCTGAATTTCAACGCAGAATAAAATCTATCACCGGAAAAGAATCGAAAATCGCTATAACGGTTCACGAGCCGGCGTTATCATCTGCGATCGAGATAAATTCTCCCGGGTATGTTGTAGATATTTATCAGAGTTCTATTAAATCCATGTTAGGATTGCCTGAATTACTACTTAGACGAGAAATTGTTATACCACCTGAACCACAATCATCCGATTATATCACAGACAAGATAAAATCCGTCATTGAAGTAAAGGGTTATCAAGATTATTCTCCCAACGAGTTCATGTTGTATAACCATCAAAATCATATAGTATTTCACATGGGTAAAATCAAAAAAAAATTAACAGCGATGAATAATGATTTTTCATTATTGTTAATATCCCTTAAATCGGGCTCTCTCACCCAAGATGAATTTATTAGTGTAGTACAAACTGGTAACAAAATCATAAACGATATGGAAACATTTTATTCACAAATTATGAAAGAGGCATTAGGTAATAACGACTATAAATTGACTTTGGCGGCAATATACGAAATCAGCGTTGAAGATATTCCAACATTTAAAATTCCTGGGTATAACACCGACGAATTAAAAAAATCTCTTAGTGATGCCATCGATATTGGGTCTAAAAAAATCCACGACGATTGGAAAAAAATACAACTACCACAAATAACAATCCTCAAACATGATAATGACCCAAACGGCGGCGGTAGACATATCGCTCCGAGCAACGTTAATATATCCTCGGTGATAGCACTAAATTTAGTATGTGATTATATCGAAGGAAGTTATCAAATAAATCTTGAACAATCAAATCAGGCCCAGCATGGATATATTCTATATTCATTTCCACCAACAGCTCCTCCAGGATTTCTAATTATTGAGGATCCAACTAATCCAGTCTTGATGCGATGTCATAATAATTCTTTAACGAGAATTAATTTCAAACTCACCGACCAATCCAGTAATCTAATTGATCTGCGAGGTGAAGTTTTGCAAATTAGTCTGTTTGTAAGGTCTTAAAGGACTCGATCAAATATTCGGTTGAAATAATTTATTAACCCGAAGCAGCAACGACGTGACAATATCAATGGTGTCATTTTTTTGTGTGCTGGAAAATCGAAGATTTCAAGGAAGCGTTAATTTACCGCGTGGACAGTATTTTAGGAAGCCTCGGATTGGCAAATTGACTCCTGGAAATTTTGTAGGATTCGCCCCCTCATACCTCATCGTTAACTACATAGCAGCAACGGGGGTGGTGACAACCAAAATGGCGTCGTTTTTTTTAATATTTTATTTTGCTGAATGGAGGCTTCTATTAAGCATTTCGAGGAATCCTCAGTTTGCTAAATCGACGCCTGGAAATTTTGTAGGATTCGCTCCCTCTACTGCTAGCTATAAATAAAACAAATTCCACTATTAAAACCCTGAGATTATTATGCTTTTGGTGATTTTGCTGCCGATAGCTATCATTCAAGAAATGAATTTTTAGAAAAAGGATATAATAAAAAATTTGGTCGCTATGATTGGGTTGATTGATTATACAAAAATAAACAAGGGAAATGGTCACATAAATACAAAATAATTATTTTGTAAGAATTTATAAAGGGAGTTGCTGGTCATGATGAAATGCATGCATAAGAGCATCAAAGACAACTAGAAGAACATCAAAAACAACACTGAGACAAACACAAAGACAAAAAAGACAGGAAGATCCTCAACCATTTCAAGAACCACTCATAAAATAAAACGGTGATGGATTTTCTCAGAATGTAAATCCATCTGGAAATTATGTTAGCGGCCTTGTTCCCTGTCCGAATAATATTCTTGTTGACATAGCACGATTGGAAGTTCTCATTTGGAGTAAACGAGCTGGAAATCATTCCATGGAGATAATGAGGCCGCTGATATCTGTCCACGATTATTTACATGCTTCATGTACATGTACTTAAATTGGCCTTGATTTTGGTCAGTCTGTTCCCATCTTATTTGAGGCTACCAAGGGGATATGGCTATTCACAAGGAAGTGAAAAACTGTCAACAGTACATGTATTCTCAACAAATACTTTGTATCCGATGTTGTTACGAACATTAAAGCGACTGAACCAACCACTTATTGCAGCGATGTTCTCCACACTATATTTTGTTTTGATAATGCTTCATTGAACCATTTTGATGCTTCCACCACATCTTCAAATGTAGCAGCAGTCTTGCTTCCTCCTTTGGGACCGCTTCGGTGGCCTAGTGGTTAGAGCGTCCGCCCCGGAAGCGGGAGGTCGTCGGTTCGATCCCCGGCCGAATTATACCAAAGACTTACAAAAATGGTACTAAAAGCTGCCTCGCTTGACGCTCAGCATTAAGAGGTTAGTGTTAGGACTGGTCGGCCTGTTGTCAGGATAATGTGACTGGGTGAGACATCATGCTTCATGTCTGTGGCATGATGTCTCAGTGCTGGACATCACTATGAACTGCCTCACTACATCGTAGCGATATGACTGAAAAATTGCTAAAGCTACGTTAAAAATCCTAATCAAACAAACTAACAAATCCTCCTTTGGGGAGCGCAGTTACCTTCAACTTAGTCTTTCTTTATAGACTCAGCAGCTTTCATCCTTCCTGAACGGGTGTTACTTTTAAGTGAAAAAAATTCACAGACCTCTTAACGAGATGTTCATCCCTGAACATCCTTAACAGCCAGATATTTAGTTTCCGGAGACAGTAAATTTAATTTGCGTTTTATCCTACTGTTGGCAGCCATTGTAAATGTAAATAAAATAAAAAAACGAAACTTTCACAGCAAAAAGAACTTGTTTTAATCACTGATCACTTTCAAAGGTCTCGGAAACGCGTAATCCGTATTTTCACGCAATTTTTATATATGGGATTCAGAAAATCTCATATATAGGCGTCCTCTGTACGCATCAATTTCCTGGACAGCAAATTTAAAAGCTAGCTAGTCCTGCTTCGACCACCTGTAGATTGGGAAATTGTGTTCATCAATTGATCCCTTTAGCTGTGCTGATATTTACAGTCAGAAAATTCAGTGGCTGAATGACCCACAGATGTACGTGCTGTCATTGTAAGAGTACATCTGAAGAATATGACCCACAAGCTAGGCGGCAAGATCAAAGACTTGACTAGCTGCAGAGTGGTGAGAAAATGTGCTGCTTTGTTTTTTTTAATCTAACCGCCACATCAAAAGCCTGGCTGCAAGATCAACTAATTGTTGAACAAAGTAAGTGTCCGAACTGGCAGTTTGTCAACATAAATAATTAGAAAACAAAGGATTTGTTAAAGCTGTGACCAAGAGTTTCTGTTGACATGTACGTTGATGTTTTCTCTCGACGTTGACATAAGCATAACAATTTGATAGTAATAGTAGACCAAGGGACTGGGACTGCTTTTTTTGTCGACATAGGCAGCTTGTTAATATAAGCGATGTTGATATAAACAGGTAGGACTGTAATGCGATGCAACGTAATTCCTGATCACGAATTGAACAGGTTCAGGATACAAGTAGATATGTCCTTCCATACGAAGCTTTCATCGAGGTAGAAGGTCGACTAGTTGATAATACTACTGGTAATCCATATGATAATCTTTCAGCTACACCAATCGGGTTTGTTAATAATGGTATCATGGCGTTGTGTAGTATCGCACAGTATATGATTGACTCTAACCGGATCGAATCTATCGATAATGATGTTGACGTTGCCTCTACAATAGTTGGACTAGCTCGATATTCCGATGACTATATAAAAGCTGCTGATCGCAGTTGCCAGTTTATAGCGCATACTATTTGCTGGTCAATCAGTGATGTTCCTAGGAGATATAACTGATCGCGCTGATATAATCGATTTACTGTAAGATGACCAAAATCGGTTACTGTTGCTGCAAATGATGCTGATCTTGAGATCGTTGTTATTAACAGTAATCCTAATTTCAATGTAGGATTTGCTACTCGTAAAACGATGTTCGATGCCAGTGGGAGATTTTCATGCGCGATTCCTCTGGCTCATATATTTGGTTTCTGTAGAAATGTTAGGAAAGTTATCTTCGGAGCTAAGCATACAGTAGTTCTTATGAGAAAATCACATGACAATGATGCAATCTGGCGTGCTAATGGTATTCATGATGGTTGAGTAGAATTATGGAAGCTTTCATTGTGGATGCCAATAATGACTCCATCGCTCGCCACAGAACAACGATTGTTATTGTTTATTGATCAAGGTGGTAACTCAATGATGTCATGGTTGGATATTACAACGGCTACAATGAAAAGTTTTTTAAATGGTGTATTTACATGGCATATCGCATCAACAAGGAATATCTCAGCTCCTGTACATATTTTTATTGCATTGCAAGACAAACAAGTAGAAGTACCCAGTTAAAAACAACTTTGTCATATGATATTTGATCAACTAGGAGTCAGCGATGTATCGTTGAGAATAGACGGCCAACAGGAACCCTCCAAAAAGATTTTGCTTGATTAGTCCAATAACCAAATAGCTTGCACTTGTCATCATTTATGGTATTATATGGGGCGTGATGAAAATGTTTATATTGGTCTACAAATATCACAGTTGGATTTTCAAAGATTGTATCTTATCTATTACTTTTCATTGCCACATCTCGATCTAAGTAGGCAATCCATCATTGATATACATTAACGTGCTTGTGTTGCCGATGGTGTTGATTTCTGTAGAGCAATTGTTGTTATTCTTGGCGATAAATCAATGGTACTTGAAGGTGGCGGTGGAAGAATGAGAGTAGTTGATGCCTGAGTAGAAAACATGTAGACAATTAGATCAATCTATTATTTAAATATGAATGTTGTACAATCACGTTAATGTCACATTGATTCCAGGTCAGGGAAAGAAATTACAATTAAAAAAATGCTAGTACATGTGGTGCAAAAATAACTTTAAAGCGAAAACTCGGCTTAAACATTTTAATAGCAGGCTAATAGCAAACACCGGTGTTCAATGTGAATTTGCATCCTCCGCGGTTAAAAATATAAAATCAGGAGGTATATTTCCTCAACTCGCCGTGATTCCTTCCTTGATTGCCGCCGAGGGTCCCGTTGTCACTAAGGCTCCCGCGTTAGGTGCTGTTGGTACCGCCGCTGGCATGGCATTGAAGAATGCTACCAGACACGGATGAAAACAAAAGGAAAAGGCCTTAGATTGCCAAGCAGTCGATTCACCTGGTACAGGGAGGGATTGAGACTCCCGGTTAGCATTAATTGATAGCTCCAATGTCAAATTTTGATTTAATTGCAACAGTAAAGCAATCCCGGATAAAGTATTTCAGAGGTGTTTTTATGAAAGATCAATTACTGTCCCAGCCATAAAATCCTGAAACAGGTGTGTTTCACTCGATGTTCTTTAAAAAACTTATAAATGATGCACTATCTGTTATATTACATCTCTTAGATGTATAACAATGAAATTGTTATGTTCCAAAGCCGACCAGGTAAATTAAAAACGAGTAATGTTTCCATCAAGGATATTTTAGTAAAACTCAACGCAGTTGAAAATTCCATCACGGTGTTTTATTCTACAGGTAAAATACGACCTGGAGTTCTCGTTTCACTCATCGATAACAAACTAACAGCGTTGAACAACGATTATATATCATTGACGAATACATAAGAACGCTATGATCTAATTGTGACGCACACATAAATCAGTTTACTGGACTACAAAAAAAATATTAAAAATATTCAACTTCCTGTTTATAATTTCTTTAGGATCCCACCGGTGGCTTCTATCAAACTCACTGATAAAGAAACCATCGATGATGAAGTAACAACGCTGCGAGTTGAATATGATGAACATATAAATAAACAATTTAAACATCTCTCTAATACATTTGGAAAGGTTGATGATTCTCTTGTTAAATTTTTTAGGAAAACCGGCAACGGTTCCTATTAAGCTCACTGATATTAAAAAATCCATCGATGATATTAAACGAACACATGAAGACATCAAGGATGATTTTCATCGTATGATTACCACACTTGATAAAGTTAAAATTCCTCACAGAAAAAAATATCAATAGCATATATTTTAGAACACGGATCCTTTACATGGACTCTACAAATTATATCACCTCTGAAATCAAGGGTATATATATATTAACCCTAGTATCGCCGGTACAATTTAATATATCGTCAAGCTCATCCGGGGGGATAAACAATATAATCCGTGCGGTAGTAGACAAGGGATCAACTGGACGATTTACAATAACCACCACTGATCTAAATTTAGCGTGATCATCCATCACATGGTATGTAGAATTCATAGTTGATGTAAGTAAACAACTTAATTAAAATAATGACCACTCAGGAATATTGATATGATCAAATCCGCGAATTACTAAACTAAATTTGTTCACAGATGAGTATCAAACAAAAGTAAAAAAATATCGACGACGGATTGCCTACATCGATGTAATCGTGTACTCTGTTTCAGGTGTTATCGCCGGAACAGGTGTGATATTATCGCCCGTGACAATGATCGCTCCGGTAGTTGTCCCAATCTGTATATCTACGGCGACGACAATCACAGGAGTGCTGGGAATTATCACAAAAAAATATCTTCATGTAGTCCGTGTAAACTACATGATTACTCACTTAAATTACACACAGTATCAACCGCGTAATCGCAGATATCCACAATGATATCGTCGTTTCTCGATGACACTATAATATCTGATGATGAGTTCTCTGTGATGGTCCTTTTTGGGGTAAAAAGGAAAATTTCTTTCTGCCGCATACAGAACATTTTTCAATATATGCTATTTTTTAAAAATTTTGTTGTAACCGTTGATAAATCAGTAGTTGGAGTTTTAACTTTACAGCGTAAACAATATAAATCCATATAATTATATCATGAATGTACATGCAATTGATTTTTCAGCAAACAAAAACGAGAACAGGTAAAACATCATCCAGCGTTACCAACTTTGATCAGATTGATACTAATAGGCCAGATAATATTGATCTGATAAAACACAATTATTACTTAATTTGATGAGATTGTTGATATGGAATAAATTGTATTTAGTTGCACCATGGGTAGATGATCAGAGATGCTGCGAAGTACTTAAGGAATTTAATGTAAACTCTTGATTGCTGAGTGGTGATGATATTATTGATTGTATAACCAACATTGATGAAGCACCATCTGTCGATGATCTTGATGGATTCGTTAATAATTTAGTTATGTATGATGATGTAATGCTAGATAAACAATGAAATCTGGCAAGAATATTTTCTTGAGGAAGATATAAAAATACTGGTGTTATTTATGTAACTCAGCGGTATACACAAATTCCGAGAGTAATCAGAGATAATTGTAATATTTTAGCTGTATTTAATTAAATTGATACACACGTGCTAAGAAATATTCATCACACCTAATTTAGCGGAGATATGGATATAAATAAATTCAAAAATTTCTTTTTATGTGCGCAAGCAACTCCGTATGGTTTTATAATAAATCTGCATGATCACAGGACAAGATATCATGTAGGTATCGATCAAATATTTGTCTAATTTGTAGCAGCAGAGAGGGCGTGACTTCAGTTTCGTCGTCAGTAGGATAAAATTTAGGTAAAAATCTTGGTAAATTAGGGGCTTTTGTTTTAGATTTTTTTTATATTTTGTATGAAGGTTGTGTTTTAGGCAAATGACAATTGAACCAAGTTTGTTCACCCTCTCTGCTGCTGTCTGTGTTTCAAGCATTACTGTTGGTTTGGACTTTTTTTCGGTTTGAGAAAGCCTTAATTTGATGAACAGAGCTTTAAAATTGTTTGCTTGAAATCTAACCTAATTAGAGAAGTCCGATTCACCCTTCTTGCTGCTATACCTGCAGACCAGCATGATTATTGTAAGAATTGTAAAACATCTTTAAATGACTTCTTTCAAAAATGTATGCTCAGAAGAAATATGGCATTTATTATTTTGGCTTGACTAACTTGTATAGTCTTTATTCAATGCTGATCTTCATCAAATATGACTGCACAGTTTTAATTTCTAGTACAGAAACAGTTCACATAATTTGAAGAAATTCTGACAGAAATGAACCTACCGTAATACAGTTGCAGATTTCTTGGTCAACTCCTGTTACATGTTGTTATTAGGTAAATGTGAGCAACCTAAGGCCTCTTATTTAATATGTTTGGTTACTTCCAGTGCATGTGAGCAGTGTAACACTGATTCCTGGTAATTCATCCATAACCTTCATAGAGGGAGATCAAATGATGGTCAAATGTGTAACCAGTCCCAGCAGGCCATGCCCACAGATAACGTGGTGGTTTGGTAATGAGATCAAGACAGATAATATTAATGAGACAATTTCATATAGGGGAAACCTCATTATACTGGAAAGTGAAATAACCCTGATGCTCAACCGTTCTGACAGAAATAGACATTTGTATTGTGAAACTCAAGTTCCTGAACAAGGAACATGGATCTCGTCATTCAAGTCTGAAATCAATGTTTGGTGTAAGTATATGTATATCGATCAATCTATCTAACCCATTCGGTCTAGTATGTTGACTCTGGGGTGAGGGTGAGACCAGCATCATATTAAAAACACAGTAATTTTGCAAGCTAAGGTTTATATAGAATAAACATACTCTAAAGTCCTGACCATCGCTAGTTTCTATACTTTTATTTGGCTGCATGGTTTATTGATATTTTTTTCCACTCGTAGTATATATCTATGACTCCCTTATATCTATTAGGTAACCTTGATCTGTTTCTTTTTCTAACTATACCTCAATGTCTTTCTATGAAGTTCCCTTTTTTGTATCTCAAACTTGTATCTTGTTCTCGATTTCTTCTATTCTACTATTCTCTTGTATCTATCTATATATACTATATCATAATCTCACACTCTTTTTCACACATGCAAAATATGATTAGCTAGCTATTACTAAATGAAAGACAGCCCCATTACTCCCAGATTATACTAAGCTAAACAGCAGGAATGTGATCCAGTTACCCGGATTTGTCATTGTTTCACTCACATCCATCCCACATATTCACATTTATCAAATTCTCACACCCAACATATTGTTAGAAACCCGATATTGGTCTGCTAATCTGTCATTTCCTGCCTGTTCAAACTTGTATATTGTAACTTTATCTCACACTAAATATTCCTTTGGTCATGTATACTTTGAAAAACATTGTAATACAGGTTTTCTTAATGTTTTATTTTGTGTATTATTGCCTGTGCTAAATACCAATGAGATATATACTTGTTGTGACAGTTTCTTTTTTTTACATGACTGGGGACATTTAGTTGTTCTTATAATCTTTGTACAGATCTTAGATTAACTGATTATCTGTACTAATCATCATTTTCCATGGATGCTTATATAACACAATGAAATATTACTTTACATAAGTAATTATCAAGTGCTGATAAATTGTTTATCTCTCAAGTTTGATATGTCTGTCAATATACACTGTTTATCAGGCTTTCAGCAAGAACAAGATTCCAGTTCATTTTCATTATAATTGTTCTTTGTCAAACATCATGCCAGTGCTTTTGCTTGTTCATAGTTTTAGCTGTAATTGACATTAATATTTCAGTTCAGGTTTAAATGCATAAGCTACAAATTGTCAGCAAGAATTGGGAATGTTGGTTTGATATCTTAAAGTTGAATATGTTAACTAGTTGAATGTGTTAACTAGTTGAATGTGTTAACTAGTTGAATGTGTTAGCATACTAATTCTCTTTTTACGAACATTAATCAGTTGATCGTTTCCTGAATCAAGGCCATTGAGATGGATGCAATATATTTAACACCATTCAGTAGTTGCTGTTGCCATGGAAACACCAATTAATGAAGCCACAACACTTGCTATAATGATCTGTTTCTTTAATTATATATTTATCTTGTCATCTCTTTCTACTTCTTCCTGGCCTTGTATTGATCTCATAATTCATTTTTTCTTAATTTTTATTTTTTTATTAATATTTTTAAAAGATATCACTAACTGGTGTTAAAGATTACTGTATGAATGAACATTGCATTCCAGATTTGTAAAGCATGTGCCTTCGTGCTATGGGTAGAAAACCTTAAAGTGATTAATTAGCAACATTGTAATCCAGAAAGTAAATTTATGATTTCTTTTTAACATTGACAGCTTTATGGTAGTGAACACATTTGACTTGACAAAAAGTTTTAGACAACATAAGAATTTATAGCATACGTATGTATTATGAATGCTGAAAAGAATGTCATGCTGATTGCAGACCCACCATCTGTTCCTGCAGTGCTGGCCTATAGTGAAGGTTTTCCATGGTTAGAGAACAGAACTGGCATATTGGAATGTAACATTAGTGAACCTGGCAACCCAGCTGCCTCAATTACATGGGCCTCAACAAGGGGAAAACTAGATGGACTCAGCCATTTAATTTTGGAGAATCTAACAGCCAATGACAATGGATTAGCAGTCAAGTGTAATCTTTCAAATAATTTCACAGTTCTCAAGCACTTGGTGGTAGAGTCCTTGGTGAGAAATCTGGAAGTAGAATGTAAGTTATCAAATACTGAATATAACTCTTTCTTTTATTGTTAATTTATGTATTGTACCCCTGTCTTTTTGAAGAAAACCGATGGGATAAGTAGCATCTCTATTTTCATCAGTCAGCCTGTCTCAATTTTGTTTAGTACAAATTAGATACTAGCATATTTCTGATTAAAAAGTACTGCATTTTTTGTATGAGTGTTAAATTGATCGTATCCTTGAAGGGCACCTTATATACTTATTTATAAGCCCATCTGCATATAAGCCAACCAACCAAACTGAACAGGTATAAACATTAAAAAGTGCATGATGCACATATAACCCTCCCCACTACTCCAAGATGAACCAAGTTCTAAATGCATTTATTTTACGCAAACTCATTAAAAAATTCATGTATACTTATCTCGATGCTGCCATGCATGATTGTTAAACAGAAATGGTAAAACTTGTTTGAAAAGTAATTTATTTAATTTTCTTGTTGTTTCGGTCTAATTTAGTGGTTATATGGTTATATGTAATGGAAAATAATGATTTTTTAAGTTCTACTTTTTAATATGAAAATTTAAATTCTCACATGAGCAAAATCTGCACATGTGAAAATCAAGTTAGTTTTTCCTTGGCTCGCAAGATCTAACAAACTGTACACATGAACTTGCAAGATCTACCCAATTTGCATACATTAATAACAAGGTTCTTGTGTGCAGCTTTTGAGCAGTTTATGTGAATTGGTGAAATTTTCTGTATGGGTTATTATGGCACTGAGGTTGTGAAATGGGTGGTTACAATTACTTTTGTGTGTGCTGTCCCATTTAAGCCAAGCCAGAGAATATTGTTTGGTTGCTTTCTTTCAGATACACCAAAAATAACATTTGTTCCAAACCAGACCAGTGTCACAGTTAATGAGACAAGAGACCTGAATGTCACCTGCATTTCAGATGGAAACCCTACACCGTCTGTCAAATGGTCCAACATAAATTCCAGCAATGTCCTCTACATGCAGAATATCAGTAGACATGACAGTAGGACATATGTATGCATCGCAAAAAGTATCAGCAGCAACTATGGTCATATTCCTCTGCAAAGTCAAAAGCAGTTAAAATTAACAGTGCAATGTAAGTACTCCAGTGTTTTTTTTAAGCTTTACAAATTTGCACTGACACAAAGTAAAGTGTTTTACACCTATTTATACACATTTGTTCAAATGCTGGTTTGGGCTTTTTATCAATTGAATAACTATTTACTATATTTAGTAGAAGTGAATGTTGGATTTGTATGCATGTTCATGTCATGAAACAAACAGCAGTGATACGTTTTGACTACCAAAGTGCATTTTGAAGATAACCACTGGTCATTATTGAACCAGAATGTACTGTAACTTAACCTTGAATTCACTTTGGCATCCTGGTTTGTGTGTTGGTGCTTCCATACATGCACCCATCTCTATATTCATATACTTACTGTCAAGGTAAATAATACAGGAAATGAGACTATATACATGTTTTTACATGTTATAATATGATTCAGTATATTCTTTTACATATGTCTAGGTCATGTTTTCAGCCATCCTTTAGTTTACGTTTTGTTTGTCTAGACCATAACTTTCAAAGCCATGGCAACATTTTAAGGTAACATTCCAAGTTTACTGGTCATAGACCAGAAGAGTGTATGTGATGATATGTTGTCTGCTGTCTGTTATCCATCATTCAACATTTAATATCCATCTGTTAGCACAAGTTTGCTATCACTACTCCTCATAAATGACTTGGATGAATGCTTTGAAACATCCCATGGTTTATTTAGTCCTAAATGCTTCTCAGACATCTGGTACATAATCTTCCACTGAAGCCATGTTGAAAATCTAATTGTTGTTGCCACTCCACCTGAACAGAAAGTGATATCATCTTGTTGGGAACATAAGAATTGCTGTCCTAAATGAAAATATATATTGAATATAGTTAACCCCTCCTGACTGTATGATTATATCAACATGGGGAGGGGGACATAAAGGCTATTTATAATGTTGAGCAGGTCATCTGATATTCAATATGGCCAACACAGCAGTTATCATGAAGAATCACGTTATTACTCCTTATGAACAGAAAGTGAACTTGACATTTCTGTAAAAGACTTGTTATGATGTTTGGTTTGTTCTAAATAAAATTAGATTGGCTATTACATCCAGTTTAATATCACTATGTTGTTTTTAATAAAAAGGCTTCATCTAATATATGCCATATATAATTAGGTAAGTCCAGCTGCAAACTGCACAGAGTCAGATCATTATGTTGTTTTTAATAAAAAGGCTTCATTTAATGTTGTGTCCAGTTAGTCTCAGATAAATATTGTGCTGATCTCATATACCATCTTTCTGCAGTAAGTCACCAAGGCTGATCCAGAGGTAGGATTTAAATTAAAATCCTGTTGGGAATCCAATTTGCTAATGACTGTGCCAACATGGCTACTGCCTCCAATCTAGTCTGAATATACCTCACCGCTTGTTTGTACACCACTACATAAATCTTTAATGTGATAACAAGTGCACAAAATTTGATCATTCATTGATTTATAATTTCTAACCTGACTGTGACCACATTGGTGCTAACATTGGCAACATCTGCGCCTCTCATGCTTAACATACCTTCCATAATGATATGGCACCATATTACGTACACTTTGGATGAGTCTATTTTCCTCAGACAACAGAGTGACATAGTTCATTCTGACAGTATTCAGTAATTAAGTGAATAATTCCATAAATTAACATAATGTTGAGAGGTTAGAGTCTTTCCCTTTGCACATATGACCACATAAATTGGCTTTGCTTGTTAAATCCACATCAAAGGCAAATTTGTAGTAATGTTGTAATTCTCTTTCTTTGCTTGATTTGATATAATTGTAAATATCAGAAGCAGACAACTTAGCATTTTCCTTCTATATACTTGCATTAAACTTTTGTAGTCAATGCACTCACCCGTTTGCAAAAAATGGGCTTCTCCAGGAACTGAAAATGACTTGTGAGCAGGGTCGTCTTTGGAGAAAAAGCAAATATTCATTGAATTTAATTGTTGCACTTCTTGCCGTTCTATATTTTCAGCCTCACATGCGGAACGCAATTCATTGAATCCATTCTTCTTGTTGGTGTAGGCACATTCTATATATGAGATCTATATATATGATATGTCATGGAATATTTAGGACCAAACAAAGTTATTAAGTAAAATTATTGTTCTCAACAGTATTCCATGTTCAAGTTGTCAAAAGGTTTTGGATTTTTTTGTTCAAGTTGTATTGTATTTTATTTACTAAAGTTGATCACATTTCTTTAATCATTTTCTTGTTATCTTTTATAAATTCATAATATAAATTTGCAGTTGCACCAGAAATGTCTGTCAAAGTAACACCATCCATAGTTGAAGTCAATTCTGAAGTTCGTATTGAATGTTCAGCCCATGGTGAACCCTCCAGTTACAAATTTTATGATTGGATTCACAAACTGGGAGACATGAAACTACGACATATTAAAGGCATTCTAGAAAATCAATCAATATCAGCAGTCCGCCTTCCAAACATTACTATTGCGGATATGGGAACATACTTATGTTTAGTTGATAATGGTATAACAGGACCTAATGGAGGCATTGTCCAGTCAGTGGAAGCTCAAATAGATGTTGCAGGTATGGAATTCTTTTTCTCCCCTTTATTTCTTAAAACATGCTTCTTGCTTGTTACAACCACCATGTAGCAGTTTATGATCTCATATTTTGGTGTGTTAACCCTTAAAGTGCTGCATTGTTTTGCAGTACAAGGTCCCTCAGTGCTGATTTGTTTCAGGGGAGAAAGAGAAGAAAACTGCACAGTCTTTAAATTCCATGTATTTCATTAAATATGCACAATTGATAGACAAACCCTATATAAAATATGATGGTATATGTCTTAACTTTAAGATTAACATCAAGACACATGTGTAAGTTTAACATATTTGCATGTACAGGTGTAAATACAGGTAAAATGACAAGTTACAATTGTATTTCATCAGTAGTTTTGTTTATTCAAATATATCTAAGAAAAATTATATTCTTTAGTAGTCCAACCATGCACATCTTATGTCTATCACTGTGTATGAATTGTGAAAATCACACGTAAAGGTAGGGTGACAGTAGACCAGCAAGGTGGTCTCTAAGCCTTTTTTTTTTGACATAGCGGCTTGGAGACCAACCATATTATGCATTGACACTATCTGGTAACATAACTGCATACAATTTGACAGCACGCTATTAATTAATAAATTATTTCGACTAACCTTTGTGCCCAGATGGTAAGTATAATCCTTCTTCTAATGGATTCTGGTATAAATCCCTGTCAGAACCAAACACTTTTGTAATCATCGGCTGTTGACCTCAGAGTTAAATTACTGATGCATGTGTGTAAACCAGCATCACCGGATGGTAAGAGTAACGCGATAAAACCGTTTAGCGAGGCATATATCACTATGAACTGACTAATGCTTGTGTCATTACGGCATATCAGAAATAGAGTGAATGATAATGATACTTTGGATAGTTAGATAGTAACAGATAATAATTTTGTTTCATTTCACTAATAGTCCTCTGAAACAAACAGGAAATTTAAGGATCTTTGTCCTGTTCAGTGATCAGCGATTGTCTTTTGTCACCATCATTATAAATGAGAGAATGAGTAGTAAAAAGATAATAAAAATTACATTTTCAACCAAAATAATAATTTCCTGATTAAATTCATTTTCAAGAGCACTTTACTGCCATAGCCCTAGTAACTGCACAGTCAGGGTATATATATCAGGATTTGATTTTTAATGAACAAGAATACTTTCTGAAGAAGAAGACTTCTTAGACAATGGCAAAGTATCAAAATCAACATGGGTTTATCTCTTTTCTGTATTTTTTTAAAATTCGAAAACCTCGATTACATTCCTTTTCCAAACCATAATCAGCACTTTGTTTTATTGATAGTGACTGAAAAATGGCGTTAAACCCTGCAACAACAATGTAGCGTTATGCAAAGGTTGGGGTGGGGTACTTCCAAAATATTAATTAAAATATTATAGAAGTTCCACCTGGCTCGTGAATTTAAATTTAGATTAAAGACCAAATAGGTATACGGCTCTGAGCCCCCAGTTATATATATATATAACACGAAGATGAAATTCAACAATAACAATTTAATGAAACCTATAAAGTTAAATGTCACATAATCACTTGTCCTCTAAGTGATAGCCTATTTCATCTTATGATTTTCAGTGTGAGTTCGATTTTCCACCTGGCCTTTGGTTGTACTCATCTATTATCCTATCCTTCCGCTCTTCCTGAAATTCACCTCTCCCGATTTCTCTCCTCCCTTTACTTTCCTTCCTTTCTTATCACAACAATTGGGGCCACTTTTCTGTCTGTCCCCCGAAACTTCCTCTTCAGATTTCCCTCTTTCTTCTCTTCCTTCCGTCTATAACGGAGACACTGGGACCACTCACTAGTCTGTCCCCCGAAGCTTCCTGTGAAAATCGCAAGGCGTTAACGTATGGTTTATCAAATCTCACCTCACACTAAATCATCCATTAACCATCAGATAAGGCTATTACGTTTTAGGACACGCATACATACACATCGAAATTCCCACACACTCTTACAGGGAAACAATGGCGTAATAGCACGATATCATATATTCATACATCATATCACATAAGTATATGTAATATATATATATATATATATATATATATATATATCTATTTAATCTCATTGTACTTAACAATATTACGACAGCCAGACGTATGTCTGTACACTACACTCCCGCAAGCGTACACAAGTATTCCAATATTCATATTATTAATTTCTCAAGTGAAATCCTTTCAAAGATAACATTCAATTTCTATAATTACATGGATAATGTGCTATTGTACTAAAAATAACCACATAGCGAATTATAATAGTAGTAATTCTTACTACGGCTAGCAAGCAATACGATTCTTTACAAATAGAAACCCATTCTTCAAAATATACAAACATATCAACATCACAAAATAATTATTCCTAGTACGATATTAGTAATAATATGTATATATAAACGATCTACAATTAAATGCAGTCGCAGAAAGCAAAGATCAAACAAACAGCTCACTGACCTTTCTAGAAGCTAGCTTAGAAAATTCTGTTCCTAAAGCTTTTCCCGCCAATTAACGTATGGCTACGGAGTTCCGGTTAAAGATATTATATTTTAAAATAAATCAGGGTCCCACCCCTTCCTCGATTCTGATTGGGTAGCGCTGGGGCCCTATCCACTCGACTCCTTCAATCTTGCGGTCCGTCAGCGTATCCAGAAGATAAGGCATGCCCACTCCTTCTGACAGCTTCTTTGATGTCCAAAACATCATTCCAGCCCAAGGTGCTAATTACACATCTGACGGGCCTTGGTCAGCTTCCTCTCTTAACTATGGTAAACTTACGTAAGAGATGGTGTTAGCCTGCGGTCATGTGTAACAATAAACAGTGGCTTGTCCGACTTACTTGATAACACATGGTCCTAATTTAATTTTGGGTCGGGCAACGCCACATCCCCCCACGCTTGAGAATAAAATCGGGATTTTATTCCCTCAAAATTACTCCAAATGCAAAGGCTTTACTATACGATTAAAACTAAAATCATCGTGACACTACACGAATAAATAACAAAGTCATCGTGACACTACACGAATAAACAAAATCATCGTGACACTACACGAATAAAACATGAATATATATATATATATACAGAGTGATTATTAAATTTCAGCGCTTCTGCTCATGAAATCAGCGCATACGTTCTCTGTACCCTTATGACGGTATTCTCCACTTCCGCGCCCTCTACCTCTGTCACGCCCTCGTCCACGGAATCCCTGTCCATCACCAGCAGGTGGTATGCCAAAGTAATTGCGTGGACCCTGATAGTAACTGCGGAAATAAGGTCTTGCATAGCCATCATAGTAGCGACGAAAATATAGCCTGCGTCTAGGTGGACCACTAAACTGGCGTTGCTCTTCAGGTTCCTCCTCCTGGTACTGTTGGACTGGTCTCCTCCTGTAGAATCTACGATAACTACGCCGTTCTGCAGCATATTTGCTACCCTGGACATTGGTTTTACCAGGTCCAGTGACGTTAGCAGCTTCGTTGCCCTTTTCCCCCTCCACTACGTCAAATTCTACAGTCTCACCATCCCCAACATTTCGAAGATATTTCCTGGGGTTGTTCTTGATAATGGCTGTTTGGTGGATAAACACATCTTCCTTGGTGTCATCCCTATTGATAAAGCCATATCCGCTTTTTACGTTGAACCATTTTACTGTACCGGTGACCTTCGTCGCTATTACTTTCTTTCCAGCCTTTACCGACCTCTCCGGGTGGTTTTCGGAGTCGGACATGACCCTTGATGGTAAAATAGGCAAATTAGGTGTTCCTCGTGTCACTACCGTGGTGACAACAAAATCGCTGACGGTCTCTCTTTCTGTTCCCGCTTCAGCGTGTTTGTGCAACTGCGCCAGAGTTGCGTTTCCCTGTTGGAACTTCCTCAACTCGGCTGGAAGTACATTACTCACCAGTGTCGCTGTAACTTGGATCGGCTTCGCTTTCGTCTGTCGGCTCTTGGACCTGGTCTCTACAGCCCTCACTGGCATCGGTGTGCAGGTTTCGGGGTTCGGCTGGGGTAGCACATAACGGCATCCCAGTATGACGTCATGTGATAGTCCATCCAAGCACGCAGCTTCAATTTTCCCCTTCACGTACTCTGAATCGAGGTCAATGACAGCCACTGGCAATGATTCACGCGCTCTGTTCGCGTACTGAACTTCAATTACCTCCCCGGTATAATCCTCAGGCTTGACGTATTTCTTGTCGACAAGTACTGGGGCGCTACACCCGGTGTCATACAAGATGGTGACACCTTCTCCGTTGACAGTTGCGGCCGCAAGGTTGGCTGGGTTGCGACTCGCTTCCGGCACGCACTCCTTCCTAGCAACGACATTCACCTGGGTCGGCCTGCCCTTGGGGCAGTCCCTGGCAACATGCCCCAGGCGCTTGCAGTTAAAACACGTCGGCGGCCCTCGCCGACTTGCAAGTCCTGGTTTCGTGGGTGAGGCCTGTCCAGGTCGATAGGTGGCATCCCTACCTGTAGGTGTCCCTTCGACCTTCCGGTCGCCCTGACGGTTGCGGACAGCCGGCTCAACCTCCCCCATACGACGCGACTCAGAGGGTCGGGGTCGATCCACGCCCCCGGAACCTCCACTCTTCGAGTGCGCCTGTTCATATCGCTCCGCCATGTTAGCGATCTCTTCGAGCGTACGGTGCTCCCTCTCTGCTAGGAAGACTGTCAACTCGCGACGGTAAGTACTCAGGACATGTTCTTTGAGTATAACCTCGCGTAGCCCCTCGTACGAACGTTCGACTTCAGCCATTTTCATCCACTTCTCAAATAAACCTCGAACACGGTTGTGGAATTGAGAGTGGGTCTCCGTTACCTTTTTCGCCGAGTCCCGAAAAAGTTTCCGGTAAGTCTCGGTGGTCAGTCGATAATGGCAGAGAAGGGCCTTCTTGAGGGCATTGTAGTCATCAGCCTCTTCTGCAGCTAAGCCGTGGTAGACTTCCCGAGCTGCACCTTGCAAAAAGGCTGAGACATTAATGGCCCAGTGCTGTTCAGGGACCTGATGAGCGTGTGCGAGTTTCTCGAACTGCACGAGAAAATCGTCAATAGCCTCCTCCTTGTCATTGAAGCGTGGCATGTTGATCTGGACCATCCGGTGGTCGATGAAAGGTCGTCCGATCCCTCCAGAGCTCGTACTGGCGTCGTCCCGGTCGTTAGACCTAGATTCTACCCTCACCTTTTCCATTTCAAGAGTGTGAGTGAGTCTGGCTAGCTCTTGGTCCGCTGCTATTTTGGCTAGCTCTTGGCACACTGCTATTTTGGCTAGCTCTAGTTCTTTCTCTCTCTCTCTTTCTGCTGCTCTCTCCGCTGTTTCCTTGGCCAGCGCTTTCTCTGCCTTCCATTCCTTGATTCTTTCTTCGATAAATGCAGCCAGACGATCTCCCTCGTATCCAAGATCTTCCGACCCCATGGCACGGTACTCTTTGATCATTTGCCTTTCTGTAGCCATGTTTATATACTAATACGAAGTGATACCTTGTCTCAACCCTGCTAACAATGGACAGATTTTACAACTTCCTAGCCAAATACTTACCTGACGACAACTAATTCCTTTCAGGTAAGATATTTGCTCGATATTTGCTTCACAATTACTGCAGGTAATTAAAGATCTACAAGGCATGCAAATATCAAATATAACAAACATAAGATGAGAAAATCATAAAAATTCAAAATACACAGGATGGAAAATAACTCACAACTGTTTCACACTGTTCATTAATACTCCTAACAAATAAACTTTAGGTCTTTAAACTAATATTTATGTCTAGTTCAAATCCCGGACGAAAGCGCCCACTGTAGCGTTATGCAAAGGTTGGGGTGGGGTACTTCCAAAATATTAATTAAAATATTATAGAAGTTCCACCTGGCTCGTGAATTTAAATATAGATTAAAGACCAAATAGGTATACGGCTCTGAGCCCCCAGTTATATATATATATAACACGAAGATGAAATTCAACAATAACAATTTAATGAAACCTATAAAGTTAAATGTCGCATAATCACTTGTCCTCTAAGTGATAGCCTATTTCATCTTATGATTTTCAGTGTGAGTTCGATTTTCCACCTGGCCTTTGGTTGTACTCATCTATTATCCTATCCTTCCGCTCTTCCTGAATTTCACCTCTCCCGATTTCTCTCCTCCCTTTACTTTCCTTCCTTTCTTATCACAACAATTGGGGCCACTTTTCTGTCTGTCCCCCGAAACTTCCTCTTCAGATTTCCCTCTTTCTTCTCTTCCTTCCGTCTATAACGGAGACACTGGGACCACTCACTAGTCTGTCCCCCGAAGCTTCCTGTGAAAATCGCAAGGCGTTAACGTATGGTTTATCAAATCTCACCTCACACTAAATCATCCATTAACCATCAGATAAGGCTATTACGTTTTAGGACACGCATACATACACATCGAAATTCCCACACACTCTTACAGGGAAACAATGGCGTAATAGCACGATATCATATATTCATACATCATATCACATAAGTATATGTAATATATATATATATATATCTGTTTAATCTCATTGTACTTAACAATATTACGACAGCCAGACGTATGTCTGTACACTACACTCCCGCAAGCGTACACAAGTATTCCAATATTCATATTATTAATTTCTCAAGTGAAATCCTTTCAAAGATAACATTCAATTTCTATAATTACATGGATAATGTGCTATTGTACTAAAAATAACCACATAGCGAATTATAATAGTAGTAATTCTTACTACGGCTAGCAAGCAATACGATTCTTTACAAATAGAAACCCATTCTTCAAAATATACAAACATATCAACATCACAAAATAATTATTCCTAGTACGATATTAGTAATAATATGTATATATAAACGATCTACAATTAAATGCAGTCGCAGAAAGCAAAGATCAAACAAACAGCTCACTGACCTTTCTAGAAGCTAGCTTAGAAAATTCTGTTCCTAAAGCTTTTCCCGCCAATTAACGTATGGCTACGGAGTTCCAATTCTTTACAGACAATCCTCCTTAACGGGTAATCGGAAACTAAAGCTAGCCGGCCGGTTAAAGATATTATATTTTAAAATAAATCAGGGTCCCACCCCTTCCTCGATTCTGATTGGGTAGCGCTGGGGCCCTATCCACTCGACTCCTTCAATCTTGCGGTCCGTCAGCGTATCCAGAAGATAAGGCACGCCCACTCCTTCTGACAGCTTCTTTGATGTCCAAAACATCATTCCAGCCCAAGGTGCTAATTACACATCTGACGGGCCTTGGTCAGCTTCCTCTCTTAACTATGGTAAACTTACATAAGGGATGGTGTTAGCCTGCGGTCATGTGTAACAATAAACAGTGGCTTGTCCGACTTACTTGATAACACATGGTCCTAATTTAATTTTGGGTCTGGCAACGCCACAAACAACATAATTCATATCCAAAGTCCTGTTGTTGTTGCTGTAGGGTTTATTGCCATTTTTCAGCACACGATAGGCTATACATAATGGCCAGTATTATTGGTGGAGGAAGAACCCTGGATAACCACTGGAAAGAACCACCAACCCACAAGAAGCTTCTAGCAAGCTTTTTCACATAACTACATTAGCCGAATCTTAGACTCAAACCCACGCAGAGGTGATATGGCAGTGATTCATAACGGAGAGTGCTTTAGACCACTTGGCCACTCGAGGCCCCTCCACAGTCCTGTAAACAATTGTGGAGAAACTGAAACTGCTATGAAATGACATTAACTATCAACTACAATTCATTTATGCACATGTAATATGGCAGTCTTGAAACATATTGGTCAAATGATAAATAGACTAAATGAACAGACTTTTATACAATTATCTTTTCTTTTTAAATTGCTATCCCTTAATCTATCACTTATGCTGTTACACGAATACTACTAAACTTGAACAAATACAAGATCTTGCTCTGAGATTTATGTATGATGACTTCACAAGTAGCTGGCATAAACTCTTACTTATGGTAAATTTGCCTTCATCAATTTTCGTAGAATTTCAAACAGTATACCGACAACACTGATAAGATCAAAGGGTACAATTAATAGCCTAAGCCAGTTCCTTCATGTGATCACAGGCAGAACTATGCTAAATATATTACACTGAAATCAAAATGTGGAGAAATGGAAACAACATAATATAAATTGTTCACTAATACTTTTCTTAACTGGGAGATTTCATTGAGCGAGTTCCCCTAAGAAGAGTTCATTACATTATATCTAGTTCCTGATTTTACGTATCTAGAAACCTCAAAAGGACAAACAATCAGCATGCATTCTCCATGGGATTCTGTTTTTGTCACCATCTGAGTTGTCAGAGCCAGCTTTAGTGATAAGATCAAAGGGTACAATTAGCCTAAGCCAGTTATTTTATGTGATCACAGGCAGAACCATGGTAAATATACTATTCTGAAATAAAAATGTGAAGAAATGGAAGCAACATAACATAAATGTTTCACTAATAATTTTCTTAAGATTGCATTGAACGATAAGAGGGATGGGAGACAGCAGCAGAGGGGGCGAATCAGACGTCAAAAAAATGCGTCAACATTTGCCTAATCGACATTTTAGGCTATCAAAAAGCGTTGAAATTTGCCTAATCGACATTTTAGGCTATCAAAAAGTGTCAAAATTTGTCTAATCAACATTTTAGGCTATCAAAAAGCGTCGACAAACGATCAAAAGGGGAGAGGGGCGAATTGGACAACAGCAGAGGCATCGACGAGGCTTCCTTCTCGTTAATATTTAATAGAAAGGTCGATTCGGCAATCTAAGGCTTCCTCGAAAATTGTAAAAAAAAAAGCGTCAATTCGGTAAATTGAGGCTTCTTCAAAGACGCCATTGTCGTTGTCATTCACCCTCTCTGCTGCTATGGGTTCACAATTCTTTTACGATGAACATCGCTTCGATGAAAGTCCTTTGGACATTACAAACAGACTAATTTGTAGAACCTCACCTTGTAAATCAATTAGACTGGTCAGTGAGTTTGAAATTGATTCTCGTTCACGAATCATTATGACATCGCATATAGACGGGATTAGTTGGGTCTTCAATAATTAGAAATCCTGGAGGAGCTGTTGGCGCAAATGAATATAAAATATATCCCTGCTGAGCTTGATTTGATCGCTCGAGATTTATTTGATAGCTTCCTTCGATAACATCACATACTAAATTTAATGCTATCACTGAGGATATATTCACATTTTGAGGAGCGATATGTCTATCACCGCCGTCTGGGTCATTATTATATATCAGGATAGTTGTTGGTGGTTGTGGTGCTGTTTTTTTCCATGTGTCGTGGATTTTTTTTAAACCTTCATCGATGACATCATTGAGAGATTTTTGTAGTTCTGAGATATTATATCCGTGTAGTTTGAATGTAGGAATATCTTCTACGCGTGTATCATACATCTATTGCAAACTCCGTTCTCGTTTTAGGATTACTATCACCTAATACATCTTGAATAATTTGACAATGAAATGTTTCTATGTCATTGATGATTTTGTTCCACATTTGTACGACGCTGATAAATTAATCTCGGGTGAGAGTACCGGATTTAAGAGATATTGACAACAGTGAAATATCATTATTGAACGCTGTGAAATTTTCAGAGATTTTATCTCGTCGAGTTGTGAAATATCTTCGGTTGTGGTCGTCTATCATTCCAGTGAAAAAATTTAATCTGTTGTAACCGCTATAGATTTTTACTGGATTATCGGGTTTTATCCTGTCGGTGATATAATTAGATTTTTTAGATTTTGGTATTTGATAAGATGTCCGAGGTGGGATTTCAGGCCACCCTAGTATTGTCCTTATAGAACTCTGATAGATATCTACGACATAACTTGGCGAGTTTATCTCGATGGCAGATGATAGTGTCGGCTCGTGGACCGTTATAGCGATTTTCGATTCTGCTCCAGTAATAGATTTTATTCTACGTTGTAATTCAGCATTGATTTGTTCAATTTGGTATGACCCAGATGTCAGTGAAACAAAGTTCCAGTCTGGAGTACCATCGGGTTTATTCTTATTCGCAAACACCAAGGAATTATTCGGTTGTTGACCGCTAAATGATTTCGATCTAATATTAGGCCAGCTATGGTATACTCGTAGTTTCGCCAATGCGATCTCCTTCACGTTAATCGGAATAGGGAAATTTACACTGAATTCAGGATTCGTTGAAGTTTTTGAGATCATGCTGGTTTGTACTGGGTTTGTGTTCTCCACTATTCGTTGAAGTAATTCCTGCGGTGTTGTCATTGTTATTATACTCATGTTGTATTTCTAATTTTGATATCGCGGAATCATAAATATTTACCATCACTGAGAATTCACTATCGGATATAAATGTATCATCGAGTGACGATGATATCAACGAGGATAATTGCGAGTACGCGGTTGATACAACGTGAAATTTAATTACGTTGTTGTGTAGTTTACTCTGGACGCACGATGATCGTTTTTTTGTTATCCCGGTTAATATACCCGCGACGGTAGCCAGTGCAGAAATGCAAATTGGAACTACGACCGGAGCAATTGCTGTAACCGATGCGAGTATTATTCCTGCTCCGGTGATTACAACACTTCCTGAGTACACGGTAACATCAATCGCGGTGCTTTTTCGTTGGTATTTTTTTTATTTTTGTTTCATACTGTTCAGTGAGTGTTTTGAGTTTAGTTTGAAATTGTTTGACTTGAACATAGCGATATTGAGATACCGAAGGTACCGTTGATGACGACATTTTATTTCTAAATCAGTTTACGATTTCAATTTAGATATTTTTTTTAATCCGCTACAAATTTCATATACCATGATACTGAAACCCTAATCAAATTCTTATCAGTGGATGCTATTGAGAACTTTTCAGTTGTATCCTGGTCGATGATCGTTGATATCGTATTATTGACCCCAGATGAGCTCGACGATGATATATTAAATTGAGTCGGTGTTACTAGTGTTAATTGATAAATGCCTTTGACGATTGCAGTGATACTTAGTATATTGTCTGTTGGAGTCCACACAAATGATCCGTGTTGGATCGTGTATACTACGTTGTTAGTTTTCTCATGAGGAATTTTTGTTTTTTCAAGGATCGCGGTTATTTCATCAAGAGATTTTTTTCCATCAATGAGTTTTATTATGACAGCTGGTGGATTTCCAAAAATTCTCTAATAACCTTATTTCGAAGTTCGGTAGAATCTTTTTCGTGTTTTTCATACTTGTTTTCAAATTGATCGATTTTATAATCAAGTTCAATTAATCTATCTATGGATTTTTTTATTGATGGTAAATTTGGTGATGTTACCGCTGGTTCGCCGAAGAAAGCTATAATTGATTTTAATTCGTTATTGACAGTTTTTATGCTGTCCATAGAGGTTTTTATTAATGATAAATTTGGTGATGTTGTCGCTGGATCACCAAAAAATCTTAGTATGAATTTTAACTCATCGTTGAGAAATTTTAATTTATCTGTAATCATCAAAACGAGTATGCCGGGTTTTAGTTTACCCTGATGGGAAAATAATGCAAGGGTGTTCTTGGTTGCGTCTCTTTGTTTAACTAAAATATCATCCAGGGATACATTACTAGTTTTCAATTTACCCTGACGATCTTGAAATACAACTATTTCATTGGGATCAACACTTGCTAGGTTCAACGTCTCAGCTATTTCATCTTTGATTATTTTTTTTATATCACCGGTTGAAGATGTTTCTGTGTTTGGTTTCTTCAGCACTGATATCTGTCTACCCCAAATATTAATCATGTTATTCTATATAATCTCTCTCTAAAAAGCCATTACTCGTGTATTCATTTACGACAACACGAGGTGTTTTTCCAGATATTGAAATAGCGTCAAGGACATTTAATACTTCGTTGCCGCATATTGGTGGATCAATCATCGTTTCTGTGTTGGTAGCGTGGAATACCAACAAGGAGTTTTTAAATCAAAGATATAACGCATAAATTCCTTCGGTGGTGCTAATCCATATGAATCGAAATAGACGATTGCACGTGGATCAATCGCGTATGAAAACCAGTGAGTTGCGGGCCCGGTGCTGTTATCGAGATTAATGATACCTGTTTCAACGCTGTTTGGTTGTGTCGGCAACTGATCTTTCATAAAGACACCTCTGAAGTTTTTTATCGATAGTTTTTTAGCAGCATCGAGTAAATCAAAATTGGACATGGGGACTATAGGTTCCTCAACTAGTAAACTGTTCCTGGGATTCTCAGACCGCTTCCGCTGTACCATGAATACGGGGTTCCTGGTAGTCTTAGACCCTTTCCCTTTTTTTTATACCCACGCCCGGTTGCTTTCTTTAGTGCCATTCCTGCCGCGGTACCAACGGCTCCTAACGCCGCCGCTTTAGCTACCACTGGGGCAGCCGCGGCAATCAACGCTGGAATCGCAGCTAACAACGGGAATATACCACCTGATTTTATCATGTCGCTGATTGCTTTCGCAGAGAGAGTGATCTGAACGCCTTATTTATCCTTGAACGCATCATTGAAGTGTTTTACTTGACGAGTCATCAGCGACAATTTATTCGCCCCGCCAGTCATCTGATTGGGTTTCAACGTGATTGTGGTTCCGCATTTTTTAACCGATTCCGATTGCAATTTCTTGAGTTGACCGGGAGTTAACGTAACACTAATATGACTATATGACATTATACAATAACAGATTGATTCTAATGGAAAAATCAGAAGGTGAAATTGCAAATCAATTTCCAATTACATATTTTTGAAAATCATAGATTTTCCACTGGTGCATCAATTACTCTCATTCGTCCACCAACACCTTCGAGTAGCATTGATTTATCACTTAGAATGACAGCAACCGCTCTATAATTCGGGATAAGGATAGTAGGTACTCCACCAACTAGTGGGCCTGTCGGACGGGTTACACGGGCTCTAAAGTGTATATCAACGACGGATTGTCTTGTTAAATCAAGATGTTTCAACGAAAAGTAATAAATCGGATATAGAGCACTAAAATCGTGTTGTGATATCTGCAAACCAGTATCGACATTTTGATCGCGCGCCATATATGACAACAACCTGTGATACACGCGCGCAATATGATTGTTGTCGTAATCAAGTTGTATGTCCTCGGATGGTTCCTGCTGTCTGTTTATTCTCAGCGAGACATCCTTACACCCAAGTTGATCAAATATCATATGGGTACGTGTTTGATTGTCTAATCACGTCATATCCTGTAAAACAATAAATATATGACGCGGAGCTGAAACACCTTGTCGCGATGCCAGATTCCATGTGAATATAACATCAGTGTTGCCCTGTATAATATCCGTTGATGTTGTTAGCCAACTCAACAATGACTTTCCTCCTCGATCCATAAATGATAGTAATCGTTCTTCTGTGCCGAGTGTTGGCGTTAACACTGGCATCCACAATGATAGTTTTGTTAAAACGACCTTACCGGCATCATCATTTACATGATCTAGACGTGTATCCGCTTTAATCCTCCAAATTGCGTTATGGTCAGTACCCTTTCGTACGAGTTCTACTGCATGCTTCGCCCCGTAGATAACTTTTCGGATATTTCTGCAGAATCCAAATATATGATGTAATTGAATCGCGCATGAAAATGATCTACGCCTCCCTTTCACCATTGACATACGTGTTATAGCTCCTAGGTTGTATTTAGGATCATGGTTTATAATCATATCCTTGATATTATCAACATTAGCAGGATCAGCGGTACGATTCTTTGGTTGTCTGAAAACAAATGGAATTTTTCCAGCCGTATCCTTATTATCCTTTGCAAACATCATAGAAGGGCCTGCCGATCTTGTATAATCGTCGGAATATCTAGCTAGCCCTATTATTGTTGTGGCTACATCAACATCACGTTCTATTGACTCAATTTCTTTTCCATCAATGAGATATCTTGCACTATCAAATAGAGCCATGATACCATTGTTAACAAAACCGACTTGGGTGTCATCTGGATATGCTGTATCATTTTCTCGTAAAAACTCTCCTTCTACTTCGATAAACGCTTCACACGGTAGAAAGTATTTACTGGTATTATGAACTTGAAGTTCAATTCTTGATCGGAGATCTGGTTGTACTGTGTGATAAGAATAAAATTGACAATCACGTACAGAATCATCCTTGAGCACTGGGGCATCCATATCAAACGCTGGATCAGGTGACCTTTTGAACATTTTATTCTATATCCATTGATCTAAATCGTAAAATCCTATGGATTTTCATCGTCGATGACGACTTTGTCGTTGTCATGGGGTTTTTAAGCCACTTTCCGCTATCATATTTGCGATGTTGCTTTGGTCGTTGATGTATGACGGAGTCATCAATGACGCTAATTTCTGACCTACTGCATTATTTATTTTTTTACTAACCCACGCAGGCATTTCCGCAGTAGATGGCTGTGGTCCCGGTTTCTTTCGCCATCGAACTAGCGCTGTTAGTTTATCCTTCTCCGCCAAAAATGCTTTTCCGGCAAGATCTCCAACAGCGCTAATACCCTTATCACGAATAACATCAATGGCTTTCATCGATAATTGTTTTGTTAGCGGTGCTACTTTAGGTCCCATTCTTGCAAATAACCCTGCAATTGTATCACCGAGACCATCTCCATAATACGCGCTATAAACCGGAAATCGTGAGTTTACTACATAGACGCTGGTTGGTTTATCATGGTTGTAGTGTATGATCATTTTATTTAAATGATATTTATCTAATGAAAAATCCAAAGGATTTTCGACTTCGTCATCGGATTAATCACTATGGTAACCATCCGTAGGATTTTCCCCTAACTCATCAATGAAATCTCGATATATTTTAATATCCATGATACCACCTTGAAATAACAGCATGCATATATCAGCTGCTTCATTAATTACTTCCGGTGAGTTATTTCCTGCTCGTTTCCCTCCGATGAGAACTTCTAATCGTGATATATTACTGAGAATATTACCAGGACATTGAATTAGACCACTACCTGATACCCCACTTGGACCGCTGAGAGAAAATCCCTTCCCGGTTGATTTTTTAGTTATACCAGTTGTACCTTTTTTAGAATCAGCTTCTGCCATTATTCGTATTTCATCCGGGTTTGGGTCATCTTCTGTATAATCCGGTGGTGGTTGTGTGACACCTTTTACTGCAGCTAGAAAACTATTAAAATCAGGACTTATTCTTTTGTGATTCTAGTTTTATTGCGGTTTGCTAAAAACACTTTATTCGCCCAGGTATCTCTGTCTTTTATAAAAATTCTAGACTTGTCGTCTTTTAAATAATTATCTGTTAAATCTTTTTTAAAAGTGTAGTTTGTAAAATTAACTAATTCAGAGTCTGTTTCGATTCTTCTAATTTCAATTAACGCATCAGCCGTAAATATCTTTTCAGGTGGATAGTCTTCTCTTGCAACAGCGCCTTGTTGTTCTTCTGGTTTAGGTTGTACGATAGGTGATTGTATACTAGCAAGTTCTTCTTCAAGAAGTTCTCGTTCTTGTTGTTCTCGTTCTTGTTGTTCTTGTTGTTCTCGCTCTTGTTGTCTTACACCAGTTATTATATCACCAGGAAGTGTTTTTAAAGATTTCCTTGTTTGTTTGGATCTTTTTGCTATTTGTTCAGTTTCCGCTGTTATTTTTTCAAGTTCACCAATAAGAGGTTTTTCGTTTCTTGGTTTGTCCTTGGGAACATCACCCCATTTAGCACGCTCTACCCCTTTCGTTGCTGTGGATATTGGTTTAAACAACTCTTCAGATCCCGCAGCAAAATCTGTTTGTAAACTCTGTCTAGCTTGTAGTTTATTCCTGACAGAGTCGCGGATTGGTATAAATCTCTTAATTGCATCTAGTCGCTCACGAGTCAATCTAGTCGTTAATGACTCATTAACCATTATTCAAATTGTAAACAATTTTCCAATTTGAATCTAAAAAAAAATATGCCCTTATTACACGCCAGTATTGACTAAAACAGACCATTCGATGGAGTATTTTCGTTTTGTTTAATTAACAATCTTATATCCCTGATTTTTTAATTAATCGTCCTTTTTATTTTGTATTCCTTCCCTAATTCTTTTCTTACTCCTTCCACGATAGTAAATAACGGAACAAACTTACTGACGTCGTCACAACATAGAAGGGAGTCACGGATAGAATTCTGAATTCGTTTGACTAAGGCATATTTTTTAGGTAGTACATATTTGTTATTCATAGCTCCGTATTCAATATCCTGGAAGTCGGACATAATTTGATCGCAATTTAACCTATCAGATGTGTAAATTCCCTGAGATTTCAAATTTAAAATTTCGGTTATAATCTCATTGATATTTTGAGAATTCATATTATTGATAATTATACACGACTAATATGGAAAATATATTTCTCATAGATGGACGCCTCAGACATAAATGAATTGAATTTTTTGTCCTGTCTTTTTTTAAATCGCAGATCTATAAATTCCCACTGCAACGCATTGAACAGAAGGTGGACAAATATTGAAATATCTACCACCCTTAGCTATTGGTTGAAATACTATTTCTTCGTTATTTGTTGTATTTAAAGATTTTACTGGTTTGCTTTTTTCGAGTATTGTCCAGTCTTTCCTCGTTTCAAATTTTCACTTTGTGTAACAACCTGCAGATTTGATAAAGAATTGTTCTTAGGATTCGAATCAATTTGATCGACAACAAAACCATCCTGGATCAATCCATGGAAACATTCATACACGAAACGATGGCAGTAATATTTCTTCTTCCCAGCGGTAATCATCAAATATCCCATACCATTATCCCACCCAACTGGCTGCTTCAGTTTACGATGTCCGACAATACCATCACTGGATGCTTCATAGTTTGTGATCACAGGGTGTTGTCTGAATTCTTGCTTCATTTGTATACAAATACTATTTGTCTAATTAATTGTTTGGTTGAATGATAACATTTGGAAATCTTCCGATGTAGTCTTGAGGAGTTCTTATGACTTTGTAATTGACGCTGTCAGGGTCAGAGTCATTGATGGAGTTTTTGTTTCTCTTATCATAATAACGCTTCAACTCTCTGTATCGTTTACCACCACAACTCAGACACAACTGCGATTTTCCTCTAACTCCAACCCCACATCGTATGCAGGGTAGCGGACCAAGGCTTCCACGTCAAAATCTTTGCATATGATACCCACGGAACTCCCTTCTCTATAATTTGTTACACGGAGTCACTGATCCAATCAAAAGCCATTTGCAATGATTCATTATACAATAAATTCTCTATTTAAATACTTGTTTTAATTATAGCATGAAGGAGTCCGAGAGATTATCGAAAATTACACCCTTGAAAAATGCTAAATTTAATCTCGATAGAGTCTCTGATACACCAAAGAGTAAAATTCGTGATAGAACCACGATAAGTAAAATCAGCGACTGTTTTAATGAATTCAAACACGATGGAGCATCTCATTGTTGGTCGACATTTCGAATCGATGGTGAAGTTGATGCTACCATGAATGATAAAAATGCAGCAGTGATAATCTCACATCTTACGCGGAAAAAGTATTTTTTTTAGAGTGAAATTCAGTATCCGTTCAGACACTGGAGATTGGATTATCAGGGATAAATTTGAACCCATCTTGAAGGATAAAAACACTATCACTGTGAGTCAAGATTCCAAACCAGGAATTCTGACTTGAATTGACAAAGGGTACTACGAGAGATCTTAACCTGTAACAGCAGTTGTGTACGGGATATATCCGTTAAATGACAAACCTGATATTGTAAAACTAGCACCAATGAAATATTCGTCGTTGAATTGTGTTGCAAAATGAATATTAGAACACTTCACAAATGCGTTGCGTGGAAATAAATTGACTGATCTAAGACGCAAAAAAATAAATGAATGGGGGCTAACGGTGAAGGAGCACGGGGCAACATATCAGGATATAGCTAAATTAGAAACATCATTAAGATTTCCAATATCAGTAACGACAATAACCAGAGAAGTTTTACAGGAACCAAAATATCAATCACAAGGAGCGCCAATACAAATTATTGATCATAACGTACACGCGTGGTCACCTGCAGTAAAAACTTTTCCGCGAACACGAACTGTAAAATATATACCCGAGCTTGGAGAGTGTTTCTCTGAAGAGAAATTATTTGATACTATTTACCATTTGAGTAAAAAAGATCCTGTGTCGGTGTGGCTACTTTATAGTTTTGAAGACGATTAATGTGGATTCGATCAGTTTGTAAGACCCAACGGAGAATTGTACCATACTGAAGCGCTGCACAATCAAATGAAGAAAACTAGCTAGTGAGTTTTCCCCAGAGAATTCTCTGGAGGAAGACAACGAGCAATTACTATCAAACTGTTTTACACCTCCATCAGTTGCAGCTCACTTCACGAGAAAGAAAACGCGTGGAAACCAACGCGAAGTGAGTTTCTATCAGATTGAGCTGTCTCGAGTACAGCCATGGTGGATTATGGAATACAAAATATACCTCTGAAACCATTATTTCCGTTGATATGGTTGCGTGTTACCCCGGGAGTTTTCTCGGGTATGGAGAATGTAGCGAATACTTTAAACGATTTGGACACCCCACACATGAAATGTCATGTGTTGCGATTAATGGTCCGCTGCCACATTTTGATTTAACCGGATTCGCTCATGTAGTATCATTTGAATTGGCTACAGGACTTCATCTGTGTAGTTATTTTTGGATTGGTAGACACATGTCTGAAAAACACTGGATGCCAATAGTGCTATTGAGATATATGGTTGATTGTGGTATGCTGATATCGTTAATTGTCAGTGAAGCGATTATATCCTATCTAGCACAGAAATCAGTCTGGTTACCACAACCCGATCCAGATAAAATAATTAGCGAACAACGAAAACAGTTTCCTGACCTTGACGAAGAATATATCGTGAAACGGTCCAAACAGTTATTTGAAATCAGAAACAAAGAAGCAAAGGATCTCGGTAGTATAATAATTGGTAAATTTACTCAGGGTGGCAAATACACACATTTGAGAGCTTCTATGCTCGCTTATGCTTCCATAAATTTGTTTTCGATGATAAATAGATTTCCTGACACCGCAGTTAGAGTCGCAACTGATTCATTTTACATAGATATGAAACACAGCAGCGAAGAGGCTGAATTCACAAATTCTGACGAGAGTTGGGGATCATGGAGAATTAAGCGGGAAATGCTTCATGATTATATTCAATCAGCAGATGTTACGATTGAAGATAAATATTTTAAAAGCAATCAGTGTTCAGAACTATCTAATGCACCACAGATATCTGATCCAATATATAGATATAAAACAGTTTATTTAAACGGCTGTGGTGGATCAGGAAAGACGACTCGTGCGATTGAATTATTTCATGGGAAGTCAAACATGATTGTGCTAACACCAACTCACAGACTTGCAAGAGAGATGATACAGCGAGGAGTTCAGGCGTTTACTTATCATAGTTTCTTTCGATGGAAAGGTGATGAATGGACTCCTGAACGAATAGGTGAGAAATCTGTCCCCGGCGTCGTAATTTGGGATGAGATATGCACGGTGTCATTAGATTTGTTACAAAAATATCTTGATTGGCTGCTACAAGCGAACACAAAAGTTGTCATGTGTGGCGATCATGGCCAGCCACCACCATTTGTCGGTTTATCGCCACATAATTGGCTGAAGAATCATCTAGACTATTACGAAGAAATTAATACTGACCACAGAGCACTTGATGAGCAATTATGAGAATTCAAACAACTAATCAGATTACAACCGGATAGAATTCAATGCGAAATAGCACGTGAAATAATTTCGGAAATGCCGCTAAAAGATTTCTGGGAAGCGTGGAGACCAAACGATTTGATAATCGCAAGTAGAAAAATAGTCAGAGACACACTTCAGATGAAGTTATTTGAAATGCATAAAGAAAAATTTGCAACACTTCCAGTACCGTTGTGTTATAGGCCTTCGGATACACGAAAGGAAAATATCGAAGTTGATATTCCAGGACAGCGTGAAAAGCAGAATTTAGTGTTCAGTGATATTGTGTTGGTTGATATCAGCGTCGTTGAAGATGCATTAGTTGCTAATAATTCCCCGTGGACGCTAGGTTACACAGCGACAATACATTCTTCACAGGGATTGACTATATCAAATACAATTGTTTGGATGGTGGATAATCGCATCGAATGGTCGAATTTAGTTTATGTCGCAGTATCCAGAGCACGAAGAATAAATAAACTTCGAAGAATTGTTTTAGATGATAATGACACTACAATAAGTGATACTGTCAGCGATGATATAGTCAGAAAAAAACTATCCGGTTATAAACAACAGGATAAAAAATATAGAGAATTTGACATTGATGCCGAATTAATTATGACGTTGAAAAAACAACAGAATAATCACTGCGCGAGTTGCAATTGTGTAATGAGTTGGTGTTGGTCGGATAAACACTCTCGACAATTTACCGTCGATAGAAAAAATAACAGTATTGGTCATACAAGAGATAATGTGATGCTGACTTGTCTTGAGTACAACAGGCGCCGGGGTGCCAGCACCCTGGGTGCTAGTTAAGACCACGCGGCGGTAATTGAGTATCCTCGGGTATCACTTGCAGTTGTTCACGAGTAAATCCTCGCTGAGGGGCAGTTCAATCCAGTCTATAAATTGCTGGTCTACCCGTAGATCGTGTTATGCTGGATATTTTATGCGTGGTGACACTCCAAATAGGATCAGTAGCTCTTTTTCTGCCACCTTCGAGCTCTCCTGGTTCGTATAAATGCCTAACAGTGACATTACCGAGTATTGGTTGTTTTGAAAAATCTTTTTGTGGATTTTTAGGTATAGACGCTTTCTTAATCGCGTTGATAGGTGTCATGTTGATTGTTCTAGTAATCTCGTTGTTCAACGCGGTAATCACAGCTGGTAACCTCATGACCCATTCACGAGATCGTTTATCCTGAATAAATTCCTTCGCGTATTGATATCCAAATAACCGCTCAGCAAGCGTCCGATTAAATTGTTCAACAATTGCCTGATCGCGATGTAATGCAGTATGGCCTCGTCGTAACTCGGTATTATGATTTTTCATCGCTGATAGAACCGCACCCTGAAATCCCTTGCCAGGATCAACTTATAATAGATTATGCCAGCGCAGAGGACCCCTTCGATAAATCCTTTCAAATGCAGAAGCCAATTCAGTTGCTGATTTTGTCTTTAGCAGCTCTGCTTGTTTGTATTGACTCGCAACATCAACTACAGTTAACGCGTATTTGTAACCACGTTCATGCGGCAGAAATAATATATCAGCCTGATGAACTTCATTAGGAACAATCACATCAGAATGCGAGTAGTTAATTTGTTTAGGCGGCGGTAGATATATTTGCCATATCACCTGTTTGGATAACCAATTAGCCGCGGTGGTTTTTTTCACCTTAGCAGCGCTAGCGAATTTATTGATTGCTGCCTTGTATCCGCTCGGAGAATAATAGATTCCATGTTGTTATTAATTACCAGCACCTAACATCAATTTACCTTTTCATAGCCGATTTTACTAACCATGAAGCCAACTTTTCTTTGAAGGATTTATCAGTGATAGAATTCAATGCATGAATTAATTTCACATCTGCGAGATGTCTATGTTGTAGATTACTGCTTTTATAAGCAACATCATGGGCATGACATGCCTTATCAATAGCGTTTATTGGTTCTTCACCAGGTTTGGGTTGGTTATGATCATCGAGCCTGATATCAAGTCAAGTCCCGGGTCCACAATAACTGTATCCTTGAAGGTGTTTTTCTACTGGATATTTTGCCCATGGTGTTTCCGGGAGTTTAGTTAGCTTGGCTGCGATATCTCCTCGTTTTCTTTTTAAATCCTTGGAAACAAATCTAATTTTGTTTGTACACCATTGTACACACTTACCAGAAAGTGCTGATCGGTTATTTTTACTTGTAATCGTCATCAAGTCATCTGTACCAGTACGCGCCTTAGACTTCACACAATATAGATCCATAATTTATATATAATAACATGAATGTAATTGATTATTTAGCTACCCGACGACGGGAACCTATTAAACACCATGCGATGTTGCCGAATTCAATTAGAATGATTATAATCGGACCATCTGGAAGCGGCAAGACACAACTGCTACTTAATTTGATAACGAGATGTGTGAAATGGGACAAGTTGTATTTAGTCGCCCCAAGTGTAGACAATCAACGATGCTATGAAGTGTTAAAACATGCTAACGAGAGAGCAATAGAAATTAACGGCGATGGTATTATTGAGTTTATAACCGATATCGAAGAAGCACTGAACATTGATGATATTAATGGAGATATTAACAATTTAGTCATATATGATGATGTGATGTTAGACAATCAAAAGAATCCTGCTAGGATATTTTCCAGAGGTAGGCATAAAAAACACTGATGTGATATATGTCACTCAACAATACACACAAATTCCAAAGGTTATCAGAGATAACTGCAATTTATTGTGTGTATTTAACGGAGTTGACACACATATTCTTTGAAATATTTGGCAAACTTGGTGCTGCGGTGATATGGATCATAATCGATTTAGAAATTTCTTTAGTCACGCTCAGTCAACCCCACATGGATATGTGACGATAAATTTATCAGCCCCTCGGACGCGATATCGTATCGGACTTGATAAAATATTTGGTTGAAATCATAGCGATTTTCATCGTAAAAGAATTGTTAACCCGGAGCAGCAGAGGGGGCAACTGACAACAACAATGGCGTCTTTGATGAAGCCTCAATTTACCGAATCGACGCTTTCTTTTTATATCCAGTTTCTGATTGTTGGAAACTAGAAACCTGAAAATGACTAAATATCAGACCATGATATTATCACATAGAATAACTCGAGTTTGCAGAACACAGTGTGTCTCCTTCGTAACAACCCACAGAACCTGCAACTTCATGCTTAGTTCATCTCAAAAACAGTTTTTGAGCAAGGTTGCAAACTGCATTTCCCAGATTAAAATGCAGTCCACTTCCCAAGTTTTCAATACAGAGTGGATCAGCTTCTGTAATTGAGGCAGTAGTAAGTGTGTTGATATTAGCTGTCTCCTATCAATGCAATTGAATACATTCTTATTTTCCATTTTGTGGAAAGGAAATGTTCTGTTTCTGCTGCTAAAGGGTTAGGGCTGCCGTGTATAACACTTTCAAGTTCTTGAGGTTTTGTCATTGATTTGGACCATCACCTTATCTCGTAAATTAATTTCAGCTTCAGCGACGGTCTGCCTTATTAATGTCTTGATTGAGATATTTGTATTTTCCTGAGCATAATCGACACCCCATTATGAACCGTTGAATGAAGCTATTGCTTTAAGTTCTTTGACTTTAAGACAGTTTTTCTCATCTCCATAGTTCAAGTGATGCAAAGAAATGACTTCTCAGTAAAAAAGAATGTTGTACACTTCAATGGTGACTGTTATTTGTTTTCTTTGTCAACCTATGTTTCTCACTAAAATGCCGCAGTTCCTATTGAAATTTCCGGTCTCGGTCATAAATGTGCAGGGTGATGGCTTCATTGTCCATTGAGAGCTTTATGATTTAACTTTGGTTTCCTCCAACAACAAACAAACAAACAAGGATGGTCAGAATTTTTTATTTTTCCATCTCAAGGGTTGTTCTGGTATTTTTATATGACCACCATTTCTAAGTAATTGGTCCCCAATTTCAAGAGAGTATCACTTCTGTACAGTAAATTATGTTTAGTTTTGAAAGTGACTAGAAACAAAAACATTTATATGAAGATCTACATCATTTATGATTGACAACATATAAAACATGATTGGCCAAACGTTGTATGTTGTATAAAATAGATGGTGAGTATTATGTATATATGTAACGTAAATTATATATCTAGTGTGTGTCAAGAAGCATTCATATATGTAGCTTAGGGAAGAAGATGAATGACACCAATATCTATAGACAGTTTAGTAAGTATGCATCCAAGTTGTTCTACAGTTGTTGCAGCATGTCAATATTCATTACTAACAATTTCTCAATGGCTTTTAGTGTAGTGGTTAGGTTTGTCCGAACTCTTGTGAAACCTTGCAAATTATAATTGACCATTGACGTGTAGATGAAGTTAGATGGTCTGTTAGTGTTCCTGTGTTAATAAATGGCAGTAGACATTGCAAGAACAAAAACTGATCAAATGCATTACCGTGACTGTTCTTTGTTCTCATTGATAAGGATAATTCTGTTAGAAGGGTATCTTGAAGAATAATTGTAGATTTTAAATTAAGGTAATACTTAGGCCATTTAAAGTCTGTAATTGTTTGTGAATAATGATATCAGTAATGAAAAGGACATCTGCAACAACAAGAGGCAAGAAATATAAATACTAATGAAGAAAAACAAATTCTGCTACCTATTTTCCTAAATCTACTTATTGGATTCCTCAGTAAAATACTTCTGCAGAACTAAGATTTATGAATTCATATGAGTTGATCAAGACATAATATGGCCATGTTGAAACTTGTTATTATTGCTTTCTATAGACAAAAGATATTCAGATTAATCTATGTAACCAGACTAAAAGATAATCAACACCAGATACATGTGCATTTAAACCATATAAGGTGTTATAATTAATTGGGACTAATTAAACAATATTTATATGTGTTATGAAATTTTAAGAAATTTAATATTATTTGTATAAGGTTATTTATATATTTTAATATTACTTAAACTTCCGGTTATATCACTGTTTAGCAATGGTTATAGTACGCTTACACTCTTTATAATTGAACTTAACTGTATTTGTATGACATTACATTAAGTACATTTAACATTAAAGGTGTTCCTGTGGCCTTTGTCAGAGAAACATTTTTTCGGGACATCAATATGTCTGCCAGTATAAAGATACCTTTCTTCAGCAACCCTAACATAACTACTGTTGAGTTCTTCAGGATGCAGAACAACACTCCAGTAGCCAATGATACAGACACCCAGGTTTACCACATCGAAGCCAATGTATCCACCATCTTCTACAACACTGATGTAGTTCTTCAAGGAATGGAAGCAGTTCTTGACTTTAGAAGCCTTAAGGAGTCAGACTTTGGCCAATATACACTGGTACTGTCCAACAACAAGGGATATGCAACTCTCAGTGTCTATTTAAATGCATCAGGTAAGACTGATTGCACTGGCTTGTGTTTTAGCTGTCAAACCACTTGGCTTAGGACGCTTGTTGAGAAAGCCTGTCTTTCTTCATTTTTGTTATCATTAACACTTAGTTTTATTCTGAAAACAATTAGTTACATTGTTCTATTTCTGGATACAGTATTTTCATAGCACTTAATCAGGATTTTCTTACATCATTCTGATAAATGATTGAATAATTTGAATCACAGTGAACTATTCCTGCCCATATAATTATCTATTATGAGTCAAGAATTCTCAACTGTAAGAATGTTTGAGTCGCCTCCCTGCGATTTTTTTAAACGCTCATTACCTTACTCTAGATAGTTAGAACATGTTGCTGATAACTTAAAATAAACTTTTGAGCTATTGGATTAGGTAGTATCTGGATTGATGAGGTCTATGGCATTGACAATGTGAAATGTAATGTCCAATAATTTACTTTAAACATCAAGACCACTCAGAATGAAAGAAAATAAATGGTTTCTGTACACAAATGTCAGTTCTCAACACAGTTCTTCATCAATATTGCAGATGTTTTACTATTATTACATTGACCGGAATGGGTTTTGCTAAGTGACACTTGTTCTTAGGTAAATTCACTGACTACACATTGTGGGTGGTTTGCACTTGGCTTATTAGAAAATGTCAATACTTTCTGTGGTACAAGATCCGAAAGGAAAAAAGGAAGACTCCTATGCTGGTCACTCCGTCTGGTCGTGACCGAAGCACACAGTTAACTAAAGTGATTGCTCCCTTATGCTCAAAAGGTCAGCATGAATTATTATAAAGTACACTTTAACTGTTATTAAAATAGGGAAAGGAACTTTGTCAGACTAGACAGTACCAGCTGAAAGTGCAATGAATGAATTACCATAAATATAAAATGTGAGAAAAAGTTGTCAGCTCATGCTTTACAATTTACCGGACTAGTCAGACTGGTGAATCCTTTGCTTTATATGCCTGGAGCAAAGAAGTGAAGGAAAATGTCCTCGCATACAAACTACACAAAAAACACAAAATATACCAAAGAGATAGTTAAAACAAACCAACACACTGTTACAAACAAAACACACTATACTCCATACCAACATGTATTCAAGAAAAGAAGCTTTTCTTGAAAGACATACACAGAAATGACAGCCAATCACCATTCATGTATAAAACAGACACATACACATATACACACACACATCATAGAAAAGCAAAGTTAGTAAGTTTAATGTCACACTTTTAAACCTTCAACAATCATTAGTGTAGGAGGAGGTTATACTTTTTGTTAGTAGAAAAAGGCATACACACACACACACAAACACACACACACTTACAAAAGCCTTTGGCAATTCTTTAGTCTCTTTTCATGAGATATGGTTGACTCTGATGAGAACCATTTTGTTCTTACTCCAGTGCACCTGGTTAGTGACCACACCTTTCAGGTTGAGCATACATACAACGTAATTCCATTTATTACCAACACAGCAATTTATTGTGACAGGGAGAGCTCAGGGGGTTTAAGTGGTTTGAGAATCACAATCTTCTTTTTGAGGGAATCTGAAGATTCATTACCTTGTTATTCTCCATTGTGCTTGTTGCATACATGCCAACCATTATGCTTTTGGCGTCATCATTAAGGTTTTCTAAAAACTAAATTACACTTGACACATAAACTTGTATGGATTGTGCTTTTTCGGTACATATATCCACCTTCTAAGAAAAATCTGTTATTTATTTTCTCATTTGTATTAACTTTCCATTAATCCCACAGACCGTATTTTGCAAAAGACAGCTTTTACGTAGCTACAATATAAGAGTATGCTTGTCCGTGGACTTGCGTGCACTTTCCTTATATTATCATGTTCTATTGATAGCAACTATCATATTACCAAGAAACATGCTGGTTCTACTTTCAACCTTTTGACCTTGGATTCTATTTATAGCACATTAGCTGCTGTATGGCTTAGTGAGGAGAAAACATACTGGTTTTCTAATTTTAATCCTTATGTGCAGATTCTTTCTAATTTATATCTAGTGCAGAACCAGTCTAATGGTATTTGGCGCTAAAAAGTATTTTATTTAGTCACTGTGTGTATGAGAGAAAATTATCTCAAATAATTTAAGAGATGCATTAGAAAAATGCACCAAAAATCTGAAACTAAAAATAACAATCTACCAAATATGAAGACATGAGGATAGCATCATGTGATGTCTATTACAGGCTGTGTGGAAAGAATTTTAATATTTGGCACTAAACATCTTCAGATGCATTCTAGTCGATGTTTGTGCTAGAGCACATATATTTTTTTCAAGAATTTCACAAATGTATCATGAATGAATTCTTTACAATTATAATGCAGACTTAGAGATTGTTTAGTAATTTTAACAAAACAAAACAGAATTCTGATCCATGCTCAGTAACCCATTACTTAGTGCTCTAGTGATGTGAAAAGCATTCACGGTCTCTGCTGGTACAAAGTGTTTTTAGATGCAACATGAAAATCTGTTGGTTTATCAAGCTAAATTTGCTATGTATGAAAGCTTTAAGCAGTAAAGAATATGAAATATGAAAGACAATAGGGGCAAATATATCATTGTTCTTTGAAATTATAGGTGGGTTCCTCTTTTCGACCTCTTGGATTACACATTGTCTTTGTCAGAGGTAGGCTGTTGATGTTGCAGGCGATGATGATCACACTCTTGCTACTATTTCTCCAGTTCCAAAACCCATGTTACAAAATGTTTATTGACACTTCTCTAACTCTTACATACAAAGATATACACTCGCTCACTTGTACAGAAACCAGCATACCAACTTAGATACAAAAATAGTCTTGGCAATGGAATAGTATCTCTTTTCCAGAGATCTGGGTAGCTTTAAAAGGATGGGTTTTCCTTATGGGGGGGGGAATGTTTGCAATCTCTTAACATCTAGGATGACGTCTTGGTCTTGCTGCAGACTGTACTATGAGATAAGGCGATTCATTTGACAAATACACAAATCCTCTCTCTCTTTAAATCCTCTCAAATCACACTGCGCTTCCACTAATTGACTTCTTTTGGTGAGATATACACACTACATTTTCTAGCAAACGACGAAAAATTATCATAATGTTCGCAAATCAGTCGTTCTTTATTATCATTGTTCCTAGAATCATTACTGTCAAAATAAGTCACTATATCCAATAATACACTGATGAAGAAAACACAATATTGTCAACACCATACGGAATCTGTGCTTTGTAATCTCAAATTATTGAATCTAGTTGTCTTTCATTGCATTTCTTCTCATAAAGTCAACGATTTATTCTTCCAAGGTTGGTAATTCATAAGAATAAAATACTCCACACTGATTTTTGGGATGGCATAAGCATGAATGTCTTTAGTTTTGTGGTGAGATCGTTCATATTTAGCTCACATGACAGGATTTCAAGTAGCTGTGTACAAACTGTTTTTCAAAATGCAATAAAGTTCCCAGATTTCCAGTTTGCTTTCTTTTTTACTGGTAATAATGAGTCATTGATTAAATCCTGACTTTTTCCTTGGAAATCTATGTAAATGGCACTACATTTCATTTCTGTGGAAAGAGAGATTCAAAGTGTATGATCTCCAGAGAAGTTAATGGGGGTGAGGAATAGTCACACAAGTCTATATTAATGGAACACTGCATCTTCTGAGATGAGATCCAGATGTTATCCAGATACTCTTCCAAACTTTATTCTGGGCACATCATCAGTCATTTATTGTGTTAAATTTGACTGGGATATAATCGTTTTGACAATCTATAACAATATCTGCTGGTCAACACTGTATTTTTTTCTGACAGGTGCTTTGCAAATCAGGAGACTAAATGTTCTTTTTTTTTGTTCTGGTCATCTCAATGTCATGATGTCCTCTTTGCATTAAATTTTGTCTTTTTCTGTTGGTTCTTCTTCAAAGACATCCTCATTCCCCAATCTCCAAATAGGCTCCACAGTTCAAAGAGGGATAAGATTATTCCATTGCTTCTAATAGTCTACAATCACTTCTCTCAAACTGTTTATTTCCAACGTATTGTTGAATTTTGCATACAATATGATTGTTCACTGTCCTTGGAACCCTTACAAAAATCGCGAACTTATTTCAAGACAATATACGAGCTCGCTGCGACTTCGCACATGCGAGCCTGCGACTTTGCTGTATTGCACGTAGAAGTCTGATTTGGAATGAATACGAAGTTGTGGCAGGCTCGTACGTGCATTAAACGAGCTTAAATGCGTGCATATAGTAAGCTCGCTGAAATTTTGCTTGCGTCAGCTATCAATGAGGACACAAGTTCGTGAGGCACTGTCAACCACCTAGCATGCACGAGCTCGCAATGAGCATACAAGCTCGTCACAGGATGTGAACCAGCTTGTACCAGTTGGTTGATAGCACGTAACGAGCTTGTATTCTGATTGCAAGTTTAGCACGATCTCATACATGCAAAGTAGCAAGCTCGCAATGGATTATAACAAGTTCAATACAAGCATGTGGTTAGCTAGCCACACTTACATTGAGACCTTTATACTGCAAACTTTGCAGTCCCTGGTCGATCAATGGGGAAGATCAAGCTTCATATAAATAAATACAGTTAACTCTCACCAAATGCAGCACAATACAAATTATGAAACAAAACTAAAATCTTACAGCTAATGGCTTTTGTTCTTCAATGCTTTAGTTTTGATATATCTCTTTGTACTGTTTCAATTCTCTGAATGGATAAAGCAATGCCTTTTATGATAAATCAACAACCAATTGAAAAGTAATTATAACAAGAACTATCATAATGGAAAGTGACATTTCTATTTATTTAAATAATTATAAAAATAAAAACATAAGTATTGGAATCTAATGCAATAATTAAAACCAACAAACTGACTAGAAAAATTAATATCAGATGATGTTTTACAATTTAATAAATCCAGCTGACTAAAAAAAAAATCATAAAGTTTAAAGGTCATTTAAAAACTTCATGTTAGGGGCCATCCATTTAGTACATACACATGGAGGGGGGTAACCAAAATGCATACGCTTGCATATAGTGTGCGTTTCTACTGATAATGTATGTATGCATAAGTAACAGGGTGGAATGGTGTGAAACATCTATAATAATTTTACTAATATGTAACCTGTTACACTGGCTTCAGTCTCCGTTTGAATTTTAGCGGACGCTAGACAAACTTTGGTTTGGCATCAAGAGTATGTACACAGGTGGGGCACATTTTAATAAGTATGCATGGGGGGAGGATGAGGCCATTTTTTGCCAGATTTAGATTTGTGCATATGTAATAAATGGATGGTCAATTTATTTTGGGAACATCTGGCAATCCGCACTTGCTGTTGATGATATTCATTCATAGCTGGTGATGCCTATCTCTATCCACAGTGCTCAGTGAACCAACCTTTCTAAAAGTAATTGTCATAAATGGAAAATGAAACTTCCATGCTTTATGATTGTGTTAAAAACAACAAAATTAGTTTTTGAATCCTATACAATTATAATAAACAAATGGACTACAAACTTAAGATCACATGACTTTTTAAATATCTTAATAAATCCAACTCATAACCCACACCAAAATTGCCTACCCTTCTGCACATGAGATTCTCACGTGAGATCTAACACAGGTTAGTCTCATGTGCATTTTAACATGCAAATTAGGTAGAACTCACGTGAGAAATTGAATCTAACAAAATCTGAAAATAACATGAGCAGGAATTGTTAATATGTTGCTCACGTGAGCAAGATGTTGCTCACGTTTTGCTCACATGAAAAGTGCAGGATCTGAAATTAATATGTGCACAATTTTCCTCACATGAGCAAGAGTTTGCTCACATAAGCAAAAAAAACTCCAAAACAACTAGTATTTAATACGTACATTTTTGACAAAAGTTAAAAAAGAACAAAGTTTACTATCATAAAACTTGCAATTTAATAGCATTAGAGACTTTCAAGGTCATATTTAAATCTAACAAGGATGAGCATCTTTGAGTTCAGTTATAAATGTTTTAGCCAGGTTTCTCGCATGAGCAAAAAGAGAACTAGTGTGTGTGTGTGTGTGTGTGTGTGTGTGTGTGTGTGTATATATATATATATATATATATATGCATATAAAATTTTCAATTATTGTAATTATCGTATCACATGCATTAAATAATCAAAGTTCTTAAAGGTCATCATTAAACATACTGAAAAAAAACATATTTTAGCAAGCACACTATACAAGTTAAAGTTCCAAATCTGTATGAAATTCATGGCTTCACATGAAGACCATTCTTCAATGTTCCAGAAAATTTAACGCAAACGAAGCTTGTAATTAACAATACTGCTTCCGAGTCTTTCATCATGTACACACAGTCACATGCCAGTCTGCAAAAGTATTCATTTGGAAATTTTTCTCTTTGAATAGAGGCACTTCCTGTTTACCATTGAATTTAGGTTAGCTGGGTCTGTCTTGAACTGTTGAAAAATAAAATCTGAAATTGAAATGAAAAACTTAGTGCAAGTTTGTTTTGTTCCTTTTTTTGCATTTGTGATATTTTGTAAAAAGGAATGCATTTGTGATATTTTGTAAAAAGAAACTGGTGTAGATTCACTGGACAAGGCAAAAGCAAAACACAGTTATTATTGGTTTAAATGGCACTTTCAACACATTATTGGCTATCTCACACTGAGGAAATAGGACACACTGAAGCAGCCGACTGAGCCTGACCCAAGCAGGTATTGAAAACGCAACCCGTCGATCAAGTCTGATGCTCTATCTATATTGTTAAAATCAAGTTGTGAATTATATTGCAGAACAACATCATATATATAAAAAAAACATGATGCTAACATATGCAGTTTAACAAAGTTACATATGGCACATAATTTGTTTTAAAGCTTAACTAATGGGAACTTACAACAGCCTTCCTCTTCTTGAAATATTCAATGGTCTGTATCTTTTGTGTTTCTGCAGTTTTTCCTTTTTCTAGTGTCTTTCTTGCTGTAATTTCTGCTTTATTGTGTGTCTTCTTTGGTTTACTTTTGTTTTCTTTTTCATAGAGCTAAGCTGCCTCTCCTCTTGGTCTTCTAACAATTCACTTTCCATCTCAAGTATTTTTGCTGTTTTTTTTCGTTTCCTTCCTTGACACTGTTTTTCTGTTGCTTGTTCATTTGTCCAAGCCACAAGACCATCTTTTCCTTGCTTTCCTATTTCAAGAATTTTGTCTTGATTATCTGATAAAAAAGTCTCTGCTCCAGCTCTATCTGTAATAAATATATAACAAGAGTAAGTTGGTGTACGTGCATATGTATATTATTCATCCAATTTAGCTTATTTACACACTGGAGACTTAAAGGTCAAATGAAGCGATTTTTGATCTTCAAATTTAATAAGTAAAATGATTGATTATTATTTTGGAAGTAAAAAAAAACCTAATGAAATTAATTAAATCAATGTCGGGTGCACGTACCCGGTCATCAAAAGTCGAACGGTGCGCAAATGTGACCTGGCTTACTTCCCCTGAATTACCTCTTCTGCTGACGTCATACGTGCCATACAATTGTAAACAATATACGGCGTGGGTAGCAAGATAACAAAATGGATTATGTTTCTGATGAAAGTTCGACAGATTGTGAAGAAATGACAGACTTGACTTCGACGAAACCGTCAATAACACCATATATGTTTGAGCCAAGATTATCTTCGTTACAAAATGTTTCAAACAGACGCAAGCTCTGAGTCTCACTCAGACGACAGTCACCTTTCGACCGAAGAGAATGAAGACTCCTTACTTGACGAAGAGGTTGATGAAGTGAATCTTTGGTAAGATTTCTAACAAATACTTATATTAGGAACAAATTGCGATCGGGTTTTTAAAGTATTTGGTTACTGTTTTGCTCGTTTCATAAAGAGTTATAAAAAAGGGGGGGGGGTGTGATGTTTTGTTTTCAGACTATTTCCCTGCATGTGTCTAAGGACCTTACATTGTATATAATGTGCATATTTTTATTCTCATCTGCTTGAAAAAATTTAACTTTAAAAGTTCATCCGTATTGTCACCACAAATATAATGTTGATCAATTTGTTAGTGCATTTTACAGTTTATATGTAGATCTTGGAAAAAGTAGATTTTTTAATGAGATTAAACTGATTTAGCACACTACTTTAGTATATTCTTTTAATTGTTGCCGGTGTTCTTGTCAACACTACATGACAATGCAGACAAGAAGTGAGTCAAAGTGTTGCAAAGACACGAATATAGTGGATGTAAAAATGGAAGAAGCAGGCATTTCCTGCATAACAGAGCATGTTGGTTTCCAAGCAAACTATTTGAATGAACATGTTTTGGAAACATCTTATTATGAGTATTTGGAGGAACATGGACCAAATGATCAAAATATACATGAGTATATTCTTTTTACATTTGTTTTATTAAGGAATAAATGTTCTAGTTAAATAGTTCGTTTGCACCTTCTAGATAACACTAAACACGCAGTCTCTTTTCCCCCCAGATCAAGTTTTACCTTTTTATGTATAGTTTTCTTAATTATTAGAAATAAAACACAAAACAACAGCTGTTTATAGAGGTGTTAATAGTAATGCAAAATAAAAGTAGTAATAGATGATGAACATGACAGCAACAATAGAAATGAAATCAACTAAATTTAAAATAAATATATATACATGTATACATGATTATTCATCTGTACATCTATGTGCCACATTCAATTTTAATACCTCTTCAATGATTTTAAGAATATTTTTTTTTACAAACTATAGCTTATAGAAGATTTGTGCGATGGATTTATTGCTCAAATTGTCAGGAAGAAGTATTCAATATTGTGGATTTAAATATCCTAACTAAATTCTTAAAGAGACAAAACTGAACACAAATAATTTTAATTCTAGTTTAAATTGAATCTTGAAATATGTCTATCGACTATTTAAATTTTTGACCGTCTTTGCAATGCCTGTGCCAGAGGGGCTGGTCTAACTTTGTCTTCTCTTTGTCTGGCATCAAAGGCTTCTGAATAGCTGGTGTACATTTCCCGTCTGATCAGAAGTTCATCAAACAAGTCATCAATATAACCTGCAAACAATCAAATCAAACTGTTCATTACTTGAAACGAAGAAGAATAGATGGTTAGATCTGAATGCTATAATTTTTGTTAAAAATCAAACAAATAACTTACTGTATGTTTGTCCGGTTTTAATTTCTTTTGCAACTCCTTCTCCCTTACGCCCTTTTGGGAAGGACACATTAAACTGGTGACTGCCATCTAATGTCACCGCCTGACCTCTATTTACATTCTCATTGAAATGCAATGCGGCAAGATAAAGCCTGCAAAAAAAGATAATTTGAAGTTATTGAAATGATGAACGATTAAAACTACTTTTTTAAAAATATAACTTGTTGAAATGAACAGTATACTGGGTATTTATGACTTATGACATACAATTGTTTTTTTTCTCTTTTACTATATCAGTAAAACCAATTTGTGGTTACATAAGTGTAATAATTTTGGCAGTATAATTACCTTGCTTCCATCTGGGCATGGAAAAAGTGCAATGATTTTGGTGCAAAAAAGCAAATCACTCTGTGAAATGACTCTAGACTTGAAGTCTGTTCAGCTGGAGACAGCTTCTTTATGTCTGTTGCCAAGAGTCTACCCTTGACCACCTTTTCAACCTCTTTATGGGCTTTACTACCTGAAAAGATAAATGAAACAGATGGTACTGTTCTGTGTAATTTTTTTGTTACAATTTAGATTATTGAGTACTTATTAAATGCAAAAAAATAATTTATTGCAAATGATTACATGTATTCACTAAATTAAACAACTGTTACTGGTTCTTATTACTAACTGTTGATAACTGTTCATACCATATTTAATCCATTCTCTGTCATCAAGTTGTTCGTGTTCACATTGCAGAAATTTGTCTCCATGACCTCAATGAATGTTGGCAACATGATTAAGGATGGAGAACCATTTCTGCTGAAGAACTTCTCCATCACCAAAGCTGCTAGCAGCACACCAATACATGTGGTTGCTTATCGACTTTGCCCATCTACCCACGACGTCACACCCTTTTCTTTTTCCAGCTTCCTCTAATTTTTTGTACACACCTGTTTTGAAAAAATATTTTCATTTTAATATGGTCAAATAAATATAAATATAATATATTTATAAATATAAAATAAATGTCTCCTTGCCTTCATTAACGTTACATGTATTGTCATTCTCATCACTATCAGATGAATCCTTCAATACTTGAGCAAGTGTCTGCAAAAAATTTTTAAACAAATAAAATAAAATAATTTAACATCTTTATTTAGCAACAAAATCAATAAATTATAAAGGAATTTATGAAAAAAATCTTTGTATGACTGAAATTGTTAATTGTGTGGATAGCAATTATTCATGCTAATCATAACGAATGAGCAGTTGTTTACTGTATTAGTGATTATATCTTTTGACATAGTCCAGACTCCTGCTGTGCTTATCTCATGCATACAAAACCATTGTTCTTGGTTGAAATTCGAGAGATCTAGTTTATTAATGTTGGAAATCAGTTTAATTTTTTAAAAAATAATGATTAGTAAAACAATTCAATTATAAATTTAATTTTTTAAAAAATAATGATTAGTAAAACAATTCAATTATAAATTTAAGAAAGGAAAAAAAAACTACTTCAATTCTTTTTCTTTTTGCTACTGCACCCGATTGTCGTTGTTTTCTTTTGAGTGAATCCGCGTTTTCACATCCTTGTTTTTCCGATTCAAAATCGAAAATTGATGGTATTGCATCTCGTTTTAGCTGTAGTTTTTTCAATTTGTAACCGATTATCATTGCTAATGAAGGATCAACAACAAACTGGTCGATGGTAAAGTGCTTTGCACAAAGCCTCGAAGTTCTAGATGGACTAAAATCTTTCCTTTTTATTCGGGAAATCCAAACTTTTCTCCGCTTTTCGTCTTTCGGAAATTCAAATAATCCTACCCCTTGACCGTACCCAGTTTTACATTTAAAAGCGACGCAATACACCGTTTCACTGCTTATCGATTCACACAGGTAAACTTGCTTGTAAACAAAGCTTGTTTGGCACAAGTGACGTCATCAGCTAAGGGAAGTAAGCGATGTAAATATTATGGCGGGAAATATGTACCCGATCATTTTGATCGATTTAAATGGGGTATGATCATATTTTTCAATCATGAAACGTTAATAATGATTTTAAACACAAAACTGTACAACATTTTAAATAAATCGTATGACTCATAAAAAATCGTTTCATTTGACCTTTAATGTACTAGGAACCAGTAACCTAGAGAAAACCACCAGTTCCTGCGCAAGTCATTTTTATCAAGTATTTTGATCCTCCACCTGCACTATGAAAGTAGTGAAGACTAGTTAAACTTGTGGTGACTAGTGCATAGTGCGCTATTTGCTCATATAAATATACGGATGAGGCTACAGTTAACACGGCAACCGTGCACCTTAACTGGGAAAGACAATTCACACAGCGGCCATGTACCTCATTTGGAAAGATTATTCGTATGGCTGCCATTATATAATTTACATAAAGCTATTTGTACGGCTTCCACATACCTGATCTGCAAAATATACTCATTTTTGCAACTGATTAGCTTAAATTCCATATTTTGCACGTCATTGTAGTTAATACTTGTACAATGCTCTATACTCCTTCACCTCCGGTAGAAATATAAATTTTTGAATACTGAGTGAACCTCATGGTTAAAAACTCCAGCATTAGGCACAAAAAAATGAATGTGTGTTTCCTACTGCACTGGTTTTAAAATTAGGGTAGACAGGTAGGGTTTTTTAATTTTTTTTTTAACATTATATATAAATAAAATAATATTTCAAGTGCTTCAATATACTGGCAAAACAGGCTCAATTAGATGCACAAATCAATTTTGGCAATGTGATTTTTTTTTATTATAAAAAAAAAAAAAAAAATGGGGTGGGTGGGTGGGGTGAGCAGGGAAAAAGTGCTAGGGTACCCAATCGATCAACTTTTCCGTCATTCACTCAGAACAAACACTTTTTCTTTTTATTTTATGCTTAAACGAGTTTGCTAGCTAAAGTGTATTAAGAGTTTGCAACTAGCAGATTTCTTCGGTAATGTCAGTTGTCTAAAGTGTATTACGAGTTTGCAACTAGCAGATTTCTTCGGTAATGTCAGTTGTCTAGGCTACCATTTATGTTCTGCAGTGTTTTGTGTACATTTGCAAAGTAAATCTGAGTAACAATTCTTTCTTACTTCAAGATAAGAAAAGCATACACTGAGGCCCACCCACCCACCCCCAAAATATGTGTTTCCTCATTGCACTGGTTTTAAAATTAGATTTAAAATATTTTTTATTTTTTTTTGTAAACGTTATATATAAATCAAATAATAATTCAAGCGCTTGAAAGTACTGGGCAGAACTGGCTAATTAGATGCACAAATCAATTTCGGCAATGTGATTTTTTTTTAACCAAAAAAAAAAATTGGGGGTGGGGGTGGGGAAAAGTGCTAGGGTCAGCAACAAGAAACAGGGAACGTCGGCCAACTGGAAACATGTATTTACTTTTTTTTGGGCCTGAAAATGTACATTCACAAAGTAAATCCGAGTAACATAATTCTTTCTCAATTCAAGATGCCTTTGTACATATTTACTAAAAATGAAAAAATTAAAAAACAATTTGAGTGGTATTCGATCTTGAATCTTTTGCATGATATATCTGCATCATATTTCATCTGCAGTGACTGATATGTTGGTGCTGATATTTTTACACTTGTGTTTTGGCTGTCTATTTCAATCAAAATTCTGTAATGTTACAGTAAAATCGAATTATCAACATTTTTTCTCATGGGAAAACCGCTAATTCACGGACTAGCCTTTAATTGTTAATTGCACACCATATCATAATTATTGTAATCCAAACTGAGACAGACGCTGGTCGCAGTGTGAATATTGTTAGCGAACTAGCGAACGTCAAACATGAGAAAAGTCATTGTAAAATATAGTACATGGCCGCCATACAAAATAGATACCAAGGAACCTTTTTTTTTTTTTTATGGTCGTGGTATTTTGTAGTCCGATAAATCAGCCGCCAAACTTGTAATGGTATTGATGGGTATATATGTTATGTTTAGCAGAGTCTACATCATTCGGAATATTTTGGACTCGTCCCTGATGCATTGATCGGTCGCCGTGCGTATAGTCTTTTCTATTGTGGGCACGCGGCGGCCGTGCGAATAGAGTCTTTCCAAAAGTTGATACACGGTGACCGAGGGAATACACACTTCCTAAATATACACACCCCTCTTCCGCGTATCCTACCCCTACCCATTGACGGAGATATGAATCTATAGTAAAGAAAACAAGAGTGCATAATGTTTTGAGGGCTGTGCGAGTATAAACATTTGTCAGTATGACGTGCCAAGTTTCACAGCAAGGTACATAACGGCGAGAGTTTAGCTGCATTCACGAAATTCTTGCCGTCATGCATTAAGTTATGTATCCATATACCATGCAAGTTCCAAAGGTAAACTCTTACAAAATCCATGAGAACACAAAGATGTGTCAGTATGTGCAGCTTTAGATGATGACCATAATATACATGTATCAAATTTCAAAGAAGTTTTTTGGTTTGTTTTCTATTAGCTTTTTTGATGGCGAATAGCTTTAAATTTAAAAAGTATGTACGTCTGTAAAATGGAGGATCTGAGAGCATGAATTATTCTGATTTAATCATATCCCTTTTCCACACACTGAGCATAACATATGTGAAAATAGTAGAACGAAATGAGTAAACGTCACTTACCTTTTTCAAGGCAAAGAACCAGTCCTTCATAATCCTGAAATCTTCTAATATCCCTCCCACTTTCATCGATGTCTTCTGTTTCTTACTGGACTTTAACATCAGTACCGACGTGGAAATCACTAGAGGTTGATTTTATTTTATTTTTGTTAACAATGTCCACACTCTTGTCGTCATAGAAATATATAACAGCGAACATGTTGCAGGAGAACATAAAGTGACTTTCTTTCTAAGCAGCGTGGTCCTTGCTAAACGTTGCCCGCGCGCGAAATTCAGTCTCTTGGTTCAAATGTACTCTTCTACATGTACACTACAGGCCAGCGAGCAGCATCTGTTGAGTTCGTTTGAGGCGCCAAAGAGGGCGGACTGTTCGTAAACTTTTTGTTTTACGTGCCTTTGTATACATATTCACTCAAGTATGACTTAATTTTATAAATCAAATAAATTGTATTTTCGTTATCAGATATTTCTTAACAACTGTCCTATATAATAGAATTTGTGTCTTTCGTAAGTTAGTTAATATAGCTGTAGTTCATTTTTGATGTACATACAGTAGAATGGGATGCTCCATGCCCCACAGGACACTCTAATTGGTTCCAAAAAGCCCATCCTTTCATCATGTAATCAGATAGGTTGACAGTGGGAGATTAAGTTTCACACCAGCATCAACAATATTATCCGGCATCAATGGTTAGCAAAATGAAGCTTTTTATATTTATTCTAATGTCCAGTTCGGAGCAATTTTTTTTTAAAACTTTATTGTTATTGCCGATTTCAACTGAAATAAAAAGTAACAATATCACTGGTTTTAATTTTTTTTTTTTTTTTTTTGTGAAGTTAATTAAAGTTTACAAATCATACACAGATGCACTAAGCATAAAGAAACGTACAAAGATTAAAAGACAAATGAAATGACTGTTGAAAAATAAAACATTACATCAACATTATTATTATATAAATCGTGGACCGAGTATGTAATGGGGCCGAGTACGTAATGAGGCCGAGTATGTAAATGTGCCGAGTACGATATGGGCCGATTTGGGTGGGCCGAGTTAGTTATGGGCCGAGAACGTTAAGTGTGCCGACTCTGTTATGGGCCGAGTTATCCCGTAATCGGTTATACGAGATTTCAATGCCAAGTTTGTTTTGAAGAGTCTTTTGTTTTATGAATAGTGATACGTACATTAATATTGTTCAAACATATTCCTTGATACTTGTATAAACAATGTTGAAACAAATTCATTGATACTTGTATAAACAATGTCAGAAAATTATAAGATATCTGGTTATTGCTTAATTTGAGTAAAACTATGCATGTGCGAGACAAAGCTGTCACAAAAATATGTTTTCCGGTATCTGGCATGCATCAGAATTTTACTTTTCGGTTAACCGTTACGAGTTTATTTTTTATTTTTAAGACCACATCTTCATGCTTCAACGTGTACATACTTTTGCAGTCAAAAAGAGATGATTCTTGGGTCAAGGTAAAGAGTCAAACGCACTGTCATTAAATAAATTGACAGATTTTTTATATATGAAAACAACAAAGTAACAAGATTTGCAAAACAGAAACGATGTCTATTTGACGATACTTTGATCAGAATCAAAGTCCAAATTTCTCACGTGATAACTCACATGAGAAATTAGAACTCTGCCTTATTTTGAAACATGGTCAGATGTAATGGAAAATAATGTTTTCTAAGTTAAACTTTCTCATGTGAAGATTCAAATTCTCACGTGAGCAAAATCCGCACATGTGAGAATTTGGTTAGTTTTTCCATGGCTCACAAGATCTAACAAACTGCACACATGAGCTTGCAAAAATTCAATTTGCATACTTTTCTAACATGGTTCTCATGTGCAGCTTATGAGAAGCTCATGTGAATGGGTAAGATTTTTCTGTACGGGAAGCTGTTTTAAAGTAAAATGTCTTTAAAATCAGCACATTTCATTTAGGTAATGTCTAGCTGTGCCACACTTGCTGTTGATTATACTGTTGAACTCCTTCAATGTTTCTGATGCCTCACTCTCTTCACAGTGCTCCTTGATGTAATTTGTTGAAAAACACCAGATGAAGCAGCAAGCTGATGTTTATTAGGTGTTTTGTGCACTTGTATTGCATGCCCAGTAGCGAAATCACATTACACAATTTGCAAAACGTAGTTTTCTCCTTTACCAGATTGTTTTGCAAATCTAAACAGGCGGCACAATTGTCATTCCAGCTCTGTATTCTTGTCCTTCATGGAGAAAATTCTGAATGATTCTTCTTTCCTATTCAACTTTATTAAAAGTTGCATATTATGAAGATGAGATACAGTGACAGCGATAACTGTTTGCAAAATCCAATCTGGTTTGTAAATACAGGCATGGTAGCCTCGATTTCGAATGAACCAATCATATTGAAGAACTATTCCTATATACATGTGATACATTGCTATCATAATGGAACAAAGTGCCTATACTAAACTGAATATTGCAATGAATTTTTTAAAATTATTTTTAAATTATAAAAATACGTAATCTTGTTCAAAATATGGAGAGAAAAAAAATGGTATTGGTGTTATAGGCAGTCGAGTAATACACATAATTTTAAATGAACAGCTCAAGCTTTTAACTTCAATCCTTGGCATTAATGAACCTAAACAAGTGCTTTGTTTCTACAGGATGTATAAAGATGGAATCCTGTTTCAATCTTTACAGTATTCTGCAGTTTCAGAACTAAACTCGTACACTGTTATTTTCTATGAAAATAATGAATCAAGAAAATTTGGACATGTTGAGAAATATATTGAAGTTTATATACAGTGTCACAGAAATTGTACCATCAATTGTTTGTGTCAAGCACAATATTGTGCAGTCATAAAGGAACTGAGAAGTAATACTGAAGTTTCAATTGAAAATGGCATGATTGATGAAATCCTGTTAATATAGTCCCTCTGAAATCTAAGTATGTACAGTACGAAATAGTTCCAATTACAAATGTCAGAGACTTGTGTGTGTATATCCAATTAAATGATGGCAAGAACACTGCTTTTGCTTGTATGCCCCACAATTCTGTTGAATATGATAGATAAATATTCATTCATGTACTAAGTCTGGACCATGTAGACATGTACATCATATATATATATATATATATATATATATATATATATATATATATATATATATATATATATATATATATATATATATATATATAATATTTTACACATTTTGACTACTACTCTTTTTATGAATGTACTTATCCTTGAAGCTTAGTACATATTTTATTGTTGCAATAGATTAGCTTTTGTTGTCTAAAGACACCTCATCTTGTAAAAATCTGTGCATCATATATATATATATATATATATATATATATATATATATATATATATATATATATATATATATATATATATATATATATATACACATGTACAAATGTAAATGTAGAGGGATGGCCTGACCAAATGAGCTTCTTTTAATAAAGTCATTATTATTATTATTTTACCAGGGGTGGCCAACTAGACGACCTAGCAAATAACTATTAGAAGTTGAATTTCAATACCTTTTTCAAAACAAGTCAAGATTATTGTTTTGATATACAAATTAATGATTTTATACCAAAAAATGTTACATTTTCTAGTAATTTAATTTTTCACCAGATCATTTTATAGATGATTAATTTATCTGCAGGGTTTGCTAGCAGGATTGTACAAACAACTTTACTTGAATGTAGCCAAATTACTTCTACGAGCTCAGTGCGAGCTCCCTTGTAGTCTGCGAGGTACAGTTAAAAGATCATAAGAAGCATGCTACGAGCTATCACAAGCTCGTGCAAGCTTGATTAAGGATTGCATTTTTATAAGGGAAGAGCCTCTGCAAACTGAAGGACCACATTAAGTTGACCAGGTTTTATAAGGTGGTAATGTGCCTCGTCACTGTCTGGAGTGAAATGAAAGGCCTTGAAAGCATTACCTCCTTCATAATCTTTGTATGAAATGCCATAGTTTAGATTGGTATCCAGCTGTCTAGTGACTTTATACCGGGACAAGAAGGATCTAATGTAATTCGTCTGCTCAAAGTTAAGTTTGAAGGGTCTAGTACACAAGGTCTGACCATCTCAGCTGACTTTGATCTTGGACACTTTGTAATGCTTAAACTTGAAAGGATTGACTGTGATGACTCTATCGAGGGCTTTATTCATGATGATGCCAATGATTAAACATTCTGTCCTTGAAAAAGATAATCTTCGATCTTGGATCCAGTGGCATTGGTGAAGATTTTCTAGTTACACTAGGTAGGGTAAGTGTCCATGCTAATTTGGATCTATCTATCTGTCTATCTGTCTGTCTGTCTGTCTGTCTGTGGCCCTGATTGGTTTAAAGCACTCTCCGTTACGGATGTTATGGATCACTGCCATATCACCTCTGTTTGTGTGGGTTTGAGATTGGGTATGTGAGAAAGCTTGCCAGTAGCTTCTAGTGGGTCAGTGTTTCTTTCTTGGATTTTCCCGAGTTCTTCCTACACCATTAATACTGGCTGCCATGGATAGCCCATTGTGTGCTGAAAAAATGGTATTAAACCCTACAACAACAACAACCTACCCACCCACCCACCCATCCATCCATCATTTTTATTTTATATACTGAATTTTCATCCACATCCATAAAGCAATGCCTTAGAGATTGCAATACACGTATTTATATGGTACTGTACTATTTATATGTGCCAGTGTAATACTTAAGTCACCATCTGAGTGCTTAAAACATAATCAGTATATAAATATACATTTTTTACATGTACAGTGATAGTAGATTTGCCCTCGTGTGTTCATCCACTATTTTGGTACATTAAAAAGCTAGTTATTTTTGTTTTACAGAAAGAAGAGTATGGAGATGTTGGTAACTAATAACATCTTTAGCTTGCATCTTGTGAAGTGTTTCATGTTATGGCTGTCAGAATAAAAAAGGAATTGCTTGCTTGTCCTTTTTAAGAGAATTTGACTATAGTAAGAATACTACATGGTTAACTCCCAAACATTTGTATTAACAATACCCCATTTTCCCAGCACTGATTTTGTGATCTCCAAAACCTGATGTAGTAACAATACTACATTGCCCTCCACCAAGAACATGTAGTAACAATACCCTATTTCCCAGCACTGATTTGTTTTCTTCACAATATGATGTAGTAACAATACTACATAGCTCTCCACCAGGCCCATATAGTAACAATACCCTATTTCCCAGCACTGATTTGTTTTCTTCAAAATATGATGTAGTAACAATACTGCATAGCTCTCCACCAAACCCATGTAGTGGCAATACTCTATTCCCAGCACTGATTTTGTGATCTCTAAAACCTGATGTAGTAACAATACTACATAGCTCTCCACCAAACCCATGTATTTTTTTAATTAAATATGCAAAGTCATGAGAATTTTAAAAATAATTTGAAAATATGAAATGTTCATGGGCATCAACAATTCAGTGTCGCACAAAAGAGTTGGAGAAAATAAAATAATTTGATGAATTTGTGAAGGCCAGAAGAGAAGATCATTTTGCCTACAATATGGTAATTAACATGGATGAAACTTGAGTGTACTTTGATCTCACTGCTGATGGACTGATCATAAAATGGGGGTTAAAAGTGTGTGAATTTGCATGACTGGTGCAGATTGAGGACAAATATCTGACTTGAGTTCTTGCAGTTTCTACTTAAAGAGTCGTTTTGCCTCCAATGATAATTATTCACAGCATGAGAAAGGTAAACCAATATTCATGAACGAAAATAATGGATCATACATTTGCAGGAGAAGGGTTGTGAAGATGAAATGATGATGCAGTGGACTAAAGAGTTTTATCTCATTTGCACAGTTTTATATTTTTTTACTATAAAACTGAAGCTGTAATTTTGGAATGATTTATAAGTTGTCCCACAACTTACTACTAAAAAAATACAGAACATACAGTGCACAAAAAATGATTTCAAAAATTAATTTATTATGTCCCAACAAATATGGTGTCTTAACATATATGGTAACTACAGTAATACTGCTACAGAGATGAAGTTTACTGATATGCATTAATGTTGTTTGTTAATGTGATAATATTACCATATTGTTACTCCTGACAGTCTTGCTGTAGTGATGTTACTTGCTAATGATTCTTTACTACTTTGTTACATCAAAACTCTTGCAGTAATATTACCTTATTTGTAAGGTAATTGTTGAGTATCATTGTTTTAATCTCCAAACCCATTAGTAGGTATTATTACAATATAGATGAAGTTTAAAGCCATGCCATAATGTTAGTTGCTGCATTTCTACATTGTTAAAGTTGAAATCCTTTTCTAATAATGCTATTCCAAGGAGACTGTAGGGGCCCCGAGTGGCTGAGTGGTCTAAAGCGCTGTCCGTTACAGATCACTGCCATCTCACATCTGTCTGTGTGGGTTCGAGTCTAAGATTCGGCTAATGTAGTTATGTGAAAAAGCTTGCCAGTAGCTTCTCGTGGGTCGGTGGTTCTTTCCAGGGGGTTTCTGGGTTTTTCCTCCACCATTAATACTGGCCACCATGTATAGCCTATCTTGTGCTGAAAAATGGCATTAAACCATAAACAAAATATTAAAAAACCAAGGAGACTACATTAATCTGAAGCTGTCATCACCAGCCTGCTTTAATAGTATGGCCAGTAATAATACAGTCTAGTTGAAATTGTTGAAGGTATTATTTATACAAGATATTCAGTATATTGAAGTACTTGTACACAATATTTTAATCATCATAAAATATAGATATTTTCAACAGTAGTACAAGGCACAAATTCTTTCTCACTTAACAGAATTAAAATGTCAGTAGCGTCTCATGCTGTTATTTCTGATATTTCTTCCATGTAAGACAGATATTTGGGTCATTCTTTCATTAGGAGGTTGTTTCAGTTTCATATATATTCTGTTCTGTTCTTCCATTGATCTCTTTTCAGCATATAGCCTACACATAGAGTCATTGTCTCCACTAAGTGTTTTCCTCATCAATTTTCTGAAACGATAAAATAGCTTATTTGAATTCATTGCAGACACTAGCATGGAAGTTTTGTTAATACTATCAGGATCAACAATTCACATCTCATACAAGTAGTCTAAACATATACTCTCAATACCTGAATCAATGATCTTGAATAATTTAAAACTCCTGATATTATATTTAGAGTAACTACTACAGATATTGCATTATTTGCTTATATTATTAAAATAAAACATATTTACCATGTTTAATCACAGAAAAGCTACTTAGGTCTTATCTCTAGGAAGTTGTTGTTTAAGTTATGTTTGCTTCTGATTTGAAATGGTTGTTGCTGGTGAGCAATAATATTACCATCAAGATTCAGATTTCTCTTACTTGATTGTCCATATTTATATTCAAAGCATAACTAAATCTATTTCTATTGTACTGATAATATTAATCACAATTGTCAACCAGAGACTAACCTTTCCAGTTGAATCATGCACTGTCTTGAGTAAAACATTCATAATTAAATTGGAGTCATTACAGTATTCATTGAGGTCCACATAGGTGTAAAATGATTCAGTACTCCCTGTACATGAGACTTCAAGAGGCTTGATAGATTAAACCCCTGCAGACAACATGGATAAAAACATATTGAATACTCTCAGTACGGGAGGGGGGGGGCAGGTAGGGCATTCACCCTAGGCGCCGGTGGCTAGGGGGGGCCAACTAGGACCCAAAGTATCAACATAACTGCGCAACAGAGGCAGCCAGGGGTGCAGATTTGGGTATATTGCCCTGGGCACCACAAATTTGGGTGTTTTGCACTGTGCACCAAATATCCTCGCTATGCCACTGAGTAGTTTGAATGCATGTCTTATCACCAGAAGGATGCATGTTTGATTTTTCGCCTGAATAGGCTGGGTCAGATGCCATGGTATGTCTCAAGGAAAGGCACTTAACTCCAACTGCCTCTGCTTGATATAAACCTACCAATTCTTACTTTTACTTTATACAATACACCAAATTCAATGCATGAACTATAAAATACTTGAAAACCCACTAAATCCTCTACTTTTATTAGACTCATAGGAGGTGATATCTAAGATTTGTATATACATTATACATGCATATTATTTTATGCAAATAATATTCTATGTTATTTTAAGGCTGACTAAATGAATGTAGATGTGAAATATGCATGGCTACTTTCTTGCTAAAAATGCAATTCTGGACAAAGTGCATACATTTGATGTTGTCACATGAAAACCAAGGATAACTAACATCATAACCATCTTTACATGATGAACTGACCATTTAAGTGATAAGTTTATCTTCTGCATTAAGTTGTGTCCCTCTTCCAGTTTTGAGGCTTAAACTGCATGCAAGAACTGAAAACTACATCAACTGATTTACAGATATTTCTTTATTGTTGTGATGTGCTTATATTGTTACAGCAAGAACTGTAAACATTCTGCAAATACCTAGATCTACAAATTGTCTTGTTCCACACCACCTTGTTAATTAATAAATGATGACACATTTTAATCAGAAGTAGATTATTGAAGAATCATATAAAATAATGTAATTGCAAACTGCTACATCTGAAATCAAAATTGGTAGAATTAATTACAATTAATTACAAGCAGAAAAGATAGAATCCTCAAATACATTGCATTTATTTTAATGTTTATAAATATTTTGTGGTATAACATTTAAGATGCTACATACCTTGGTCCCTTCAGTAAATGATGGGTTTTCCATCCGGATATTCGGGAAGCAACTGTTTGAATCTGTCGGTTTGGTAGAAGTTATTGATGATCCAAATGCATCAACATTATCTTTCTTAGTCATGTTATCTTCTTGAAAAATGATGTGTTACTCTGTAACTGATGTATCTGAAGCACCATGACTTTTTGACCGATCTTATTGCAATGAACTTCCCAATTTATCAATAAGTGATATGCCCAGAACTTCAATACTTTTGGATATATCATCATCCTGCCATACATAATTGTCAATTAATGAGGTTCCTAAAGCATTATTATTATCAGTTTCATAATTGTTCTCCATGGAGTTGCCTAGTTCATCAAAGGCAAAGTCTGTTTCACTGGCCATTTTTCAGTGTTAAATTGCAATACATTCACAGATTTAATTCAGGCAGCTTATAATACTATCACATTTATTAAAGCCATATGATAAATTTTACTGCTAGATATTAGCAGTTATAATACAAAGCATTGGGCATTACATGAACCACATCTCGCCCCTGCGAAAAAAAGTTCATGACTTCATGAATAATCATGAACTATTCATGAAGGTTCATGAACGTTCTTGAAGTGTTCATCATCCGTTCATCATTTTTGTTCATGAACAAATATTCATAAACGTTCATGAACTAAGTTCATGAACACTTCAAGAACTTTGATGAAACACAATTTTGAAGTTCATGAACACAATGATGAATTTTCATGAACCATTATAACTAAGTTAAAAAAATCATTCAAATATCAATGTGAGTTCTTTGTTCAAGAACAATTCAAGAACTTTAATGAACAACTTTGATAATGTATTGAAACTGTTTAGGACAATTGTCAACACCATTATATTCCTGAAAATACACCATACACTTCTTTACAAGATTTGTTTCATAAATTAAACATTAACAAAATTAAACTTGAGATTTGTATTCTGATACTCTGAGGTAGTTTTAAATTACAAGATTTTTCAAATACCTTCTGTTGAGTCAATTAACAAAACATACATAGTACATGTATCTGCAGAAATAAAGCTGCAATTCTTTACTTGAAAACACTATGCCCATGTATATTAGGCATTCTAGCAATAAACTGTTGTTGCGCATCATTGATTTTCACATCAATCAGGAACACATTTTCAACAAATGTCTCCACTGACACCAGTTCACAATGGGAGTTGATTTGTACAGATACAAGATGTTTTCCAGCAGAAAAATGTCAGAATTGTTAGTACGAAGCAGTGAGAGAGCAACTGCATATATCTTTCTGTCCTCTTCAAGCATAACAAAATATTTGACCATCACAGCTTTACCTTCATCTGTCAGCACAGCATTATACACTCTTCTTGTCATCCTAGAGTAGCTTGCAGAATAAAATCGTCTCCCATTCAACACTATTCTTGTGACCCTTTTCACATGTGATACATCATTTGTACATAGCTTTGAAAGAATAGCAGCTGTGTACTCATCTTCAGACAATATCTTGACAGCACCAGCAATGTCACAATTATCAGCTTTTTTTAGATTTGTCCACGTTTTGTTTGAATTTAGCTGAAGAGCATTTCTCAAAAGGCTCTGTGCTTCCTTGAATTTAATTATTTGATGCATTACATTGCCTGTTCCATGCACTGCCTGCAGAATCATGGAATTGGAATCTTTAAATGAAAAACAACTCCAACACCAAAGAGGACCTAATCTGCTTACATAGCTGCATAAATGAGATCCTATATTGTGAACATTTAAGCCACATGAGCCACCTGAGTAAAGCTCACAAAACTGTGAATAAAACAAATTCAATAAATGCTCAGCTCTTTGTAGCTTATCTTGAGTGATGGTATCTCCAAGAAGTATATATATACCTTCAGATAATAAAGCAAAGTGCTCTAAATACACATCCTTCAGGATACCAACAAGATAAGGAAGTGCATAATAAATTAACCATGCTTGTAATTCTGTAGCTTTTAAACTAGTGTAATGCTTTTCAAGGTCCCTTGGTAGCCTTTCAATGAATTCTGGTGGCTGAATGTATTTTAGTCGTTTGGAAATAAGTTTGAGCTTGCTGCCTACAAAATAGTCCTTCTTGGATTCAGTTGATGAGAACCATTTGTACATTAATGTTTTTGTAACTCCTAACAGAACACCATGCATATAGTCGGGAGGGATTCCAGTCACAAAATTAAATTCTTTCAACTCTGCCATTCCTGATAATCCTTTGAAACCTTTAATTCTGTGCCTTTCATCTGAATTTTCCATTGCAGACCGGATGCTTCCTTCTGTCCTTAGTAAATACTTTTCTTCTTCTTTTCTGTAGGGAAAACACCTACTATACCCTTTACCTTGCCTAACTGTCATACCTGGGTCTTCACAAGTAATACATGATTCGGCACCATTATAAAGGGTCATATTCAAAATCCCTGCCTTTGCGGGCAAGTCAAGAGTTGCACAAATTACAGCAAGTTTAACAACAGTCTCTTGGTTGTCTAAAATCAAGGGAATGCCATTATCATATTGATCATTTAGTGTGACACAGAAAGATTGCAAGTATTGTTTGAAAGGAGGTTTTCCTTTACCCTGCCATATTCCAGCAAGAATCATGTTGTCCCTTGCAAATCGAGCACGTGGACTAAGTTCATTGACAACCAAAAATAGTGGCCATAATTCCACTTTCAAAGAAGAGTACAAGTTAATTCCATCTGTATTAAACACAGCTGTAAGGTTGGTGTTGGTTTCTCCATTTAAAAAGTTGTTGTCTTTAGTTAAACCTTTATATACTAAACCATCTGCTATATCTGTCACATTTTCCGGTGTCCTCTTGTGCCTCTCTTGGGTAAGCTGCTTATTTTTTTTTACATCTTCCCATATCCCTGCAAGTAGAAAAATAACATCAATTCATTAGTTATTGTGGGGGACAAATATTTAAGGCTTTGCTGTTGCTTACATTAAGCATAAATTGAAAAACTATGTGGACACAACAGGTCAGAGTTACCATTCATGTAGCTCAAGTTTGTAACAATCTAAAAATGTGTTTATTTTCTTTTTAATTAGAAGACCAGAACATTCTGGCGATGCACATGCATATTTGTCAACTTCATTTGGAAACCGCTCTTTACAAAGTTCACAATAATGGATTTCATTTGTAATATCACTACCTAGCATGTCCCACATCTTGTCATAACTTAACTCTCCAAGTGGTGAGTAATCTGGAAATGCTTTTTGCATTGTTGAGATTACATCTATGCATGAAGAAGCTGTAAATTTGTTTCTTAAAAAACATGACATAATTGTCATTTCCTTTTCTCTATTGGGTGATAGATAGTCCTCTTGATCAGATGAAAAATCTGACACACTAGAATGGGAGGAATCATAGTTTATACTGTCTTCATTATCTGAGAAATCATTGCATACAGTATCATCATCACTGTCATCATCACCACCATCATCTTCAGCACTGACACAAATCACTTTGACTTTTCATTTCATCATTACAAATGTTTTCATACTGTGAATTAGCACCACAGTTTTCTCTTGAAGCATCAACTATTGGCACTACAATTTCCTCATTCGCAATCTCCAGATTTTCTGGATGACCCTCCAGGGTACTTCCGTTGTAATCATTCAGGATGCTTTCAGTTGCCATAGGAACAAAATCTGAAATATGTGCAACAATTTAACTGCAGTAAACTTATTGCATTTTAGAGTTATGTCAGCATCTTAATGAAATTAGCTTCTTGATATATTGGAGGATTTTATATGTCTACATAAACAGACCAGTAAATATTTATGTACTGGTCTCACATGCCAAAAGTAAAATGTCTACAGTAAATGGATGTAAAACAAACACTACATGCAACACACAGCCAACGAATCCTATATAATAAATACATTACATATCCACTAAAGTTTGTCAAGATTATATTACAATACTGATCATAAAAGTTTTGGAACAAAGTGATTTTTTAACGCAGTATAATACAGCTGTCATAAGGAAGGGTTTTAAAGATGGCATCATACCTTTCATTTCGCTGCTTCTTGACATTACTGTGCTGTTATTTATTTCTAATTTTCTCATCAGAGTACTTCGTGGAATTTCAATAATGGGTTCATCTAAATACCTCTTTGTCACTCGTTTCAATGGACCTAGAATAGGTAAACATTATTAGTTTTAGGTCAATCATTAAATTCATCATAACAATGCATTATCATGAACTGAGATGCAAGAACAAATTGTTATCCAAACACATCAGACTACACAATTTATGCTACTGATGAGTATATTGATATAAATATGGTTTCTAAAAAACAATGGATTTGTTTAATATCATGGAAGCAATGGTGAATATATAAAATCTACATCATAATGTACGTGAATTTTTTGTGCATTAAAAAATATCTTTAAAATATCTATGCATTTCTAACTTTATCAATTAAAACTAGTTTTTTGTTTTTATCCCCCCAAAAATGTTGCTTAAATATCAACATGAATTGCACAAAGGATCTCCCAGATTGGTTGCCAATCAATGGAATTTTTGGCTTTATATTGATGGCGGGATAATGGTTTACAAACAATTTAAGTGATATATTGAGATGCTCTTGACCACTAACAAAATTCCAAAATATAACACAAGAGTGCATGCAGGGAGACTCTATTTCATAACAAAATGCAATTTGTGATAGTTAATAGGTTTTACTGGAAGTCTCCAATGCTAGTCTCGGATATACTCCCATATTGATTTACCATTGGTAGATTCCCATAACAGGCTAAAATTCATGAGTCTAACTCTGCCATAATTATTGATGTCAAGTTCAGAATTTCAGAAGATATCAAGGTTTCCTAGATATAAAAAGAATTTCAAACTTTTGACACGAAAAGAAAATGTATACTTAATGGGGCAATTATTATTTTAAAAAATTCTGAGACTACTACAGTATATTATTCATGATACATACGAAACCTGCACGAATATAATTTGCCTTTGTTGCAGTACTTACTCAAATTGTGTGCTGAATACAAAATGGTACAAAAATCCAAATTACATACACTTGCACATTTAGCCTTCTTTCTATCTTGACCAGGAAGATAGCTATTGTTAAGCATGCAAAACTGTAGTGTAAAGGATGTTCCCATATTACCTATTATTATCAATCATTATTTAGTATAACTGGAGTTCTAGCTTGTGTAATAGGAGAGTTAGAAATCTACAAATCATCTAAAGGCTTACTCTGGTTTTGAGAGCACATAAAATCACTTCTTTGATATGAATCATGTAGTATGAAAACTGGTCTCAGGGTGGAAGGGACAGTTTGTATGATCAAATTTAATGCTGCTTGTTTGTTTGTTTTTTGTTTTTTTATGGTTTAATGCCATTTTTAAGCACAATATAGGCTATACATGGCGGCCAGTATTAATGGTGGAGGAAGAACCCGCCCCCCCCCCAGAAAGAACCAACAAACAACGAGTAGCTACTGGCAAGCTTTCTCACATAACTACATTAGCCGAATCTTAGGGGGCAGGGTCCAGTTTTTATGTACAAATTTAATGTCGCATGCACCTGCCTAATATAAAAATTCATTAAAAGTATAATACGTGAGTGAGGTCAAAAAGGTCCATATTTTTGGATAGGTATTATGTAGCGCAACATAATCATATCACACACTTGACCTGACAAGTCTACTGAAGTTCTTAGAATAAAATGTTTATGTACCCCAACCCATATTTTATACATGCATTTTTCACATCCGAAGGCCATTTTTGACAGCATGTGGTGCTCACAGTGCAAACGCAAGGCCTTTCCCGGAATGAAAATTTTGATAAACATTGTCTACTAAATAGCTTGATGCAATTCATAACAGTTGTCATCCATGCCGTTTTTGAGATATTCTACTTGCCTTGAACCCACGTGTCTACTTCTATGAGAGGCTAGCTCTTCTTCCTAGCCGACTATTGGTATTTCACTATTAACATTCTGCAGAGTAACTATGGAAAGTGTACATGTCTGACATCAATTGCAAGAACAACACAGGCCTGAAACACCTAGTTTACAAATTTATCCATATCTTTAACTATTATACAATAGTAGCTCAAAAACTCACACCATACCCTTAAGTTAAGAAATTTGCCAGGGGCCAATTTACGAAACTGGACCCTGCCACCTTAGATTCCAACCCACGCAGATAGAGGTAAGATGGTAGTGATCTGTAACGGACAGCGCTTTAGACCACTCTGCCACTCAGGGCCCCTAAATTTAATGTTGCATCCACCTGTCAAATAATTTTCTTTTTAAAATTTGTTAAAATAATAAACAATACACTAGTGAGGTCAAATAGGTCCAAAACATGAGAATATCACTCACTTGGCCTGACAAATCAATGAAGAATAAAAAGTTGTTGCACCACACACCCAAATTTGTACATGCATTTTTCATGTTTGAAATCCTGCCATGTTTGATAGTATATGATGTTTCTAGTGCAAACACCAGCCCTTTCCCTGAGTAATAATTTTGAAAAACATTGCCTACTTAATAGCTAGATGCAAGTCAAAATATTTGTTATCCACGCTGTTTTTGAGATATTCTACTTGCCTTGAACCAACATGTATATTGCTATAACTGGCTAGCTATGTTTCCTAGCTGACTATTGTTATTTCATTGGCTACATAATGTGTAGTGATTATATGAGGTGTACATGCCTCACATCAATTTCAAGAATAAAACAAACCTAAAAGACCTAATTAACAAATATATTCGTATCTTTGATAATAATATCTTACAAATGTCACACCATAGCCTAAAGTTAAGAAATTTGCCATGTCCACGATATCTTTAATACCTTGAGGGTGGAGTTGGTAGTTGGTGATGGGTATCCATTGGTAAGCCAAAATCAAAAGATGCTTCACAAATAACAACTGAACAGCAATGAAGCAGACTACACAGGCTGCATCATTTTGATTGCTGTAGATATTTTAGATAAAAAGTATAAAAAGCAAAGTTAAAAGACAAAAAAAAATAATCACAACAATAATCTTATTGAAGTACAGGGCATTGTTTTTTACCATTTTAAACATACTCCTGCAACATATAAGATAGTTCTCTTAACAACATTGACAATTTGTGTTTTAGATATCACCTGTCACTTTGTTTACTTCTTCTCTTTCCTCTATTCTCGTTATCTAACAATCTTACTTGGTCTATTCACATTAAACACATTTCATAAAAAGTTAATTCTTAACTTTGGATACTGAGAAAAATCAAAACATACATTCTTCTTCAGTATAGGGTCATCTTTTATAAAAGTTATATTCAGCCATATCTTGACTACCATAATGTAATTTTGGGTAACACCTCTAATTCAAACATAACACTTAAAGACTCCTAAAAGAGAGTTTGCATTTCATTCTAGATCAATGTATAGACAGTTTTCAGGATGCAATGAATACAGTAAAGGTTTTAAAAATACATGAAAAAAATATCTTTTTAGAAATGGCAAATTGATGTATAAAGTATCCAGAAAAGCCATTTCATGTCTATCTACGCAACAACTTTCACCAAAGATCTGCTGATGGTACTCCAAATTTAAGATCCATAAGAAGAAAAAATTACATTATACCAAGTCCAAAGAAGGAATTGTTTAAAAACGTTTTCAATATACTGGTCCACTGGTATGGAACAACAATTTCAACATTCCCAGTGACATAAGGCAGGCTCCGAGCATTTCTTCTTTTCATAATCAATGTCTTAAATAGATGCAATTTTTAGAAAATTGAACAGTTCTAGTACCAAAAATATACTGCCTGCTTTTCTGTAATTTTGCATCATTTTCAAAGCTGAATTTGTAAGTGAAGGCTGATATTTTATGTTTTATAAATGTTTATGTTTTCACAGATGCCTGTGCATGTGTTCCAGGCTTGATACTTTGAATTTTAAAATTACCTAATTATTTAGTGTGAAGCCAGACTCTTCACATCATGTTGTATATACTGTATATATTGTACATAACATAAGGTAGATTAGCTCTGCAGCTAATTGAGTTACTTTCTCTAAATAAAGACTTTATTATACAAAATAAAACTGGAAGTATAATAAGGTGAAGAATATTATTTAGATTGGAATACATCTTATTTTATATATGTAGGTACATGTATTTCACTCTCTATAGAGTTAGATGATATGTCAGCTTAATTATGAAAGCAGATTTAGAGAATTTATTTATTTTTACAGTTGTCGGTATGGCCATGTTTATTTAATGCTTCTTTTAAAGGAAAATAAACATATAGCAGTTGTACATACACATCAGTAGAGTAATTTTAAAGGTAATAATGCAGTAAATTTTTAATGTGCTATTTGTCTCTTAGGAGATTGGTAATAAGAGAAAATAATCATTTAAAATAGTAACAAAATGCATATATTGACAACAGATTAAACTTGTAATAACAAGCAAATGTTGAGTCTAGTAATAACATGCATATATGTGTATAGGTCAAAGTATTTGTGTTTATATATGTATGTGTACTAAATATGTGTATGTGTAGAAAATGCTTACAATAAAGATATGTTCTTTTTTCTTGCACTCTCTGTCCTTAAGACACTGCCGACATATATGTCACCCTCTTTCTTTTTCTCTCTGTAAAGTAGCCAATATTAAGTTCTGTATTCAGCTTAGTTTGTTGACCAATATTCCTTGTAAAGTAACCTGCTTATAATAAATTATTAGCTAGTCAATCAGATGGTTTCCTGACCCACTGTTGCTTATTTTTGGGGAATAATTTTAAAAAATGTCCCTTTCTACTATGGCAGTGGTGGCATAAAAACATGCAAACATGAAATAAGTGTGATTTCTCAACATTAATAATATTCCTGTTTTCCCAAATTGTTCTGTTAGAATTGTTTGCATTATTTTGTATCACATTTGTGCAAATCAGATTTCACTGATGCATACAACACATGATTAGTACATTGTAATGCTAAAGTTACCTACTATTTATTTGTTTATTTGATCTGATGCAAATAAACTTATTTTTCCATTAGTCATTCTTTAACAGTAATTTATTGTCATATTAATACATTTTTTGTTAGGATCCTAAGTTTGCTAACATGGATACAACCTAAGCCCAATTTGCAAACATGTCAAAAATTTGTTTATATTACTGGTATGTAGTTTTAACATACACAGTCTATAAACATAACATTGATAAGAATATATATATATATATATATATATATATATATATATATAAATGTGTGTGTGTGTTTGTGTGTATATGTAATGGGGTGGTGGTAGATATAATGTGATTATATGTCCCATTTCGTTTGATATTAAATTGAAATTCTATGTGGGAAACATTTTGACCCTTATTTAGGGTAGCAATCATAATTGCACATGTCTGGATTCATTTTATCTTTCTACTTTGTGCCTATGTCACTGGAAATCATCAATTTGTGACAGTTTGACAGGGAAATACAGTTCCTTGTGCTCCTAATAGTCTGTTTCTTTATAAACAAAATGCTTAATTTTAAACTACCAGTAACAGCTCTCCCTGACCAGTCTTAGTAGAATGGCCATTTGATACAGGCCTGTCCAGACAAATTTAATTAATGGTTCTCTGGTCTCAGCTAATGTGTTCCAAATAGATCAGCATAAAGTTGCCTTCTCACAATATATAAGAATTCACTGGCCATGAAATGCTGTCAAATACAGGTTGAAGATGATTTACTTGGTATATGCAACTTGTTTTCATTGATCCAGTGCTTCCCTTTACCCTCAATTCAGAGACCCCCAATTGTTTAATTGACCCTCAGTTTTCATACAGTTCATTTGTTGTTTACTTAGTCTGATCCCCAGTTTTGACACCAAGGAGATTTTTGACTCTCAGTCATGCATCCCTAGGGGATACACTTATTGATCTCAAAGAGTTTCATCCAAGATTTATTTTGCAGCTGGCTTCCTTGCAACACATATTTCTGCAAATTTATCTTTTTTCAGTGAAGATGGAATGTGTTATTGCTGCCAAACACTGCAGTGGAAAACCTTGATGTGAACTTTTTATGTACCCTTACATAAAGTTTCTTGTCATACAAAAAGTATCTTGAATTTCTTTTCTTTCAGCACCACCATCCCCCGTAAGGCAGTTTTACTTCTACAGGTTTTTAGAAAAATACATAGAATTTTTCTTTGTACCTGGATTCAATGGAGGATATCAGCAAACGTTCACAATCCAGTTTAAACCATCAGGGAGTTTGGATGAATCCTGGAAAAACACAAGCATAAATTGCTTATCAGAGAAAGATCAACTAATCGTTTAACAAAGTATTGGTCTTAATTGGCAGCTTGTCGACATAAACGTTTTGAAAAAAAGGATTTGTTCAAGCTGGGACCAAGGGCTTCTGTCAACATATACGTTTTTCTTTTATCGTGACATCGATATAAGCATGACAATTTGATAGTAATAGTAGACCATGGGACCGGGACTTTGCTTTTTTGTCGACATTGGCGGATTGTCGAGATAAGCAATGTCGATATAAATGGGTAGGACTGTGTGTGTGTGTATATATATATATATATATATATATATATATATATATATATATATATATATATATATATACGTTTGAGAGAAACGATAGACATAGGTAAATACAAAGAGATACAAGATCGGAACTTAGCAGAATGGGGCGAAGACATAACATATATTAATATGGAAAGATAGGTACATAATTATTGGAATGGGCAACCAAATCATGGGACCATATAACTAAGCTGTATTGTAGAACTTGGTGGACAGAACATTGTTATGACTATATATATTGATATCAACTGTAGAGTGCTAAATTGACTTAGTATTTTAAATATATACCTCTCACCTGGAAGCCAAAAGAAGAAAATCCATGGGTCTGACAGGGTAGAGAACCCAGAAGTCAGAGAGCAACTTTATGGTGCTAGATCCACACACTTTGGCTCATCACCTGACTTATTTTTAGCCACATTTATGTTAGGAAAAAGACATCAATATCCTGAACATTGATAGAGTTAACTATTTTCTGCACATTTCCGGTGGTCCTGCTCACTAAGGTGTTGAATAATGCACTGCTCAGTGGTTGATCAAACTTCAAGGTTGATGTTTTAAGAGATATTTGAATTCAGTTTTCTAAATTAATGGTCATGTTGCTAACTTAATAAATACTAGCACAATTTTCATCATGCCATTGGATTTAAGTTTTTCAGGTATAAACTTTTTCTTAATCACATTGTTAGGTTTCATGTTGATTTGAGTAATCTGATTATTTAACGCAGTAATCACAGCTGGTAATCTCTTGACCCATTTATGAGATTGTTTATCCTGGGTGAATTCTTTCGCGTACTGTTATCCAAATAACCACTCAGCAAGCGTCCGATTAAATCGTTCAACAATTGCCTGATCATGATGTAATGCAGTATGTCCTCGTCTGATAGTGACATTATGATCTATCATCGTTGATAGAACCGCATCCTGAAATTCCTTGCCAGGATCAACTTGTAATAGATTTGGCCAGCGCAGAGGACCCCTTCGATAAATCCTTTCAATCTATCTTTCATTGCCGATTTTACTAACGTTGAAGCCAATTTTTCCTAGAAGGATTTTTCAGTGATAGAATTCAACGCGTGAATTAATTTAACATCTGCGAGATGTCTATGTTGCAGATTGCTACTTTTATAAGCACCATTATGAGCATGACATGCCTTATCAATAGCGTATGTTGGTTCTTCACCACGTCGAGGTTGGTTTTGATCATCTAGTCTGATATCGAGTCTGGTTCCGGGTCCACAATAACTATACCCTGGAAGGTGTTTTTCTCTTGGATACTTTGCCCATAGCATTCCTGGTAATTTTACTAACTTGGCTGCAATATCACCATTTCGACTTTTTTTTTAAATCCATGATTTTATCAAGGGAAACAAATCTAAATTTTTTTGTACTACATTGTACGCATTTACCAGAAAGTGCTGATCTGTTATTGCTAGTTGTAATCATAGTCAAGTCATCTGTGCAAGTACACTTCTTTACAGTTCACACAATATAGATCCATAAAATATTTATGTTAATATATGGATATGAATGTAATTGATTATTCATCAAGACGAGAACCAGAACCCGTAAAACATCATTTTATGTTACCAAACTCTATTCGAATGATTATCGTTGGACCTTCAAGGAGAGGTAAAACACAGTTGTTAATTGATATGATAATACGATGAATGAAATGGGACAAGTTGTACTTGGTGCCACCGACTGTAGATAATCAACAATGTTACCAGGTGTTAAAATACTACAATGAAAGAGCCATAGAGAAGGCCAGCGAGCTTATAACCGAGATCTAGGAAGCACAGAGTACTAATAATACCGATGGAAGTGTCGCATACGACGATGATTATGAAAGAGCTGTAGAGATTGTCAACAATCGCGTTAGTAGGTTTATAACCGATATCGAAGAAGCACCAAGCATTGATGATATCGATGGAAGTATTGACAATTAGTCGTATACGATAATGTGATGTTTGACAATCAAAAGAACCCTGCTAGGATATTTTGCAGAGGCAGACATAAAAAACTGACGTGATATATGCTACTCAATGATACACTCAAATACCAAAAGCGATCAGAGATAACTGCAATTTGTTATGTATGTTTAACGCAATTGACAATCATACATTATGAAATATTTGGCAAACTTGGTGCAGCAATATGGATTTTAATCGATTTAGAAATTTCTTTAGTCGCGCCCAATCAAACCCACATGGATTTGTAACAATAAATTTAGTAGATCCTCAGACACGATATCATATCGGACTTGATAAAATATTCGGTTAACCCATAGCAGCAACAGGAGCGCAACAACGACATTGGCGTCCTTTTTTTTTGACGATTTCGAGGAGACCTCGGTTTACTCCGTGGACGCCTTTTTTCTATGATTTATGAACAAGTCGAATCGACGCCTGTAAAAAGTTGTCCAATTCACCCCCTCTGCTGCTTCCCAAGTTTTTCCTCCACCATTAATACTGGCTGCCATGGATAGCCCTTCATGTGCTGAAAAATGGTATTAAACCCTACAAGAACAACAACCTACCCACCCACCCATCCATCACATCCATACATACATCCATCCATCCATCTATCATTTTTTTTATATATTGAATTTTCATCCACATCCATGAAGCAATGTCTTAGATATTGCAATGCATGTATTTCAAACAGAATCAGTATATAAATATACATTTTGTACATGTACTGTGATAGTAGATTTGCCCTCTTGTGTTCATCCACTATTTTGGTACATTTAAAAGCGTCAGTTATTTTTTTTTACAGAAAGAAGAGTATAGAGATGTTTGTAACTAATAACATCTTTACCTTGTATCTTTTGTAGTGTTTCATGTTTTTGTTTCTTTTGAAGGTTTTTGGTTTCTTCTGAAGTATCTTGTACAATTCTATCTATTAATATTTTGAAACTTTATGTTTTAATTGAGTTCACATGTCAGTAAACATAAATTAATACATATATATTATGTAAACTCTGCTGCTCTCAGATTCTGACAGGTAGAAATTAGGAGATCCATATAGAATTGATGAAATTCCTAAGAATTCACTGGCCATGAAATGCTGTCAAATACAGGTTGAAGATGATTTACTTGGTATATGCAACTTGTTTTCATTGATCCAGTGCTTCCCTTTACCCTCAATTCAGAGACCCCAATTGTTTAATTGACCCTCAGTTTTGAATCAAACATTTGTTGTTTACTTAGTCCGATCCCCAGTTTTGACACCAAGGAGACTTTTGACACTCAGTCTTGCACCCCTAGGTGATACTCTGATTGATCTCAAAGAGTTTCCGTTGATCCAAGATTTATTTTTCAGCTGGCTTCCTTGCAACACATATTTCTGCAAATATATCTTTCTTCAATGAATATGGAATGTGCTATTGCTGCCAAACACTGCAGTGGAAAACAATGATGTGGACTTTTTATGGACCCTTACATAAAGTTGTCATCCAAAATGTATCTTTAATTTCTTTTCTTTCAGCACCACCATCCCCTGTAAGGCAGTTTTACATCTACAGGTTATTAGAAAAATACATAGAATTTTACTTTGTACCTGGATTCAATGGAGGATATCAGCAAACATTCACAATCCAGTTTAAAACATCAAGGAGTTTGGATGAATCCTGGAAAAACACAAGCATAAATGGCTTATCAGAGATGGATGATAGATACAGACTTCCTAATGGGACATTTCTTGTGCCAGTTGAAAAGCTACAACCAGGCAGCTATGTCTTCAGAATGTTTTCTGTCAATGAGAAAAATATACGAACCTATTCACAGGAAGTTCCAGTTTACATTGAAACAGGTAAGTTCTTGATTTACATATTGTGTACTACTATCTGAATTATTAAATTAATGCAGCTGATATTTTTCAGGTGTAACTTCCAGATAAATATTTGTCTCCTTGACAAGCAAGGTCACTGAAATACCCAGGGCATTAAACTATAATGTTTTGTGCTAAATAATTTGCATCAGCAAGCAAAGTCAGTTAGTGGGGGAGAATATCTTGCATTTTTGCTAAGACTTCCAGTAATTTACTTTTCTGATCACACTGTTTGGTATTCCAAAGGTATCACAAATATTTGTATATGACATGTCAAAATGTCATGACATGTGATTAATACTGATTAATAGCTGTATTTAAATACCACATTTCATAATGAATAGTCTAATAAAAGTTCATATCTGTATTTAAATATCACATTTCATAATGAATAGTCTAATAAAAGTTCATGTCTGTATTTAAATATCACATTTCATAATGAATAGTCTAATAAAAGTTCATGTCTGTATTTGAATACCACATTTCATAATGAATATTCTAATAAAAGTTCATGTCTGTATTTCAGACACAAACACAGCTCCAAAGATTGGACCATCAATTGCAGGAATAGCTGGAGGGATAGGGGGAGGTGTTGTTGTTATTTTGGTCACAGGAGTAGTCATTTTTCTTTGGAGAAGACACAATCACACAAACAAAGCTGCAGATGGTATGTTTAAGATAAACAATTATTGAAAAATTTTGCTCTTGAGGTGTTATCATTATTTATTTATTGAAAGCATTTGTATTATTCAATTCAGTTAGCAAGTACACTACACTATGAACATGTTTTGATATGAACATCCTTTAGATTTCTGTAAACATTAATTAGTAACATATTTTTCTAAGACCAATCATTACTGTTAAATGTACATTTATGAGGTGTCAGACTCAAAATGAGTGTTCACTTTCTTACTCAATTTTGTAGTCTTTAAGACTTTTGATGAGATGATCATTCAGTTTGTTAATAACTGCATCCATAAAAACATGACCTAAAAAATCCCAGCTGTCTTGACAGTGATGATATAAAACAGCAAGTAGACATGTAATATTTGACAGTGATGATATCAGACAGCAAGTAGATATGTAATATTTGACAGTGATGATACCAGACAGCAAGTAGACATGTAATATTTGACAGTGATGATATCAGACAGCAAGTAGGCATGAAAAATTTGACAGTGATGACATAAAACAGGAAGTAGACATGTGATATTTGACAGTGATAATATAAAACAGCAAGTAGACATGTAATATTTGACAGTGATAATATAAAACAGCAAGTAGACATGTAATATTTGACAGTGATGATATTAAACAGCAAGTAGACATGTAATATTTGACAGTGATAATATAAAACAGCAAGTAGACATGTAATATTTGACAATGATAATATAAAACAGCAAGTATACATGTAAAATATTTTATTTAATCAGTTGAACAGTCTGATGCATTGGTTCCTATGTAGTCGCTATGTGAGCTTTAATCACCTGACATTGATGTCTGGAGGGTAAATAGTCCGGTGTGTAGGGAAGATGATGACTCATTGGATTTGGAGACATCACCTCCCATTGGCTGGAGTATTCTTGTCACCCCTTGTAATGTAATCGAGCTGACCCTTTGAGACTGGGCAGGGTTTTAAGAAAAAATAAACACGTTCATGGATGACAATGACAATATATTAACCACTCACACTGATGACACGAGAATAACACACACAAAGTAATATATTATGAATAAAAAATAAATATGAAATATGATTTGACTACTATGTCAAACTTATGTAGTCAAAACCTTCTTGCAAACTTTCATATAATCAAATATTTGCTGCAAACATCATATAATCCAATACTTGTTGCAAACTTTTATGTAGTCAGACACTACTGTAATAATTTACATGTAGTCAAAACACTACTTGTTATTACACTTTAACTGTAGTCAAAACACTACTGTGATTGTAAGATATGTGTTGACTCGGCTGCTTTCCTGCACGGTCACTTTACCCTCCCAACTTGTACCCATACGTTGGCACTGAACTTTTGGGTTAAACTAGTAATGGTGCACCAGATGTCGTAGTATTCACAAGTCCATCCGACTGTTCATACCCGGCGAGCTAAATATGGAAAAGAAATAACTTTCCCAATAGGCTGCTTTAATTGGAACTGTTTTAGTTGAAACTACTTTAAGAATATATGATAGTTATGAATGGGTTAACATAACCTTTCTGAAGTATGACGTAGGAATGCTATGCAATTAAAATAAAAATACGTTATGCTAAGACATTAATACATACGTAGTGACCAGATTAAATTGTCTCACTACCAAATTGCATAGGTCATATCCTCTTAATAAATTGAATTACAAATACGATAAACGACGTGACCACATAATACACCTTCGAATATGCTTTTACGTAATTGAACAATAATTGTAAATAAAACAGAGTTGATTACAAAAACATGCGACTCACCCAACTCTTTGGCTCTAACTAAATTAAAATGGCACCTGCCCCGACAACTGAATATATTCAGAGCTTCCCCTATAGTGGCTATGCCCTTCAAAATTTCTACCTGATACAGTAGTGCGCAATAATACATTAGCTCGCATCTGCTGGGCAAACAATAAAAGCATCACTTGATATGGCGAAAAATTATATTTACAGAAATATTACGGCACATGAAACAAGACACCTTGATTATAATGAAAAGTATGGAGGTCTACATGAGCCATATTGGGGATTTTGTAACACACCTCCCCCTTTCAGAAAAGTATACCTGCTTTTTAAGACGACGAAATCATATGATATGGTCAATGGAATGGTTCATTTTCTGCTGAGATAATCTGCACCACATTTTCTGTGCCTTTGATGGCTTCAATCCGAAATCTGTAAGGTTGTAAAGACAAGGCCCATCGCATTAACCGTGAATTATTAATTTTGGCCTTGTTGAGGTAAATTAGAGGTTGATGGTCAGTTCCAAATTTAATTCTTGGTCATGGAGGTAGGTTTGGAATTTATCTATTCCCCAGACCACTGCGAAGCACTCGTTTTCTATTACCGAGATATTCTTTTTCTCTCGGAAGCAATTTCCTGCTGGCATAGGCGATTGGAAGTTTGATTCCATCCTGTTCCTGTGATAATACCGCCCCTAGTCCTATCTCTGAAGCATCGGTTCTCAGAATGAACACTTTGTTTTGCTTTGGCATAAGGAGAGCCTGACCTCTGTATGACCCCCAACTTAAAAGATTTCTCTCACTTCCTTTTCGATGATATCCCTGGATGCATGAGGCATAGGGCAACCCTAGACCCAAAATGGTTCATGTGATGTAAGTTTAACTCTTTGTTCTAGGACATCTGTCTGAACGGGTTTGTCCGAAAATACGTCTGGGTATTTGTCAACAAGATCCTCCTTTCTTTGATATTCAGTCAAATCGGGACCCATATTGACTCCAGTTTTACCCATCTCATACTCCAGTAATCCATTCAAATTAAGTCCTGGAACGGACTCTTGTTCCATTTCATCCTCAATGATGACTACACCGACTACATTTAAAATTCCTTGTTCTGTATTTGCATTTGCTCGATCGTAATAACATTTTAATAAGTTAGCATGGAACATGCGTGACTTAACACCTACATCAGTAGTATAATCCATACCTCCCTTTACATCTGCGATGGTATACGTACCTTTCCACTGTAAGATTAACTTGTTTTTATCAGTCGGCAGTAAAACCGATTGCTAGCTTGTTTAATGTTTCATGGGCTGTTGCACAAGTCTCTCTCAACATGTCCTTCAAAATCACACACGTACTGGTATGTGGTTCGAATCTCATCATCTGTCTCGTCATCCGACCATAGTTGCCTTCAAATTTTTCATTGGGCCCTCGCACTGTTCTGCCATATTAGAGTTCAAAAGGCGAAAACCCTGGGGAACCTCTTGGTATGCAAACAATACTGCATGGATATATCTGTCCCAATCATTCAGACGTTCTGCGCACATCCGTTGCAACATTTGTTTGAGTGTTCTGTTGAACTTCTAAACTAGCCTGTTGCACATTGGGTGATATGGAGTGGTCCATAATTGCTTGATCGATAGAAGTCTGCTAACTTCTGCCATGAGTTCTGATGTGAATTGTGACCCACAGTCTGACAGAATCTCTTCCGGTATCCCTAGCCTACTAAACATTTCCACTAAGGCTTTGACCACTTGCTCAGTTTTGATGGATGGTAGAGCCATGGCTTCTGGGTAGCTGGTTGCATAATTGACCTTGGTTAAAATGTACCTATTCTTACAATCTTTAAGGGGTGATAACGGACCAACAATATCTATTGCCACGCATTTGAATGGAGTTTCAATCCAAGGCATTTTACCGATAGGTATGCGCCTAACTCTTCCTTGATACTGCGTTTTTTGACAAATGTCGCATTATCAGCAAAAATACCTAGTTACATCACTGTGAGCCCTTGGCCAGTAAAATTCCTTAAATACTTGGTCTTTGGTTTTTGTAGACACCAGGTGACCCCCCATCATTGACACGTGTGCTAACTTCAACACATGCGGTCTATAGTTCTGTGGCACGACTACCTGTGTAAATCGTCTGCCTTCACGAGTAGTATGCTCCCTATGTAAATTATTGTTGTTATAGTTCAATCTATGGCTACCGCCACCTTTGCATTTTACAACTTCCTCTGACGCGGCTTTCTTTCTGATTAGCGACATTGACTCGTCTTTAGTTTGCTTCTTAATTAATGCCCCTTTATTTATCATTGGTATGGCATCGGGTACTTTTAGTTTTGGCAAAGGCTTCTTACTCTCAGCAGCTTGCGATCTAGTTTCAATAGCCATGGAAGTTGGAACATTGGCCATTGCTATTCCTGGTGCTATGAGATTCAATACACCTTCTTTGTTACCTACAATTAAATCATGAAACGGTCGCTTTACGCAATACGTTGTCACTGCGCCTGTCCAATAGGGTGTTTCGATATGGACGCATGTAGGCGGCACCTGTACTGCAGTATTATCTATCATTCTGAGAGACATTGTCTTTCCAAGGTATTGATCTGGTCTCACCAGACTCTGCTTGACAACAACATTATTACATCCAGTATCTCTAAGTACTGAAGCCCTAACCCCATTCACTAACCCCTCGCTCTGTTTTGCTACGTTTGACATATTTTGATTGGAGTTACTATTGCTCTCTACACGAGCTGATGAACCTACCATATATATACCCCTACCATTTTTGGTAAATCCCTCTTATGCTTCGTACACGCACTAGACATATGACCCATTTTCTGCAACTTCAACTGAAACATTGTTTTCTCTGTCTGTTCTGACTTCTAGATCCCATCTGATCCGACCTAACTAATTTCCCCTTGGCAGTGGTCCTCAGGAAGAGAGACTCTGTAGAGTTTGTAGGGTTGTACAGTGTCCGAAATCTGTATATGGAGCCTCAAGGGCTGAAACGAGGTGTATGGGGATATACAACCGAAAATCGATAAGTTTGATCCCAAGGATTGCTATGGTAACAAGCATGAGCTAATACTCCATACATGGCCATGGGAAGCATGTATGAAGTAAATGGCCTCAGAGTTGATTATATAAAGTCTAGACAAATTTGGTTCAAGCAAAGTTTGAATGCATGAACTCGGGCAATGTGCCCAAGAATGGAGCTGGAACAGTATATATGCTATGGAAGAAATGCTCCAAACAAACAGCATGGTGGATGGAGGGGAGACGGTAGTTCTTTGCGCAGATAATTTAATTGTAGCATTAGCACTGAAAAGAATGCATTTCTGTTGCATCCAAACCGCTGTATCACTGCCTCAAACAGCTGACAAATGTTAGATCGTGTGCTCAAATTCCATCATCTGATTGGTTTAACATGACAACATATCTAAAATTAGTAACTGACCTCGTGTCTGGCAAAACCACAGCTGACAAAGAGGTGGCTAAGGAACAATGCACTGTGTGTTATTCAAACTATATTTAACCAGTTAAATTACAAAATGAGGGTTTATTATGATTAAAAGTTCTTTTATGATGCATCAACTCCATAGTGCGCTAATTATAGCAATTTAAAGTTCAGATGAAGACAGTTTTATGAAAGCTTTCCTATGTCCTCATCTGTGTATAGATCTAATTATTCATTTTTACTCATCTATTTATTTCAGATGATCTTGACCAAGAGCTTGAGGAGAGGTAGGTTTCATTTAGGAAACAGTAGTGGCCTCTTTAGTTATTGAAAGTTAGCTGATTGGTACAGAAACTGTTGCCCTGGTACACCTGTGTCAATGAAGACAGAGAAAAACATGCTTTATAAATGGCACACTAGGGAGAACATTTTTTTATTTACATCTTGTTTATAATTTTTATGTGACTGCTTCAGTGGCTATGTGGTTAGAGCATATGCCTCAGATGCAGGTGTTCATGAGTTAGAACCCCAACTGAGTCATAACATTGATTTATGTAACAGCTGCCTGGCTTTGCGCTCAACATTAAGGTGTTATTGTTAGGACTGGTTGGCCTTGTGTCAGGATAATGTGACTGGGTGGGAAATGATGCCACATGTATGTGGCATATTGCTCTAGTGCTAGACATCATTATAAACTAACACACTTCAGACATCATAGTAACATGATTCAAATTATTAAAGTTATAAATAAAACAAATGTTTATATGTCTTAGTATCACATCCTCCATGGGTGCTATAACAGGTTTGAGTGTATTTCAGATTTTAGCAACAAAATTAAAATAAAGATTATATAGCAAAAATGACTCAGTCAGGTCTAGAAGAAATGAACTCAATTTTGGACAAGTTCATTAAACAAATGTTACATTACACTAGCATATAATGAAATAAAAACATTTAAAACTAACATAGAAACAACTAAATTAAATATACATAACACTTACCCTCCTAAGGAAAAAGAAAGATTTATAAAATAAAGCTTTCTTTGTAAAATATACATGTGGGAAAAAATCATAAGATGAAATCTTATGAATGACACAAAGTATACATGAAACTATATATTTATATACATGTGAAAGTGCATTTGCTATTGTCTTTTCTCTTGATGTCAATATTAAATTAAATCTCCTGACATTTTGCAAAACTTGGTTTGTTGTTCAATAAATTTGCCAGGGGTACAGCAATGATGGAAAAATTTAAACAAAATTTCTGATGGTAGCAACCCCGGGCTAACACATTCAACATGCCAGTTTACCTGGAAATCTGATGAAACTGTTGACCAAGTGTACAACTTTCATTGCAGCATCAATACATGTCATTTGATTGTAACACATTTTATATATTGTAAAAGCTAATACAATTATCTACAATGGGCATGTTTTCTTTTTACATTTGATGCTATCTTAATGAAATTATTCCTCCATAATCATTGAAAATTACCAATTACATGTGTCATTGGAAAAAGCGTTAATCATGCTGCGATTGCGCGACCCTACGGTTCTTTGAAACAAAATGTGGGCTATTAAAACTTTATGAATATTCATGAAATTTTTAATCCAATCAGAGGAGATGTAAACAATTTGGTCAGTGGTTGTAGCAATTTTCTACGATATTCTTACGCAAAGAAATAATCCCTCAAACTTAACACAGATTTGGCCACAAATTTGACAATTTAAATAAATGCAAAATATTCCATCAAAATCAGCATATTCCAAGATTTAAAATGATACCAACATTATATATCGGAAACATTTTTAAATCACCCACAACGAGCATCGAATTTGTAAAATATTAGAATCACCCGGTGTCGACATCCGCCGCCATATTTGATTTTTCTAACAGCTGATAATGTCAACTTTTCCAAAACCGATGTTCCAAAAATAATCTTATTATTATTTACGTACAAATTGGTGTGCAAGAAGAACAAGGAAAGATATTTTTTTATAGTTTTTATCGTAATAATGCTTGTTATACGGTTTAGACAGTATACAGTCGCAAAATGAACACGCAAACTTAAAGCATAGATTTTTGTCCGCTATAAATAGGCTTAAGTTCGATGCTGTAAATATCTCAACTGACAAACTTTAATCGGTTTTAAAATATGTTCAACCTGATATTCATAATTCATTTGTTTAAATTTTGTAATGGGGCACTGATAAAATTATGAGATTAAAATCACATCACTATCAGACAAATGCAAAGTTTTGCTTTGATTTTTTTTAAATCTTTTTTTTACTTTGACAAAACTTAGCAAAATAATTATACGTACACTTCAAGTGGGATCTTAAATTCAAAATGCATTGATGATGTTTGATAGCATCAATAATGTTTTCCAAATAGAAATAAAATAAAGTCGAAAAAGTGATCATTTATTTTTTGGAGGTATATGATATTAAAAGTAGCAGCAGAGAGGGGAACCCTACAACGTTTTGAGACAAAATTTTGATTGAAATCTTAAAACGAGCCTTCCTACGATCTCATTTTAACCAAAAAAAATGTCTCAGAGGCAAACCCTACAACGTTTTCAGACAAAAAATTGATTGAAATCTTAACGAGCCTTCCCTACGAAATCTCATTTTAACTAAAAAAATGAAAACGGAGACTTTTACGATTTTTTAATTAATTTTGGTCACAACTTGTTGTCATTCACCCTCTCTGCTGCTACAGGTTAACAAAAAATAATAAATGATTTTAACCGAATATTTGATCAAGTCCGATACGATATCGTGTCCGAGGATCATGCAAATTTATTGTTGCGAATCCGTGTGGTTTTGACTGAGCATGACTAAAGAAGTTTTTAAATTGATTGAAGTCCATATCAGAACACCATGTCTGCCAAATATTTCTAAGAGTATGAGTATCAACTCCGTTGAATACAGCAAGAATATTGCAGTTATCTCTGATCACTTTTGGAATCTGAGTGTAGCGTTGAGTGACATATATCACGTCAGTGTTTTTATGCCTGCCTCTGAAAAAGATCCTAGCAGGATTTTTTTGTTTATCTAACATTATATCGTCGTATACGACTAAATTGTTAATATCTCCATCAATATCATCAATGCTCGGTGCTTCATCGATATCGGTTATAAACTCAATAATACCCTCTCCGGATTTTTCTACCGCGCTGTCGTTAAAATCTTTTAGCACTTCATAACATCATTGATCATCTACGCTAGGGGCAATTAAATACAACTTATCCCACTTCATCCATCTCATATTAAATTGAGTAACAATTGCGTTTTACCGGATCCAGATGGCCCGATTATAATCATCCGGATAGAGTTTGGTAGCGCTGCATGATGCTTAACCGGTTCTCTTGTTTTAGTCGCTGAAAAATCAATTATATCCATATTTCTATACATAAATTATGGATCTATATTGTGTGAAGTGTAAAACGCGTACTGGCACAGATGACGTGACAACGATTACAACCAGAAATAACCGATCAGCTCTTTCTGGTAAATGCGTGCAATGTGGTACAAAGAAATTTAGATTTGTGTCTATGAGATCTGATTTAAAAAAAAACGAGGAGGTGATATCGCAGCCAAATTGGCAAAGCTCCCTGGAACCCCATGGGTAAAGTACCCCGGAGAAAAGCACTTTCCAGGATATAGCTACTGTGGACCGGGAACCAGACTTGATATCAGACTCAATAATCAAAATCAACCCGACCCCGGTGAAGAACCAATAAACGCCATTGATAAGGCCTGTCACCTTCATGATGTTGCTTATAAAAGCAGTAATCTGCAACACAGGCATCTAGCAGATGTGAAATTAATTCATGCGTTGAATGCCATTCCTGATAAATCCTTCAAAGAAAAATTGGCTTCATTTTTGATAAAATCGGCTATGAAAAGCAAATTGATGTTAGGTGCCGGTAATTAATAATATGGAATCAATTTATTATTCCCCAAGAGGATACTGGAGGGGTAAATCAGCAGTCCATAAACTCGCTAGTGCTGCAAAAGTGAAAAAAACCACTGCGGCTAATTGGTTATACAAACAGGCACTATGGCAAATTTATCTACCACCGCCTAAACAAATTCAATTCTTGCATTTTGATGTGACAGTTCCTAATGAAGTTCATCAGGCTGATATATTATTTCTGCCACATGATCGTGGTTACAAATACGCTTTAACCGTAGTTGATATTGCAAGTCGATACAAAGAAGCAGAACCGTTAAAAACAAAATCAGCCACTGAAGTCGCTTCTGCATTTGAAAGGATTTATCGACGAGGTCCTCTGCACTGGCCAAATCTATTGCAGGTTGATCCTGGCAAGGAATTTCAGGGTGCAGTGTTATCTACAATGAAACATCATAATGTCACCATACGACGAGGGCATACTGCGCTACATCGCGATCAGGCCATTGTAGAACGATTTAATCGGACGATTGCTGAGCGGTTATTTGGATATCAATACGCAAAAGAATTCATTCAAGAAAAGCGATCCCGTGAATGGGTTAAAAGGTTACCAGCTGTGATTACCGCACTGAATAATGAGATTACTAGAACAATCAACATGAAACCTATCAACGCGATTAAAAAGAAGTCTATACCCGTACAACCACAAAAAGATTTCAAAGAACCAATTCTTGGTAGTAATGTCACTGTTAGGTATTTATACGAACCAAGAGAGCTTGAGGGTGGCAGAAAAAGGGCTACTGATCCTATTTGGAGTGTTACTGCACACAAGATATCTAGTATAACACGATCAACTGGTAGACCTCCAGTCTATAAACTGGATTCAACTGCCCCTCAGCGGGGTTTTACTCGACAACAACTGCAAGTGATTCCCGAGGATACTCAATTGCCACCGCATGGTCTTAACTAGCACCGTTGCGTCTATTGCACTCAAGACAAGTCAACATCATATTGTTTCTGACATGACCGAGATTGTTATTTTTTCTGTCTACGGTGAATTGGCGAGGATCTTTATCCGAATACTGCCAACGTATTATACAATTGCAACTTGTGCAGTGATTATTCTGTTGTTTCTTCAAAGCGATTATTAATTCAGCATCAATATCAAATTCTCGTTGTTTTTTTTTGTCCTGTTGTTTGTAACCGGAGAGTTTGTTATCAATAATTTTAACATCAATATCATTTATTGTGGTGTCATTATCATCGAAAACAATTCTTCGAAGTTGATTTATTTTTCGTACTCTGGATACTGCGAGATAGACTAAATTCGACCATTCGATGTGATTATCCACCATCCAAACAATTGTATCCGATATAGTCAATCCCTGTGAAGAATGTATTGTTGCTGCGTATCCTAGCGTCCACGGGGATTTATTAGCACGCAATGCATCTTCAACGACGCTGATATCAACCAGCACAATATCATTTAATACGAGAATCTGTTTTTCACTCTGTCCTGGAATATCAACTTCTATATTCTGCTTTCGTGTATCCGAAGGCCTATAACAAAGGGGTACTGGAAGTGTTGCAAATTTTTCTTTATGCAATTCAAATAACTTCATCTGAAGTGTGTCCCTGACTATTTTTCTACTTGCAATTATCAAATCATTTGGTCTCCATGTTTCCCAGAAATCATTCATTGGAGTTTCTGAAATCACTTCACGCGCTATTTCGCATTGGATTCTATCCGGTTGTAATCTAATTAGCGCTTTGAATTCTCGTAATCGTTCATCAATTGATCTATAATCAGTGGTAATTTCTTCATAATAGTCTACAAAACCCTTTAGCCATTCATGTGGGGATGCACCGACAAATGGTGGTGGTTGGCCGTGATCACCGCACATGACGACTTTTGTGTTTTTGTTTAACAACCACTCGAGAAATGTTTGTAATACATCTAATGACACTGTGCATATTTCATCCAAATTATGATTTCAGGAATGAATTTATCACCCATACGCTCAGGAGTCCATTTGTCACCCTTCCATCGAAAGAAACTATGGTAAGTACAGGCATTTACCCCTCGCTGTATCATCTCTCTGGCGAGTCTGTGAGTCGGTGTTAGCACAATCATGGTTGACCGACGAAATAATTCAATTGCACGAGTTGTCTTTCCTGACCCACCACAACCGTTTAAATAAACTGTCTTGTATCTACATATTGGATCAGATACCGGTGGTGCATTAGAAAATTCTGATTGAATTTCAATACGGTTACAACAAAGATATTTATCATCCATGGCAACGTCTGCCGATTCACAATACTCATGTAGCATCTCCTTTTTAAATCGCCAACGTCCCCAATTTTCTTCGGGATCTGTAAATTTAGCTTCAGCTGATTTGTACTTATTGTGTATATACATCGAATCAGTGGCCACTCTAACCGCGGTATTAGGAAATCTATTTATCATCGAAAATAAATTAATAGAAGCATAGGCTAGCATAGATGATCTTAAATGTGTATACTGGGAATTATATCCATCACAGTAGGTAACAACCGTACCTAATTTCTCACCATTGGATAGAAAAGCATCCTTACGGGATACAAGTTTTCCCTGTTTCATTAAATCCGTTACAATAAAATCGTATTCTGCGTTGTCTATGATCAACCGCGAAGAGTATTTTGCATTGTCGTATCTTCCACCTTGGGTAAATTTACCGATTATTCTTCGTCCAAAATCTTTTGCTTGTTCTTTTTTACTTTCAAATAACTTCTTAGACCAATTCATGATTTGTTCTTCACTAAAATCTGGAAACTGTTTTCGTAGTTCGCTGATTATACGATCTAGATCGGGTTGTGGTAGCCAAACTTCTTTCTGAGCTCGATAGCATATAATAGCCTCGGAAACAATCAACGATATTAGCATACCACAATCAATCATATATCTCAATAGCACTATTGGCATCCAGTGTTTTTCAGATAGGTGTCTACCGAGCCAAACATAACTACACGGATGTAATCCTGACGCTAATTCAAATGATATCACATGAGCGAATCCGGTTAAATCAAAATCAGGTAATTGTCCATTAATCGCAACACGAGTCATTTCATGCGTGGGGTGTCCAAATCGTTTGAAGTACTCAGCACATTCCCCATATCCGAGAAAACTTCCGGGATAACACGCGGATATATCAATTGAAATCATACCATCACGTGAGTATTTCGTATTCCACAGTCCTCCATGACCAAATTTGACGCAACTCAATTTAACATCCTCAAGAAAATCACTTCGTGTTGGACGCCATGAGTTTTTTTCTCTTGCGAAGTGAGCTACCACTGATGGAATAGTAAAACTATCCGTGAGTAGTTTTTCATGGGAATTCTCCGGTGAAAAATCACTAGCGATTTTTCTCATTCTTTTATCTAATTCTTCAACGCGATATAATTCGCCATTTGGTCTTACAAATTGATCGAATCCTATTTCGGGATCTTCATCACTTCTAAGTAACCACACTGACACAGGATCATTTTTACACAACGCATGAATAGCATCGAATAATTTCTCTTCATAGAAAACATCCCCGACGAACTCCTTAGGGATATATTTCACGGTTCTATCTCGTGGAAATATTGTTACTGCAGGTGTCCACGCGTGTTTGTTATGATCAATAATCTGTATTGGCGCTCCATTTTTTTTATATTTCGGTTCGTATAAAACCTCTCCGGTTATCGTCATAACGGTTATTGGAAATCTTAATGATGTTTCTAATTTAGCTATATCAGAAATCTTTGCACCATGCTGTTTCACTGTCAGTTCCCATTCGGTTATTTTCCTACGTCGCAGATCAGTTAGTTTATTTCCTCGGGATGCATTTGTGAAGTGTTCCATTACCCGTGTTGCCACGCAATTCAGTGAACTAGAATATTTCATAGGAGCTAGTTTTGCGATATCGGGTTTATCATTTAACGGATATATCCCATAAAACATTGCTGTTACGGGATAAGATCTTTCGTAGTATGGTTTGTCAATGCCGGTTAGAATTCCTGGTTTGGAATCTCTACTCACAATGACAGCTTTTTTATTCTTGAGGATTGGTTCAAATTTATCCCTAATAATCCATTTGCCATCGACTTCGATAATGAATTTTATTCGGAAAAAATACCTTTTTTCCCCAACACGTGAAATTATCACTGCTGCTTTTTCATCATTCATGGTAGCATCAACAACACCATCAATTCGAAATGTTGACCAACAATAAGATGCTCCATCACGCTTGAATTCATTAAAACAGTCTCTGATTTTACTAATCATGGCTTTATCAAGAATTGTATTCTTTGGTGTATTAGAAACTATATCGAGATTGAATTGAGCATCTTTCCAGGGTAATCTCTTGGACGTTTTTTTTGGTTTATCGAGATTAAATTTAGGATTAATCTTCAATAATCTCTTAAACTCTCTCATGTTTCCGTCTATTAAACGTTTTTTTGGTTTATCGAGATTAAATTTAGGATTAATTTTGTTTCGTTTTTTTGGTTTATCGAGATTAAATTTAGGATTAATCTTCAATAATCTCTTAAACTCTCTCATGTTTCCGTCTGTTAAACGTTTTTTGGGTTTATCGATATTAAATTTAGGATTAATCTTCAATAATCTCTTAAACTCTTTCATGTTTCCGTCTCTTGGACGTTTGAGATTACATTTAGGATTAATTTTGTTTCGTTTTTTTGGTAAATCGAGATTAAATTTAGGATTAATCTTCAATAATCTCTTAAACTCTCTCATGTTTCCGTCTATTAAACGTTTTTTTGGTTTATCGATATTAAATTTAGGATTAATCTTCAATAATCTCTTAAACTCTTTCATGTTTCCGTCTCTTGGACGTTTTTTGGGTTTATCGATATTAAATTTAGGATTAATTTTCAATAATCTCTTAAACTCTCTATCAGTATTGAATTCAGCATTTTTCGAAGGGGTTCTCCTTAACTCCCTCATGCTATAATTAAAACAAGCATTTAAAAGAAGAATTTATATATAATGAATCACTGTAAGTGGCTTATGATTGGATCAGTAATCCCGTGTAACAAATCATGCAGAAATGAGTTCTGTGGGTATCATATGCAAAGCTTTCGTCGTGGAAGCCTTGGTCCGTTACCTTGTATTCGATGTGGGGTTGGGGTCAGGGGGAAATCGCAGTTGTGTTTGAATTGCGGTGGTAAGCGATACAGGGAATTGAAGCGTTATTATGATAAAAGAATCAAAAATGGACAATCAATCAGAAATTATGACCCTGATAAAGTCTCTGACCCTGACACTGTCAGCGACAACGTCCTTGACAAAATCATAAGAACCCCCCAAGACTACATCGAAAGATTCTCCAAAGATGTAATCATTAAACCAAACAATTAATTAGACAAATAGTATTTAGTATACGAATGAACCAAGAATTCAGACAACACCCTGTGATCACAAATTATGAAGCATCCAGTGATGGTGTTGTAAGAAACCACAGACTGAAGAAACCAGTTGGTTCTGATAATGGTATGGGGTATTTGAAGTTTGGCACTGGAAAGAAATTTTATCTCAATCATCGTTTCGTATTTGAATGCTTTTATGGATTGATCGAGGATGATTCTGTCATTGATCACATTGATTCTAATCCAATGAACAATTCTTTATCAAATCTGCAGGCTGTTACTCAAAATGAGAATACCAAACGAGGAAAGACTGGCAATTGCTCAAAAAAAGCAAGACCTGTGAAATCTTTGAATACGATAACTAACGAAGAAAAAATATTTCAATCAATAACCAGCACCGGTAGGCACTTCGATATTTGTTCACCCTCAGTACGAAAAGTTGCAGAGGGGATTTATCGATCTGCGATTTCAAAGGGGACTGGACAGAAAATTCGATTTAGTTATGTCTAATGCGTCATATTTTTCATTTAGAAATATGTAATTGTTATAGAATAATGAATTCTGAAAATATGAATAGCATTATATCCGAGATTTCAAAATTGAAAAGTTGGGATATTGAACTATCGGATGGTTTAAATCCTGATCAAATCATGTCTGATTTTCAGGATATAGAATACGGAGTTAACAACAATAAATATATGCTGCCAAAGCAATACGCGCTCATCAAAAGAATTCAGAATTCTATTCGGGACTCTCTTGCATTCTCCAGTGACGTGTGTTCGCTCCGTTATATACTATCGTAGAACGAATACGAAAAGAATTAGGTAACGAATACGAATTGAAAAAGGAGGTTAATTCTAAAATTAGAAACCTACGGGCGTTAATTCAAGAAAATGAACAATTTTGATTGACCATTTATCATTATTTGATTGTGACCGTCCCTCATAGAGATTTTAATTTTTTTTAGCATTTCTTGATTGAAAACAACAAAATAACGCTTCCATGACCGTGTTAAAAATCATCCGACGTGTCGAAGTGTTTTCGTCTGTTAGGTCAGTTTTACAATTGAAAAATTGTTACGATTTCAAATAATGGTCAATGAAGCATTAACAACCCGATTGGCTCGTGAACGACTGGATGCAATCAGGAGATTTGTACCAATTCGTGACTCTGTACGGAATAAACTGCAACAACGACAGAGTTTACAAACGGATTTTGCCTTGGGGTCTGAAGAGTTGTTTAAACCAGTAACCACAGCAACAAAAGGGGTAGAGCGTGCTATACTGGGAGATGATCCCGAGATGGGGAAATTTGTTATCGGTGAACTTGAAAAAATAGCAGCGAAAACTGAACAAACAAAACAGGCTGTACAAAAAATGGAATCAAAAAGAACAGTAGATGATTTACGCGTGAGATTTAACGAGGAAGGGTTAGCAGCAATTGATAAGACTAATCCAACAGAAATTCCTGCGCTTGTTGTTTCGACTTATGAAAACAGGAAAAATATGTTGAAACCAGAACATCATAAGTTTGTTAGAAGTATAACTCACTGGGCTGATATATTCTATAAGATCAAAACTGAAAAAAGTCAAATTAAGACAGATAGTGCATCATACATCGAATATATCAATGCGGTGGGTATTGTGTATAAACAATTTGAAGAACTAAAACAACAACAAAAACCGCCAAAATTGCAAAGGCAGCGACAGCAACCTGCAAAGAAAATATCTTTTTCACCTAAAAAACAACAACCTGCAAAGATATTTTTCTCGCCTGAAAAACAACAACTACCACCTGATGATGATGATGATCCTCTTGGTTATTTACAACCCACGGATGAAGAAAAACTGGATGAAGCAATGGGTTTTAGCGGAAGCGGATTGCGAGATTCCAGTGAGAATCCAAGAATTGGAAACTCTTCGGGTTTCTGTCCTGGAGCAGCAGAGAGGGTGAATCGGACAACTTTTTTTTTGGTTATTTTTTATTATACCTTTAAAACGGTACGAATAGACCCTTCTCGCGAAAAACTAAGTGTCCGACCCTTAATGATTGTTGTCTGAAAACATTCGCGTTTTCGTTGATGTCGCAACGTCGTTGTCACTCACCCTCTCTGCTGCTATGGTTTACGGTGATTTTAACCGAATATTTGATCAAGTCCTTACTACGACGAAAATCCTTTCAGGATGAAAGTCCTTAGGACGAAAATCATTTATGATTTCACAAATAGACTAATTTGTAAAACCTCCTCTTGTAAATCAATCAGATTATTAGACTGGTCAGTGAGTTTGAAATTAATTCTGGTTAATGAATTATTATGACATCGCATATAGACTGGATTCACCGGGGACTCAATTATTAAAAACCCTGGAGGAGCTATTGGTGCAAATGAATACAAAATATATCCTTGCTGAGCTTGATTTGATCGTTCTAAATTTATTTGATAGCTTCCTTCGATCACATCACATACTAAATTGAGCGCAATCACCGTTGAAATATTCACATTGAACGGAGCAATATGCCTGCCACCACCATCTGGGTCATTATTATGTTTGAGGATTTTTATTTCCGGTGATGCTGTTTTTTTCCACGTATCATGGATTTTTTTGAAACCTTCATCGATGGCATCACTGAGAGATTTTTGTAATTCTGAGATATTATATCCTGGTAGTTTAAACTCACGAATATCTTCTACGCGTATATTACCTTTCATCGCAAACTCTGTTCTCGTTTTAGGATTATCGTCACCTAATATCTCTTGAATAATTTGTGAATGAAATGTTTCCATGTCATTGATGATTTTGTTACATATTTCTACAACGCTGATAAATTCATCTCGGGTGAGAGTGCCGGATTTAATGGATATTAACAACAGTAAAAAATCATATTCCATCGCTGTGAAATTTTCAGTAATTTTGTTCTGTCGGGGTACGAATTTGACAACGTTATTTTCCACTATTCCATTGAAAAGTTCCCACTTATTATAATCTTTATAACTCTTTATTGGATTATCAGATTTTATCCTGTCTGTGATATAATCGGTTTTTTGTGGTTCTGGTAATTTAACGGTTTTTCCCCCGGGTGGGATTTCAGGCCATCCCAGTACGGTTCTAATAGAACTTTGATAGATATCTACGACATAACCCTCTGTGCTTATTTCAATGGCAGATGATAGTGTTGGCTCATGAACCGTTATAGCTATTTTTGATTCTTTTCCAGTAATCGATTTTATTCTACGCGCGAATTCGTTATTGATTTGTTCGATTTGGTATGATCCGGTTGGTATGGAAACAACGTTCCAGTCTGGGGTACCGTCGGGTTTATTCTTATTTGCAAATACCAGGGAATTATTCGGTTGTTGACCACCAAATGATTTTGACCTAATATTTGGCCAACTGTGGTATACTCGTAATTTTGCTAGCGCTATCTCCTTCACTGGGACCGGAGAGGGGAAATTCACACTGAATTCTGGATTCGTTGAGGTTATTGAGATCATGCTTGTTTGTACTGGTTTTGTGTTCTCCACTATTTGTTGAAGTAATTCCATCTGTGTTGTCATTGTTATTATATTCATGATGTATTTCTAATTTTGACATCGCAGAATCATATATATCTACCATCGCTGAAAACTCACTCTCTGATATAATTGTATCATCGAGAGATGACGATATCAATGAGGATAATTGCGAGTATGCAGTAGACACAACATGAAATTGAATTATGTAGTCTTGTAGTTTCCGTTGGCTGCATGAGGATATTTTTTTTGTGATTATTGAAATTATTCCAGCGATTGTTGTTGCCGCAGAAATGCAAATTGGAGCAGCTATCGGAGCCATCATTGTCACTGAAGACAGTATAATACCAGCTCCGGTGATTACACCACTCACAGCGTACACAGTAACATCAATTGCGGTAATTCTCCTGCGGTATTTTTTAATTTTCAATTCATACTCCTCAGACAAGGTTTTGAGTCTAGTTTGATACTCTCTGACCTGATCATAGCGATATTGCGATGATGAAATCATTTTTATTTTAAATACGCTATCGTTTTCAATTACGATTTACTTAAATTCGCTACGAATTCCACATACCACGTTGTTGAGACCCTAACCAAATCTTTATCAGTAGATGTAATTGTAAACTTTTCAGTTCTATCCTTGTCGATGATCGTTGAAATCGTATTATTGACCCCGGATGAACTGGACGATGAAATATTAAATTGAGACAATGGTGTTACTAGTGTTAATCGATAAATACCCTTAACGGTTGCAGTGATATCTAATTTGTTGTTTGTAGGTGACCACTCCAATGATCCGTTTTGGATCGTGTATACTAAGTTGTTGGTTTTCTCATGAGGAATTTTTGTTTTTTCAATGGTTGTTATCATCCTCGAAAGATCACCTTTGACGGCTTCGATGAAGTTTTTCGTCTCATAGATGGATTTTTTAATATCAGGGAGTTTTAGTTCAATTTTATCGAATGTAGTTCCAATAAATTTATCAATGATATTTCTACGAAATGCGGTAAACTGTTTTATGTGTTCTTCGGTTTTAGATTGAAGTGTTTCTAGTTCCAACGCAGAATCGTTGAGAGTTTTAAATCGATCTGTAATCGTCGAAAAAAGTACACCCGGTTTGAGTTTACCCTGATCGGAAAATAACGCGATAGTATCCTCAATTGCGTTTTGTTGTTTAACCAAAATATCATCCAGAGAAATATTACTGGTTTTCAATTTACCCTGATCGGAAAATAACGCAACGGTGTTCTCGATTGCGTTTCGTTGTTTAACTAAAATATCATCCAGAGAAATATTACTGGTTTTCAATTTACCCTGATCGGAAAATAACGCAACGGTGTTCTCGATTGCGTTTCGTTGTTTAACTAAAATATCATCCAGAGAAATATTACTAGATTTCAATTTACCCTGTTTGTCCTGAAATACAACTATTTCCCCGGGGTCAACACTTGTTAAGTTCAACGTCTCAGCGATTTCATCTTTATTTTTTTTTTTATATATCCTTGATAGAATCAGGAGTTGCAGTGTCATCGGGTTTGGGTTTCAGAGGTCTCCCCCAAATATCAATCATGTTATTGTAAAACTCCTTCTCTCTCTAAAAAGCGATTGCTGGTGTAGTCATTTACGACAATGTGTGGTGATTTTCTAGATGCTGAAATAGCGTCAAGGACATTTAACACTTCACTGCCGCATATTGGGGGGTCATTGATTTGTTGTGTTGGTAGCGTAGAATACCAAGTCTTCATTGGAAATTGTTTTATATAACGCATAAACTCTTTTGGTGGGGCTAATCCATATGAATCAAAATAGACAATCCCACGTGGATCAATAGCGTATGCAACCCAGTGAGTTCCAGGTCCGGTGCTGTTATCGAGATTAATAATACCTGTTTCAGTTTTGTTTGGTTGATGTGGTAATTGATCTTTCATAAAAACACCTCTGAAATTTTTAATCACTAGTTTTTTAGCAGCATCCATTAAATCAAAATTGGACATTGGAACCATTGATTTTTGAATTAATAAACCGTTCCTGGTAGTCTCAGGCCTGATCCGTGAACGGATCTCCCGCTGTACCATGAATACGGGGTTCCTGGTAGTCTTAGACCCTTTCCGCTGTACCATGAATACGGGGTTCCTGGTAGTCTTAGACCCTTTCCGCTGTGCCATGAATACGGGGTTCCTGGTAGTCTTAGACCCTTTCCCTTTTTTTTATACCCTTGACCTTTCTTCGGTTCATATGATTCAGCAATGCTCTGTACCGCTTTTGTTCCCAAGCCTCCAACTACCCCCAATGCGGCCGCTTTTGCTACTGCTGGGGCTGCCGCAACCAATGCTGGTATTGCAGCAAACAACGGAAATATACCACCTGTTTTTATCATATTTTTGATAGCAGCCGCAGAGAGTGTGATCTGAACTCCTTTTTTATCCTTGAAAGCATCATTGAAATGTTTCACTTGACGAGTTGTCAGCGATAATTTATTTGCACCACCAGTCATTTGATTAGGTTTCAACGTGATTGTGGTTCCACATTTTTTAGCCGATTCTGATTGCAATTTTTTTATTTGACCAGGAGTTAACGCAACACTAATAACACTATATGACATGTTATACATAATTGATTGATTCTAAATCGTAAAACCATTCAATGGAAATATCCTTCGGATTTTCAATTACATATTTTCCACTGGTGCATCTACCACTCTCATTCTTCCACCAACACCTTCAAGTAGCATTGATTTATCACTGAGAATGACAGCAACCGCTCTATAATTAATAATACCACCAGGACGGGTTACACGGGCTCTGAAGTGTATATCAACGACAGATTGTCTCACCAAGTCGAGATGTTCCAGCGAAAAGTAATAAATCGGATAGAGGCTTTTGAAATCCCATTGTGATATTTGCAAACCGGTATCCACATTTTGATCACGTGCCATAAATGACAACAGGTTATGATAGACACGTGCAATATGATTTTGACCGTAATCAAGTTGCACATCTTCAGATGGTTCCTGTTGTCCGTTTATTCTCAGTGAGACCTCTCTAACACCTAACTGATCAAATATCATATGACTTCGTTCTTGATTACCAACTCGCGCAGCATTCTGTAACGCAATAAATATATGACGTGGAGCTGAAACCCCTTGTTTTGATGCCAGATGCCATGTGAATGTACCATCAACATTGTCTTGTTTAGTATCCGTAGTCACTGATAACCAACTCAATAACGACTTTCCTCCTTGGTCCATAAATGATAACAATTTTCCTTCTGCTGTGATTGATGGAGTTAACACTGGCATCCACAATGATAGTTTTGTTAAAACGACTTTACCATCAGGAACAGTAGCATCACGCCATATTGCATCATTATCAGTACCCTTTCGTACAAGCGCTACTGTGTGCTTAGCTCCATAAATAACTTTTCGGACGTTTCTACAGAATCCGAATATATGATGCAGTGGAATTGCACATGAAAATTGTCGACGCTGTCCTTGTAATGTTGCTACACGTGTTGCAAATCCTAGATTGTAAGTAGTAATAGTATTTATGACATCAAATTCAGCAGGTGGTCTTACATATCCGGCTGGTGCTGGATCAATTGCTGTAGCTCGTGTTGCCTTGACTCTAGAATACTGGTTGTGTTCAGCGTTATCAGTAATATTCTTTGCAAACATCATAGATGGACCCGCTGATCTTGTATAATCATCAGAATATCTTGCTAACCCTATGATTGTTGTAGCCACATCAACTTCACGGTCAATGGATTCAATTTCTTTTCCATCAATGAGATATCTAGCGCTTTCAAATAACGACATGATACCGTTATTAACAAAACCAACTCGGGTAGTTTGGCTAATGTCATATGGAGGATCATTATGTGTAGCATCATTTGTTACAAGTTCTCCTTCTACTTCAATAAACGTTTCACAAGGCAAAAAGTATTTACTGGTATCATGAACTTGAAGTTCAATTCGTGATCGGAGATCTGGTTGTACTGCGTGATAAGAATAAAATTGAAAATCGCGTACAGAATCATCTTTACGCACTGGGGCATCCATATCAAATGCTGGATCAGATGACCTTTTGAACATTTTATTCTATTTATCAGAGTCTAAATCGGATTTCCCATTTCATCGTGAAAAACGCTAGCGTTTTCGTCGTGGTTTTTTAAAGCCACTTCCTGCTATCATGTTTGCTGTCATGTTATTTTGGTCCTCTTGATTTACCATCGACGCTAGTTTTTCATCTACTGCGTTATTTATAATTTTACTAACACTTGCAGGCATCTCTGCTGTAGATGGCAATGGTACCTGTTTCTCTTTTCGTCTCACTAATGATGTTATTTTATTCTTCGCAGTTGAAAACGCTTTCCCGGCAAGATCTCCAACAGTAGTAATACCCTTATCACGAATAACATCAATGGCTTTCATTCCTAGTTGTTTAGCTAACGGCATCACTTTTGGGGCCGTTGTTGAAAAGAATCCTAAAATGGTCTTGCCGAGGCCATCTCCGTAGTATGCTCTATAAACTGGAAACCGTGAATTAACTACATAGACGAGGGTTGGTTTATCATGATTGTAGTGTATAATCATCTTGTTATAAAACTAGTAGTTTTTTAATTAGTGATCAATCGCTGTAATAACCATGGGCATCTTTGTGATTTTCAACTAACTCAGCAATGAGTTTTCGATATACATTAATGTCCATGATACCACCGGCAAATAATCGTCTACAGATATCAGCTGCTTCATTAATTATTTCCGGTGAGTTATTTCCGGCTCGTTTCCCTCCGATGAGGACTTCTAACCGTGATATATCACTGAGAATGTTACCAGGACAAGTAACGCTAGTGTTTTCAACTACTCCGCTACCTAAATACTTATCTTCAGTTGACTCCTCTTCATCCTCTTTAACTACTATATTCATTTGATTTATTCTACTCAATACTTTGTCTTTAAAACTCTCAAAATCATTGCGGTTACCTTCTGTGATTTTAAATCTACCACGGTTTGCCAAGTATATTTTTTTTATCCAATTCTCGTCGTTTTTTATATACTCTTTATACTCTTTGTTTACAGCTATTTCTCTTTGATCGAGTGGAAAATTCCACACGGTAAATTTAATTAAATTATTGTCATTTTTAAAACTTTTAATTATGTTGTATGAATAGTTTGTAAATATACTTTGCGGTGAATACATTTTTGATATAGTAACGTCTTCTTCCTCTTCTTGTTTTCTTGCAATAGCACCTAGTTCTTCTAGTACTTGCTCTTTTTTTTTGTTGTTGCCGTGAAGTAGCTACCATATCCACTGGAAGTGTTTTTAATGATTTTTTTGTTTGTTTAGTTCTTTTTGCTATTTTTTCTAACACAGGGAGAAAAGTCTCTTCTTGTTTTTTTCCTTGCTCAGAGAGTGTTGACACTATCTGTTTCGTTGTTGTAGTTATTGGTTTAAACAACTCTTCAGATCCTGCAGCAAAATCAGTCTGAAGACTCTGTCGTTCTTGCAGTTTATTCCTGGCAGAGTCGCGAATTGGTATAAATTTCTTAATTGCATCTAGTCGCTCACGAGCCAATCGGGTCGTTAATGCTTCATTGACCATTATTTGAAATCAGAAACCATTTTTCAATTGCAAAACAATTTTCCCCATCGATGATTCCATCCTTAACGGTCCAATTTTTTATTGCTGTGAAATATTTTTATTTTTTATCCATTGATTTTGCCTGTTTTTGACAGTTTTAGTGGTTTTCAGTTGAAAATCTCAAAGAGATTTTACAGTCAAGTAGTCGATTTTACATGGGATTTTCCATAAGGAAAAGCTGTTAAAACTCATTTTTGATGATTTTTAGCCATTTTTCATCAATTTTTGCCTGTTTTCAGTGATGTTTGGTCATTTTTCATCGATTTTCATCAAAAAACCTCGTAGGGTCAAGTAGTCGATTTTACATTGGATTTTCCATAGAGAAAAGCTGTTAGGATTCTATTTTATTTTCGCAGTGTGAAATATTTTCACTGATTCAATCAAAAAATGACAAAAAAAAATGAAAATCTCAAGGAGATTTTACTGTCTGACAAAATCTTTTGAGGGTCGGTCAATCAAAATAGTTCATTTTCTTGAATTAACGCTCGTAAGTTTCTAATTTTAGAATTAACTTCCTTTTTCAATTCATATTCGTTACCCAATTCTTTTCGTATTCCTTCCACGATAGTATATAACGGAACAAACACATCTACTTCACTGGAAAATGCAAGAGAGTCTCGAATAGAATTTTGAATTTTTTTGATGAGTGCATATTTCTTTGGTAACATATACTTGTTAGTGCTAACTCCGTATTCTATATCCTGAAAATCCGACTTGATTTGATCAGGATTTAACCCATCTGACAATTTAATATCCTGATTTTTCAATTTTCCAATTTCAACTATGATGCTATTCATAATTTCAGAATTCATATATGATAATACATATTTCTAATTCATTTTTCAAAAATAAAAGAGCCGTTAATATTTTAAAAATTCAGTCTGTATATATAACTATCTTTTTTAAAAATTCAGTCTGTATATATAACTATCTTTTTTAAAAATTCAGTCTGTATATATAAATATCTTTTTTAAAAATTCAGTCTGTATATATAACTATCTTTTTTAAAAATTCAGTCTGTATATATAAATATCTTTTTTAAAAATTCAGTCTGTATATATAACTATCTTTTTTAAAAATTCAGTCTGTATATATAACTATCTTTTTTAAAAATTCAGTCTGTATATATAAATATCTTTTTTAAAAATTCAGTCTGTATATATAACTATCTTTTTTAAAATTCAGTCTGTATATATAAATATAAATGCAGACAAAAATAAATAACAACCATGATGAGCGTTTATCAGTCATTTGGCCCCCTTGATATAGGCCACTGTGTCTTTCATAGGGTTCTTTCTATGAGTATTTCCATTTTTTTTCTGAGATTTCTTCGATCTCGATTTGACACTATTTGGCCGGTAATTCATTTTTTGAACACCATACGGGGCTACCCAAATGTGACGGAGAGCTAATTACATCCATGGATGTTATTTATTTTAGGTCATTTATATTTACATTCACCGGAAACATATTCCCCTAAGAGTGAATCTAACTCGTCAAATAACGGGTTAGAATCACAAGAGGGTATGTTTACGTGAAATGACCTAGAGGTTACATATATATACGACAACACATCTTTGGAACTCCTTGGTTGCCTTCACATCCAAGTAAGCCCAAAGGAAACCCGAAACATACATCTCCGGAAGGGAAGCCTAACGTGGCAAACGCCATCTTAGACCGCCCAGAAGATATGCTTGGGGTGACGTCACAACATATACTTAATTAAGGACAGCACAAATACCGTATATATTTCCACTCGAGTGTTGTGGCAAATTGTAGGTATACATATACTTAATTAACTTAATTAAGGACAGCACAAATACCGTATATATCTCCATTCAGATTGTAGGTATACATATACTTAATTAACTTAATTAAGGATGGATTATAATTCAATGATGATGTAATGATGATGGACATCACAAACATGAAACGACGGGGCTGATTTTCAAAGGCCAATTCGACCAATCAAAGCAACCCATGAAATTAAACCCGGTTGCATGATTGAGTAAAAGTCAACCACGCACACGTGTCAATGGCGTGGGTTATTTTTTGACTGGTCGAATTGGCCTTGAAAGCCCCAGCTTTAAACCTTTCATTTAGTATATAAGGTGACTAATACAGCAGCGTCAATCCACAGAGTGTGTTATTTTATTTTCTTGAATTACTTGTTAATGGTGCTTCACGGTATTTAAATGAGACAGAATATTTGCATAAAGCACTAAAAAAAAGAATATAATCGTTTGAAAACATTTTATATTTGATTTCTTTTCTAATTAATTATAGCCCAAGCCGCTGAATCACAATTTAGGGGAGCAGCAGAAGGGGCGAATCAGACAACATTTTTAGACAAGTTTTCACTGAAATCACGCTTAAAAACAATGAAACCAATGACATCAGGGTCCAAATGTGTGTGTGAATCTGATATCGTTTCATGGATTAGGATCAAAAAAAAAATATGAAAAAATCAATGAAATTAATGAAATCCTCCATCGATGTTTGGGAAAAGGGACTACAACGTCGTTGTCACTCACTAGAACTTTCAGTTGGGGTTAACCGAATATTTGATCCAGTCCGATACGATATCGTGTTCGAGGGTCATGTAAATCACTACGACGAAAATCCCCTTAGGATTTCACAAATAGACTAATTTGTAAAACCTCCTCTTGTAAATCAATCAGATTATTTGACTGGTCAGTGAGTTTGAAATTAATTCTGGTTAATGAATTATTATGACATCGCATATAGACTGGATTCACCGGGGACTCAATTATTAAAAACCCTGGAGGGGCTGTTGGTGCAAATGAATACAAAATATATCCTTGCTGAGCTTGATTTGATCGTTCTAAATTTATTTGATAGCTTCCTTCGATCACATCACATACTAAATTGAGCGCAATCACCGTTGAAATATTCACATTGAACGGAGCAATATGCCTGCCACCACCGTCTGGGTCATTATTATGGGTCAGGATAGTTGTTTGTGGTTGTGATGGTGTTTTTTTCCACGTATCATGGATTTTTTTGAAACCTTCATCGATGGCATCATCGAGAGATTTTTGTAGTTCGAAGAGATTATATCCTGGTAGTTTGAATGTTGGAATATCTCTTATGCGGATCTTATAGTCTATTGCAAATAAATCTCTTGTTTTAGGACTACTGTCACCTAATACCTCTTGAATAATTTGTGAATGAAATGTTTCCATGTCATTGATGATTGTGTTACATGTTTCTACGACACTGATAAATTCACCTCGGGTGAGAGTGCCGGATCTAAGTGATATAAACAACAACGAAATATCGTTATTGAAAGCTGTGAAATTTTCAGTGATTTTATCCCGGTTAGCAAGATGATGAATAAGTCTTATTTTTTCATCATATTCTACTCTAATGAAAAAATACGACTTATCATAATATCTATAGCTTTTTATTGGATTATCAGATTTTATCCTGTCTGTGATATAATCGGTTTTTTGTGGTTCTGGTAATTTAACGGTTTTTCCACCGGGTGGTAATTCAGGCCTTCCTAGTACGGTTCTAATAGAACTCTGATAGATATCTACGACGTATCCTTCTGTGCTTATTTCAATGGCAGATGATAGTGTCGGCACATGAACTGTTATAGCTATTTTTGATTCTTTTCCAGTAATCGATTTTATTCTACGCGCGAATTCATCATTGATTTGTTCAATTTGATATGATCCGGTTGGTATGGAAACAACATTCCAGTCTGGAGTTCCGTCGGGTTTATTCTTATTTGCAAATACCAGTGAATTATTGGGTTGTTGACCACCAAATGATTTTGACCTAATATTTGGCCAACTGTGGTATACTCGTAATTTTGCTAGCGCTATCTCCTTCACTGGGACCGGAGAGGGGAAATTCACACTGAATTCTGGATTCGTTGAGGTTATTGAGATCATGCTTGTTTGTACTGGGTTTGTGTTCTCCACTATTTGTTGAAGTAATTCCATCGGTGTTGTCATTGTTATTATACTCATGTTTTTGTACTTCTAATTTTGACATCGCAGAATCATATATACCTACCATCGCTGAAAACTCACTCTCTGATATAATTGTATCATCGAGCGATGACGATATCAATGAGGATAATTGCGAGTATGCAGTGGACACAACATGAAATTGAATTATGTAGTCTTGTAGTTTCCGTTGGCTGCATGAGGATATTTTTTTTGTGATTATTGAAATAATTCCAGCGATTGTTGTTGCCGCAGAAATGCAAATTGGAACAGCTATCGGAGCCATCATTGTCACTGAAGACAGTATAATACCGGCTCCGGTGATTACACCACTCACTGAATACACAGTAACATCAATTGCGGTAATTCTCCTGCGATATTTTTTAATTTTCATTGCATACTCCTCAGACAAGGTTTTGAGTCTAGTTTGATACTCTCTGACCTGATCATAGCGATATTGCGATGATGAAATCATTTTTTTTTTAAATACGCTATCGTTTTCAATTACGATTTACTTAAATCCGCTACGAATTCCACATACCACGTTGTTGAGACCCTAACCAAATTTTTATCAGTAGATGTGATTGTAAACTTTTCAGTTGTATTCTTGTCGATGATCGTTGAAATCGTATTATTGACCCCGGATGAACTGGACGATGAAATATTAAATTGAGATAATGGTGTTACTAGTGTTAATCGATAAATACCCTTAACGTTTGCAGTGATATCTAATTTGTTGTTTGTAGGTGTCCACTCAAATGATCCGTGTTGGATCGTGTATACTACGTTGTTGGTTTTCTCATGAGGAATTTTTGTTTTTTCAATGGCTGTTATCATCCTCGAAAGATCACCTTTGATGTCTTCGATGGAAGTTTTCGTCTCATCGATGGATTTTTTAATATCAGGGAGTTTTATTTCAATTTTATCTAACGGGGTTCCAATAAATTTATCAATGATATTTCTACGAAATGCGGTAAACTGTTTTATGTGTTCTTCGGTTTTAGATTGAAGTGTTTCTAGTTCCAACGCAGAATCGTTGAGAGTTTTAAATCGATCTGTAATCGTCGAAAAAAGTACACCCGGTTTTAGTTTACCCTGATCGGAAAATAACGCGATAGTATCCTCGATTGCGTTTTGTTGTTTAACTAAAATATCATCCAGAGAAATATTACTGGTTTTCAATTTACCCTGATCGGAAAATAACGCGATAGTATCCTCGATTGCGTTTTGTTGTTTAACCAAAATATCATCCAGAGAAATATTACTAGATTTCAATTTACCCTGATCGGAAAATAACGCAACGGTGTTCTCGATTGCGTTTTGTTGTTTAACTAAAATATCATCCAGAGAAATATTACTAGATTTCAATTTACCCTGTTTGTCTTGAAATACAACTATTTCATTCGGGTCAACACTTGTTAAGTTCAACGTCTCAGCGATTTCATCTTTAATTTTTTTTTTATATCCTTGATAGAATCAGGGGTTGCAGTGTCATCGGGTTTGGGTTTCAGAGGTCTTCCCCAAATATCAATCATGTTATTGTAAAACTCTTTCTCTCTCTAAAAAGCGATTACTAGTGTAGTCATTAACGACGATATGAGGTGGTTTTCCCCTTGGGTTACCCAAGGAGTTAGAAATAGCGTCAAGGACATTTAATACTTCACTGCCGCATATTGGTGGGTCATTGATTTGTTGTGTTGGTAGCGTAGAATACCAAGTCTTCATTGGAAGGGTTTTTATATACCGCATAAACTCTTTTGGTGGGGCTAATCCATATGAATCGAAATAAACAATCCCACGTGGATCAATAGCGTATGCAACCCAGTGAGTTCCAGGTCCGGTGCTGTTATCGAGATAAATAATACCTGTTTCAGTTTTGTTTGGTTGATGTGGTAATTTATCTTTCATAAAAACACCTCTGAAATTTTTAATCACTAGTTTTTTAGCCGCATCCATTAAATCAAAATTGGACATGGGAACCATAGGTTCGGAAATTGAAGATTTCTGAATTAATAAATCGTTCCTGGTAGTCTCAGGCCTGATCCGTGAACGGATCTCCCGCTGTACCATGAATACGGGGTCCCTGGTAGTCTCAGGCCTGATCCGTGAACGGATCTCCCGCTGTACCACGAATACGGGGTTCCTGGTAGTCTTAGACCCAATCCTTGAACGGATCGTCTCTTTTTTTTATATCCTTGTCCAGCTGCCTTTTTCAACGCCATTCCTGCTGCAGTACCAACGGCTCCTAACACTGCTGCTTTAGCCACCGCTGGGGCTGCTGATGCAATCAATGCTGGTATTGCAGCTAACAATGGAAATATACCACCCGTTTTCATCATATTTTAATAGCAGCCGCAGAGAGAGTAATCTGAACCCCTTTTTTATCCTTGAAAGCATCATTGAAATGTTTCACCTGACGAGTTGTCAGCGATAATTTATTTTCACCACCAGTCATTTGGTTGGGTTTCAACGTGATTGTGGTTCCACATTTTTTAGCCGATTCTGATTGCAATTTTTTTATTTGACCAGGAGTTAACGTAACACTAATAACACTATATGACATTATATATAATTGATTGATTCTAATTCAATGAAAAATCGAGAAAAATCGGTCAAAGATTTTCTACTGGGGCATCTACCACTCTCATTCTTCCACCAACACCTTCGAGTAGCATTGATTTATCACTGAGAATGACAGCAACCGCTCTATAATCAGCAGCACCAACAGGACGATTCACATTAGCTCTAAAGTGTATATCAACAACTGACTGTCTTGTCAAATCGAGATGTTCCAGTGAGAAGTAATAGATCGGATACAGATTCTTAAAATCATATTGTGATATTTGCAAACCAGTATCCACATTTTGATCGCGTGCCATAAATGACAACAGACGATGATAAACTCGTGCAATATGATTTTCTGTGTAATTAAGTTGTATATCCTCAGATGGTTCCTGCTGGCCGTTTATTCTCAGTGAGACGTCTTTCACACCTAATTGATCAAATATCATATGACTGGAGAGTTGATTGCCAACTCGTGTGTTATCCTGTAACGCAATAAATATATGACGTGGCGCAGAAACGCCTTGTTTTGATGCTAGGTTCCAAGTGAATAACCCGTTGATATTTGATTGCTTCACATCTGTACTCACGGTTAGCCAACTCAACAACGACTTTCCTCCTTGGTCCATAAATGATAGTAATCGTCCTTCTGCGGTGATTGCTGGAGTCAACACTGGCATCCACAATGATATTTTTGTTAAATTGACTTTACCAGCATCAGCATTGGGGGCTGCAACATCTGCTGCAATCCTCCAAATTGCGTCGTTATCATCACCCTTTCGTACAAGCGATACTGTATGCTTCGCCCCGTAGATAACTTTTCTGACGTTTCTACAGAATCCAAATATGTGATGCAGTGGAATCGCGCATGAAAATGATTTACGATCTCCTTGCAACATTGCGTTTCGTGTTGCAGCTCCTAGATTGAAATTAGTATCGTTGTTTATAATCATATTCTCGATACCAGAATCACTATTATCACGTTTTTTTGGTTGTCTTACAACAAATGGATTTCCTCCAGCGGTATTCTTACCATCTTTTGCAAACATCATAGAAGGCCCTGCTGATCTTGTATAATCATCAGAATATCTCGCTAACCCGATTATTGTTGTAGCCACATCAACATCACGATCTATGGACTCAATTTCTTTTCCATCAATGAGATATCTAGCACTCTCAAATAGCGCCATAATACCATTATTGACAAAACCGACTTGAGTACCAGCTGGATACGGTGCTGGTACAGCAGTAGTATCAGCAGCTGTTACAATTTCTCCTTCTACTTCAATAAATGCTTCACAGGGTAAAAAGTATTTACTGGTATCATGGACTTGAAGATCAATTCTTGCTCGACTATTTGAGTCTATGGCATGATAGGCGTAATATTGATAATCGCGTACAGAATTATCCTTGCCAACTGGGGCGTCTATATCAAATGCTGGATCAGATGATTTTTTTGAACATTTTATTCTATTTATCAGAGTCTAAATAGTGAAATCGTAAACGATTTTTCCATTTTCATCGACGTAGTTTTTTAAGGCCACTTCCTGCTATCATGTTTGCAATATTGCTTTGGTCCCCTTGATTTACCATCGACGCTAGTTTTTCATCTACTGCGTTATTTATAATTTTACTAACACTTGCAGGCATTTCTTCTGTAGACGGTAACGGTTTCTTTTTTCGCCCCACTAATGATGTTATTTTATCCTTCGCAGTTGAAAACGCTTTCCCGGCAAGATCTCCAACAGTACTAATACCCTTATCACGAATAACATCAATGGCTTTCATTGATAACTGTTTAGCTAACGGCATCACTTTTGGGGCCATTCTTGAAAAGAATCCTAAAATGGTATTGCCGAGGCCATCTCCATAGTATGCTTTATAAACCGGAAACCGTGAATTAACTACATAGACGGGGGTTGGTTTATCATGATTGTAATGGATGATCATTATTATAAAAACAATAGTGTTTTCAATTGTTATTTAATCACTATGATACCCATTTGCTAACTCGTCAATGAAATCTCGATAGGTTTTGATATCCATGATACCGCCGGCAAATAACCGTCTACAGATATCAGCTGCTTCATTAATTATTTCCGGTGAATTATTTCCAGCTTGTTTTCCTCCGATGAGAACATCTAATCGTGATATATCATTGATAACACTATCAGGACATACCCCACTTAGGGGTCCACTGGAATCTTGCAGTCCACTTCCGCTATAACCAGCTGCTTCATCTAGTTTTTCTAAACCCGTTTCTTGTAAATAATCATCATCATCATCAGGTGGTAGTTGTTGTTTTTTAGGAGAGAAAGAAATTTTCTTTGCAGGTTGCTCTCGCTTTCTTTGCAATTTTGGCGGTTTTTGTTGTTGTTTTAGTTCTTCATATTGATTATACACGTGATCCACCATCCTGATATATTCGATGTATGATGCACTATCTGTCTTTTTTTGACTTTTTCCAGTTTTGATTTTGTAGAATATATCAGCCCAGTGAGTGAAATTCTTAACAAACTTATGATGTTCTGGTTTCAACATTTTTTTTCTGTTTTCATAAGAAGTAACAACAAGCGTAGGAATTTCTGTTGGATCAGTCTCATCAATTGCTGCTAACCCTTCTTCGTTAAATCTCATGCGTAAGTCCTCTACTGTTCTCTTTGATTCTATTTGTTTTGTTTGTTCAGTTTTTGCTGCTATTTTTTCAAGTTCACCAATAACAGATTTTCCCGTCTCGGGACCATCTCCCAGTATAGCACGCTCTACCCCTCTCGTTGCTGTGGTTACTGGTTTAAACAATTCTTCAGACCCCAGAGCAAAATCAGTTTGTAAACTCTGTCGTTGTTGCAGTTTATTCGGTACAGAGTCACGAATTGGTATAAATTTCTTAATTGCATCCAGTCGTTCACGAGCCAATCGGGTTGTTAATGCTTCATTGACCATTATTTGAAATTGCAAACCATTTTTCAATTGTAAAACACTTGACATGTCGGATGATTTTTAACACAGTCATGGAAGTGTTATTTCATCGTGAGACACCTTCTATCATTGATGGAGAAAGTATCAAAATTGTATATAAATAAAATAATACTGATAGTTTCTCCACTTTTTTGACATCAATGACATGTCGGATGATTTTTGATACCACCGTGGAAGTGTTATTTGATTGTTTTAACGGCTCTATCAATGATGTTGAAAGTCACATAATTGTATATAAAATAAATAATACTGTGAGTTTCAACATTCTAGTTTTGATCAATCTGACACATCGTCCATCGATTTTTTACATACCCTTGAGGGTCGGCTAAAAAAAATGATAAATGATCGGGCAATCAAAAAATGATGATGGTCGGGCAATCAATGTCGGGTAATCAATTTTCTTGAATTAATGCTCGTAGGTTTCTAATTTTAGAGTTGACTTCTTTTTTCAATTCGTATTCGTACCCCAATTCTTTTCGTATTCCTTCCACGATAGTATACAACGGGACGAACACACTGATGTCACTGGAAAATGAAAGAGAGTCTTTAATAGAATTCTGAATTCTTTTGATGAGTGCATACTTCTTGGGTAGCATATATTTGTTAGTGCTAACCCCGTATTCAATATCCTGAAAATCAGACACAATTTGATCAGGATTTAACCCATCTGATAGTTTGATATCCTGATTTTTCAATTTTGCTATTTCAACTCTGATGCTATTCATGTTTTCAGAATTCATTATTCTATAAGAATGACATATCTCTAATTGGAAATTATGACGCATTAGACATAACTAAATTGAACTTTTTGCCCCGTCTTTTTTGAAATAGCAGATCGATAAATCCCCTCTGCAACTCTTCGTACTGAAGATCGACAAATATTGAAATACTTACCGGCTTCATTCATTGATTGAAAAATCATTTCTTCATTAGTTGTTGTATTCAAAGATGTCACAGGTCTCTTCCCAACCGTTTTGCAAGTGCCAGTCTCACCTCTTTTCAAATTCTCACTCTGTGTGATAGCTTGCAGATTGGATAAAGAATTGTTTTTCGGATTAGAATCCTTGTGATCGATAACAAAACCATCTTTGATCAATCCATTAAAACATTCAAATGCGAAACGATGATTGAGATAAGTTTTCTTTTCTTTTCCTCCGCCAACAGTAAACATCAAGTACCCGTGATTATTCACAAAACCAACTGATTTTTTCAATCTACGGTTTCTGACAGTACCATCACTGGATGCTTCATATTTTGTAATCACTGGATGTGGTCTGAATTCTTGGTTCATATATACTATTCTATTGTTTGTCTAATTCAGTGTTTGGTTCAATAATTACATCACTGGAAAATCTTTCGATATAGTCTTGCGGAGTTCTTATGATTTTGTCAGTGACGTTATCAGGGTCAAAGACTTTTTCAGGGTCATAATTTCTGATGGATTGCCCATTTTTTATTCTTTTATCATAATAACGCTTCAATTCCCTATATCGCCTACCACCACAATCAATCCACAATTGTGATCTCCCCTTGACCCCAACCCCACATCGAATACAGGGTAACGGACCAAGACTTCCACGTCGAAAACTTTGCATATGATACCTACAGTATTCATTTTTTCTGCATGATTTGTTACACGGGGTTACATTTCCCATCATGAGCCATTTGCAGTGATTCATTATACATAAAACTTTCATTTAAATGTTTGTTTTATGTATAGCATGAAGGAGTTCAAGAGATTGACTTCGAAAAATGCTAAATTCAATGCTGATAGAGAGTTTAAGAGATTATTGAAAATTAACCCTAAATTTAATATCGATAAACCCAAAAAACGTCCAAAACGCCCAATAGACGGAAACATGAAAGAGTTTAAGAGATTATTGAAAATCAATCCTAGATTTAATCTCGATAGACCCAAAAAACGTCCAATAGACGGAAACAAACGTAACAAACGTCCAAGAGACGGAAACATGAAAGAGTTTAAGAGATTATTGAAAATTAACCCTAAATTTAATATCGATAAACCCAAAAAACGTCCAAAACGCCCAATAGACGGAAACATGAAAGAGTTTAAGAGATTATTGAAAATCAATCCTAGATTTAATCGCGATAGACCCAAAAAACGTAACAAACGTCAAAGAGACGGAAACATGAGATCATCATGGAAGGATGCTCAATTCAATCTTGATATAGTTTCTAATACACCCAAGAATAAAATTCTTGATAAAGCCATCAGAGACTGTTTTAATGAATTCAAGCGTGATGGAGCATCTTATTGTTGGTCAACATTTCGAATTGATGGTGTTGTTGACGCTACCATGAATGACGAAAAGGCAGCAGTGATCATTTCACGTATTGGAGAAAAAAGTCATTTTTTTCCGAATCAAATTCATTATCCGTGAGGATGGCAAATGGATTATTAGGGATAAATTTGAACCCATTCTCAGGGGCAAAAAAACTGTCACCGTGAATCAGGATTCCAAACCAGGAATTTTGACTGGAATTGATAAACCCTACTACGAAAGATCTTATCCTGTCACAGCAGTTGTTTACGGGATCTATCCGCTCAATGAAAAACCTGATATTTCAAAACTAGCACCCATGAAATATTCGACAGGCCTCAATTGTGTAGCAGAACGAATAATAGAACACTTCACAAATGCGTCCCGGGGAAATAAACTAACTGATCTAAGACGAAAAAAAATAACCGAGTGGGAGTTCACGGTAAAAGAGCATGGAGCAACAATTCAGGATATAACTAAATTAGAAAAATCATTAAGATTTCCAATATCGGTAAGGACAATCACCGGAGAAGTATTATACGAATCGAAATATAAATCACAGGGAGCCCCCATTGAAATTATTGATCATAACGCGCACGCGTGGTCATCTGCAGTAACAATATTCCCACGGGAAAGAACCGTAAAATATCTATCCCAAACCGAAGAGTTTTTTTCAGAGCAGAAATTATTTGATGCTATTTACCATTTGAGTAAAAACGATCCTGTGTCAGCGTGGCTATTTCATAGTAATTCAGACGAGGAATGCAGATTTGATCAGTTTGTAAGGCCTAACGGAGAATTATACCGTACTGAAGAACTGCAGAATCAAATGAAACAACTAGCTAGTGAGTTTTCTGAGGGGGAAATCGAAGATCAATTATTAGCAAACTGTTTCACAGTACCATCCATTGCAGCACATTTTGCTAGAAAGAAAAACGCGTGGAAACCAACACGAAGTGAGTTTTTATCAGATGTCAAATTGTCCTGTCTTGAATACGGCCACGGCGGATTATGGAACACAAAATACACCGCTGATACCGTTATTTCAGTTGATATGATTGCGTGTTATCCAGGAAGTTTTCTTGGGTATGGAGAGTGTGAGAAATATTTCAAACGATTTGGACACCCTACACACGAAATGACCCGTGTTGCTATTAATGGACCACTTCCTGATTTTGATTTAACCGGATTCGCTTGTGTGGTATCATTTAAAATGGCTGAAGGACTTCATCCGTGTAGTTATCTTTGGATTGGTAAACACATGTCTGAAAAACACTGGATGCCAATAGTGTTGTTACGGTATATGCTTGATTGTAAGATGTTAAAATCATTAATTGTCAGTGAAGCAATTATATCCTATCGGGCACAGAAATCAGTCTGGTTACCACAACCTGATCTAGAAAAAATAATTAGCGAAGAGCGAAAACTGTTTCCTGATTTTAATGAACAACAAATCATGGATTGGTCCAGACAGTTATTTGAAATCAGAAACAATGAAGCAAAAAATCTTGGACGAAGAATAATCGGTAAATTTACCCAAGGTGGCAAAGATGATAATACGAAATATTCTTCACGATTGATTATAGGCAACGCTGAATACGATTTTGTAATGGCGGATTTAACGAATAAGGGCCTATATGTCAATCGTAAGGACGCATTTATGTCCGATGGAACCAAATTGGGTACAATTGTTACCTACAATGATGGATACCATCCGCAGTACACACATTTGAGAGCTTCTATGCTTGGTTATGCTTCTATCAATCTGTTTTCAATGATCAATAGATTTCCTACCACCGCAGTTAGAGTTGCTACTGACTCATTTTACATAAATAGCAAAATGGCTGATTTTAAGGCTACTGGCAACGAGAAATGGGGATCATGGAGAATTAAGAAAGAAATGCTTCATGATTATATTCCATCAGCAGATGTTACCATTGAAAATAATTACTTAGAAAGCAATCAGTGTTCAGAATTTTCTAGTGCACCACCGATTTCTGATCCAATCTGTAGATATAAAACAGTTTATTTAAACGGTTGTGGCGGGTCAGGAAAAACAACCCGGGTAATTGAGTTATTCCGTGGGAAAAATCCTACGGATTTCACAAAAATGATTGTGCTAACACCAACTCATAGACTTGCAAGAGAAATGATACAGAGAGGGGTAAATGCTTGCACTTATCACAGCTTTTTCCGATGGAAGGGAGATAAATGGACTCCTGAGCGCATGGGAGAGAAATTTATTCCTGAATTCATCATGTGGGATGAAATATACAAAGTGTCCGAAGATGTCTTAAAAATATTTCTCGAGTGGTTGTTATTGAAGAATACAAAAGTCGTCATGTGCGGTGATCACGGGCAACCACCACCATTTGTCGGTGCATCTCCCCATGAATGGCTAAAGGGTTTTGTAGACTATTATGAAGAAATTGATACTGATCATAGATCACTTAATAATGAATTAAAAGAATTGAAGAAACTAATTAGATTACAACCGGATAGAATCCAATGTGAAATAGCCCGTGAAATAATTTCGGAAACTCCCATGAATGATTTCTGGGAAATGTGGAGACCAAACGATTTAATCATTGCAAGTAGAAAAATAGTCAGGGACACACTTCAGATGAAGTTATTTGAATTGCATAAACAAAAATTTGCAACACTTCCAGTGCCTCTTTGTTATAGGCCATCGGATACGCGAAAACAGAACATCGAAGTTGATATTCCAGGACAGAGTGAAAAGCAGAGTCTCGTATTAAATGATATTGTGCTGGTTGATATCAATGTTGTTGAAGATGCATTGCGTGCTAATAAATCCCCATGGACGCTAGGTTATGCAGCGACGATACATTCTTCACAGGGATTGACTATATCGGATACAACTGTTTGGATGGTAGATAATCGCATAGAATGGTCAAATTTAGTCTATCTTTCAGTATCCAGAGTACGAAAAATAAATCAACTTCGAAGAATTGTCTTCGATGATGAAATCATTGGCGATGATGAAATCATTGGTGACGATAATGATATTATTGATAAAAAAACTCTCCGGTTACAAACAACAGGACAAAAAAAAACAACGAGAATTTGATATTGATGCTGAATTAATAATCACTTTGAAGAAACAACAGAATAATCACTGCGCAAGTTGCAATTGTATAATGCGTTGGCAGTATTCGGATAAGGATCCTCGCCAATTCACCGTAGACAGAAAAAATAACAATCTCGGTCATGTCAGAAATAATGTGATGTTGACTTGTCTTGAGTGCAATAGACGCAAGGGTGCTAGTTAAGCCCATGGGGTGGCAATTGAGTATCCTCGGGTATCACTTGTAATTGTTGTCTAGTAAAACCTCGTTGAGGGGCAGTTGAATCCAGTTTATAGATTGGAGGTCTACCCGTAGATCGTGTTATACTAGATATCTTATGCGTAGTGACGCTCCAAATAGGATCAGTAGCCCTTTTTCTATCCCCTTCAAGCTCTCCTGGTTCGTATAAGTACCTCACAATGACATTACTACCAAGAATTGGTTCTTTGAAATCTTTTTGTGGTTTTTCAGGTATCGACTTCTTTTTAATCGCGTTGATAGGTTTCATGTTGATGGTTCTAGTAATCTCGTTATTCAGTGCGGTAACTACACCTGGTAATCTCTTAACCCATTCACGGGATCTTTTTTCTTGGATGAATTCTTTTGCATATTGATATCCAAATAACCGCTCAGCAAGGGTTTTATTAAACCGTTCTACAATGGCCTGATCACGATGCAGTGCAGTATGCCCTCGTCTGATAGCGACATTGTGATATTTCATTGTAGATAACACTGCACCCTGAAATTCCTTGCCAGGATCAACTTGTAATAGATTTGGCCAGTGCAGAGGACTCTTTCGATAAATCCTTTCAAATGCAGAAGCGACTTCAGTGGCCGATTTTGTTTTTAACGGTTCTGCTTCTTTGTATCGACTTGCAATATCAACTACGGTTAATGCGTATTTGTAACCACGATCATGTGGCAGAAATAATAGATCAGCCTGATGAACTTCATTGGGTCCGGTTACATCAAAATGCGAGAATTGAATTTGTTTAGGCGGTGGTAGATAAATTTGCCATAGTGCCTGTTTGGATAACCAATGAGCCGCAGTGGTTTTTTTCACTTTTGCGGCGCTAGCGAGTTTACTGATTGCTGATTTACCCTTCCAGTATCCTCTTGGGGAATAGTAAATAGATTCCATGTTGCTATTAATTACCAGCACCTAACATCAATTTACTTTTCATAGCCGATTTTATCAAAAATGAAGCCAATTTTTCTTTGAAGGATTTATCAGTGATAGAATTCAACGCATGAATTAATTTCACATCTGCTAGATGCCTGTGTTGCAAATTGCTGCTTTTATAAGCAACATCATGAAGGTGACAGGCCTTATCAATAGCGTTTATTGGTTCCTCACCGGGTCGGGGCTGATTTTGATCATTGAGTCTGATATCAAGTCTTGTTCCCGGTCCACAATAACTATACCCTGGAAGGTGTTTTTCTCCGGGGTATTTTGCCCATGGGGTTCCAGGGAGTTTTGCTAATTTGGCAGCGATATCACCTCCTCGTTTTTTTTTAAAGGTTCCTTGGGTTCCTTGGGTTTAGAAACAAATCTAAATTTCTTTGTACTACACTGTACGCATTTACCAGAAAGCGCTGATCGGTTATTTTTAGTTGTAATCGTCGTCAAGTCATCTGTGCCAGTACGCGCCTTACACTTCACGCAATATAGATCCATAATTTATGTATAGAGATATGAATATAATTGATTTTTCAGCGACTAAAACAAGAGAACCAGTGAAGCATCATGCAGCGCTACCAAACTCTATCCGCGCAATTATAATCGGGCCATCTGGATCCGGTAAAACGCAATTGTTGCTCAATTTAATAATGAGATGGATGAAGTGGGATAAGTTGTATTTAATTGCCCCTAGCGTAGACGACCAACGATGCTATGAAGTGCTAAAAGATTTTAATGAAAACGCTTCAGAGATTGCTGGCGAGGATGTTATTGAATTTATAACCGATATTGACGAGGCGCCATCCGTGAATGACCTCGATGGAAGTATCAACAATTTAGTTGTATACGATGATGTCATGTTAGATAATCAAAAAAATCCTGCTAGAATATTTTCCCGAGGCAGGCATAAAAACACTGATGTGATCTATGTCACTCAACGATACACTCAGATTCCAAAAGTGATTCGCGATAATTGTAATATGCTTGCTGTATTCAACGGCGTTGATACACATACGCTACGAAATATTTGGCAGACATGGTGCTCCGATATAGACTTCAATCAATTTAGAAATTTCTTTAGTCATGCTCAGTCTGCCCCACACGGATTTGTAACAATAAATTTACATGACCCTCGAACACGATATCGTATCGGACTGGATCAAATATTCGGTTAACCCCAACTGAAAGTTCTAGTGAGTGACAACGACGTTGTAGTCCCTTTTCCCAAAAATCGATGGAGGATTTCATTAATTTCATTGATTTTTTCATATTTTTTTTTTTATCCTAATCCATGAAACGATATCAGATTCACACACACATTTGGGCCCTGATGTCATTGGTTTCATTGTTTTTAAGCGTGATTTCAGTGAAAACTTGTCTAAAAATGTTGTCTGATTCGCCCCTTCTGCTGCTAGGGGGAAATAACCCACGCCATACTGTAATGTAATTTTTATAGATGTAGCCGCTCTCTAGGGGCATTTGTACATCTTTTATAGGTGCCATGTCGGCATGCTCTTTTTTTTAAATCTTTATTCAATATTTACATATTAAATTATACAAATGATAGTCAAACCTCCCCCCCAGCACCCGTCATTCATACACACATTTTCACCACACTCACTACATACAGACATTTAAAAACACTTATATTTACACATAATAGTAGAAACATATATGAGTAGGTGGGAGGGGTTGTTATTCCCTCCCTTATCAACCCGACACCATCTAAGGGAGAGAGTATATAAAGGGAATTAATACAGCAATCCGCAAGGTATACTATTTTATTTTCTTGAATTACTTATTAATGGTGTTTCACAGTATTTAAATGAGACAGCATATTTGACTTAAACACTAAAACAAAGAATATAATTGTTTGAAAACATTTCTTTTCTTACAATACAATGCCCACCGCTGAATCACAATAACCCATAAAACAAGTTAACACAATCTAAGGGAGAAAGTATACACGTGTGTTATCCTGTAACGCCTGCATCTCCGGATCACATCCTATGTTTATGAAATACGCATTAATCGCACGTGAGACAGAATATTTGACTTAAACACTAAAAAAAAAGAAAATATTTCTTTTCCAATAAAAAAATACCCAGCCGCTAAATCACAATGATAACTCCCTTGGTTATATCCATTGGTTATATTTAAGAGTTGTCTCCCTTGGTGTTATAGACATACGAAAATCGAATTTTTTGTCCTGTCTCTTTTGAAATGGTAAAGAATTATTCTGAGAATCGGAATCAATATAACCATCCTTGATTCTATTATTCAAGAATTAAGTTATCATTCAACACCCACAGAGAACATTAAATGTTCACATATTAATCTATCTATCTGACTGATCAAATACCACAAATCCAACTGGATTCTTCAATCTGCGGTTTCTGATAATACCATTACGGAATGCTTCATAATTAACAAGCACGGGTGAGGTCTGAATTCTTGGTTCATTTGTATAATAACACTATTTTTCTAATTCATTGTTTGGTTTAATTATAAGTCTCTGTATATAATCTTGAGGAGTCTTTACTATTTTGTCATCGTTGGGGTCAATGACAGTATTTTTTATTCTTTTATCATAATAGCGTTTTAGTTCCCTGTATCGTTTGCCGCCACACCTAACACATAATTGCGACCTCCCCCTAACTCCAACCCCACATCGAATACAGGGTAACGGACCAAGGCTTCCACGACGAAAGCTTTGCATATGATACCAACAGAATTCATTTCAGCATGATTTGTTACACGGTGTCACTGATCCAATCATAAGCCATTTGCAATGATTCATTATACTTAAATCTTTCATTTAAATGCTTGTTTTAATTATAGTATGGAGGAGTTCGAGAGATTATCGAAAATTAAGCCCTGGAAAAGTGTTCAATTCAATCTTGATAGAGTTTCTGATACACCAAAGAATAAAATTCTTGATAGAACCTTGATTAGTAAAATCAGAGACTGTTTTAATGAATTCAAGCGTGATGGGGCAGCTCATTGTTGGTCAACATTTCGAATTGATGGTGTTGTTGACGCTACCATGAATGATGAAAAAGCAGCAGTGATAATCTCACGTCTTGGGGAAGAAAGAAATTTTTTTCGAATAAAATTTCTTATCCGTGATAATGGAAAATGGATCATTAGGGACAAATACGAGCCTATTCTTAAGGACAAAAAAACTATCACTGTGACTCAGGATTCAAAACCAGGAATTTTGACTGGAATTGACAAACCCTACTACGAAAGATCTTATCCTGTCACAGCAGTTGTTTATGGGATCTATCCGCTCAATGAAAAACCTGATATTTCAAAACTAGCACCCATGAAATATTCGACAGGGCTCAATTGTGTAGCAACACGAATAATGGAACACTTCACAAATGCGTTCCGGGGAAATAAACTAACTGATCTAAGACGAAAAAAAATAACCGAATGGGAACTGACAGTGAAACAGCATGGGGCAACAATTCAAGATATAGCCAAATTAGAAACATCATTGAGATTTCCAATATCGGTAAGGACAATCACCGGAGAAGTATTATACGAATCGAAATATAAATCAAAAGGGACTCCCATTGAAATTATTGATCATAACGCGCACGCGTGGTCATCTGCAGTAACAATATGCCCACGGGATAGAACCGTAAAATATCTATCCCAAACTCTGTTTGGAACCGAAGAGTTTTTTTCAGAGCAGAAATTATTTGATGCTATTTACCATTTGAGTAAAAACGATTCTGTGTCAGTGTGGCTATTTCATAGTACTTCAGACGAAGAATGTAGATTTGATCAGTTTGTAAGGCCCAACGGAGAATTGTACCGTACTGAAGAGCTGCATAATCAAATGAAACAACTAGCTAGTGAATTTTCTCCCCAGAGTTCTCTGGGGGGAGACAACGATCAATTATTAGCAAACTGTTTTACAGTACCATCAGTTGCAGCACATTTTGCTAGAAAGAAAAACGCGTGGAAACCAACCCGAAGTGAGTTCTTATCAGATGTCAAATTGTCCTGTCTTGAATACAGCCATGGAGGATTATGGAACACAAAATACACCGCTGATACCGTTATTTCAGTTGATATGATTGCATGTTATCCAGGAAGTTTTCTTGGGTATGGAGAGTGTGAGAAATATTTCAAACGATTTGGACACCTACACACGAAATGACCCGTGTTGCTATTAATGGACCACTGCCACATTTCGATTTAACCGGATTCGCTTGTGTAGCATCATTTGAAATGGCTGAAGGGCTTCATCCGTGTAGTTATCTTTGGATTGGTAAACACATGTCTGAAAAACACTGGACGCCAATAGTGTTATTACGGTATATGCTTGATTGTAAGATGTTAAAATCATTAATTGTCAGTGAAGCAATTATATCCTATCGAGCACAGAAATCAGTCTGGTTACCCCAACCTGATCTAGAAAAAATAATTAGCGAAGAGCGAAAACTGTTTCCTGATTTTAATGAACAACAAATCATGGATTGGTCCAGACAGTTATTTGAAATCAGAAACAATGAAGCAAAAGACCTTGGACGAAGAATAATCGGTAAATTTACCCAAGGTGGCAAAGATGATAATACGAGATATTCTTCACGATTGATTATAGACAATGCTGAATACGATTTTGTAATCGCGGATCTAACGAATAGGGGCTTATATGTCAATCGTAAGGACGCATTTATGTCCGATGGAACCAAATTGGGTACAATTCTTACTTACACTGATGGATACAATCCGCATTACACACATTTGAGAGCTTCTATGCTTGGTTATGCTTCTATTAATTTATTTTCAATGATCAATAGATTTCCTACCACCGCAGTTAGAGTTGCTACTGACTCATTTTACATAAATAGCAAAATGGCTGATTTTAAGGCTACTGGCAACGAGAATTGGGGGTCATGGAGAATTAAGAAAGAAATGCTTCATGATTATATTCCATCAGCAGATGTTACCATTGAAAATAATTACTTAGAAAGCAATCAGTGTTCAGAATTTTCTAGTGCACCACCGATTTCTGATCCAATATGCCTGTATAAAACAGTTTATTTAAACGGCTGTGGTGGGTCAGGAAAAACAACCCGGGCAATTGAGTTATTTCGTGTTTCCAATCCAAACATGATTGTACTAACACCGACTCACAGACTTGCAAGAGAAATGATACAGAGAGGGGTAAATGCCTGCACTTATAATAGTTTCTTTAGATGGAAGGGAGATAAATGGACTCCTGAGCGCATGGGAGAGAAATTTATTCCTGAAATTATCATTTGGGATGAAATAGACACAGTGTCCGAAGATGTCTTAAAAATATTTCTTGAGTGGTTGTTATTGAAGAATACAAAAGTCGTCATGTGCGGGGATCACGGCCAACCACCACCATTTGTCGGTGCATCCCCCCCATGAATGGCTAAAGGGTTTTGTAGACTATTATGAAGAAATTGATACTGATCATAGATCACTTGATAATGAATTAAAAGAGTTTAAGAAATTAATTAGATTACAACCAGATAGAATCCAGTGTGAAATAGCCCGTGAAATAATTTCGGAAACTCCCATGAATGAGTTTTGGGAAGCGTGGAGACCAAATGATTTAATCATTGCAAGTAGAAAAATAGTCAGGGATACACTTCAGATGAAGTTATTTGAATTGCATAAACAAAAATTTGCAACACTTCCAGTGCCCCTCTGTTATAGGCCATCGGATACACGAAAACAGAACATCGAAGTTGATATTCCAGGCCTGACAGAGTCAGGGCGTGAAAAGAAGATTCTCGTATTAAATGATATTGTGCTGGTTGATATCAATGTCGTTGAAGATGCATTGCGTGCTAATAAATCCCCATGGACGCTAGGTTATGCAGCAACAATACACTCTTCACAGGGATTGACTATATCGGATACAATTGTTTGGATGGTAGATAATCGCATAGAATGGTCGAATTTAGTCTATCTCGCAGTGTCTAGAGTACGAAAAATAAATCAACTTCGAAGAATTGTCCTGACAGAGTCAGGCGATGATGAAATCATTGGTGGCGATGATGAAATCATTGGCGATGATAATGACACCACAATAGATGATATTATTGATAAAAAACTCTCCGGTTACAAACAACAAGACAAAAAAAAACAACGAGAATTTGATATTGATGCTGAATTAATAATTACTCTGAAGCAACAACAGAATAATCACTGCGCGAGTTGCAATTGTATAATGCGTTGGCAGTATTCGGATAAGGATCCTCGCCAATTCACCGTTGACAGAAAAAATAACAATCTCGGTCATGTTAGAAATAATGTGATGTTGACTTGTCTTGAGTGCAATAGACGCAAGGGTGCTAGTTAAGCCCATGCGGTGGTAATTGAGTATCCTCAGGTATCACTTGTAATTGTTGTCTAGTAAAACCCCGTTGAGGGGCAGTTGAATCCAGTTTATAGATTGGAAGTCTACCCGTAGATCGTGTTATACTAGATATCTTATGTGCAGTAATACTCCAAATAGGATCAGTAGCCCTTTTTGTGCCACCCTCAAGCTCTCCTGGTTCGTATAAGTACCTCACAATGACATTACTACCAAGAATTGGTTGGGAAACGCTAAAATCTTTTTGAATTTCCATTTCAGGTATTGACTTCTTTTTAATCGCATTGATAGGTTTCATGTTGATGGTTCTAGTAATCTCGTTATTCAGTGCAGTAATCACAGCTGGTAACCTTTTAACCCATTCACGGGATCTTTTTTCTTGGATGAATTCTTTTGCGTATTGATATCCAAATAACCGTTCAGCAAGGGTTTTATTAAACCGTTCTACAATGGCCTGATCACGATGTAGCGCAGTATGTCCTCGTCTGATAGTGACTTTATGATTTTTCATTATTGATAACACTGCACCCTGAAATTCCTTGCCAGGATCAATTTGTAATAGATTTGGCCAGTGCAGAGGACTCCTTCGATAAATCCTTTCAAATGCAGAAGCCACTTCAGTGGCTGATTTTGTTTTTAACGGTTCTGCTTCTTTGTATCGACTTGCAATATCAACTACGGTTAATGCGTATTTGTAACCACGATCATGTGGCAGAAATAATAGATCAGCCTGATGAACTTCATTAGGAACTGTCACATCAGAATGCGAGAAATTGATTTGTTTAGGCGGTGGTAGATAAATTTGCCATAGTGCCTGTTTGGATAACCAATGAGCCGCAGTGGCCTTTTTCACTTTTGCGGCGCTAGCGAGTTTATGGATTGCTGATTTACCCCTCCAGTATCCTCTTGGGGAATAATAAATAGATTCCATGTTGTTATTAATTACCAGCACCTAACATCAATTTACTTTTCATAGCCAATTTTATCAAAAAGGAAGCCAATTTTTCTTTGAAGGATTTATCAGAAATAGCATTTAACGCATGAATTAATTTCACATCTGCTAGATGCCTGTGCTGCAGATTACTGCTTTTATAAGATACATCATGAAGGTGACAGGCCTTATCAATAGCGTTTATTGGTTCCTCACCGGGTCGGGGCTGATTTTGATCATTGAGTCTGATATCAAGTCTTGTTCCCGGTCCACAGTAGCTATATCCTGGAAGGTGCTTTTCTCCAGGGTATTTTGCCCATGGGGTTCCAGGGAGTTTAGTTAGCTTGGCTGCGATATCACCTCCTCGTTTTTTTTTAAAGGTTCCTTGAGTTCCTTGGGTTTAGAAACAAATCTAAATTTCTTTGTACTACATTGTACGCATTTACCAGAAAGCGCTGATCGGTTATTTTTAGTTGTAATCGTCGTCAAGTCATCTGTGCCAGTACGTTTTTTACACTTCACACAATATAGATCCATAATTTATATATAACGGCATGAATATAATTGATTATTCAGCTACCCGACGGCGGGAACCTATTAAACATCATGAAATGTTGCCGAATTCAATTAGAATGATTATAATCGGACCATCTGGAAGCGGAAAGACACAACTGCTACTTAATTTGATAACGAGATGGATGAAATGGAACAAATTGTATTTAATAGCCCCGAGTGTAGACGATCAGCGATGCTATGAAGTGCTAAAGGATTTTAACGAGAAAGCAAAAGAATTTCAAATCGATGAAGATTTATTGAGTTTATTACTGATATAGAGGAAGCCCCTTCCGTGGAAGACATCGATGGAAGTATTAACAATTTAGTGGTATACGATGATATCATGTTAGATAATCAAAAAAATCCTGCTAGAATATTTTCCCGAGGCAGGCATAAAAACACTGATGTGATCTATGTCACTCAACGGTACACACAAATACCAAAAGTGATCAGAGATAACTGCAATGTGTTGTGTGTATTTAACGGCGTTGATACTCATACGCTACGAAATATTCATCAGACCTGGTGCAGCGGTGATATGAATCATAATCAATTTAGAAATTTCTTTAGTCACGCTCAGTCAAAACCACACGGATTTGTGACAATAAATTTAGCAGACCCTAGGACACGATATCGTATCGGACTTGATCAAATATTCGGTTAACCTAGAACTGAAAGTTCTAGCAGCAGAGAGGGTGAGTGACAACGACGTTGCGACATCAACGAAAACGCGAACAATCATAAGGGTCGGAGACTTATTTTTTCGCGAGAAGGGTCTATTCGTACCGTTTTAAAGGTATAATAAAAAATAACCAAAAAAAAAGTTGTCCGATTCACCCTCTCTGCTGCTCCTGGTAGTGTTCTCAGTGATATATCACGATTAGAAGTTCTTGTAGGAGGTTTCCGAGCTGGAAACAACTCACCGGAAATAATTAATGAAGCAGCTGATATCTGCAGGCGGCTATTTCAAGGCGGTATCATAGATATCAGCACATATCGAGATTTCATTGGCGAGTTAGTGGAGGATTATCACAGTGATTAATCACCGAGACTGAATAAAAACGCTAGCGTTTCCAATTGAAAAATTGTTTCTGATTTCAAATAATGATCATACACTACAATCATGATAAACCAACCCCGTCTATGTAGTTAATTCACGGTTTCCAGTTTATAGAGCATACTATGGTGATGGTTTGGGTAATACCATTGCGGGGTTATTTGCGAGAATGGCTCCAAAAGTGATGCCGTTAGCTAAACAATTATCAATGAAAGCAATTGATGTTATTCGTGATAAGGGTATCAGTGCTGTTGGAGATCTTGCCGGAAAAGCGTTTTCAGCCGCGAAGAATAAAATAACATCATTAGTGAAATCACGAAGTGATTTACGAAAAAAGAAACCGTTACCGTCTACAGCGGAAATGCCTGCACGGGTTAGTAAAATTATAAATAACGCAGTAGACGAAAAACTAGCGTCGATGGCTTTGCCATCATTTATAACTCCCGACCAAAGCAATATTGCAAATATGATAGCAGGGAGTGGTTTTAAAAACTACGTCGATGAAAATCTTTTACGATTTCGCGATTTAGACTCTGATAAATAGAATAAAATGTTCAAAAAGTTATCTGATCCAGCGTTTGATATAGACGCCCCAGTTGGCAAGGATGATTCTGTACGCGATAATCAATATTACGCCTATCATGCAATAGACTCAAATAGTCGATCGCGAATTGAACTTCAAGTCCATGATACCAGCAAGTATTTTCTACCCGCTGAAGCGTTTATCGAAGTAGAAGGTGAACTTGTAACAGCTGCTGATACTACTGCTGTACCAGCACCGTATCCAGCTGGTACTCAAGTCGGTTTTGTCAATAATGGTATTATGGCGCTATTTGAGAGTGCAAAATATCTCATCGATGGAAAAGAAATCGAGTCTATAGATCGCGATGTTGATGTGGCTACAACAATAATCGGGTAAGCGAGATATTCTGATGATTATACAAGATCAGCAGGACCTTCTATGATGTTTGCAAAGGATGGTAAGAATACCGCTGGAGGAAATCAATTTATTATAAGACGACCAAAAAAACGTGATAATAGTGATGCTGATACCGAAGATATGATTATAAACAACGATGTTAATTTCAATCTAGGAGCTGCAACACGAATGTCAATGTTGCAAGGAGCGCGTAAATCATTTTCATGCGCGATTCCACTGCATCACATATTTGGATTCTGTAGAAACGTCCGAAAAGTTATCTACGGGGCGAAGCATACAGTAGCGCTTGTACGAAAGGGTGATGATAATGACGCAATTTGGAGGATTCCGGCAGACAATGCAAATCCCAATGCTGATGCCGGTAAAGTCAATTTAACAAAAATATCATTGTGGATGCCAATGTTGACTCCATCAATCACCGCAGAAGGACGATTACTATCATTTATGGATCAAGGAGGAAAATCATTACTAAGTTGGTTAACCGTGAGTACAGATGTTAAACAATCAAATCTGAACGGGTTATTCACTTGGAACCTAGCATCAAAACAAGGCGTTTCTGCGCCACGTCATATATTTGTAGTGTTACAGGATAACGCACGAGTTGGCGATCAACGTTTCAGTCATATGATATTTGATCCATTAGGTGTTAAAGACGTCTCGCTGAGAATAAACGGCCAGCAGGAACCATCTGAAGATGTACAACTTGATTACACAGAAAATCATATTGCTCGCGTGTATCATAGATTGTTGTCGTTTATGGCACGCGATCAAAATGTCGATACTGGTCTACAAATATCACAATACGACTTTAAGAATCTGTATCCGATCTATTACTTTTCGCTGGAACATCTCGATTTAACAAGACAATCCGTCGTTGATATACATTTTAGAGCTAATGTGACTCGTGGTGCTATTGCTAATTATAGAGCGGTTGCTGTCATTCTCAGTGACAAATCAATGCTACTCGAAGGTGTTGGAGGAAGAATGAGAGTGGTAGATGCGCCAGTGGAAAACATGTAATTGAAATCCTCGATTTATAATTAATCTATTACGTATAATGTCGTATAGTAATATCAATGTGTCTTTGACACCTGGTCAATTAAAAAAATTGCAATCCAAATCAGCTAAGCAATGTGGAACCACAATAACGTTGAAACCCAATCAAATGAATGGTGGGGCAAATAAATTATCGCTGACAACTCGTCAAGTAAAACATTTCAATGATGCACTTGTAGCAAAAAAAGGTGTTCAGGCTACTCTTTCTGCAAGCGCGATTAAAAACATGGAAAAGACTGGTGGTATATTCCCGCTGTTAGGGTTGATTCCAGGGTTGATTGCGGCAGCAGCCCCAGCGGTAGCTAAAGCGGCAGCGTTAGGGGCTGTTGGTGCCGCGGCAGGAATGGCACTAAAGAAGACAACTGGGAAAGGATATAAAAAAAAGGGAAAGGGTCTAAGACTACCAGGAACCCCGTATTCGTGGTACAGCGGAAAAGACTAGGACCGGTTTATTAACTCGGGAACCTTTGATTGAGGAACCGATGGTTCCTATGTCCAATTTTTATTTACTCAATGCTGCTAAAAAACTCGCCATAAAAAACTTCAGAGGTGTTTTTATGAAGGATCAATTACCGACACAACCCAACAGCATTGAAACCGGTATCATTAATCTCGATAACATCACCGGACCTGGTACTCACTGGGTTGCATACGCTATTGATCCACGTGGGATTGTCTATTTTGATTCATATGGATTAGCACCGCCAAAAGAGTTTATGCGTTATATAAAAACTTTTCCACTGAAGACTTGGTATTCTACGCTACCAACACAACAAATGAATGACCCACCAATATGCGGCAGCGAAGTATTAAATGTTCTTGATGCTATTTCGAACCCAAGGGGGGGGGGAAACCTCCACATGTTGTCGTAAACGACTACACTAGCAATCGCTGGAAATCAAAGAGATTTTAAAGAGAGAGTTTTACAATAACATGATTGATATTTGGGGAAGACCTCTGAAACCTAAACCCGATGACACTGCAACCGGTGATTCTATCAAGGATATAAAAAAAATAATTGAAGATGAAATAGCTGAGACGTTAAATTTAGTAAATGTTGACCCGAACGAAATAGTTGTATTTCAAGACAAACAGGGTAAATTGAAAAGCAGTGATGTGTCATTGGATGATATTTTGATACGGCAGCGCGACGCCGCTGAAAACTCTATTGCGCTGTATTCCAGCGGCGGACGACTCAAACCAGGCGCACTTGTGTCTACGATCACAAACGCGATTGACGCCCACGACAGCATGATTGCCACCCGCGGCCGTGAGCTGGATGATCATATACGAGGTTATAATAATTTTCGCAAAAATGTCATTCATAAATTCTTTGGAACCCCGCTTGTGGTTGGCATGACTCTCGCTGAAATTAAAAACTATCTATCGCCATTCTTTTTTAACAAGGATGCGGGAAGGGTGATGAAAGAAAATGAAATCAAGGCAAATTATCTCAAAACCCTCGCCGAGGAGTATCAAAATAAAAATAAAAAAATACCGACAAAGAATCACCGCAATCGATATTACTATGTACTCGGTGTCAAGCGTTCTCGCTGGCGCCGGAATAATACTTGCATCGGTTACAATGATTGCCCCGGTCGTAGTTCCAATTTGCATTTCTGCGGTGGCTACAATCGCGGGTATATCAACCGGGATAACAAAAAGGATATCATCATGCAGCCAACGCAAACTGCAGGATTACTTAATTCAATTTCATATTGCATCAACCGCATATTCGCAGTTATCCCTGATGATATCGTCGTCACTCGATAATACAATTATATCAGATAGTGAATTCTCAGCGATGGTCAGTATTTTTGATTCCGCGATATCGAAATTAGAGCGACAACATGAATATAATAACAATGACAACACCGATGGAATTGGAAAACACGAACCCGAAAACCAAAATGATCTCAATAACATCAACCATACCAGATTGTGAGTTCTCAGTGATGGTCAGTATTTATGATTCCGCGGTGTCAAAATTAGAGCGACAACAACAGTATAGCAACGATGACAACACCGATGGAATTACTTCAACGAATAGTGGAGAACACGAACCCAGTACAAACAAGTATGATATCAATAACATCAACGAAACCCGAGTTTAGTGTGAATTTCCCTAGCCCAGTCCCCGTGAAGGAGATAGCGCTAGCAAAACTACGAGTGTATCACAGTTGGCCTAATATCAGATCAAAATCATTTGGTGGTCAACAACCGAATCATTCACTGGTGTTCGCGAATAAGAATAAAGAAGACGGTACCCCAGACTGGAACGTCGTTTCGATACCAACAGGATCATACCAAATCGAACAAATCAATAATGAATTCGCGCGTAGAATAAAATCGATAACTGGAAAAGAATCAAAAATAGCTTTAACGGTTCATGAGCCGACGCTATCATCCGCAATTGAAATAAGCACAGAAGGATACGTCGTAGATATCTATCAGAGTTCTATTAGAACCGTACTAGGATGGCCTGAATTACCACCGGAAAAATCCACCACCGACTTAACCACGGACGTAGAATCATATCATGAAATCAATCCCAGTTATCGAGATAATTTATCTGATATAAGAAAAGGAAGAATCGGCGATAGATTTATATTCACCAACAAAGACACATTGCAATGGGATTTTATCATTAAAAGAACAACCGACTCATCTGTTACTATTTCATTTACGCTAACTGACGTCCGTGGTTATTTTAATGAAATTAAACAATTATATGACACACAACTAGAACAACTACGGAAAACAAAATCGCAAAAACATGTTGAAATAATAAATCAACTTATATCCGACATGGAATATATCTATGAACTAATTATTCAAACAATAATTAATGACAACAGCGACAATAAACAACGATTCCTAACCGATTACAATATCACAGAGGACAATCTGCGTAATTTCAAGTTTCCCAAATACAACGCTGATGAATTAGCAAGAATTGTTAAGACCGATATCAAAGCGCTACAAAAATCAGATTCAACTGTCCTCCTCAAATATAATAATGATCCAGATGGTGGCGGTAGGCATATCGCTCCGTCCAACGTGAATATTTCATCGGTGATTGCGCTCAATTTAGTATGTGATGTTATCGAAGGAAGCTATCAAATTAATCTCGAACGTTTAAATCAAGCTCAGCAAGGATATATTCTATACTCATTTGCACCAACAGCTCCTCCAGGATTTTTAATAATTGATTCTCCGGTTAATCCTGTCTACATGCGATGCCATAATAATTCGTTAACGAGAATTAATTTTTGACTTACCGACCAGTCAAATAATCTGATTGATTTACAAGAAGAGGTGTTAGCGATTAGTTTGTTTGTAAAGTCCTAAGGACTGGATCAAATCATTTATTTTTTGTTAACCTGTAGCAGCAGAGAGGGTGAATGACAACAAGTTGCGACCAAAATTAATTAAAAAATCGTAAAAGTCTCCGTTTTCATTTTTTTTAGTTAAAATGAGATTTCGTAGCGAAGGCTCGTTAAGATTTCAATCAATTTTTTGTCTGAAAACGTTGTAGGGTTTGCCTCTGAGACATTTTTTTTGGTTAAAATGAGATCGTAGGAAGGCTCGTTTTAAGATTTCAATCAAAATTTTGTCTCAAAACGTTGTAGGGTTCGCCCTCTCTGCTGCTAAAGTTTAACATTCAAAGTGAAAGATGGCTGCATTCCTTGGTCCATTCTGCAAGGACCTAAATATAACAACACAGGACTTAGAAGATGAAAATAACTTGAATCCAATTCAGGAACTAACCAATGGACTTGTCTTTGAAATCAATTCATACATTGAAAACTGTGGCAACAACTTATATTCCTTGTTGAATATTATTTCAAAGTTGAACTCCAACTTTGAATGTATGAATGTGAAATCTCTAAAAACAAAAGTTAGTAGAGTATGTGAACAGAAAAAAAAAACTTGTTTCCAAACAGAAAGTTTCTGGGTTTAAAAATGTAAAGGGGCTAATGAGTGCCACAATCAGTCCATATTTGAGCACACAAAAATATGAACAAACAGTGTTTTGTGATGAAGCAGATACAAAGGAAACTATTCAGCAGATACGAAATGACAATTTAAGCGAAAATGAATTTTGCACTAAGAAAAATCCCACTGATCAGGTAAGTTGTAATCTTGTTGACAGGGATGATAATAATGATGAAACTCTGAAAAAAGAAACTAACTTTCTTAAGTATTCAAATAAGAAACAGTTGAAACTGTTGCTCAAAACTTCAGAAGAAAATTGCAGAAAATACTGAGAAGTTAGAAAACATCAAAAATAGGATTGGTCACTTTTCTGTGCGAAATGTAAATGAAAGAGATGAGACCTAAAAGATACATTTGCAAGCATTGCGTGGCTTGAAACTATTAATCAGCAGGCAAAAGAACCAAATAAAGATGATGACTGAAAAATTGAAAGAAAGTGGACTCAAGCTTGAAACTGTGACTAATGAGAACCAAGCATCAGCTGACATAATTACTGTATCGACAGAGCAAGTAAGAATTATTTCTGAGAAAAGAAATAGTGAGAAATCAAAGATCTTGTCTCTTCAGAAAAGCAACAGTTATTTAAGAACTGAAAATAAAAGTCTCCGCTTGAGCAGCAGAGGGAATGAACAGACCAACTTTTATAGGCGTCAATTTAGCAGACTGAGGCTTCCTCGAAAATGCCTAATATAAGCCTCCATTCAACAAAACAAAATTTAAAAAAACGACGCCATTTGTGTTGTCACCACCCCCGTTGCTGCTTGGAACTTTCAGTTCTGAGTTAACGATGAGGTAAGATGGTGAACTGCGTCTGAATTGGTCCAAGGCTTCCTCGAAAATGCTTAATAGAAGTTTCTCCTTTGAATACGTTCCCTGATCACATTACTTTAGGGATATAAGCCTGCTACCTCGCGAATCCAGCCCTACCAAAGACGAAAATTCGTCTTTTTGTCTATATTCTATAGACAAAGGGCAATAACTCTTGCCCATTACCTCCCTTTGCCACCCACTAGGTGTCGCCAGTTTTTAAGCTTCGCTGTACGATGGATACACGTACAATTAGACCTCCAATGAATCCAAGCCATCTTAGTGTAAATTTGGACCATCCGAAGTTAAATTTGGATTTACTGTGTTGGATAATCATACCTTTACACGTTGTATACATTTTTTTACAATATTTTCTAATTTTGAGTGACTTTGTCACCTTTATGGACTTCAGAAAAACCAGGTTGCAACGTGGTCTGAGCACGCTTATGGCGGTATAAGCATGTAATACACGCGGCACTAAATCATATTGCTTCCCACGTTAGTAACGGTTATGGTAATGGCGAATATTAACGTGCTGAATTGCTAATTTATGATTTGTTTATCTTCTTTAGTCGTTTCAGTAGACTTCGTCTTTGAACGACCCGTTGAAACACGCTCATGACGGTAACTAGTGTCGTCATTACGAGTTAACAAGGCACTGGAGAATTTGCCTACTCCATTAGTAACGGTTCTAGTATTATCGATTTAATAATATGCTGAATTGTTAATTTGTGCTTTCTCTTCTTTTGTCGTTTCAGTAGCAAAGTCGGCAACGAAGGCATGAACGGCAAAACGTGTGTTGGCAATGTGGCAATGGAGGAAAATGATGTTGACATGGTACAACAGTCCGCCTTTGAACAGATGTGTAGTTCGGTACATTTGGGGAGTGTTCCCCCAATTTTAGGCTGCCCAGTGGGCGTAAGTCCTCCCGAATGTCCGTGCATGGCTTTCGGGCCTGTAAGTTAGGACGCATGGGGTTTTTACAGGTTCCATCGCATTCATTTCATTATGCAATCAAGCCGTCCCTTTGTATTGCTAACATGGTCCGACCAACTATGATTTACGGGGATTTTAGTGCCAAATCTGCCAAATCAGTCAAGCTGTACCGCAGGCAACATGCCAATATTATGACGGCTACTTTCATAAGAAATATATACGTCCAGCCAAGCCATGACAGAGGCTGGTACCGGTAATAGCCGGACCGCCACCGACATTCCGGCGGACCACATGCCCGGCAAACCAGCCGACCGTCCAGCCGTCACCGGTCGGCTTTCCAGCCGGCCGTCCAGCCCAACCGGCACCGACCTTCTAGCCGGCACCGGCCGTCCAGCCCAACCGACCGTCCAGCCGACCTTCCAGCCGGTTCCGGCCGTCCAGCCCAGCAGGCACCGGCCGTCTAGCCGTACGGAGATTTTTGTGACATATCAGTCCGTCCGACTGTACCGCTGTATCAGCATGGAGACTTTTATCATACCGCAATCCGACCAGATCGGATTTACGGAGATTTTAGTGATGAATCCGTCCGTTAATCTGTACTACCGGTTACATATCACTACCATGACACAGATGTAATCGATGATTCTCTCCGTCCAACCCGAACATTCGACAGGCCGTTGCCTGTCATAGCCGGCCCGTCGCCTACATTCAGGCCGAACATATGCCAATCAAATCAGGCGGCATAAAATCAAGGCTTATCCACAAGGGAGAGTTAGTGACTTTATCAGAGACGACGGAATCGAGTCATCTACGCCACCTGGTATGCATTACCCCGATATGTAAGCTTTACCAGAACAGACTATATACACAGTGAGTGTGACGAATCGCAGGCAAATCAGCTGTACACAGATCCAACCATGGAACGGACTGAGTTCAGCTTCAAGGCTGCAGTGGAGGAAATGTATAGGGTGTTGGCTCCTTCATAATGCCCCCCCTCCCTCCTTCTGCCACTCACGACTATAAGGTTAGAGCGTCTGTTAATCTGGACGAGGTGGAATAGACTCCGTCCTTCCGTCTCCTTCCCCAGTCGACAAAAAATTAAGGAGATTAATGATCGTCTGTCGGCACGTATAGGGGATCCAGGAAATACTAAGGCGTTCTTTCCGAAAGCCAAGTACCAGCGTCGTTTTCAGGTCGCTGGTACAAAACTCACTCCGACGCCTTCAGTACTGAGTTCCCGGCTCTTGATAAAAATATGGCAGCAGTTCACATGTCTGCTCCATTGTCTTATAAAGTGGACAAAACTGTGTTCCATGCCACTTCCAAGCTGGTTCGAAATGTAGTCGCTACGTCTTCACTAGTAGACCTAGCCTCCCTAGCCATTTTCCGGATCGCTGAAAAATCTGGCAATGAACACGCTTGGGAATCGACGGCCCGGATAGCTAGGGTTCTTAACAGGGCAGCTCACCATTCCATGGCCAATGCGTTGACTGCTTCTGCCAACCTAGACCTGGTACGACGTGACGCATGTCTGCGGTTCACCTGGCTCAAACCCCATCATACGCTGGCTTTAATGACGACTCCATTTGGGTCTCCTTTACTCTTTGGGGGCAAAATTGAAGAAATTTGGAGGCAGGCAGCTCAGGAATTGACCCTCCAACTGGCCGCACAGCCCCTGCAGGCGTTTCGAAAAAAAATTAAAAATCAGCCCCTTCCACAGCGGAGGGATGTTAGGCTGACCGGGGACAAGAGATCCTTTCCAACAAATATTCATTATGCCGGAAGACAACAGTTTAAACAAGCTAGGAGGCGACCATACAGAGGTTACAAGAAACCAAGTTTCTCCGCCTTCAAGCCTCCTAACCTTGACGTTGACTTAACCTCCACACCGCCCGCGGACAGCCTTCCTGAGGGCGGCCGCCTCTTGCATTTTCGGGACCAATGGGTCACCTTATTCCCTCAGAACAAGTGGTTGATCCAGGTCATTTCGGAGGGGCTTCTGATTTAATTTATCCAACCCCTCCCCTGTCATCCTCTGCCCTCTTTACAGACGTATCGTTAGATAGGGAAAAGGATACCTTTCTACAGCAGGAAATACGGTTGCTCATAGAAAAACGGGGCATGGAGATCGTGGACAAACCACAATCCCCTGGGGTTTTATTCCAGGCTGTTTATTATCCGGAAGGAGTCCGGCAAGTTGAGACCGATAATCGACCTGAGTCGCCTCAACAGATACATTTTACCACCAAACTTCAAGATGGAGACGGCGCGATCAATCTGTCTCTCCATTCGACGGGACGAGTATGCCGTCAGTCTAGATCTGACCGACGCATATTTTCACGTCCCCATCCACCGTGCATCACAGAAATTTCTCAGGTTTGCTTACCGCGACACGGTTTACCAGTTCAAGGTCCTACCCTTTGGCCTCAATATCAGCCCTTGGGCTTTTACCAAGGTTATGGGATGCGTCGTCACCTTGTTCCGCTCGACGTCATCTACAGGGACGGTAGTGTACCTGGACGACGTCCTCCAGAAACATATGGTAAGTTCTACTCTGCTCAAAGGCAGAAACGATCTTCTATCTTTGTTAGATCATCTCGGCTTTCTCGTGAACTGGGAAAAGTCCGATATCCGCCCCTCCCAGCATTTTGTACATCTGGGTATGGAGTTTATTACCGATCTGAATCTGGTACGGCTTCCCCGAGTTCAAGTTCTCCGGATCGTCGAATTCGTAGAGTCCGTTTCAAACCGGACGTGGGTTTCAGCGAGAGAGTTGCAACTCCTCGGATTATTCAGTGCAGCGGCGAACTTAATCCCGCTCGGCCGTCTTTTTATGTGCCCCTTGCAAATGATGTTCCTAGCAAAATGGCGCCCCTTTTCAAGTCCACTCAATCAAGCAATAATGATCATGCCCGACATACGATCATTCCTGCGTCAGTGGCACAACCCCAGTTGGCTGTCCAAAGGGATTCCTCTGGAGAGGCCCAAAGCGGAAATAACGATATGTACCGATGCGAGTACCTACGGTTGGGGTGCACATCTGTTGCCGGACTTCGCTACCGTGAGCGGCACGTGGGAGACAGAGGAGATGTCTCTCCACATCAAACTTTAGAAATGAAGGCTGTCATCAATGCATTTCATTTCTGTAAGGATCACCTTGTAGGGAAAACTGTCCTCATTATGTCAGACAACTCTGTGGTGGTGTCATACCTCCTCAAACAAGGGGGCACCAAACCCCCAGACTTGTGCATTCTGATCTAGCAGTTTCTCCGTTGGTGCGAAAACCTCCACGTCAACGTACAAATCAGACACATTCCCGGCAGACTCAATGTCCTGGCCGACACTTTATCCAGGAAAGGTCAAGTCATTCACACGGAATGTTCACTCCATCAATCAGTCTTTCTTCGGATTGCACACTTTGGGGGCGTCCGATGATCGATCATTTTGCGACAAGGCGGAATCACAAGTTGCCCACCTTCGTCTCCCCTGTTTCCGACCCAGAGGCTTGGGCCGTGGACGCTCTGTCAATCACCTGGGAGGGATTGTGGGCATACGCCTACCCTCCCACGGTCTTGGTACCGAAAATAATTCAGAGGTTAAGGGGTCAGAACTGTCAGATGATTCTGATTGCCCCTCTCAGCTGGAACAAGTCTTGGGTCACCTATCTACTCGATCTAGCGATAGATCTACCCAGGAAGATCTCAGCGACCCCAAATCTTCTCAAGCAGCCACGATGGGGGATGTTCCACCCCTGCCCGGACCGTCTTCTTCACGCTTGGCTCTTGTCCGGACAGTCTTGCGAGACAAACAATTTAAAAGTTCGATTGTGGAGAGAATCTCGAGAGCAATACGGCCCTCCACTCTGAAAGCTTACTAGGGAAAATGGAGGGTTTTTAGGGACTGGTGCCGTATCAATAACATTGTCCCTTTGAGTGTCTCAATCCCTCAACTGGCCGACTTTTTCTCTGGCTTTTCGAGGAGAAACAGTTGGCTCCAATTACTATCAAAGGCTACCGCTCTTTGATATCTGACACACTCCGCCATTATGGTCGATGTGATATAGAGCAGAACAAAGATCCGTCAGATCTTTTAGCCAATTTTGATTTCAATCGCCCCAAATCACTCACCCTGTTTCGAAAATGGAATCTGTCCTGGCTTTTAACATGGCTCAATTCAGACAATTTTAGCCTTTAGCCCACACTTCGTTAAAGCTACTATAATACAAAATATGTTTCTTTATAGCCTTAGCTTCAGCATGCAGGGTCAGCGAGTTACATGCCATGTCCTGTGATGCGAACTATCTCCAATTCAGATCAGATGGTTCGGTGGTTCTCCTAACGCAACCAGGATTTGTAGCCAAAAATAGGTTGCCGTCCATGGGCAATCAGAGAGTCGTCATTCACCCACTCTCTTCTATAGATAAGTCGAGAACAGCGGCCATGCAAGACCCTGTTCGGGCACTCAAGCACTATTTAACACACACAGAGGCGAGTAGGGACACACGCACGCGCCTCTTTCTGCCAATGAAAGCGGTGAAACGGGATATCACCCCTCAAGCCCTGGCTTCATGGCTGAAGTGGGTTATTCGCTCAGCATACTCTGAGCTCTCACAAGATCAGAGTAGACTCATGAAGATTACAGCTCATGAGATTAGAGCAATTTCGGCAAGCCTTGCCTTTTCCCGCAATGTCTCGATCCGAGATATAATAGATAGCGGTTGGCTGGCATGCGGAGTCAACCTTTTCCAGTTTTTATCTCACAGATTTGACCTCACAGTTTCAAACCTTGAATCTGGTAGGTCCTGTGTCGGCAGCTCAGATGCCCACCAGACCCATTTAAAAGCAGCAGCACAGCCTCTCAGCTTCGCTGGATTCGCCAGTAGAGAAATAAAAATAAAAAAATTTTGTTTAGGTAAGACGATTTCAATAACTATCTTCTTACCTGTATATAGCAGTCACTTATCACGTGACAATAGGCTGTGTTGCTGATGACCTTAGGAGAACGGGTTATCGTTCGTATGGGGTAATCCAGCCATCATTCCCTCGAGGATACCCGGAGTGGAGGTCGGATGCTCCGCATTCCCTCCTCCTATTACTTATTCTCCTAAAGTAATTTGATCAGGTAACGTATTCAAAGAAGAAAGTAATTTTTTTTAGTAAATTATGTTTCTCCGAGAATACTTACCCGATCACATTACTAAGAAATCCTCCCAACCACCCCGCCATGCGAGCATCCTCATATGGTATTTACCGCTCAGCTTAAAACCGGCGACACCTAGTGGGTGGCAAAGGGAGGTAATGGGAAAGAGTTATTGCCCTTTGTCTATAGAATATAGACAAAGATACGAATTTTCGTCTTTGGTAGGGCTGGATTCACGAGGTAGCAGGATTATATCCCTAAAGTAATATGATCGGTTAAGTATTCCCGGAGAAACATAATTTACTAAACAATTTGCTGTCCATTGGGTAAAAAAAAAGACGCCATTGTCGATGGCGTTCACCCTCTCTGCTGCTATGGGTTAACTGAATATTTGATCAAGTCCAACACGATATCTCGTCCGAGGGTCTGATAAATTTTATCATCACAAATCTGTGTAGGATTGATTGAGCGCGGCTAAAGAAATTTCTAAATTGGTTATGATCCATATCACCACCGCACCAAGTTTGCCAAATATTTCTAAGAGTATGTGCATCAACTCCATTAAATATACGTAGCATATTGCAGTTATCTCTGATCACTTTAGGTATTTGCGTGTATCGTTGAGTAACATATATCACATCAGTGTTTGTATGTCTGCCTCTGGAAAATATCCTAGCAGGATTCTTTTGATTGTCTAACATGATATCATCATATACGACTAAATTGTTAATACTTCCGTCGATATCATCAATGCTCGGTGATTCTTCGATATCAGTTATAAACTCAATAACATAATCATCAATTTCTAATTTTGCTTTTTCGTTAAAATTCTTTAACACTTCATCGCATCGAGGAGCAATCAAATACAATTTATTCCATTTCATCCATCTTGTTATTAAATTAAGTAGCAATTGTGTTTTACCACTTCCAGATGGTCCGATTATAATCGCGCGAATAGAATTTGGTAACATCGCATGGTGTTTAATAGGTTGCCGTCATCTTGTAGCTGAATAGTCAATTACATTCATGCTGGTATATATAAATTATGGGTCTATATTGTGTGAAATGTAAGGCACGTACTGGCACAGATGGCTTGACGATGATTACAACTAGTAATAACCGATCAGCGTTTTCTGGTAAATGCGTACAATGTAATACAAAGAAATTTAAATTTATTTCTACGAAACCTTTAAAAAAAACGAGGTGATATTGCAGCCAAGCTAGTGAAACTTCCAGGAACACCATGGGCAAAATATCCAGGTGAAAAACACCTGCCAGTGTATAGTTATTGCGGACCGGGAACAAGACTCGATATCAGACTCGATGATCAAAACCAACCAAAACCAGGTGAATATCCAATAAACGCTATTGATAAGGCATGTCATGCTCATGATTCTGCTTATAAAAGCAGCAATCTTCAACACAGACATCTCGCAGATGTGAAATTAATTCACGTGTTGAATTCAATCACTGATAAATCTGTCAAAGAAAAATTGGCTTCACGGTTGATAAAAACATCCATGAAAGGTAAATTGATGTTAGGTGCTGGGTAATTAATAGCAACATGGAATCTATTTATTATTCTCCAAAGGGATACTGGAAGGGTAAAGCGGCAATCAATTAACTCGCTAGCGCCGCGAAGGTGAAATATACCACCGCAGCGGATTGGTTATCTAAACAGGCGATATGACAAATTTATCTACCACCCCCTAAACAAATTAACTACTCGCATTTTGATGTGACTGTCCCTAATGAAGTTAATGAAGCTGATATACTATTTCTGCCACATGATGGTGGTTACAAATACGCGTTAACTGTAGTTGATGTTGCGAGTCGATACAAACAAGCAGAACCGCTGAAAAAATAATCATCAACTGAAGTGGCTTCTGCATTTGAAAGGATTTATCGAAAGGGTCCTCTGCGTTGGCCAAATCTATTACAAGTTGATCCTGGCAAGGAATTTCAAGGTGTGGTTCTATCAATGATGAAACATCATAATGTCACCATCAGACGAGGACATACTGCATTACAATTGTTGAACGATTTAATCGAACGCTTGCTGAGCGGTTATCTGGATATCAATATGCGAAGGAATTTATTCAGGATAAATGATCTCGTGAATGGGTCAAGACATTACCAGCTGTGAATACCGCGCTCAATAACGAGATTACTTGAACAATTAACATGAAACCTATCAACGCGATTAAGAAAGTGTCTATACCTAAAATTCCACAAAAAGATTTTTCAAAAGAACCAATTCTTGGTAGTAATGTCACTGTTAGGTATTTATATGAACCAGGAGAGCTCGAAGGTGGTAAAAAAAGAGATACTGATCCTATTTGGAGTGTTACCACACACAAGATATATAGTATAACACGATCTACGGGTAGACCAGCAATGTATAGATTGGATTAAACTGCCCCTCAACGAGGATTTACTCGACAACAACTACAAGTGATACCTGAGGATACTCAATTACCGTCGCGTGGTCTTAACTAGCACCTCTGCGTCTGTTGCATTCAAGACATGTCAGCATCACATTGTTTCTGGTATGACCACTGCTGCTATTTTTCTATCTACGGTAAATTGGCGAGAATCTTTATCCGACCAATTCCAACTCATTATATAATTGCAACTCACGCAGTGATTATTCTGTTGTTGTTTCAGTGTCATTAGTAATTCAGCATCAATATCAAATTCTCGTTTATTTTTTTATCCTGTTGTTTATAACCAGAGAGTTTTTTGTCTAATTATATCATAGCATATATCACCTATTATCATTCAGGACAACTCTTCGAAAATGATTTATTCTCCTCACTCTGGACACTGCAAGATAAACTAAATTTGACCACTCGATGTGATTATCTATTATCCAAATAATTGTATCTGTGATAGTTAATCCCTGCGATGAGTGTATTGTTGCTGCATAACCTAATGTCCACGGAGATGTATCAGCGCGTAATGCATCTTCGACTACACTGATATCAACCAGTACAATATCATTTAGTACTAAATTTTGCTTCGTTGTCAACCCAGGAATATCAACTTCGATATTCTGCTTTCGTGTATCCGAGGGTCTATAATAGAGCGGTACTGGAAGTGTTGCAAATTTACATTTATGCGTTTCAAATAATTTCATCTGAAGTGTGTCTCTGACTATTTTTCTACTTGCCACTATCAAATCATTCTGTTTCCATGTTTCCTAAAAATTATTCATGGGAGTTTCTGAAATTATTTCACGTGCTATTTCACACTGGATTTTATCCGGATGTAATCTAATTAGCGCTTTGAACTCGCGTAATTGTTCATCAAGTAAACTGTGATCAGTGGTAATTTCTTCATAATAGTCTAAAAAACCCTTTAGCCACTCATGTGGAGATCCACCGACAAAAGGTGGTGGTTGACCGTGATCACCGCACATGACGACCTTTGTATTTTTTAATAACAACCACTCAAGAAATGTCTGTAATACTTTCAACGATACTGTGCATATTTCATCAAAAATTATGATTTCAGGAATGAATTTATCGCCCATTCGATCAGGAGTCCATTCATCGCCTTTCCATCGAAAGAAACTATGATAAGTACAGGCATTTACCCCTCGTTGTTTCATCTCTCTGGCGAGTCTGTGAGTTGGTGTTAGCACAATCATGTTTGATTTCCTACGAAATAATTCAATTGCACGAGTTGTCTTTCTTGACCCACCACAGCCGTTTAAATAATATGTCTTGTATCTACATATTGGATCAGCTACAATGGTAGGTTTTTTTTTTTACCAAAATGGTAGTTTTCAGTCGGTGAAAAGCCCAGGAATTCATTTAGAGAAAATCGATTTTTCATGCTAAAATTACAAAGAAATTTCCATTTTTCAATAAAATCATACAGATTTCAACGGATTTTCATCAAAAATGGCCAAAGAAATGACTAAAACGACTAAAAAAGTCAGTCGGTGAAAACCCCAGGAATTCATTTAGAGAAAATCGATTTTGAAATCACTTTGTAAATTAAAGATAGCGTTATTGTTTTCAATAATGACCAATGAAGCATTAACCACAAAATGAGCGAGAGACAGATTGAATGCTATTAATAAACTCCTTCCAATCCGCGACTCGCTACGTGAAAAATTGCAGCGGCGACAGATAATTCAGACTGATTTTACAGAAAGCTCTGAACAACTTTTTTCCCCTATAACTACAACAACGAAACAGATAGTGTCAACAATCTCTGAACAAGGAAAAAAACAAGAAGAAACTTTTCTTCCAGTGATAACAAAGATAGCAGAAAGATCTAAACAAACAAACAAAATCTTTAAAAAAAAAACTTCCAGGTGATTTCATAACTGCTATTCAACAACGATAACAACAAGAAGAAGTTGAACAATTAGGTGATATTGATGTTAGTGAACCACTGGAAGAAATGAGGGGAAGTGACACTCCGAAGAGAGATGTTCCTTTTATAGACAAACTCACCGCGGGGGGTATAGAACAAATAAAAATATTTCAATCAATCAAAACTGACAAGTATGATATTTTTGGTGATTTTGCTGCTCAAAGCTATTATTAAAGAAAGGACTTTTTGAAAAACGAGTATAAAAAATTAACATAACACGAGATAAATGGGTTAATGAGTTGTATAAAATAGTCAAAGATATTGGTCGTTTGAATACGAAAGAGTTGTCATATATAAAATTTAAAGATGGAATTAAACAATATGATATACAACAACAACAAGAAAAACAACAACAGCTAGAACTAAAGGAACAAAAACGCCAAGCCAAGAAAAAAACGATCCACAGTGAAACTCTGGAGGGTGCAACTGGTATAACTAAAAAAACAGGCAGTGGTTTAGTTAGTTGTCCTGGTAATGTTCTCAGTGATATATCACGATTAGAAGTACTCGTAGGAAGGAAACGGGCAGGAAATAACTCACCGAAAGTAACTAATGAAGCAGCTGATATCTGCAGGAGGTTATTTCAGGGTGGTATCATGGATATTGCAACATATCGAGATTTCATTGACGAATTAGCGGAAATGGAAAAGCGAAGATTTCACCATGGTTATCTCAGTGACTGAAATGGAAAATCTTCGATTTTCACCTACGGATATTTCATCACCGTGATTGAAAATCGTAGAACAATTCAACACCAGTATTTTTTATAAGAATGATCATACACTACAACCATGATAAACCAACTAACGTCTACATGGTAAACTCACGATTGCCAGAATACCGAGCATACTATGGAGATGGTCTCGGTGATACTATAATGGGATTATTTGCAATAATGGCTCCAAAAGTAGCTCCGATAGCAAAACAACTATCAATGAAAGCCATTGATGTTATTAAAGATAAGGGTATTAGCGCTATTGGTGATCTTGCCGGGAAGGCCTTTTCAGACGCGAAAGATAAATTAACAGCATTAGTTCGACGGCGAAAGAAACCACATATGACTCCGTCATCGCCGTTACCATCTACGGCAGTGATGCCTGCAAGTGTTAGCAAAATAATTAATAACGCAGTAGATGAAAAACTAGCATCATTGATGGCGACTAACGCCCAAGATAACATAACCGCAAATATGATAGCATGAAGTGGCTTAAACAAACGCCAACGACGTCGGTGAAAATTCTATGAATTTTCCATTGAAAATCTTTAGATTCTCGCCTACAATTTAGACGGGCGGATATATAATAAAAAATTTTCAAACGGGTACCTGACAGCGCATTTGATATGGATGCCCCAGTACTTAAAGATGATTCTGTATGTGATTATCAATTTTTCGCCTATCACGCAGTGCAGCCTGATCTTAGATCACGAATTGAACTTCAAGTTCATGATACCAGTAAATACTTTTTGCCTTGTGAAGCCTTTATCGAAATCGAAGGAGAACTTCTACAAACAGATGATACACCATACGCAGATAACCCAACTATCCGAGTTTGTTTTGTCAATAATGGTATCATGGCGTTATTTGAAAGTGCAAGATTTCTCATTGATGGAAGAGAAATCGAATCTGTTGAGCGTGAGGTTGATATTGCTACGGGAATAATCGGGTTAGCAAGATATTCCGATGACTATACCAGATCGGCTGGTCCGTCTATGATGTTCGCGAAGGATATTACTGATAACGCCGAACACGTGCAGTATTCCAGAGTAAAGGCAGCACATGCTGCTTCAGTTGCCGACCCAGGAGAAGGACATGTAAGACCAGCTGGTAATTTTGATGTCATAAATAATATTCCTAATTACAACCTAGGATTTCCAACACGCGTAGCAACGTTGCAGGGGCAGCATCGACGTTTTTCATGTGCTATTCCACTGCATCATATATTTGGATTCTGCAGAAACGTCAGAAAAGTTATCTATGGAGCAAAGCATACGGTAGCATTAGTGAGAAAGGGTACTGACGATAATGCAATCTGGCGCAGTGCTGGTGTTCCTGCCGGTAAAGTCGTTTTATCAAAACTATCTCTGTGGATGCCAGTGTTGACTCCGTCAATGGTAATAGAACAGCGATTGTTATCATTCATGGATCAAGGAGGAAAATCATTGCTAAGTTGGTTGTCAGTGTCCACGGATACCATGGAATCTAACATCGATGGTATATTTACATGGCACTTGGCAGCACGACAGGGTATTTCAGCTCCACGGCATATTTTTGTTGCGCTACAGAATACTGCACGAGTTGGTAATCAAGAACGTTCCCATATTATATTTGATCAATTAGGTGTTAATGAAGTCTCGCTGAGAATAAACGGACAACAAGAACCATCCGAGGATATACAACTTGATTACACCACTAACCATATTGCACGCACGTATCATCGGTTGTTGTCGTATATGGAATGCGATCAAAATGTTGATACCGGTCTACAAATATCTCAGTTGGATTTTAAAAATCTATATCCGATTTATTACTTTTCACTGGAACATCTTGATTTAACAAGACAATCCGTCGTTGATATACATTTCCGAGCTCGTGTAACCCGTCCTGGTGGTATTGCTAATTATAGAGCATTTGCTGTCATTCTCAGTGATAAATCAATGCTACTCGAAGGTGTTGGTGGACGAATGAGAATCATTGATGCCCCGGTGGAAAATCTTTGAGTGAAAACTCTATAGCAATTAGATCAATATGTGTTTGTATAATGTCGTATAGTATTATCAATGTCACGTTGACACCTAATCAGTTAAAGAAATTGCAATCCGAAGCAGCTAAGTGATGTGGAACCACAATAACACTGAAACCTAATCAGATGACTGGCGGGGCAAATAAATTATCGCTGACAACTCGTGAAGTAAAACATTTAAATGAAGCACTTGTAGCAAAAAAAGGCGTACAGATTACTCTTTCTGCGATAGCGATCAGCAACATGATAAAAACCGGTGGTATATTCCCGCTGTTAGGGTTGATTCCAGGGTTGATTGCTGCAGCGGCCCCAGCGGTAGCTAAAGCGGCGGCGTTAGGAGCCATTGGTACTGCGGCAGGAATGGCACTAAAGGAAACAACCGGTGGATCCGTTCACGGATCTGGGTATAAAAAAAGGGAAAGGGTCTAAGACTACCAGGAACTCCACACATGTGGTACAAAGGGAGCAGTCTAAGAATTCCCGGAACGGTTTACTAGTTCGGGAATCTTCGGTTGTGGGACCTATGGTTGTAGAGTCTTTGACTGAGGAACCTCTGGTTCCTATGTCCAATTTCGATTTAATTGATGCCGCAAAAAAATTATCAATAAAAAACTTCAGAGGGGTCTTTATGAAAGATCAGTTACCGGCACAACCTAATGACGTTGAAACCGGTATTATTAATTTAGATAACAGTACCGGACCCGGAACCCACTGGGTTGCATACGCGATTGATCCACATGGAATTATTTATTTTGACTCATATGGATTAGCGCCTCCGAAGGAATTTATGCGTTATATAAATTAATTAAAAATACCCCGTTGGTATTCTACGTTACCAGCACAAACGATGATTGACCCACCCATATGTGGCAATGAAGTATTAAATGTACTTGATGCTATTTCAAAGGAATCAATGATTCCTCAATCAAAACCACCACATGTGGTCGTGAATGAATATACTAGCGGTCGCTGGAAATCCCGAAACTGAACGTTTTCAGTGAAGTCTTTTAGTGAAATCCTTCGATGAAATCTTTTAGTGAAATCCTTTGGATTTAGAGACAGAGAACGGATTTTTAAATAACATGATTGATATTTGGGGACGACCTTTATCAACGCTGAAGAAACCCGAACCTGATGGAGTTGAAATCAAGGGTGTAAAAAAACTAATTGAAGATGAAATAGCTGAAACGTTGAACTTAACAAGTGTTGATCCCGGTGAAGTAGTTGTATTTCAAGATCGTCAGAGTAAATTGAAAACTAGTAATGTCTCTCTTGATGATAGTTTAGTTAAACGACAAGACGCAACAAAGAATACTATCACGCTATTTTCCGATCAGGGTAAACTCAAACCGGGTGTAATTATTTCAACAATTACGTATAAAATTTTATCACTCGATAACAATTACGCATCTGTTACGAATTCATTAAAAACATTCAACGATAAATATGATGATCATATAATTAAATTTAATCAACTTCAACAAGATATCATTGACAGCATAGAAACTCCTGTAAATAATTTCTTTGGTGTTCCACGGTTACACAGTGATTTACAAATCACACATGTGAAAGCCGCCATGGATAATTTAACAAAACTACGAGCTGAGTTTGATACTCATGTTGATCAATTTACTAGTTATGAAGAAATTTTTGAAAAGCTGATGACGCCGTCGACAAGTTCTTCGGGAAGGATGCAAAACCAGATGATATTAAAACAACTCTTGCAAATATTATTTCATCGATGGAGGAAATAATTAAAATTAATAATTAATTAGGTGTTATTCGTGAAGAGAGATCAATTTCAGATCAAATAGCTATTATTAAAAAATATGTTGAAGATCTCAAAACATTCAACGATGCAATGAAAGATGATGCAGCAAGGCGTCATTGAAAAAACAAAAATTCCTCATAAGAGCACCAACAATATCGTATACACAATTCAACATGGATCATTTGCGTGGACTCCTACAAACAACATTTTACATATCACAGCAACCGTCAAGGGTATTTATGGATTAACAATAGTAATACCGACTCAATTCAATATATCATCGAGTAGTTCATCTGGAGTTAATAATACGATATCAATGACCATCGACAAGGATATATCTGAACAGTTATCGATAACGACCGCAGATAGAAATTTAGTCAGGGTTTCAGTAACGTGGTACGTGGAATTCGTAGCGGATTTGAGTAAATAATTAAATTGAAAGGAAAATCCTTCGGATTTCATAATTGAAAACACTAGCGTTTTTAAAATAAAATGACAACATCGCAACAGTATCTCTATGATCAGGTCAGAGAATTTCAAACTAAACTCAGCTCGCTCACTGAAGAATATCAAATAAAAATATAAAAATACCGACGAAGAATAACTTTGGTTGATGTTACTGTGTACTCGGTGTCGGGAGTAATCACTGCTGCTGGAATAATACTATCTTCGGTTACAATGATTGCTCCGGTCGTAGTTCCAATTTGTATTTCTGCGGTGGCTACAATCGCGGGTATATTAAACGGGGTCGCAAAAAAATTATCATCGTGTAGCCAGAGTAAAATTTACGATTATGTAATTAAATTTCACGTTGCATCTGCCGCATATTCAACAATTATCCTCGATGATATCATCGTCGTTGGATGATACAACAATATCAGATAGCGAGTTTTCAGCGATGGCTCAATTGTACAAGTCAATGATGTTGAAATTAGAGCGGGATAATAATAATAATGTTGTCGCAAGAACTACTTCAACAAATAGTAGAAAATACCACACCGGTGAAAACAAGCATGATATCAATAACTTCAACCCGTCCTGAATTCAGTGTGAATTTCCCGACTCCGATTCCCGTGAAAGAGATAGCGCTGGCAAAACTACAAGTATATCACAGTTGGCCTAATATCAGATCGAAAACATTCGGTGGTCAACAACCGAATAATTCTTTGGCGTTCGCGTGGAAAAATAAACCAGACGGTGAACCAGACTGGAATGTTGTCTCGTTGCCAACAGGGTCATACGAAATTGAACAAATCAAGGCTGAATTTCAACGCAGAATTAAATCTATTACTGGAGAAGAATCAAAAATCGCTATAACGGTTCACGAGCCGACGTTATCATCTGCGATCGAGATAAATTCTCCCGGGTATGTCGTAGATATTTATAACAGTTCTATTAAATCCATGTTAGGATGGCCTGAAGTACTACTTAGACGAAAAGAACCGGTTAATATACCCAAACCAAAAAATCTGATTATGTCACAGACAAAATAAAACCTGAAAATCCAATAAAAAGTTATGTAGAACACAAAACTTCTATAGATTTTTTGACTATCGGATACGAAATTAGGAGGGAGGGTGGACACGATGTATATCTTGTTATTAAGGAATCTGAAATTATTGAAAATTTCACAGTGATGAATAATGATTTTTCACTGTTATTAATATCTCTTAAATCTGGTACTCTTACCCGAGATGAATTTGTCAGCGTCATAGAAGCATGTAACAAAATTATTGATGATATGGAAAAATTTAATTTCCAAATTATTCAAGATATACTCGATGATAATAACCCCATAGCGAGAACAACACTCGCAGCAGAATATAAAATCCGCGTTGAAGATATTCCAACATTTAAACTACCCGGATATAACGTACCAGAACTAAAGAAACAACTTAACGACACCATTGATATTGGTTTTAAAGTAATTTACGACTCATGGAAAAGGAATCTCCCAGTAGAAGATCCATTAATACTCAAATATGATAATGACGCAAACGGCGGCGGTAGGCATATCGCTCCACATAATGTAAATATATCCACGGTGATTGCATTAAATTTACTATGTGACGCCATCGAAGGAAGCTATCAGATAAATCTTGAGCAATCAAATCAAGCTCAGCAGGGATATATTCTCTATTCATTTGCACCAACAGCTCCTCCAGGATTTCTAATTATTGAGGATCCAACTAATCCAGTCTTTATGCGGTGTCATAATAATTCTTTAAAGAGAATTAATTTCAAACTCACTGACCAATCTTATAATTTGATTGATCTACAAGATTAGGTTTTACAAATTAGTCTGTTTGTAAAATCGTAAATTGCTTTGCAGTTTCAAAGGATTTTTATCGTAAAAAATATTAAGTTAACCCATAGCAGCAGAGAGGGTGAACGCCAACGACAATGGCGTCTTTTTTTTTTACCCAATGGACACTTCCATTAAGCATTTTCGAGGAAGCCTCGGACCAAATGAGATGCAGTTCACCATCTCACCTCATCGTTAACTCAGAACTGAAAGTTCCTAGCAGCAACGGGGGAGATGAAAAAAAAAATGGCGTCGTTTTTTTTTTTTATTTTGTTTTGCTGAATGGAGGCTTATATTAAGCATTTTCGAGGAAACCTCAGTTTGTTAAATTGACGCCTACAAAAGTTGATCTGTTCACCCCCTCTGCTGCTGCTTGAAATTGAAACAGAGAGAGTATTTTGTACCTGATAATTCAGAGAGATGTAATGCCAAATCTGACAGCTGTAAAATGATTAGATCTCAAATACTAGACAAGGAGAACAAAGTAGCACAAGTTGGAGAAGATGTTGATGAAATTATAAATGAAAGTATAAAGACCAAAAATGAAGACGGAAATATAGCCACGAGGTTCGTCTTTGTGTCATTGAACTGGTTGGGTTAGAACTTGCTGTTGAGAAAGTGTCTCCAGTAATTCAGTCTGTTAAGACATATCTTAGGAAAAAGTTTAGACAGATCAGATTTGCCAAACCCAACAACAACTCAAGCAATAGTCGATGAAGGACATTACATAGCAAAAACATTTATTTCAGAAAAACTCAATAAAGCTGAAAACTGGGGCTTAGGTAGGGATGTCACAACAGGGAAAAAGCAGAAAATTGTAGATCAATAACACTTGACAGTGGTGATGTGATCAGTTTAGGCTTTGATCGAGTTTATAAAGAGAATGCAATTTCCATAAATAATGTTACAAAGAACCACCTGAAAGAGCTCGGTAAACTTCATGCAAACATGGTCAAGGCAGAAACAGATAATTAAGCAACATTTGTGGCCCAGTCTTTAGAGAAATTATCTTACACAATGAGGGATAGAGCAAGCAATGAAAAATTGGCCAATAAGTTGTTAGAAGAATGGTGTGATGATGTTTTGAAAGACATTGAAGGGGTCAAAGGTATTGCTCATCATTTCTACTGTATGGCTCACGTGCTTCTTGGCTTCCATAGCTACGCCAAACTTGGCATTAAAAAATTAGAAACTGAACTAGTCAATTCAGTGGGACAGGTTGGACGTGATGCTCTACCAGTGTTCCAGTATTGGAGTAAAAAAGAAACTGTCATTGAGAGGGTTGTTCGTACAACATCAGAAGTGTTTGGACCAGCTGGTGACCACAATGGAATATCGAACAGGGGTTGCACACTGCATGGCAAATGGTATTAAGTCAGTAATAGGAAATTACAGAGACAGCAGGTTTAATGCAGTATATTTGAAACTTCAGCTGAAGTATTTATCCATAGACAGGACTTTATAAAAGTTATTGAAACATTGGACAATCCCAATTTGAAGCTAAAATCTGTATTACTGGATTTAAAGTCTGACATAGTCTGTACATTTTTACAGTGCTTTGGTCTATTTTTCATGAAGTTGACAGGGCCATACTGGAATCTCATCACCACAGGCAAAGTAATTTATCTAGACTTTTCACAACATATTCTGGAAATTAAAGAATTTTTACAACAGTGTAGGGAAACACCCACTCATCTTCTGAACCAAATGACCCCTTAGATATTGGAAAGGTCAATCATCATCAAAGATTAGCTGACTGTCTGTTTTCAATAATAAAAAAAAAAAAAGAGACCAGAGATCTGTTGTTGAAGACCATCGTAACTTACCTCGGCTATGGTTGCAGTAACTGACAAACAGCTGATAGACTTTCTTGATGGTGGAAAGTACCATGTCGATGCTGAAATGATCAGTGAAACGGAAGAACAGAGAACAAATTTTGCTCATCTTACTAATCTTGGCTGTGAGCATCACTTTGGCAATCTGGACAGCAGTCAGAGGAGGCGACCTAGTGCATCAATGCACCACCATCTGTACAGTTGTTGAAATGAAACAGAATTTCCATGATGAAGTGGCTACGTGAAATGAAGCCTGATAATCGTCATAGCATTCTGCTTCCAGCACGAAAAGGTGGTCGGGAATTGTAACAAGACCATATATCAAACGAAAATAAAGTTTTGGCTGAAATTTACACAGAAATGGTCACAAAGAAAGGGCAAGAAAGGAAAGGTTCTGCTATTGAAAGGGGGAAAAAGAATCAGCGGAAAGTTTTGGTTGATAACCATGACATAATGTTTAAAGGATTAACCCACATGTTCAGAGAAAATGAGTATGTGGCAATTGCTTACCAAGACTCCTGCTATCCTGATATTGATGAAAAAGTGAAGGATAATCAAACACTAAGTGTGAAGTTCATGTCACCATGCAAAAAGGAAGGGTTCTTTCAATGGCCTTGCAGGGCAGACACAAATTGTTGACAAGAAGTTTAGTCTGTCAAACAAGTTCATTCCCGATTGCATAAATTCAGGTCGACAAAGGTACATCAAAGAGTTTAATGAAATTGAAAAGCAGTATAAAAACTTTAAATGTACATACTTTTAATTAAAGCATGGTCTCTGTCTGGAAAATAAAATTCTTGTTATTATTGTCAATTTTTCGTTTTGTTTTCTTCTTATTCTTCTATACAAGGAATTAGTGACATTGATTAACATCACAGTATGTTTTTAAATAGGTCCTGCAACAATGTTTCAATCACAGTATTGAAAAAAACATTTCATTTTTGTTGTTTTCGAAGTTATTTTAGTTACATATGAACTTTTGCTATGTGATACATTTGTATTAAGTTAACTGCCATAAAAAGTTGTGATTTTTAATATGATTTTAAATGAAAATATTTAAGTCGGACAACATATTTAATGAAACTAATGCATTCAGCAGGAAAAATGCAATCAAAATTCATATTAATATCTCAACAAATAAGAAAGTTATAACATTTTTATAGAAATCAAAGTTTACTTCGGTTCCGCGACTGGCACATAATCTGAATACATTTACATAAGACACAAATTCTAGAAATTTTTTAATATTTTGGAACTTAATAGTTACGTAACTTTTTTCTAATAGAGATATTTTAAAACAATAAACTGTTTTAGAATGCTGTTTAAAAAGATCTATATGAAGAAAACAAGTGTTTGCAGTTATTTCAATATCCAAACAATGACTGGGGTTGCTACTGATAGAATCTAGCCATACCTAAAATTTGCATCAGTTGCTTTTTACAGATAGGCAAAGGGAACTCAGAGATAGCCTTGCCTTTATAATCTGTCAGTTTAATTTGTCCATGTCCTAAAAATATGTCCTAAACATTTTACACTAGCATGGAAAAACTCACTTTTGGATAAATTAATTGTCAAACTTCCATCAGTGAATCTTTCAAAGAATTTCTGAATTGTTGCTAATTGTTCTTTCCAGGTGTTGTTGTAGATGATGACATTCATGTAGGTCACAGTTATGTAGACCAGATGTAATCATGTTCATTCAATGTTGAAAAGTACCTAGTAAACGTTTCATCTCAAATGGAATAACTTGATATTGATAAAGTCCATCTTGAGTCACGAATGCCAACATTTCCTTTGTCCTTTCCATCAGTGAAATTTGCTAGAATCCTTTCAGAAGGTCAAATCTGGTGACATAGTTTGCATTTCCAATTTTACCAATGCAGATATCAAATCTAGGTAATGGAAAAATAAATATGTTTAAGTCACAATGTTCACCTCTTTATATAATCAGTGCACTTGCATGAAGTATTACAGTAGAACCTGTCTTAAAAGAAAGAAAGTATTGTCTGGTTTTGTAACAGGTAAACTCCAGTCACTTTTACTCAGTTGTGTGGAATCATTCTCAAACAAATACTGAATTTCTTTTTTTTTAATCATTCCTGTTTGAGAGATTTCATCCTGTACAAATTGTTTCACAGTTGTGCATTTTACAATTTCAGCATCATGCTAGATTGTGTTGCTCTTGTAGGAAAATTTGGAAATATGTACTCATATTCAAGTGCTAAATGTTTATGTCATTCTTTTCTTGTATTTGCAAATGTGAAAGCCTCTGGTCCAGATTATTCATAATTTCTGAATTCCAAAGATTTCTTATGCATCAACTAAGCCTAGTTGTATTCCTTCACTTAAAACCACACTGAGTGTGACAGGTACAACTAAGTTAATTGCATAATCTTCCTGGCTATCTCTCTCAACAGATTCCTTTACCATATTAAAGTCACAAAGTTTGTTGTTTTTTTTCACATCTCAGGAGTATTTATGATATAACTTAAATCGTTTGCTTTCTTTTCAACTCCATCACCAGGCTGAAAACTCTTTCCCTTTGTATTTTTATACTACCTTCAGTTCAGTTTTGACTGAGTTTAGTGCAGATTTGTTCTTGCAATCTCACAAGACTTTGACAACTTTAAGCTTAAAATTGAAACATATTCAAGAAGATTAATTCCATTTTCTTCATCGGAAAGAGGTTTCTCTTTTAAGAACTTCAGTGGTTCAAGCATAGTATGTCCAAAATCTATTTCAAAGGGACTGAATCCTAAATATTCTCGAACTGATTCCCTAACAGCAAACAAAAGTAAATGAATGCCTTCATCCCATCCTTTACGTATCAAAACAATATGATCGAAACATTTTTTTCAAGTTTGATGAAATCTTTCTGAGGCCCCTTGGCTCTCAGGGTGATAGGCAGAAGATTTGAATTGTTAGATGCCTAATTTGTGCATAATTTACCAGAATATTCCAGACAAAGTTTGACCCTTGATCAGATTGGGCAGACTTGGGATGACCAAATTCAGAATAAAGAAACCATCAAAGCTTTTACAATTGTTTTTGTTTTAATATTCCAAAAGGAAAGGATATTGCCTTTGGAAATCCTGAAGACACCCACATTATGGTCAACAATTATTGATTACCTGACTTGGTCTTATGTAAGAGACAGACACAATCTACCATTATTATGCTGAATGGTTCGCCAAAGGCTTAAATAGGTTTTATGAGCTTTAGGTATCTTCGTATGGGTTTTCCAACCATTTGACCAGTATGACAAGATTTGGCTGTTACTGATGGCATATTGAGAATCTTATTACCACTAATATGAATTGATCAGATTTTCATATTAACATGGGCATTTCCCAAGTGTTTCCTTCTGATGTTTAAAAACATCCTAAATAAAAATGTTTATGTTGATGCATCCATAGTGGCCATCTTGAAAATCTTGTGATCACTACTTCTTCAGAATATCATATCAGCATAAGGTTTCCTCTTGAAGACTTATTATAGTGACTGTCTAGTTGTTCATAAATATAAATAGTTCCAATTTTGCTTCCAATTTTGATACCAAGATGGCCACCTAGACAAATTATATTATTGCTACTTATAGATAGCTGGATGAATGATAACTTCTAATGATGTATACTTTCTCATAAGTTAAAATGGTACCAATCAGAGCGAAATACAATATACCAACTACACTGGCTAATTTGAAATTTTGTTATTGATAAAAAAAAATATTAGACATATTTCCCAGTAAGACTACTTCTTGCAAGTTTTGCTATGCAATGAACTTGCCATTGTCATGTAGAATGATCAAACTGTTATACCAGGAAACAACCATTGACAAATTACATGCACTCTTTAGCAAGCAAGATGTCATATTGATATCGTTATATATGTTTTTCCCTTTTATAATAGCAATTGTCTTAAAGGTCACAGATGGAGTTTGGTGCAGCACAATGCCATCTCAAGCCCTGTTTCATGGCCATTGGTTTGACTCATGTTGGCAGACTATGTTTATATCTACATTTTATGTGCAGCAAAAAAAGTACACATTGACAACTATGTTGATGTTTTTCTCTTGCACGTTCCTCCTCATTTGATCTGTAAGGACACCATGCATCTTAATGTCTTTCTCACTTGATAGCCACCATGGAACATATAAAAACTGCATGCATGAAATGGTAAAGTTTACTTGCTTTTGCCAAAATTCATCATACCATCCACATTTTCAGAGTTCCTTTTATTCACAATATCTCAGGTATGATATCCGATTAAACCTACTTATTTGCTATTTTAGTAAATGTGATACAGAATGAAACACCATCATGTGCATTGAGGATGAGTGACAGTTCATGGATCTCTGTTTTGTCTATAGTTTAAGATGTCTCTGATGCTATATGTTGTGTCCTTGTTTAAGTGTGCAGTACTTGTGGCAATACGATTACTCCACACTTATAGTGCTTGCACAATGACAAAAGTTGTCTTGACCTATCTTCTACCAAGACCTACAGTACTAAAGCAAGTGACATGCACCAGCTCATGAACATACATTGTGCTTCTGTAGGTTTTCCAATGGACAAGGATTGTTCAGTGTTTAAGCTGAGCTTGACAACACCCAACCTAATAAGGTTGTTGGAATCGGTATCAGCAGACCACACCATATTTTGTTTTAATAGGTATTATAATATACACATACTAGCTAACGTAATTGATGTTCCCTTTTCTGGAACAACTGCAGACTACAATGAGGCAACTGGAATGTTATCATCACTCTCCCTTCCACCCCTGTAAATTCATTCTTTGTCTGTGAGCCATTATCTCACATCTTTGGGTTAAACAGAGAAGAGTCTTTCACATCTGATGGATATTCAAGCAGCACTCACACCAGCAGCATTCATTGATATATCCAACTCAATCATATAAACACAACAGAAAGTATTCTTGTGAGGAAAAGAGTACTCTGCTACAAGTTATTTCTCTGTGTGGTAAGTCTGATGTGATTAATTTATATGGAAAAACTATAATTACATCAAGGCGGTATCCTTAAGCTCTCAGTATATCTTGTAGATGGAAACAAGCAGCAGTTAATATATTGGTGTATGCTAGAATCCTTGGGCCACTTTCCCCATTTGCTGCCATAACAGTGAAAGCTGTAAGGTTGCTGTCAGCATGACCATCACCATCTTAAAAGTCATATATTTAATATCCAATAGAATCAATTGAAATAGCAGATGATGTTACATCAGTAAATGTAAATGTTGTTATTGAAAAAAACTGAAGAATACGTTCTATGGTATTTATTAAATACAAGACATCAATACAGCTTAGTGGTACTAATTAATGGCTTATGGTCAGTTTCAAGTTTGAATTGTGAGCCAGATAAATAGTTGCTGAAGTGTTCACATGCCTAAGTGATTGCAATGGTCTCTTTATCTATTTGAGCATAGAATTGCTCAATTTCTGACATAACTCATGATATGAATGCCACCATGCAGCCTCAGAATGCTACTGTGCTTCTGCCATAGAACATCACCTAGTCCTAATGAAGATGCATCAGATTCTGCAGATGCAACTATTTTTCCATTTGAATAATAATGTGTTAAAGTTGGTGAAGATATCATTTCTTGCTTAATTTATCTAAAACTTGTTCTTGATCTGGACCCCAAATCCACACGTTTTTACTTTTCAAAAGATCATGTAATGGTTTTGATTTTTCTGCCAAATTTTGACAAAATTTGACAAGCTGATTTTCCATACCAAGAAATTCTATTTCTGTTTCGCATTTTGGTGTTTCCATTTCAGTTATAGCTGTGACTTTTCCAGGATCAGGCCGGCATCCATTTTCGTCAACAACATGCCAAGGAAACCTTGTGGATAGTCTTAAAAAATTATACTTTTCAGTCTTCAAAACGACACCAGCCTTTTGAATTAATTCATGACCATTTCTAATCTTTCATCATGCTGTTATTTGGATAACAAATTCATCAGGTTTCAAATAGAATGATTAATTACTTTTTTATTTTTGAAAATGTATGGATCTTCAATTCTTTAATATTTCCATACATTTCAAAACGTAAAATCACACTTGACATAATTTTTATTTTATGTCAATTGATATTGTGCATATAGAGATGAACATAACGATTGGGACTGAAAATACTTTTCCTATCACACTGATTTTAAACTTTGGTTAGATAGGTAAGTTTTATTTAGGTATATATATTTAATGTGATTTTATTTTTTACCATGGGGAAAAAGGGCTGTGGTCGGCAATGAAAAAGGGACCAAAAAGATGACCCAAAACACATTTTGTTTTATTGGCCTTAAAGAGTTTTACTGGAGTCACAGTTGGGATACTTTGTATCCCATTGGCCTTAATACTAAGGCACTGCATAAAATTACATATAATTATAATAAAATATTTCTTATTTACATAAGTATATATTCAATCATAAGTATATAATTGTATGTTTCATCATTTGTCTCTTTATTATTTTAGTTTTCAATACAGACAGTTTATATTTTGGATGCAGTTATACTTTACTTTCTCTATACATCACTATTCAGAAAGACCTCGTCTTATTTATACAGAGGACCAAGTTTGAATTTACGAATAAAAGTGACTAGATTCATGATTTAAGAAACAACTATAAATTAATCTGCAAATTAGTTATATATATATATTATATCTGTTTCAATTGCAGAGAAAGGCCAGAGAGCGGTAAGTTTTGTTTTCTTTGCTTTTGACCTTTAATGTTATTCTGTTTTTTTTCCTGACATTTCTCATACATTCTTCATGGGTATTCATAATATCAAATTTGTTTAAAGTCAGAAGTATATATTATGTTTGTATTGTGTCTTTATTGCTTGATTCATCTACACATTTAACTCTTTCATAAAGGCCTTTGTTGACTTCAGGTATATGGCACAGTGCAATTTGGGATGAATATATTTATTCTACACAAAAACTGCTTTGCTTTCACCTACTTTCTGAGGGTCCATTGACAGTTTGCTTTAATATAACTTCCATCTCCCACTACCTTTTTAACTATTTCCACTATTATGTGTATTGTGAATAAATTAGACTCAGACTTGGGAATAATATACTTACTTCCAAGTAGTTACGTTACAAGTACATGTACAGAGAAACATATTGAGGGCCATAATGTACTGTAGAGTATCAAAACAAATCAGTTTACTGCAGACAGATGCATTTATTTCATCCAATCTGTAGACCACAAAATTGGGCATGGTTTCAATGACTCTGGTACCAAATAAACATACTAAGCAAGAAATACTTAAAGCACAGTGATTGTATAATTAAGATTTTTCTGGAAAAAGTCTGATAAATATCTTATAAAAGTTCATAAGATGCGTGTGGAGCAAAACATATAAATGATGTGAATACTCAGTGCAGTTGTATGCAGGACCTTCTCTGTCAATTAATTTTTATATCACCTAATTCTCTCTTTCCCCAATTCTCTCCATCTGTATATTTATTTATCTATCTATACACACAGACATTCACACTCATCAGTTGTAATTTTCAAGGAGATTCTTTTTGTGAATGAGAATGATTATGTATGCATGAGCTGACATTTCTTTAGTAGAAATATTTTCCATTTATTTTAGTATGCTTTCCAGTACATATAAATGAATATTTCCATTTTCCCCATTGTCATTTTTTTTCTTCAGCTTCTAATATTTCATCTTTAGTAACAAAAATAATTCTTTAGAAATGCCCTAATTTCTTTTCTTATTGAAAAATAGGCAGATGCATGTTCAACAAATTTATGTATTGCATAATGTTTATGTCAGAAAACTTCAAAACGATTAAAGAAGTATAACTCTGTGTGTTCCTGGAGACATGTACAGTATGGTGTACATTTCAATGGAGTCATTTGTTTAGTTATAAAATCAAACATCATTACTGGTACATACTGAAGGTCATCAATATTCAACTTATTTACAAGTACATGTAGCTAATTTAACTCCGATAACCAATCACCATTTTAATTTACTGAACTTTATTTAATAAACCAGGATATGCTGTCGGTCGAGAGTTATCTTATTGTATAAGAGCATGAAGTTTTGATGTGACAGAGAAAGTGGATCCAGTTTAATAGTTTAAAGCAAATACTTGGCAATATGGGTATACGTAGGATACTGTACATGTCTCCAGGAACACACGGAATCTTATGTACACACGAAAGTTTCTCAAACTGAACGAGAAAATCATCAATAGGTTCTTTCTTTTCATTAAATTGCGGCATGTTTATTTGGACAATATGGTGGTCAGCAATTGGTTATCCCCTTCCTACAGGATTCGAACTTGTGTCATTTCTCTCAACTGTTCTAGCAGATACCCATAATTTTTCCATATCGATAGCGTGAGCGAGCTCTCTCTCTCTCCCTAAAATTTGGTCGCTCGTCATTTTGCTTCTTTCTCAGCTGCTTATTTCTTTGCTTCTCTTTCTTGATCAAACTTCAAAGTTGATGTGTTAAGAGATATTTGAATTCAATTTTCTAAATTAATGGTCATGCTGCTAATTTAATAAATACTAGCACAATTTTCATCATGCCATTTAGATTTAAGTAAAGATGAATATAGACCCAGGTCATTAAATCTAGTGCCCAATGTAGTATCATGTGTCAAGAAGTCTTTATTTAATGCAATTAATGTGGTTATATCATAGACAAATAGGTTAACAGGTGATTATAATGTGATGACATGATGTAAAAAGATGAATATAGTCCCAGGTCATTAAGTCTAGTACACAATGTACTATAGAGTGCCAAGAAGTCTTTACTTAATGCAGTTAATGAGGGTCCATCATAGCATCAACAGGTCAGCTGGTGAGTATAATGTGATGACATGATGTAAAACATTCTGTAGCCATTGTGTTCCTTGCAAGTCAAGATACTTATAAACATAAATAATATTATATATAAATAGCAGGTGGAGGATATTCGTCATAAACATTTACCAATCTACAATTCAAATTTTGATGTGGGTTTATCAGTTGTATGCAACACAAAGAGTAAAAATGCTGTACAGTGCTTTACAAATGTATGGACATGTATAACTACTGTTATGAAAATTAATTTACTTGTAATTTTTGCACTTAGCCTAATGTGTGTAATTGCATACTTAGGCTTGGTTGACAATCCAGTGTATGAAAAATCAAGCCCAAGACCAGGTGAACCGACCAGCATGGATCCTACAAAAGCTATGTATGCAACTGTGGTTAAACCTAAGAACAAGGTTCCAGTGGTAGAGGATCCTAAGAATCTCTATGCCCAGGTGGAAAAGACGAAAAAGATGAAGAACAAAAGAGGTAACACGTGTGTGTGTGTATATATATAAATATATATACATATATGGAAAAGATAAAACTGATGAAGAACAAAAATGGTAATACACGTGTGTTTGTGTGTGTATATATATATATATATATATATATATATATATATATATATATATATATATATATATGTACATATACATGTTTTTGCTAATTTAATAAATACTTGCACAATCTTCATCATGTTAATCATACTGCAAACATCTGCTACCATTCCATCTCCTTCAAATACATTCTGAAAAATAACATAATTAAATATCTGCACTGATCAGTTCAGAATAAAGTGATAACGTCAATGTGCAAGTTTTAATTTTTCTTAGCATCTTTAGAGTAGAAAGTTGAACTGTAAACATCACTTTAATGCAATGATTCGATTTAAAGGAAAATAATTCAGGCAGAAAATTAGCAATTCATAAGCATAGGGTACAACAAACAAAGGGGATGTATTGTGTGTAAAAAGAAAGCATGACATGTCTTTAATTTGTTATCATTCCAGAATATGCCTAAAGTAAATAATCAGATGGTCTCAGTTTCTTTATTTTCACCCTCTTATTTTCTCATATCACGTTTATATGTGGAATATATTTTGTAAAGATAATGGAAATTTTTGAGTAGTTAGCAGTTAATTGTTTCCATCTACATGTACTGCCATTCCTGCAAATGGTTTTTTTCTTAGAATAGATTTTCCACGAATAACTAAGTACCATTTTTCTTTTCCTCATCTCAGTCTGCTGTCACTGCCATCATAATTCTAGCTGTTGTTTTTGTTGTTGTTATTAGTGCTATTTGGCTACCTCCCATAATCTGTAACAGTACCATTTTGTGATGCTGTTCTTCTCATGAGCTTTGTAAACAGTATCCAACAATGTAAAGAAAATAGATTAGCTTTATAGAGAATTGTTTGCATTTTGCACAAGTCAGCAGAAGACAATATTGAAAACTTTAATTTGTAATTCCAAATTACTTGATACCAACATGATACATGATAATTGAGTATTTTTTTTTGTTAACATTGATACACATGTTATGCCTACACATTTGATTTACATTATACCCAGATATCTCTGGCATGCAGGAGAAAAATACACCAAAAATGTTAAATGAACAAATGCGGTAAGCATTAAAAGAGAATAGAAATAACAATGAATAAAGTAGAGAAATGCAAAGCAAAACAAAAAAAGAGCACATTAAGAAATTAAATGTATAGTACACATATAAGATAAAAACTAATTTTTTTTTCATACTGCATTGTCCAAACCTCAAAGTATAATGTATAAAATAATGTTTAACATAGAAAGTGTTTGGTAACTCACATACAAATATACAGACACATCTATAGCTGCAATTGTGGCTGGCACTGTTAAGAATGAAATTATGTAAAACATTTAAATAGTTATTTGTAATGTCTTTTTATAATTTGAGAACTGAAACTGTTGTTACAACAGTTACTATAGTTCTTGAGATTTCAGGACCCAATTTGTACTTAATAGAAAATGAAGACAGTTTTTAACACATGAATTTGTGAACCATACATATCAAAGTCTGAGTAATTTGTGCCTTGTGTCAGTTTAAAGAGTGACATAATTTCTTGTCTAGACAAACCAGGTAGCACCATAGTGACAACATCAGTCCTCCAGCCATTGAATTAAATGCCTGGATAAAGAGGGGTATTAGTTTCCAATATGAGATCAAAAGGCTGTATGAAGATGCATGTTTAAAGATGGAAATACATTTAAACTTAATGATATGATGCTGGATAAACAATCAAATCCAGCTAGAATATTTTCCCAAGGAAGGCATGAAAATACAATGTGATGCATGTTACCAAGCGATATTCACACATTCCAAAATTGATTAGAGATAACTGTAATATTCATGCCGTGTTTAATGGAGTTGATAGATATTCACAAATTCCAAAATTGATTAGAGATAACTATAATATTCTTGCTATGTTTAATGGAGTTGATATGCATACACTTAGAAGCATTCATCAGACCTGTTGTAGTGGTGATATGGATTATAATCTGTTTAGAAATTTATTTTCAAAAGCGCAAGCTACCCCACATGGATTTATAACAATAAATTTACATGATCCTAGATCAAGATATCGAATCGGTCTTGAGAAAATATTTGGTTGAGAGAATGATCTAATTCACAGCAGCAGGAAGGGTGTGACCTTGAATATGTATCCATATGGTAAACATATTGGTTAGTTAGAAGTTTCGGTTTGGCATTATTAACCATATATTTTTCGTTTTCATAGGAAGTGTTAGTTTAGTAATTAGACTCTTTAAAAATTGGTCTGCTTTCTGCTGCTTAACATATTATATTCCTAACAGTCTGTTTTACACACAAAATTATTCATGTGTCTAATAAACCATTACTGTTATTGGTCCATTTGACTGAAAAACACAGGACTGTTGAATTTGCCTTTAAATGTAAATTCAAGCAGATTTGATACTTAATCTCTATAAACACAGTTCTTCGTTTACACAGAAGACCAGCTTATTGCTGGTCATTGTTTATTGACATTTGGACAGCAGCAGTATCCATAGAGGATTAGCAGCAGCAAGTCTTTTGTACTTGCTGCTACTTTTCGTAATCTGTCTTAGTTCAGCCCATAAAAGATAGAAATACGCTCCATTCATACAATTAAATATCACTTCTTAGTGAAATCAGATTTAAAAGTGAGTTTAGTATTATGATTAAGAGTGAATTAGGACATTTTATCTTGCAATGTGGACATCTATGCGAAGTTTTTTCTGTGAAACGAATTATGATTTTGAGAGATTCATTGAGGAGGAAACTGAAAAGAGTAAACTGTGCTACAGGGACATTTTAGTTCATTTGAAAATGTTTAGCACATGATTGAAATTGATGTGGACTGCCCTGCTGTTGAATGTAAGACTGATGTTGACATAATTAAGATCTTCCTAGGTGCCAAAAGAGATAACTTATATCCAGATCAGAGAACGAACTGGTGTGGTTAGAAACCCAGGAGATAAAGCCGTTGAAAATTATGCAGCTGAGAAATGTCAATAATAATCATAGATTTTTTCTAAAATGTCAACATTTTTTTTATTAACTTTGCAAAGAATAAGAAAATAAAAGAATAAAAATTAAATTTTTTAAAATGCATGCAATTACTTGTATGTTGATCATACAAAACTCCAGTAGAAATTGCTATACCTGCATTGGCTTTGATTATGAAATATATTCAGTGTATCGTCTGATGTTTAATGATTACAAGTCATATACTGATAGTGATACACATGTCCTTACACAGTTATGCTTGGAATTCCATTCTTAGGTAGCCTATATATGCCAAAATTTGTTTTTTGTAAAGTTTAATATTTGTAAAATCCTCAAATATTTGGATATGAGTATATGTGTGTTATACGTATGATGTCACCCTAGGTACTGTATCAGATTCCAGCCTGTTAGTAGAGATATTTGGCCAGAACATCAATCCCAGCATTCTGTATTTTTGTGACCAAAGACTGTCAACACCTTCAGCCTCTGTTGTTTATCTTTTCAGGGCTAACTGAGCTTGGACTTCTTGACTTCTGATAAGACACACATGTTAAATTAATTATAATCCATTGTCTCTAACCCTTTCTAAAACAAGAGTAGAGTGCTAGAACAGGCAGTTAAGTTATGGGCTTGGTACTGTAAGCAACACTGGAATTGTTTGTATCTAGTTTTTGTGAAAGATTTTAGTTTGATTTTACATAACATTTTAGGAACCTTACTTGGTGTTTGTGTGTACTTTTAACCCGAATGTAACATTTTTGGTGGCAGTGGTATGGATTCCAATACTTCTGTGTGAATTATTTGAAATTGTTCAATACATTGGAATTGTATTTGACAATTCAGAATGCTGTGAATTCAGTGAATCTTTGTGTGGTATTAGCATTGACTGGTTGTAATGTGTGTATAACGTACAGTTGTTAATTGCCAAGTGCAAAGTGTGTCACTGTAACGACTGTACACATATAAGCCCAGAAAAGAAAAGCTAGTCCAGTGGCTGTTAATACAGTGATAGAACTTACAGTACATACTTATAATTTGTCATTATGTCGGTTGCTGATGAGGTAGAAGTTGAGGGAGCAGTGATTGCTTTAGGACGACCAAAAAGAAAAGCGGCAACACAGAATATGATGGGAGTTTACAGATACTGAGATTCCAGAGTATGAAGAAGAACTTAACCTTGATCACATGCAACCACCCAAAGAAAAAAAAGGTAAACCTAGTGCAAAGAATAATGAAAGAGAATTGGAGTTAAGATAGAAAGAGTTTGAATGGGAAATGGAAAGAGAGAAAATAAGATTAGAAATGAAGCATTTGGAAATTGAGTTAGAAAGTAAAGCGTCAAGAAATAGTGACGGAGAAAACATCTTCATCGCCATTTAAAGTAAAGCTACAGGCATATGACCATGAACAAGGAGAAGATAACGTGACTTTCCTTTGCAGAATTTGAATCAATTGCAAAACATGCTAAGTGGTCTGAAATGTTGAAAATATTACAGCTAAGAACTCTTTTGACAGGTGAGGCTAGGTATGTTGCAACCCATGCTTGTGGTGATTACCTGGAACTCGGGAAAAGGACTGATTCATCGTTTTGGAAAGAGACCACATGAACATTTCAATACGATGGTGAGCATGAAGAAAGAAAGCAACGAGACGTATCATGGTCTAATGGGCAGGATTGATCAGCACATGATGCATATTTTGGGTGATCATGATCCAGTTATTTGGGTTTGTGAGGAATTTTTCTTGAAACCCTTACCACAAGATCATGCACAGTGGGTTAGGAGGAACAAGGGTTCTAGTCCAATTGTTGAGGCTGCGGAAGATTATATTCTCACCAATGTACAACATCAATGGCAGAAAAATAAGTTTCATCCAAACAAAAGTGGAAAGAATAACAAGACGAATATTCAGAACTCACAGCAGCAAGCGAAAATAACATCGACGAATGACCAGTCCAAGCAGAAGAATATGCAGTGTTAATCGATGCAAGCAATGGGGACATTTTGCAAGGTATTGTCGAACAGATGACATGAAACATCATGGCAACAGCAACTTCTTTGTTAAGCCAACAATTGGTGAAAGGCTTATTTTGTAAACTGGATGTGTAAATGGGTGTGAGATCATGTTTGTGAAGGTGTCACTGGCTCCGATATGACCCTGATAAGAGAAGATCTTATTGAATAGAGTTACAAGCTGGAGGGGCACAAAGTCACGTTATACTCAGCAGTTGGTCAGCCATTTACTGCACAGTTGGCTGTGGTAAATATTGACACTAAGTATTATAATGGACCAGTGCAAGTGGGTCTTGTTTCAAATTTAGCCACTGAAGCTCTAACGGGGATGGATATTCTTAGTAAGAAAGGGTCATTTGTAAATACAAGGTTGATGGTAAAGACCTCGACGATGGAAAATACTAACCATTGTGAGGATGAGGGTAAAAATGAAGTTGTCAACAACAGCATCAAGACAGCAGATACAACATTGAAGTTGACAAATTTTCGTCAATGAATACAGACATGTTGTCGAAATTACAGATTGCAGATATTTCACTGCAAAGTATTAGAGAGAAGTCCTTTGCTACTCGTGAAGAGGCTGAATTGGTGCCAATGTCATTCTTTCGGATGAATGATATTTTGCGATGAAAATGGCAATCTGGTGATGGTTCACATGGAAGGGAGCAAATTGTTGTACCAGCAGGATTATGAAAAAGTTTAATGGAGCTGGAACACAATCGGCCCCTTGCAGGTCACTTGGGTTTGGAGAAGACAAAGGAGAGGATTCTCCAATTGTTCTTTTGTCCTGGAATGTTTTCCTGTGTAAAGAGGTATTGTACATTGTGTCATGAATGTCAGATGACAGCAAAACGGATTGCAGGTGAGAAAGCACCAATGGTTTGCCCACCAGTGATAACAGAACCTTTCCAAAAAATTGCAATGGGTATTGTAAGACCTTTAGCTGTAACAAAGTCTGGACACAAATACATTCTGACGGTGGTTGATGAGGCAGCGAGATATCCCAAAGCTTTTCCTCTAAAGGATATGGAGGCAACGAGTGTAGTTAGAGCACTGATTGAACTGTTTTGCTGTGTTGGTTTTCCAAGGGTCATATTAACAGACAAAGGGACCAGCGTCATTAGCACCTTATTGAGACGTTTGTATGAACCAGTAGGTATCCATGGAGTTGCAACAACACCTTATCACCCACAAGCGAATGGAAAGGTAGAGCGTTAAAGTCAGTGGTCAATGTTGCGGAAGTTCTGTACAGACAATAAGAATGAATGGGATGAGATGTTACCATTTTTGTTGTTTGCATACCGTAAGGTCCCACATGAGGAAACTGGATTTGCACCATTTGAGATGTTTTATGGATGGTCAGTTAGGGGGCCAATGCAGATTTTACAAGGCTTGTTTAAGGGAGAGGATAATGTAAGAAAGTCAACTGTGGAGCATGTTGTGAAAATGCGTGAGAAGTTGGCTGACATCAGAGCTCTTGTCAAAGAAAATCTGTTGGATCGACAAAAGAATATCAAGGCACTGTATGATCATCACACGAAAACATCAGAATTTAGTCCCGGAGATGAAGTCTTTATTCTCTTGTCATCAATTTCATCCAAAATAAAGGCACAATGGCAGGAACTTTATCGTGTGGTCCGAAAGGTAAACAATGTTAACTACCAGGTATCAGTACCGGGTAGGCAAGGTATGGTAACCTATTGTGTAAATTTACTGCATAAATACAAGCGTGCTATGCTGCTGACAACGCAGACATATGAGAAAGATGGTGTGGATATTGATTATTCTCCAAGAGTAGATGAAGGTGATGCTGGTGTTAAGCTGGTGGTCAACTTGTCAAAGGAGCAATGAGAGGATATTAGAAATCTATGCAACGAATTTCAGGATGTTCTAACAACAAGGCCTGGTCAAACAAACATTTTAACTCACAGCATCAAGACATCATCAGAGACAAAAAGAGATGAAAGCAATATTGGATGAAATACTGGAGCAAGGCCTCAATCAGTCCATGGAGTTCACCTTGTGTATTAGTTGACAAGAAAGACGGAACTCTTCAGTTATGTGTAGATTACTGCAGACTTAATAATATCACATTATTTGATGCATATCCTATGAATGGACAATCTATTTGAGAAGATTGGTTATGGAAGTTACTTGAGTCAGATAGATCTAACTAAGGGTTACTGGCAAGTTCCTCTAGCTGAAGAATTGAGGCAATAAGTCTGTGTTTGTAACTATGTTTGGGCTTTATGAATTTAACGTTATGCCCTTCGGTATGAAAATGGCACCCACCAGTTTTGCCCGACTCGTCAACTTGCTAGTGTCTGGACTACATAATGTCGCAGCATATTTTGACAACATCATTGTGTCAAGCACGACTTAGTCAGAACATATAGAAAATTTGCATGCCTTGCTAGAACATATACAGGAAGATGGTCTTACAATAAAGCCTTCAAAGTGCGAGGTTGGATCAGCTGAGATAGAATGTCTTGGGCATATCAATGGAGGAGGAAAAATTAAGACAGATGACAATAAAATTAAAGCAATATATGAGTTTCCATTACCCACAACGATAAAAGGAATACGCTCATTTCTTGGAATGATTGGATACTACAGAAACTTCATTAAGAACTTTGCCGAAGTAGCAGTACCATTAACCTCCATGACACAGAAAGGAAGACCAAATATACATGTATAGACTGAATATGCTGTCCGATCATTTAAAATGTTGAAGGATACTCTTACTAAGGCCCCAGTTGTTATTGCACCAGATTTCAGCAGGAAATTCGTTGTGCAGACTGATGCTAGTGACACAGCAATGGATGCTATTCTAAGCCAGACAATGGATGGTGAAGAACATGCAGTGGCCTATCTAAGCCGGAAACTGCTTCTGCAAGAGCAAAAATATGCAACTATCGAGAAGGAATGTCTTGCAATCATGTGGGCAATTGATTCTTTATGGGATTACCTGTCAGAGACGACATTTGACATCGTGATTGACCACAACCCACTGACATGGCTGAATCAAATGCAAAGCAAGAATCAGCGGCTACTTGCATGATGTTTGGCACCCCAGCCTTACAACTTCTTTATAAAGCACAGGAGTGGCAAACAGCATGGGAATGCATATGGATTATCACACATGTAACTGAAGTATGTAGGAATTAAACGGCTAAAGATACCGTGTGCTTAGTGCATTCCAAAGGTGCTGAGAAACATACTGGAATAGTTAAGGATTCCTGCATTTTTCGAAAATTAAGAGTGTTCTGTCAGTTTCAATCATGCTGAATTTATGCAGATATAGACGGTAACCAATTTGTTGGATTCCCCTATTCTGGATGTTCACTGATGGAATTCAAGACTCTCTTACAGTTGTTAATTGTAGTGACTCTAAGCTTTATGCTTTTTAGTAATAACGTAAGCCTAATACCAGTTTTATCATTTTTCTGATGTACCAAGCCAGCAAGTAATTTTTATTTTAAACAATTGTATGGTATCAAAAACATAGTTTCCTCTTTAGAAGGCAGGTGTTATAAGTATGATGTCACTCTAGGTGCTATATCAGATTCCAGCCTGTTAGCAGAGACGTTTGGTCAGCACATTAAAGTACAAGAGTAGAGTGCTAGAACAGGCAGTTAAGTTATGGGCTTGGTACTGTAAGCAACACTGGAATTGTTTGTATCTAGTTTTTGTGAAAGATTTTAGCTTGATTTTATATAAAGTTTTAGGACCCTCACTTGGTGTTTGTGTGTTCTTTCAACCCGAATGTAACAATGTGTTTCAGAGATGGATATAGTGTTATACAAGCAGAGCACAACTCTTTTCTGTTGTCAAAAACAGAATTCATTGTTTGGTATATTCTTTCCAAATCACTTTGAAAGGGATTAAACTTCCATGTACAGTAACTAGGCTATTGTCAGCTGTCATATTAAAAATGATAATTAAAAATAGTGCTATGCCAATCATCTATGCAATTGTTTCAGACACAGTTGTATTTTTTAAAATTATTATTCTCATAAGTAATGTCACTGTGACAATTTTTTTACAATTGTTCAGATTTTTTTTTACATTCATCATGTAATAGTTTAGTATCCTTTTAAACTGGAACTTTAAATTGTTATTAAAAAAACCCTAAGTTCTTATGTTCAAGGCTTTGTCCAAGGTGTTTCCTAGTTTTTTTTTTATGTATGAGATGATGTCAGATTTTTGCTTACACATGTTGGACAATATATCAGCATTGTTCAAGGTTTCCCAGCTTTTTCTAGATAAACCATGGAACACCTTGGACATCCTAGGTTTTAGGTCAAAATTCTAAGTATAACCTCAGAAAATGTACAGCTGAGTAAGGAGATATATCTACTGACTATGTGCTGGGCTCATCCTAGCATTCTGGTTTATTCTGAGCTGAATCTATGCTAGGCAGATCCCTGCATTAAATTAACACTCTATCACCTTATCCGTATTCTCAGTCCTTCTAAAGACTGTATGAAATTTGGACTTTTAGGCAGACTACACCTTGAATGCACCTAAAATCCAGGTAGAATCTGCATAAAATGTTTGTACGGTGAATAGACTGCTATGATTAGAAGGGATTTTCTCATGTCATTTAGTTGAATTTCTAAATAAAAATGATGCCTATCCGATATCCACTATGGCCATCATTTTGACATACCAGTAATCAATATGGTGAATAGTCATATAAAGATGACTGCTGTGTCAGAATGTTATTTTTTTTTTTAATGTATACTATAGCAACTGTATATGGCTTGTTTCTTCAATTCAAAACTTTGCCACACAAATTTATTATATTGATATGATAATTATGTAGATTACCAGTCTATACTTTTAAAGAAAGTGCTGCCAGATGTTAAACAAAACAGATTTTAATGGTGTGACATGTAAAGTCTAATCTAATCATTATATTTTTATACGAGCCATGAAAAGAAAGAAGTCCTTGAGGATGGGAATCAGGAATAATTTTTTCAAGTACACAACCTTATAAACCCATGACAGGAAAAGTAAAACTGGAAATTCAGTACAGGCCAAGTATACATGTAGTTGTGCTGTGATTCTAATGCTGATAAAGCAAGGACATTATCATTTCTTTACAAAATGCAAACTTAGTTATTTAGGGGGAAATCTGGAGCAAGGAATTAATAAGAGTCTGTGTGAAACTTGATCATTGTAGTTATCATCGGTGGTCACCATATAGTAATTTTTTGAAATCCAATTAACATGCTATTCATCATCATTAGTCTCTTGACCTAATGTGGTCATTGAGGCACTGTCCTGCTGAACATCTGACCAGTTCCCTCCACTTGACATGTATTGATTATGTGCCAATGCTTGTGTCTCCGCAAAACTTTTACTGGTCCATTCTGTGATGTTGTCACTCCACTTTTTTCTCTGTCTACCTCTCTTTCTGCCACCTTGGACGTTGCCCTAGTACTGTTGTGGTTAGACTGTTAGCTCTAGTGACATGGCCATACCATTTCAGCTTTCTCTTTTTGACAGTGTTGGTGAGGTCTTCATAATGGCCTACTTTAATACTGACGGTGTTACGCACTTCTTCCTTTGTGATGTAGTCCATGTAAGAGATGCCCTATTGTTAGGGTCCAGGCCTCACATAAATAAAGGCCTCACATAAATACAGAAAGATTGAGATGACTAGTGCTCTCAATAGTCTGATTTTAATTTTCAGACAGATATTCTTGTCTCTCCAGATTGGTCTTAGCTTTCATAAAGTTGCCGTTGTTTGTGCAGCTCATGACAAAATTTCTGCTCTTGATCTCTCTTCAGTGATTATGGAACCAAGACATTCGAACTGGCCCACTGCTTCCAGTTCCTGACCTCTGACTTTAATCTTAGTTGAGATTTGTTTGCCACTATTTGTCATCAGCTTTTTCTTCTTGGCGCTTATCTCCATGTCAAATCTGAAAGAAGTTTCATCCAAGTCATTCACTAAGGTGGCAAGCTCATCTTCACTGCCAGTGAGCCGAACAATGTCATCTGCAAAGCATAGGTTGGTGATGTTACACCCTACAATGCTGACTGTTGCACAGTGGTTTTCCAGGGCTTCGCTCATGATGCACTCTAGATGTTGAAAAAAGTGGGTGACAGGAGACAGCCATGCCATACTCCAACTGTTGTCTTGAACCAGTCCCCCACAGAACCTTGAGCAGTTACTGTACTGGTATTCTTGGCGTACAGCTGAGTTATGGTATTGGTCAACTTTTAACCCATGTTGTATTTCTTCATTGTGGCCCACAATGCCTCATACCACACTCTATCAAAAGCTTTTTTGAAATATATGAACACATGATAGATGTCTTGTTGATGTTGAGAGTACTTTTCACACAGAACCTTAAGATTGAATATTTGTTCGCTTGTGCTTCTTCCACTTTGGAACCCTGCCTATTCTCCAGCGATTATTTCTTCTGCTTGTGGGTTCAGTCTGTTCAAGGTGATCTTCAACATCACCTTACTAGCATGGCTGATCAAACTGCTGGTTCTGTAAGTTTGGCATAGTTGAAGATTGACTATTTTTGGGAGTTTTATTATCATTGACTGTGTCCACTGTGTTGGCCATTTGCCTGTCTGCCAAATCTTGTTGCAGATTGTTGTTAGTAGCTCTATCACTGATTCCCCACCATTCTTGATAAGTTCAGCTGGGATGTTGTCCTCTCCATCTGCCTTCCCATTCTTCAGTGCTCTTATTGCTGACTCCACCTCTTGTTTGAGAATTTGGAAATAATCATCATTTGTGGAGTTTGGAACTTTAAGCACCTCTGGGGATGGATGGTTGTAGTGTTCTTTATAAAACTCAGTCCATCTTTCTGCAATGTCATTTGCTTCTGTGAGGCATTTTCCATTTTCGTCTTGAATGGTACTGACTCTTGGTTGCATCTGTTTGGTGAGGTCTTTCATAAATTGTAATGCTGTTGTGCTGTTATTCTTTATCAGACTGCTATCTATTTTTGCGCACTTTTGTCCAATCCAATCTTCTTTTGCTTTCTTCAAGTTTGTTCTGATATTCTTGTTTTTTTATATGTACTCATCTGCCCCTGTTGTGTGTCTGGTGTTTTGTAAGTCTCTTCGGGCATCACACAGATTGAGAATCTCTTCTGTAACCCAGGGTTTTTTCTTTGGGCAATGGAGTCCAATGATGTCCTTGGCGGCTGTTGTCATGACTGTGTTGAAAGTGTCTATCATCACTATAACATCAACATCCATCACAAGGAGTGGAGCAAATTTTCCTCCAATTCTGGATTGGAATGACTTGCAGATGTTAGGGTCCTTCAGTTGTTCAAGGTTGAATTTGAGCCTGATTTTCTTTGGCTTATTAATTTTCTTCAGCCTCACTCGAAGTTCATGACGAATAGGTTGTGATCATTCCCAACATCAGCACATGGGAATGTTCTTGTTTTTGCTCTATTGATGCCAGGTCAGTAATGGTTTTGAACCAGTATGTAGTCGATCTGCTTATGATCTGTTCCATTTGGTGCGTGCCGCATCCAAAATGTTATTAAATACTAATAAAATATAAGTGAAGTTTAAGATATACAACTCTAATATTCATTGTATTAATACTGACTCATATTATTATTACATCGGAAAATAAAACCAGTTTATGTTTTAAACTTACTGTTTTCTTATATCATAAAGAGAATAATATTATGGCAAAAATTACCGTAACTTGTTGGAGTTTTTTATCCCTTGAAGAATATATAATTTATGCCGATAAAAGATATACTGGTTTAGAAGCCAATCGACTGATTAGAATGTGTAAATCTGTTTGAGATCTTGGTTCTCTCACTTGTACAACATTTCTTATGATACTAATCTCCTGGCTAACATTTCATGTCTAGTTATGCCAGAATCCGAGCAGGCTTATGCCAAGCTTGTATTGTAACTAGCCCAATTCTGAATTACTAATTTCTCATATTTTATCATACATAGGAATGTCTGAAATGTCCTTAGCTTAATTGAATTTTTGAATTATAATCATGAATTTTAAATGCATTAACAAGTAACTGAGAGCATGAAATACACAGTTGTTTTAGAGAGCAAGAGGATTCCATTGGCATTGTATATGTCTATGCAGACTCCCTCTTCCCTATTAAAACACTATGGAGTATTCCATGAAATATCTCTTCCAAAAAAAAAATTGTATCATGAGTCCAGCAAACTGATATCATTATTTCAAACTGGATTCAGATACCAAAATAGTTCAATAAACTTTCTTGTCAGCATTCATTATAGAAGCTGTCATAAAGAGAAACAATTTATTTACCAGCATGGAAATGCAGCACAATGAATTTTTTTTAATTTAAAAAAAGGTCTAATGGAAACAAAATGTCATGGACATGTATTTTGCTGTTGTCAGATATGGATATTTCACTATGTTGTTAATTGTGATGTGCATTCAGGTGATTGACACTAATCTGTCCAAAGACACACTTACATCTTCAGGATTTAGAAACTATGGAACCTACATTATGTATATGCTTTGAGCTGCAACAGATAAAGATACTATCCATCCAATTACCAGCTCTGTTTGCTGCTACAAATAATTCAATTTTGAAAAGATCTGAAATATTGGATATTTGTATCTTCCAGGGGAAATATATGAAAATGCTTATTTGCCAAAGAAAAGCCAAAATCAAGAAGATGTATATGAGAATTCAAGACAAATAGTGAATGAAACATCAGCTGAGAATTTGTATGAAGATTCAGGAGTATCAGTGAATGTCCCACAGGTTTGTATTTTATAGAGGGGGCTTGTATCCTAATATGTGGTTGTCCATTGCATTGTTTATTAATAGATGTATTCTCAGTTTAAAAACTTGAAATACAAACTCACATTATTAGTTATAAATGGACAGACATAAGTTGTAAACTTGGTATATCCAGTAATTATATTAAATTTAAAATGCCATGTGCTATTTAAGCTGCAAAAACTTTTATTTGATGATTATTGATTTTCAGCTGCAAAGTTTTTTATTTGATGATTATTGATTTTCAGTTAGACTGTAGTTGCAAAGACGTCAACAACTGAGATACCATGCTGCCCTGGGCATTATGCCCCATATCTTGGTTTGGCAACAGTGTTCATAAGAGACTACCCATCTATATTGGCTGTGTTCTTTTCTTAATATCTCAGTCAATTCCTTTCATGACCATGGTGCATTTTCCTGCTGATCTTAATTCCTTTCTTCTCTGTGATTTCCTTTAACCAAGTCATTTTCTTCCAAGAAGCCCAGATTAGTCTATTTTCTGTACACTCTTCAGCCAGTTGTTTCAGCTTATGTCAAGTCTGAAAAGTTCACATTAAACTACATTTCTAGATATATTATTGGACTATATGTTATTGGTGGAATGTCTTCGTCTTGTGTCTGTTCTTAGTCTAAATTGGGCTGTGACAGACATAAATCTGTACAAGAAAGTTAAGAGAAGGACCAGCATTTTTGTTTTCATGTTAACATTAGGTGAATTGATTTTCTGTATATATTTATTGTTTGCATTGTTTACAATATATACTGGAGACTACCGTACCTAAAGCTTCAAATAGGTGCACTGTTTAGTTGTTGGTTAAATTTGAAAGCAGCAAATGAACACATTTATTCTTTTGAATATTATTCTTTAGAACAGCTTCATCTGAATACATCAAATCTTCTCAATAAGCAGGCATAATATATTGATATTGTTATTTTCTGTTAAACTCCAGAATTATTTTAACTGACATTGAAAACTGTTGAATTCAATATAATGTTACAGCTTTGTGCCCTTTAATGTGATAAAATAAACTCACCATTAACTAATTGTATTCATAGTCAGAATTTGTTTTTATTTATTTTTAAAATTAAATTATCTGCAAGGTGTAGTAATCTTTAATATTAGGTGTGCTAAAAAAATATATGAATAGTGTAGTGATTTATCATTTTCATTTTCAGTGACCTCTAGGTCTAGTCATTTACATCATCATCAAAGTTGCTAGACGAAGTGCAGTTTTTGCCTGTGTGTTCATATGTTTTATTATATGTTATCATTAATGTTTCGGATCCGATTTTACCTACAAGTATGAAATCTGGTTTGGATTTATTTGGTTTGTTTTTGTATTTCATGGGACAGCAAAGGAAGTAGTGCTGATGCATTACTTGTCAATAGAGACACCAAAATGTGATATTCCTCTCCTGTATTATAATCTTTTTTCTTCTTCATCTGCTTCTTCTTCTTCTTTAGATCATTTTTATAATAAGTTTGGCTAAATTTTATAGGTGATTGAAATTTTGACTAACTTACTCTACTGTACCTTCTACATTTCATAAAGCGAATGAGAGATATTATATAGGGCACCGTGTTAGTATGGAAAGTACATTAAGCATGAAAGATGCAAGGAATGCCAGTATCAGTGCCAATCTGGTCACAGTCAGATAAATCATTGATTCCATTAACTTGGTTCTATGCACTTTTTATAACATTAAACGTTTTCATTAATGAAATTGGGGGGGGGTACAAACAAATGGAAATGTATAGTCAGACTATAGTCAACCTAAAACTGTTAACAGTTTCTTATTAGATAAGTGAGTCTTGACCAGAAAGACTAGCAATTGAATCAGTCCATTATTCTATGTATATGATGAGATGTCAAATTTTTTCATTATCATTTGGCAACATTATGTAGTCTATATTTCTGGACCCCAATGTTTTAAAGTATAATGGGAAAAAGATGTGTATGTATGTATGTATGTATGTATGTATGTATGTATGTATGTATGTATGTATGTATGTATGTATGTATGTATGTAAATTGCTGTATTTGTAAACAACAACTGAGCACCGATTGAATCCTTTATGCATTATTGTTTACAGGCTATGGTCACAAGGTATAAGACAATAGACAGGTGCAATCGTATCTCCTGGACTTGTCCAAAACCCTCTAATAGAATATATATCCTGTAATATGTAATATAAACATTATATTCCTCATTCACATTGTGTGGCTTCTAACTGTAGTTTGTTAGTGTGTCAGCATCTATCAAAGATTTTGAACAAGTATGTGCATGCCTTGTCCTAAGAAAGAAAAAAAAGTACCAGAAATTTGCCTCAACCTCAAACTCCAAGATTTGCTTAAAGTTCTGATTCTATGGAAATTGTTAATAATTTTTATTGAAATTTTTTCATAAAGATATTTTCTAAATGTTTTTTAATTGAAAATCAAATTTTGAAAGATACAATTGAAAAATATATATTTTATATATTTACACACATAGACTAAGAGGTGAGCTCTAGATCAGAAATTGCCCAATTTCTGGTACAATTAATGATAAATATGTACAATTTGAATGTTTTCATATTAAATTTCACATGAATAGCAGACATATCCACAGTAATTTCAGTGAAATTTGTCTAGCAAGAGCCGTCAGCATTTGGCATCCCATATGTATGTGCCTGCCTCTTTACAGCTGTCATTTAAGGTCTCTTACATTACAGGTAAACAAAGGTGGTTTGCTTTATGCTGATTTGAAGCTGGATCTTCCCACAGTCAAGAATGGCAAGTGTGTCATCCATGGCTTGGAGAACCGGACAGAATATGCCGAGATAGATTATGGAAAGAGGGGAGATCCTCTTCCTGACAATGATGTTGAATAGGAGAGGAATGTTGGTGCTAAATAGAAAACAGGAGGATGTAATGGTACATCTTGTACACATGTATTGTAAAACTATTAGCACAGAATAACTCTACTTTGTAAGAACCAAATCATTGTTTTATTGTAGTCATTTAATATTTGGGAAGAAAGCAACCAAAAATTCAGTTCATGATGTCTTTGGATTTCAATTTGGAATTAGTATGATTTGTTACATACCATTCTGTATTTTAAAAATTTTAAATAGCACTTGATATGAAAGCCATTTAAAAATTTGATGTTCTGCACTAAACTTCCCACACATCCGACGATCCGTATATTCTATAAAAGTGTATATAAAATCCCTACTGTATCTACCGTATATGTTGGGACACGATAAAATTAATATTGTTTTTTCCTGTCCAAGAATTTATGGTGATTTTATTCTCCACTTAATAGGTCATTTGTCTCAAGACTTGCGAAACGAAATGAATTTGTAATGCATTTGTGCTCACCCACACCACACACACAGCATGTTACTATAAAATAGATAAATAGAATGGTTAATTGATGATAAAAACAAAGAAACTAACCTTGCATTGTTATCATTTATTCCTTTTTTCAACTTGAGCATTAGAGAATAAAATATATCCATGAAATCCGTATATATCGCATAGGCTTCCATATTGTAGTGTGTATCAGTTATGTCCAATAACACACTCCACATTGTTCATTGACTTTAACATTGAGAAACAGATTGTGTGTGGTTGTGCTCAACAGTTTGAACATGTTATCTGACTGAAAACTGGATCCAAGAAAATCGCAAACAAGTAGGGAAATAATTAACTGATATCTTGAAGATGCCATTCACGCATGACGGAGTGTTGGGTGCAAAAATAATCAAGATTAAATTATATACAGGTTTACTGTATGATGGTATTGTGCAAATAAAAATCATTATTTGAAACCACATTCACTTGAATGTAAGTGAGAATCTTTTCACCAGCTCGGGTTACAAAAGTATCCTTACTATTTACCTGCAAACATCAATTCATTTTTTTAATTGTAACTACAGACAGCATGCACATAGAATCCCTGGAGGTTAATAAAAAAAACTGGCAGTGAGTGGTAAAGTCCTTCTTGGAACCTACTGACAGGACATTAAAACAAAAAGTTATTTTTATTGTGAAGCAGGCTGATCTCAGAAGCAGACTTTGCTGACTTATTATTTTTTTTAAAGGTTATCAATACAGAGGTTATTATATTCCAAAGCAAAGCTAGATCATAATCTGACTATGGATTATATATATACTATACTTACAAAGACGGCCAAGATATGGAAGCAAACTTTGGTTCTTTTTCACTGGTATTCACAGGAATTTTAAAAAAAAATTGAAACAATGGAACAAATTTTAAAGTGACACATCATAGTGCTTCATGCACGAATGTCAGTGTCCAAGAATCGCCCGGAATATTTGGAGAAAATAAAATCATCTGATAAATTCAAGAAGACAATTAGAGAAGCAACTGATTTCGCAAGCAAGAGGGAAATAATGAATCGATATATTGATGACAACTGCTATTTTTATTACAAAGCAAGCTGACCTCAGTAGCCATTATTGGACTCTGAAGCCTTTTATTCTTTTTAAAGGATATCAATACCAAGGTTATTTTATTGACATTGGAAGCTGACTATAGATTATTTTAAATGTGCTGATTTTGTAAATTATTTTTGAATATACAAAGATGTCCAATACATGGAAATGTTGTTTCCATTTCATTGGCATTCGTGGAAAATTTTGAAAATAAATTGAAACAAAGGAACAGCTTTTAAAGTGACACAATTTAGTTCTTTGTGTACAAACATGAATGACCCATTGTCGCCCAGAAAGTTTGGAGAAAATAAAATCATGTGATGAATTCGTGAAAACCAAAAGAGAAACAGATCATTTCATTTTGAAAATAAATTGAAACAATGGAACAGTTTTTAAAGTGACACAATTTAGTTCTTTGTGTGCAAACATGAATGACCCAGTGTCGCCCAGAAAGTTTGGAGAAAATAAAATCATGTGATGAACTCGTGAAAGCCAAAAGAAAAACAGATCATTTCACTGACAATATGATCATCAACATGGATGAAACTCTAGTGTGCTTTGATCACATTCCTGAACTGACTGATAGTAAGATTAGAGTCAAACATGTGAGAATTAGCATGACAGATGCAGATTTTGAAAAAAAAATTGAATTTTGTCTGTAGTTTCCACTTCAGAATGGATTGTATCATACATGTGCAGAAAAAGGGTTGTGCTGCGTTGGATTTGAGAGTTTTATCTCAAGTACAGTTTTATATTTATTAAAATAAAATTTCAGTTGAGTGCATTTTTAAGACAAATGTAATTTTCGAATGATTTAAAAGGTGTCGCACAACTTAACAACTAAAACACCTGATGTGTCCCAGATCATACAGTGCACAAAGAAATTACTTTTTAAAATTGATTTATGGTTACCCAACAAATTTGGTGTCCCAATTTTTTATATATAGTAAATACAGTATACATCTCTTGCTTGATATTTGTTCCTTTAAGTATCCAAGATCATATAATATCCCAATATCCCTATATTTGACTTTTCTTAGAAGTTTTTTTCTTTTCTTCCGATGATTTTGTTTGCTGCACTTGGATCATATCTGATGATCTGTTATCTCTTGTCCATCTGTCCATCATCTATCAATCAGTTAGCACAAGTTTGTTATCACCATTCGTGATGTATCTTGAGTATTGCCAAGAAACTTCAGACACATTGATGCCATGGTGTAGTTGGTCATAAATTACATTTATACTTTTCAGACATCAATATGGACAGCTTGAAAATCCAGTTATAACTGTTCATAAATGGATGGTCATATCTGCAATGGAATTTCACTAAAAGACTTATTACAACATCTGGATGGTCTGCAATAAAAAATGTTGCAGATCTGACATACAAAATAGTCATCTTGAAAATGGTATCACTAAAAAGAAAGAGAAATATATGGAATATGACTAGAAGACTACATATGATATCTAGTTGATCCATAAGGAATACAAATAACAATTTGAACTCCAGTATAGCTGCCATAGAGGCATTTTTGAATCATTTTATCTTTAATTCAGCTAAAAGGACATTAATACAGGCATGCAGGTTTCCCCACGAGATTTCTTATATTTTCAAATAGGTCTGAAATGAAAAGTTTGCCTGTCAACATTGAATATGGAGATCATCTTGAAAATTTGCTTTTAAACATAAATCATATTGAGATGGAATTTCACCAGAAGATTTGTGATACTTAATAGGTGTTAACTAAAAAGGGTGTTACACTTTTGTTGAATATAGCTGTCACAGTGGCCATTTTGAAAATCTTGTTTTTGTTTAACCTTCTGAAATGGCTGTCAGAATAAAAAAGGAATTGCTTGCTTGTCCTTTTTAAGAGAATTTGGCTATAGTAACAATACTAGAATTGATGTAGTATTAATACTACAAAGCTATCCGCCCAAACCCATGTAGTAACATTACCCTATGTTCAGGCACTAATTTTATGATCTCCAAAACCTGATGTAGTAACAATACTACAACTGATGTAGTATTAATACTACAAAGCTATCTCCACCAAACCCATGTAGTAACATTACCCTATGTTCAGGCACTAATTTTATGATCTCTAAAACCTGATGTAGTAGCAATACTACAACTGATGTAGTATTAATACTACAAAGCTATCCCCCCAAACCCATGTAGTAACATTACCCTATGTTCAGGCACTAATTTTATGATCTCCAAAACCTGATGTAGTAACAATACTACAACTGATGTAGTATTAATACTACAAAGCTATTCCCCCAAACCCATGTAGTAACATTACCCTATGTTCAGGCACTAATTTTATGATCTCTAAAACCTGATGTAGTAACAATACTACAACTGATGTAGTATTAATACTACAAAGCTATCCCCACCAAAACCCATGTAGTAACATTACCCTATGTTCAGGCACTAATTTTATGATCTCCAAAACCTGATGTAGTAACAATACTACAACTGATGTAGTATTAATACTACACAGCTATCCCCCCAAACCCATGTAGTAACATTACCCTATGTTCAGGCACTAATTTTATGATCTCCAAAACCTGATGTAGTAACAATACTACAACTGATGTAGTATTAATGCTACAAAGCTATCCCCCCAAACCCATGTAGTAAGATTACTCTATGTTCAGGCACTAATTTTATGATCTCCAAAACCTGATGTAGTAGCAATACTACAACTGATGTAGTATTAATACTACAAAGCTATCCCCCCAAATACTTGTAGTAACATTACCCTATGTTCAGGCATTAATTTTATGATCTCCAAAACCTGATGTAGTAGCAATACTACAACTGATGTAGTATTAATACTACAAAGCTATCCCCCCAAACCCATGTAGTAACATTACTTTATGTGCAGGCACTAATTTTATGATCTCCAAAACCTGATGTAGTAACAATACTACAACTGATGTAGTATTAATACTACAAAGCTATCCCCACCAAACCCATGTAGTAACATTACCCTATGTTCAGGCAATAATTTTTTTATCTCCAAAATCTGATGTAGTAACAATACTACAACTGATGTAGTAGCAATACTACATAATTTGCCGACAATATGGAGATTAACATGGATGAAACTCTAGTGCACTTTGATCTTGATGGACCGATGATAAAATGGGGGTTAAATGTGTGAGAATTAGCATGACTGGTGCAGATTGATAAAAAAATCTGATTTTGGTCCTTACAGTTTCCACTTCAAGAGATGTGTTGCCTTCAACTATAATTATTCACGACATGAGAAAGGTTAACAAATATTCATGCACCGAAATAATGGATCATACATGTGCAGGAGAAGGGTTGTGTAGATGAAATGATGATGCAGTGGACTAGAGAGTTAAATCTCAATTGCACACTTTTATATTATTTACAATAACATTAAAGTTGGAGTGTGGTTTCCGACATGTAATTTTGGAATGATTTATAAGTTGTCCCAAAACTTACTACTAAAAAAACACGATGTCCTCCAGAACATACAGTGCACAAAGAAATTACTTCAAAAATTAATTTATGGTGTCCCAACAAATATGGTGTCCTAACATATATGGTAAATACAGTAATACTGCTACAGAGATGAAGTTTACTGATATGCATTAATGTTTTTAGTTAATGTGATAATATTACTATTTTGTTACTCCTGACAGCTTTGTTGTAATGATGTTATTTGATAATAATTCTTTACTACTTTGTTATATCAAAACTCTTGCAGTAATATCACCATATTTGTAAGGTCATTCTTGAGTACCATTGTTTTAATCTGCAAAACCATTAGTAGGTATTATTACTATAAAGCTGAAGTTTAAACCCATGCCATAATGCTACTTGCTGCATTTCTTCATTGATAAACTTGAAATCCTTTTGTAACAATGCTGTTCCAAGGAGACTGCATCGTTCTGAAGCTCTCATCACCAAGCCTGGTTTAATAGTATGGCCAGTAATAATACAGTTTAGATGAAATTGTTGAAGGTGCTATTTATATAAGATATTCAGTATATTGAAGTACTTGTACACAATATTTTAATCATCATAAAATATAGATATTTTCAACACTAATGTAAGGCACAATTTCTTTCTCATTTAATAGAATTAAAATGTCAGTAGCATCTCTTGCTGTTATTTCTGGTAGTTATTCCATATAAGGCAGATATTTGGTAATTCTTTCATTAGGAGATTTTTTGAGTTTCATATAAATTCTGTTCTGCTCTTCCAAAGATCTCTTTTCAACATATAGCCTACACAGAGAGTCATTGTCTCCACTGATACAGTGTTTTCCTTATCAATTTTCTGAAAAGATAAAATAGTTTATTTGAAAACATTGCAGACACTAGCATGGAAATTTTGTTAATACTACTTTGATCCACCAAACGCATCTCATACAAGTATTCTAACCATATACTATCAATATCTGAATCAATGATCTTCAATAATTTAAAATTCCCGTTATTATATTTAGCTTAACTACTACAGATATTGCAATATTTGCTTATATTATAAAAATAAAACACATTTAACATGTTTAATCATAGAAAAGCTACTTAGGTCATATCTCTAGGAAGTAGTTTCAATTATGTTTGCTTGTGATTTGAAATGGTAGTTGGTGGGGAGCAATAATATTACCATCAGCATTCAGATTTATTTTACTTAATTTTTCATAATAATATTCCAGGCATAACTATTACGTTTCTTTTGTACTTATATTGGTGCATCTTCTACTAGATATACATACTTGTTTCACAACTGGGCATACTTGTCACAATCTTCTTTTTACCTTTTCTCCGCTTGTGTTTTTAATGAGAAGTAGGATATTGAAGAATCATATAAAATAATGTAATTGCTAACTCCTACATCTGAGAAAAAAATGGTAGATATTACAATTAATACAAGCAGAAAATATAGAATCCACAAATACATTGCATTTATTTTAAGGTTTATAAATATTTTGTGGTATAACATTTAAGATGCTACATACCTTGGTCCTTTCAGTAAATGATGGGTTTTCCATCTGGCTATCCTGGAAGCAACTGTTTGAATCTGCTGGTTTTGTAGACATTATTGATGATCCAAATGCATCAACATCATCTTTCTTTGTCATGTTATCATCTTGAAAAGTGATGGTTTCCTCTGCAACTGATATATCTGAAGCATCGTGACTTTTGACTGATCTTCTTTCAAAGAACTTCCCAATTTGTCAATAAGTGATGTACCCAGAACGTCAATACTTTTGGATATATCATTATCCTGCCATAAATTATTGTCCATTAATGAGGTTCCTAAAGCATTATCACAATTTTTTTCCATAGAATTGCCAAGTTCATCAAAGGCAAAGTCTGTTTCACTGGCCATTTCAGCTTTATATGGCAATTTATTCAAGGATATACTTCAGGCAGCTTATAATACTATCACCTTTAATGAGCCATATGTTTACTTTTACTGCTAGATATTAACAGTTATAATACAAAGCATTCACATTACATGAACAACATCTAGCATAACTAATGTTAGTGATTGGACTCTCTCCAGTCAAAACATTTCTACATTAATTAGAGAGCCATTGGGATCCTATTCAATGCCCAACAGGTGCTGATATTTAGTTTGATACTCCAACCATCAGATCTCAGACACTAGCAAATTTTACAATTATAGTCCAACAACCTCCCCCTCCCCTGCATCTTGCTATGTCAGTCAAAAAGAACTGCACTGCCATTCTCTGCAACTGCTATCAACAGCTGTCAACTTTGATCTTTTCACACAAGGGATTTCTCCCTCTATTTGAAGTAATTATAAAATAACTTTACCAAACCCCAGGTTTCTCCATAATACAAGTGGGTATATATATTATGCTTTCCTTCATTCTTGAAACAATCAATCTCCTTGCATGCATTCTGATTAAAGTATATTTAAAGGTGGTATACTTATTACAATGGATGTAGACAGAAATAGGCTTGCATTTTTGTCCTACAGAATAATGATTACATCATATGGACAAGAACTTTGAGTATGTATGTATGTATGTATGTATGTATGTATGTATGTATGTATGTATGTATGTATGTATGTATGTATGTATGTATGTATGTATTGTTACATGTTTAGGCTCGAATAAACAGTAACACAGAAAAAGTGAAAACAAAAAGCTTTGTATAATTTAACAAATAATTTATATCCGTGGAAAAATTCTGTAAAAATGAAAAAATAAGAACTTACAGTTTCAAGAATCAAATCCAAAAATAATCCAAGAATAATCCATGAATTAAATTACAAAAGTCCTAATAACAAAATGTTCTCATGAATTCAAGTTCGAGTCCTGATGGAAAATCCATGATGAATGACGATGACATATGCTGTAGTCTGTACAGTGTGGTCATTTACAGTTCCGGTGTTTGAAATCCGAATAAAATTTGTAAGCAATGTCTTTCCAAAAATTCTATATGAGCACTCTTCAAATATTTCCAGAGAAAAAGAATTAATCCTTTTGAAATCCAAATGATCTGAAGATAATTATAAGTCAAAATCTGGCTAAAACAAAAGAAAACAACTTGATTCCAAGTGTAAAAGCCAGAATATTTCTCTAAAACAAAGGTTATATCGTATTCTAAGATGCAGTTTTGAAAATCACCCAAGTTGCTAAATCAGAAAAGGGAGGACACCTGATCGTGTTTACATATAAAACATGTACACTGAATATGGCCTTCATTAGACGAATGATTTACTCCAAGAATAAAAAAAATTGTTTACATCTTAAATCATGTAGTCCCATCATGACCTTCACAACAACCAATCATTTTAAAATAAAAATAGAACTTATTTACGTGGCTGCTACCAATTTTGAATCAAGGTCAGGATCCAGGCCTACACCTGGTGTTTACAAAAAGAATGATTCAGGTCAACTGATTTTCAGGAAAAATATCATCTCCAGTGAATAAATTTATATTATAATAGCATGTAACAGATTAAAAAATTGAAAACTGACAAACAAACAATTAAATTAAAATATATATTAAATCAGATATACATAGCAAAATGAATGTATGTATGTATGTATGTATGTATGTATGTATGTATGTATGTATGTATGTATGTATGTATATATGTATGTATGAGTTTAATTTGCTAATAATTGAAACTGATGACAGTGATGAGATAAGCCACTCTTCAGATTTGCGCAAATTCATGTGGGTACTCTTAGATCTAATTGAGCTTAATTTAATTTTACTTTTTTTTTAAACAGCTTCCAAGCTCAATATCAAGCTCTAATAGTCGGGGTTGGTTTATAAAACTGTTATACACATATGTAGACCATCTCCAACAATATCCTAAACTTCTAAGCCTTGAGACTTGAACAGTTTGGAGGACATGTGCAATATTATTAATAAATCAACCCATCCATGTATCTAGGATTGTATAATCCCTAAATTTTTATCAAAATACTCAAGGGAACAAGTAGATTTACTTTCTGTTTTTTGGGGGAAAACAGTAACATTTCCAAGTCTGGACATGTAGTTATATTTATTCAACCAGAAACTACTCTTGGTTTTACATCTTAATGAATCTCTCTCTCTCTCTCTCTCTCTCTCTCTCTCTCTCTCTCTCTCTCTCTCTCTCTCTCTCTCTCTCTCTCTCTCATAATTAAGAAATATATTTCAACTAGAGTGGTTTTTCACACACTCCTGCTGGGGAACTAGTGATGTTTTTGTGACCACTGCCCCCCCCCCAAAAAAAAAATTGCTAACCTAGCCTGCCCTTCTGTTAAGCAAATTACCCTGTAGGAAATAAAAATATCTACAACCCTTCTCTCTCTCTCTCTCTCTCTTTCTCTCTCTCTCTCTCTCTCTCTCTCTCTCTCTCTCTCTCTCTCTCTCTCTCTCTCTCTCTCTCTCTCTCTCTCTCTTCTGTTTACATTATTTGTTTGGTCAGATATTTAAGAATTTATAAAGGCCTAATTGGTTGTTAACACCTGCTGTGCATCAGACTGTGTTTTACTACCATCACCAGCTTGCTAAACAAGTATGGGCTCACAATTAGCAAATTCCTCAGTAAGGAGAGTGCATGGATCAGATGTTTACAGTGATAGCTTGTTGTAAGCTCTTCATCTTTAATCTGAAATACACTAATCCATTTGCTCTCTTCTACAGATATAATTATCTAAATGTATTGAAACACAATAGCATTATCTGACCATGATTTCTTAGAAGTGTCTATGTTGTTACTGCTGGAAAACAATTTGTTGCACATAGATGACATAATAATAATAATAATAATAATAATAATAATAATAATAATAATAATAATAATAATCCCTTTTGATAACTGTTGTTGAACAATTTACTGCCAATGGTGAGTTTATATTTATTTAAGAATAAGCTAATCATGTGAAAATGTTAGGAGGTGACTGCTAATTGAGGTAAGAATTTTTGTAATCGAAAGATCAACATCCAAAAAGTTGTTGTTGTTGTTATTGTGGGGTTTAACACCATTTTTCAGCACACGATAGGCTATGCATGGAGGCCAGTATTAATGGTGGAGGAATAACCTGGGAAAACCCTGGGGAGAACCACCGACCCATGATAAGCTACTTGCAAGCTTTCTAACATACCCCCATTGGCCGAATCCTAGACTCGAACCCATGCAGACAGAGATGAGATGGCAACGGAGAGCGCATTAGACCACTCGGCCACCATCCAAAAAGTTAAAAGAAGGTATGAAGGCATTTCAAAGACTGCTGTAATATCCTGGTGATCTAAATAATTTATTTATGTAAATAATTTTATGATTCTTAGTTGAAATTTTTTTTGCCATCACACTAAAGTGGATTTGGAATGGGCATACTGATATATGGATATAAGGACATAAATTTCCTGAAGGACACAAGCAAAATTTTTTTTAAAAATGCACAAGGAAGATTTTTAAGGACTTAAACTATGTGATAAAGGAAGATATAATGAAAGCAACACATGACTTCATGGTAAAAGTAAAACATGAATCTTTGGAAACTGTTGTTTTTGTAATAGAAGAATATTGGGAAAAATGAATAATGAAAAACCTCAGATTCTGGATGAGATCAAACCTCTCAATACTAAAAGACCACTGACCAAGTATGTAAGCAAAACTTATAAATATAACTTTTTTTAAAATTTAATATTTGGAAGTGTTCCTTTTCTACAATGTTCATCTTATGTTCGATATTTAACTTAATTAAATTGTTTGTAAAATAACTTTTTTCCTATCTAACCACTAGTGGTTAGAGCATCCACCTCGGATGAATGAGGTTGCGGGTTTGAACCGTGGCCGAGTCATACCAAACACTTCTAACAATGGTACTAACAGCTATCTCGCACTCTGCATTATGAGGTTAGTGTTAGGATTGGTCAGCATATTGTCAGGATCATGTGACTGGGTGGGACATCAAGCTACATGTCTGCGGCTTGATACCCCAGTGCTAGACATCACTATAAACTGCTACACTTCAGACATCATAGCGATATTACTGAATTTTTTTAAAACTATGTTAAAAATCCAAATCACATACACTTGCACATTTAGCCTTCTTTTTATCTTGACAAGGAAGATAACTATTGGTAACCATGCAAAACTGTAAAGGATGTTTCCAAATACCTACTTTTAGCAATTATTATTTAGTATAACTGGAGTTCTAGCTTGTGTACTTACAAGGAGAGTTAGAAAACCAAATCATCTAAAGGCTTACTGCCGGGTTGGAGAGCATCTAAAATTCACATCTTTGATGTGGATCATGTAGTACGAAAACTGGTCTTAGGGTGCAAGGGACAGTTTGTATGATCAAATTTAATGTTGCATACATCTGTCAAATAAAATGTTTAAACAATAAACAATACATGAGGTAAAAAAGGTCCATGATTTTGGATAGGCTTAATAAAGCAAAACATAAGAATATCACTCACTTGGCCTAATCAGTCAATGGAAGTTCACAGAATAGAAAGTTGTTGCACCCCACCCCCAAATTTTTACATGCATTTTTCATGTTCGAAGGCCTGCCATTTTCGAGAGCACATGATGTTCACAGTGCAAACACTAGCCCATTCCCTGGGTAATAATGCGCAAAACATTGTCTACTTAATAGCTAGATGTAAGTCAAAATATTTGTCATCCATGCAGTTTTGAGATATTCTACTTGCCTTGAACCAACATGTATGTTGCTATAACTAGCTAGCTCTGCTTCCTAGCGGACTATTGGTATTTCATTGGCTACATACTGTGCAGAGATTATATGAGGTGTACATGCCTCACATCAATTTCAGGAATAATACAAACCTAAAAGACCTAATTAACAAATATATCCATATCTTTAATTATAATATCTAAACAAAAGTCATGCCATAGCCTTAAGTTAAGAAATTTGCCATCTACAATATCTTGTGGGTGGTGTTGGGGGTTGGTGAAGGGTATCCATTGGAAAACCAAAAGCAAAGCTAATACCATATGAACAGCAATGAAGCAGACTACACAGGCTGCATCATTTTGATTGCTGTAGATATTTTAGATAAAAAGTAAAAATAAAAAGCAAAGTTAAAAGATAAGTGACAAAACAATAGTCACAACAATACTCTTATTGAATTACAGGGCATTGGTTTTACCATTTTAAAAATATTTCTGCAACATTTAAGATAGTTCTCTTAACAACATTGACAATTTGCGTTTTAGATATCACCTGTCACTTTGTTTACTTCTTCTCTTTCCTCTTTTCTCATTATCTTATTGACAGTATGAATCTTTGTTTTATACATAACCAAAGAATAACAAATCAAATGTTCACTATTGCAGTTTTGGAGAAGAATGTCTCTGCAAGTACTAGAAGTAAAGTGCTTAGCAATGTCAAATATCATTGATTTTAAAATATGGAAAATGGATGAATTCTTGAGAAATGCCTTCATGGGTTTGGGGAACCCAGTTAAAAGAAGGGATGACAAGAAAATTAAGCTAATACTTAATATATCTATTGCAAGATTCGCATATTATAAAACAATGGGAGACATATATTAGATCATGTTGGGGTTATGAATGTATCTTCAATTCTGTTGCATCCAATTCAGGGGAATAATTTGAATAATTTTTTTTACTGAACAATAACTTTCAGTTTGCAATACACAGAGTAAAAGCAGATGTAAATGGCAACAAGATAGTTTTAAAATATTTCAGCTCAGAATCACAGGTATACACTTATAAACAAATAACAATATAGTTTCACAGTATGCAGATGATGACACCACTCTTACCCTGGATGACTTTAAGAAATCCTTTAAGTGAACACTAGATGTTATCTGCTAATATTGTACATTTTTAGGACTCTGTATAAGTAGTGAAAAAAAAACAATGTGTATTTATATAATCAATGCAGTGAAAAACTACCTAAACTGGTTTACTTCTTACTTAACCGATAGAGTGCAAAATATTTTTTTTAAATGAACAACTTTCTGAAAGTTTAAAATATTAAATGAGGAGTACCACAAGGCTCTATCATTGGACCTCTCTAATTCATTCTTTTTATCAATGATTTACCTCTTAAGATTGGAACTTCAAGTTCTTCCATTGACCTCTATGCAGATGATACTACACTGTCTGAGACTGGTAAAACCAAAACAGTACTTGAAAATAACTTACAAGATGCTCTCAACAGACTTCAGGTATGGTGCAAGGAAAATAGTATGATCATGAATACAGATAAACAAAAGCCCTACTAGTTACAACACAACAAAACCAAGCAAGCTAGATAGTGACAAACTCCAGGTTCTATTTGACAATGTGAGCCTAAATATGACCTATCAAAATAGAATTCTTGGTGTATTCATAGGTAACAATCTTACTTGGTCTATTCACATTAAACACATTTCAAAAAGGTTAATTCTTATCTTTGGCTACTGAGGAAAATCAAAACATACATTCCTCTTCAATATAGGGTCATCTTTTATAAAAGTTATATTCAGCCATATCTGGACTACTGTAATGTAATTTGGGGTAATGCCTCTAATTCAAACATAACAGCACTTTTAAGAGGGCTTGCCATTTAATTCTAGATCAATGTATAGACAATTTTCAGGATGCAATAAAATAATATAAAGTTTTTGAAAATACATGAAAGAATATTTTTTAGAAAGGCCAAATTGATGTATAAAGTCTTCAGAAAAGTCATTCCTGTGTATCTAAGCAATATCTTTCACCAAAAGAGATGCTGATGGTGCTCCAAATTTAAGCTCCATAAGATGAAAAAATTACATTATACCAAGGCCAAAGAAGGAATTGTTTAAAAAAGTTTTCAATATACTGGTCCACTGGTATAGAACAACATTCCCAGTGACATAAGGCTAGCTCCTAGCATTTCTTTTCATAATCAATGTCTTAAATGGATGAAATCTTTAAAAAAAATTTACAGTTCTAGTACCAAAAAATTTACTGCCTGCTTTTCTGTAATTTTGCATCATTTTCATAGCTGAGTTTTTCAATGCAGGATGATATTTTATGTTTTATATATGTTTATGTTTACACAGATGCCTGTGCATGTGTTCCGAGCTTGATACTTTGAATTTTACAATTACTTAATTATTTAGTGTCAAGCCAGACTTTTCACATCATGTTGTATATACTGTATATATTGTACATAGCAGATAGAAGGCCTCAAGATAGATTAGTTCTGTACCTAACTGAGTTACCTTCTCTAAATAAAGTCTTTATTATATAAAATATAACTGGAAGTACAATAAGGTACTGTGAAGAATATCATTTAGATTGGAATACATCTTATTTTATGTATGTAGGTACATGTGTTACATTCTCTATAGAGTTAGATGATATGGTCAGCTTAATTATGAAAGCAAATTTAGCGAAGTTAAATAATTACTTTTACAGTTGTCGGTATGGCCATGTTTATTTAATGCTTTTGTTGAAAGGAAAAGAAACACGTAGCAGTTGTATATACATTTCAGTAAAGTAGAGTAATTTCAAAGGTAATAATGCAGTAAATTTTTAAAGTGCTATTTGTCTCATAGGAGATTTGTAATAAGAGAAAATAATCATTTAAAATAGTAACAAAATGCAAATATTGACAACAGTATAAAACTTGTAATAATAAGCAAATGTTGAATCTAGTGATAACATGCATATATGTGTATATGTCTAAGTATTTGTTTATATATATATGTTTGTATACTAAATATGTGTACATGTAAAAAAATGCTTACAATAAATATATGTTCTTTTTTCTACTCGCACTCTATTCTTTTATTTGCACTCTCTCTCTCCTTAAGAGACTGCTGACATATTTGTCTCCCTCTTTCTTTTTCTCTCTGTAAAGTAGCCAATATTAAGTTCTGTATTGGGCTTAGAATATAATGCTAAATAGTAGTGTTAACCAATATTCTCTATAAAGTAATTTGCTTATAATGAATTATGAGGTAGTCAGTCAGATGGTTCCCTTACCCACTGCTGCCTATGTTTAAGGAATAATAAAAAAAAATGTCCCATTCTATTATGGCAGTCGTGTCATAAAAAATGTTAACATGAAATAAGTGCAATTTCTCAACATTAATAATATTTCTGTTTTCCAAAATTGTTCTGTTAGAATTGTTTGCATTTAAAGTTGTATCACATTTGTGCAAATCAACCTTCACTGATGCATACAACACATGATCAGAACATTGTAATGCCAAAAGTTACCTACTATTTATTTGGTTATTTGATCTGATGCACATAAACTTATTTTTACTTAAGTCATTCTTTACCAGTAATGTTTCCTTTTTATTGTCATATTAATGTATTTTTATTAGGATCCTATTTTTGCTAACATGGATATATCCTAAGCCCAATTTGCAAACATGTTGAAATTATTTTAATATTATGTACTTTAATGTACACAGTCTATGACATAACAGTGATTTGATACACAGAGAAAGCTTAGTTGGCACAGTGTAGGACTATAATCCAAGATATTCAGGTTTGATACTGGCCTATGCCAGCCTGGGTTACCTGTCTTGGTGTGTCCTTGGGAAAATTACTTTGCTCCAATTTCCTCAGCATGATTTAGCCAATAATGTGTTGAAAGTCCCATAAAAAGCACAAGAAAATTGATACTGGGAAATGTCTGAGGCCCAAAAAGTATATTTACTATTGCACTGTTTTTAAATATATATATATATATATATATATATATATATATATATATATATATATATATATATATATATATATATATATATATATATTAAAATGACTAGTATATTTAATGACTACTAAGCACTTCAACACTTCAAATACTTTGCTAACCAGCTCAATTAGATGCACAAATAAATTTTGGGATTATAAAATAATTAATTTCTTTTTCTTAATCTGCGGGTGTGGGAGTGCTAGGGTCAGCAACAAAAAACATTGTCGGCCGACCAGAAACACATTTTCTTTTTTATGACTAATGTAGTGATTTTTGCTGAGATGTGGCTTAAGCATAGTATTCTAAATAATGAAATACAGGAAGGAAAGGTTACACTTGAGTGTGAATCAAGTATTAAAAAAAACATTCATACTGTTCTACATTGTGACTTGGACATTTCTGACCTTGAATGTTCATAGAGAGAACTAAACAATACAGGTAAGAAGGTAGTAGCTGCAGGAATATAAAGATCACCCAATTATAACAGCTGTTTAGGAGCAACTTTAATTTAGTATAGAGATAGCCCAATCCACTATACTTAGCCATTTCATTTCAGTCGATTTTATCTGAAAATTTTCTCCTTCCTAAATAAAAGAAAATCACTGTTTTGAAACCTAAACTCAGCTAATGTGTAAGGATATAGAAATGGTCCCAAATTTAGTTGTTCACATTGAATTCATAGAAGACTGAATTAAATCCAATACAATATCATGAAATGGGTACTCAAACTAACCAAATATTAATACATGGCTGAAACAAACATGCAAAGAATTACTAAATATGCTCATTTGGGTGTTATTTTTGTTAGTGATTCCTCATAGTACGAACATACTCAATATATTCCTGATAAAATCTGCAAGGAAGTTTAAAACTTGATTGTCCGTGGAAAAGTGTACACAATGGTTATATTTTATCAAGTTTTGGCTGAAATTCAGTCTCAGTTTGATGAACTTAGGATTTAATGGACACAATGATTTCTGTATTAATATACAGATATACAAACCTATTTAAAGCATAATAAAGATGGTTTTCCTTAGAAGATATGGAGCTATGAATATGTGATATTGCCACTGATTTTCTTGTTTCAGTTTTTCTTTTCGTTTTTATTCAAGAATGTTTCACAGAGCATACATTCAATGAATTTTGTAATTTTCATATATAAATGATAGCTATTTTAAGTAAATTTATGATCAGGAATGTGTATCTGCCAAAAGTGACAGTCACATTGTACCAAGAGTGACAGTCACACTGCACCAAGAGTGATAGTCACATTGCAGTAAAGAGTGACAGTCACATTGCACCAAGAGTGACAGTCACACTGAACCAAGAGTAACAGTCATTTTGCAGTAAAGAGTGAGTCACATTGCACCAAGAGCGACTGTCACATTGCAGTAAAGAGTGAGTCACATTGCACCAAGAGTAACAGTCACTTTGCAGAAAAGAGTGACAGTCACATTGCACCAAGAGTGACAGTCACATTGCAGTAAAGAGTGAGTCACATTGCACCAAGAGTGAGTCACATTGCCGTAAAGAGTGAGTCACATTGCACCAAGAGTGACAATCACATTGCTTTAAAGAATGAGTCACATTGCACCAAGAGTAACAGTCACTTTGCAGTAAAGAGTGACAGTCACATTGCACCAAGAGTGACAGTCATATTGCAGTAAAAAGTGACAGTCACATTGCACCAAGAGTAACAGTCACTTTGCAGTAAATAGTGACAGTCACATTGCACCAAGAGCAAAAGTCACATTGCAGTAAAGAATGACAGTCACACTGCACTAAGAGCAAAAGTCACATTGCAGTAAAGAGCGAGTCACATTGCACCAAAAGTAAAAGTCACATTGCAGTAAATTCTAAACTGTTTGCCCATAATTCATGAGAAAACAATCAATGGTGAATTGCAGTCTACAAAGCATGTATTTACTGTGTACTGGTGAGAATTACAGCAAATTCAATTTCTAAAATCAAGTAAAACATATATGTTGCTTCTACCGACACAGATGTAGCTTCTTCTTGTGTTTGCATGAAGTTCAGGCATGTATAATACTTTTAACTAGTTTGCCATATTATCCACCATTGCATGCAATAATCAGTATCAATGATATCATGATTTCGAGAATCACTGCAAAGTTATAAAACTGACAAGTTATAAAACTTGTGCATGTCTAGTTTTAAAATGACTTAGACACACAAACCTTAAGATATATTACTACATACTATTGCAAAAAGTATGTCTGCAAAGATGGTATTAATATTACTCTGTATCATATCTAAGAAAAACAGACAATGGGACATATATAGCATTTGGCTAAATCCATGGTAGATATATATTTAGATTGCTTCAATTCATGTTTAAAGCTTGCTTTTGAAGCAATCCAGACTGTGAGTGAGACATTTTATGCAAATTTTAAATTTTTATGTAAAATTTGTACAGCTAGATAAATATGTTTTAAATGTTATGAAGTAAGGTTGGGGGTAACTGGTTACCAATTTTTGTAAATGGTTACCAATAATATCAGAATGATCAGCAGTCATTCAGGGTTCTATATGTAAGGGGTTATGCCTGACATACTGGCTTAAAATAAATTCAAGCAATATGGTTCTGGTAGCTTTTTCTCCTTATTTACTTGTGTGCCTTTACTAAATAGTAAGTTCCATTCTGTTATTTATTGTACACTTTTACACAGGTGTAGGGGAGTCATGCACATGAAATTGTTGATTATGGTTAGATCTTTATTGCCATCTTCTCTACACTCATAGAGATTTCCCCAAATGTTATGATTTTAAAAATTAGCTGGAGAATGACCCCATCAAGATGGGTTCAGGATGACTGCAATTTACTCCAGCAAACCAGGCAAGAACTGTCACTTGTGATTAATTGGTGGAAGAATCAGGAGATGCAATACCACCACATCATTGTATTAAACTAATGACATACATTCAACATAATACAAAAAAAGTGATTACCATTTATTAGTGAATTCTGTGTAAACCATTTTAACAAATTGTTTGCTCATTAAAAAAAAATCTTCATATTTTGTATCTGAAAAATATCTGATACTTATTTAAATCAATAAAATTAATCAAAGTGTATGTTAAGTAGGTGCAAATAAAGCAATATAAATTAGAATAGATCAGCAACATTGGAAATTAAAGCAATTACCCAGAATGCCATTCTGCCTCTCAACTGAAACATCATGGGTAATTTTTCTTTAGTCTCTAAAAACAAGTAAACTATTTATGAATGTAGTATAAGAAAAATACTTTTTATAGCAAATGTATTTAAAACCTAAATTTTGGAGTGCTGCAATTACTGAAAGTATTTATACTTTCTGAAAGCATATACATGTATCAACATGCCCACTCCCTCCTCAACTTAATTGTAATTATAATTTAAATTCAAGTAGTGAAAATATAATATCATAATATGTGACACATGCTTCAGATTTAACTGAAAACACACACAGATACGCACACAGACATACACACACACATTACGTGCTGTATTTTCTTAACAGTAAAAATAAACAGTGGGAACAAAAACCTGAGAAAAACAACATTATCAATTTTCCAAATAAACATTTTGCTTAACTAAATGGTCTCTGTCTCTGTCTCTCTCTCTCTGGGTTTTTGAGTGGCCAAGTAGTCTCAAACGCTCTCAGTTAGGGATCACTGCCATCTCACCTCTGTTTTAATAACAACATTTTTTTTTAATACTCAGTCTGACACCCAATTCTGATATACCACCAAAAAAATAAAAAATAACAAAAGGTGGTCCCACAAACTTGAGACACTAGCCAAGAGCTATTGAGTTCAAAAATTTTAATTTTATGGCAGACAACTCAATATATCTTGTTCTGTTATGGTGAAACTACATAATTATATAGGATATACATGTACATGTATTTATGATCAAAACATAATGCAAATTTGAATTTGTCTAAGCAAAGGCTGACTCTGAACTACAAGCTCTGATACTTTGAAGACCATGCAACAAAGGCAGGTGCTCTGATAATTAACAGAGATTGATGTATCATTGGACAACCAGGACCAGCAAATCTGATTAGTAACACAGATAAGAGATAATTGTGATTGACTGTAATTAAGAAGAGCTATAGAACACTTGTACTAACAGATGAAATAATTTTCAGCCTAACAACTGCATATCAAAGCTATCTTCATTAACTAATTCCCAAGGGTTAGTGGTGAACAGAGTCAGTGTCTGAACCTTGCTGCCTCTAATGTTAACCCACTCCTTTTGAAAAGAGCATCACTCTGAATGTAGAATGAAGAAGGTCAGTTTTTTAATTACAATGAATTGGATTAAAGGTATGGTATATCACTCAGCTGATAACTTATGCTAATGTGACAAATTAATTAATGTAACCATTTGTTACTTTACAGAAGCCAGAGAACCATTGCAAATATTTTAGAAAAGTAGTCTCTATATGCAACTGTGAACAAGAATTTTGAAGTAGAAAACAAATTCAGATATAAGTTATCTTGACAATGAAATGCTGTTCAAAGTGATAATACAGGGCATGTCAAAAAATAACTTTCTTTTAAATGATATAAAAGTAGGTACTATAATGAGTTGCTAAAAAATAAAGAGGCTAATTTTGTTTTCCTTGTTATTGTAAGTATTTGTTCTTAGAGTCTGCTTCATTAGCTATTATATTGTTGAGCCGGATTTTACTATTTGCTTTTTGTTTTTTGCTTTTGTTGGTTTTGTCAGCACCGTTATGACCAAATACTTTTCCCAAGGACACACCAAAGCAGTTAGCTCAATGCTGGTTTGAGCCAGCCTGTCAAAGCTTGAATGTTAGGATTACTAGTCTGATTCACTGTCAACTGAGCTTGTTTTACTAGGTGAAATTACATACATACATACATACATACATACATACATACATACATACATACATACATACATACATACATACATACATACATGCATGCATGCATGCATGCATGCATACATTCACACACACACATGCATGCACCCATGGATACATACATACATAAATACATACATACATGCATGCATAAATACATACACACACAAGCACATGCACACACCCATGGACATACATACATACATACATACATACATACATACATACATACATACATACATACATACATACATACATACATACATACATACATACATAAATACATACATACATGCATGCATAAATACATACACACACAAACACATGCACACACCCATGGACATACATACATACATAGATGCATACATACATATATACATACATACATACATACTTTCCCATATTACAATACGGTTATATAAATACATATACATACATAGCCAATCATGATATAGACAGAATATTGTGCATTTCTTGGACTTGGAATTGTTGTAAGATAGCATGTTCAAGTACAAAGTGTGGAAAGTAAAACAATACAATGAGGTTATAATGTCCTGAACATCTAATTGGGTCAATTATATATATATATATATATATATATATATATATATATATATATATATATATATATATATATATATATATATATATATATATATATATAAGCTGTTTTCTCCAGTTGTTTTTACTTAATTGTGCTAAAAAGTTTTTATTTTCAAAATCTAATTCTGAAAAGCCTACATCCAGGTGACCCTGCACAGCTACACAGAAACAGCTGCAGAATCACATATCAGCAGGTTTCTCTTTGTAGCAATTATAGTCAATTAGATTCAAACAAACTGACATTGATAATCTGAAATCTGATAGCCTTCATGTCTTCCAGTCCAATAGTTGGGTTTCTCATAAAAGGCAAACTGATATCATTTTGGCTGGGCATTTCTGAAACTCCATCCTTAGTGAAGTGAAGTATATCCAAATGGCACAGAAAAATAAGTGGGGGGATAAAAGACAATCTTTTTGTGTCGAAAGATGTTTTGATGACAGAAAAGATTGTTACTACATCAGGTTTTAGAGATCATAAAATTAGTGCCTGAACATATGGTAATGTTACTACAAGGGTTTGGGGGGATAGCTTTGTAGTATTAATACTACATCAGTTGTAGTATTGCTACTACATCAAGTTTTGGTGATCATAAAATTAGTGGCTGCACATAGAGTAATGTTACTAGATGGGTTTGCAGGGATAGCTTTGTAGTATTAATACTACATCAGTTGTAGTATTGTTACTACATCAGTTTTTGGAGATCATAAAATTAGTGCCTGAACATAGGGTAATGTTACTACAAGGGTTGGGGGGGGGGGTAGCTTTGTAGTATTAATACTACATCAGTTGTAGTATTGTTACTACATCAGGTTTTAGAGATCATAAAATTAGTGCCTGAACATAGGGTAATGTTACTACATGGGTTTGGTGGGGATAGCTTTGTAGTATTAATACTACATCAGTTGTAGTATTGTTACTACATCAGGTTTTGGAGATCATAAAATTAGTGCCTGAACATAGGGTAATGTTACTACAAGGGTTTGGGGGGGGATAGCTTTGTAGTATTAATACTACATCAGTTGTAGTATTGTTACTACATCAGGTTTTAGAGATCATAAAATTAGTGCCTGAACATAGGGTAATGTTACTACAAGTATTTGGGGGGATAGCTTTGTAGTATTAATACTACATCAATTCTAGTATTGTTACTACATAAGGTTTTAGAGATCATAAAATTAGTGCCTGAACATAGGGTAATGTTACTACATGGGTTTGGTGGGGATAGCTTTGTAGTATTAATACATCAGTTGTAGTATTGTTACTATATCAGGTTTTAGAGATCATACAATTAGTGCCTGAACATAGGGTAATGTTACTACATGGGTTTGGTGGGGATAGCTTTGTAGTATTAATACTACATCAGTTGTAGTATTGTTACTATAGCCAAATTCCCTTGAAAAGGACAAGCAAGCAATTCCTTTTTTATTCTGACAGCTCATCTGAATAGATGGTCATATGTACATGGCATTTCAATCATGAGACTTCTAATTATATCTAGTTCAACCTAAATGGACATGGTGCTGATGTGATATCCAATATGATCACACTATTTCTCCAATATGTTAATTTTTATCACTAAAGAATATAAGAACTTTTGTCAGCACTCAACAATTAAAAAAAGAAAGTTTTTTTTCCTAGTTATTCTTAGACCAGCTTTGGGAAACTTCTTTTCACAAAAAACCAAAACTATGTATTTATGTTCCTGTCAATTCCTAATAACCAAGTAAAAATTATCAAATAAAAAATAAAATAGCAAAAGACTAACACTAGCTGAATGGAAACTATTCAAAAGGTGTAAAACTGTTCAATAAATTGTTCAGCTAAATGCTGGTAGCCATTTTTCTGAAAATGTTATCACTTTCACACTTACAGGATGTTGATACACATTTTTAATAATTAAGATTCCATGAAAACCATAAGTAATCAAAATGAATTAACAAAACCATTTATATTTTGATAGCCTTTTAAGAGCCAAATATTTTATTAGATTATAAATTGACATTTTGTATAAATGTTTTCCAGGTTTTGTGATGAAATACTCTCAAAAATACCTTAACTGACCAATTGACCAACATAAAATATGTATACATCTGTTTTCTTACAGTACAACATTATTAATAAATCAATCTGATTCAAAAAGATTCATAAATGTTGTTTTTCTCTTTGCATCTAACACCAGAACTTGTGTCATGTTTTTCACTAATTCATACATGTGAAATGTATGGAAAATATAAATCATGTAGAGTTTTTGACATTCAGTCAGATTTAGTGTACAGCTTTTTAGGGATTATATAATTTTAATTATTCTGCCATGTACTTCCAGTGAGATAGTCTAAAGATTTTCTATCATTTATTATTAAAGTGATTTCCGTTTATTGCACTGTTTTTTTTAACCTTTAATTTTTACACCTGAAACTAAACGGACTCTTTGTATTTAATGTTAAGTATATATTATTCAGATTGTATATGAATTTGATGAGAAGCATTTTATTTGATCATTTTTGTATATACCCAGCATAAGAGAGACTGTATTATACTAGGACCTAACTTAAATGTTTGATAAGAAGAATTCTTTTTTTTATCTTTATGTCAATATCCAACGGTCACTATCACTTAAAAAATATAGAAGAATTCAACACAAATATTTCATCCCTTCACCATGTACTTCCAACAAAGTTTGTGGATAGCTTAAATAATGTGTAAGATACCAATATCTATAGATTTGGATGTCCAAATACCACTGATGTGAAGCAGAAAACTGTTTTTAGAATGGTTTTAGTTCTAGATAATATACCTTGATAAACATTTGAGGGCTTGCAATTTTGAAATGGAAGAGGCTTGTTGATTTGAGGTCATGGTCATGTGATTCAATGGTCAGTGTCATTGTGGTTCATGTGCTAGAGTATGTTTCTGGACCAGATCTTCTGGATGACTTGCAATTAGGGTAATCAAAAAACTTGTAGATTCAAAAGATTAAAGGTCATGGCCAGCACCGGTTTAATTAGAAAATAATGATTCTGCATAGAATATTTCTTTCAGCACCACATCCCTTAACTAAAGGACAACATTAGAGAGACCATTTTTGTGAACTATGCCTTACTATGACTATATAGTGATTATTAAATATAATGTAGGCATATAATGTGACACTCATTGAACTCATGTTATTGGTGTTTTCATATCAAAAAATGTGGTAAACAGCATATGGTCATCATGTTAAAAGGATAGGTGAACACCTAAACAGTGGTAAACAAAACTATATGGTATTTAGTTTTAATGTATCTTAAACTAATTTTGCTGGTGAGATCAATGCAAAAGAATTGAAGATCGATTCATTTTCAGTACAATGATTACTTGACTACCAATCAAAATAAATAAAGCTACAGGGTAAAAATAACTTTTGCATTATAAACTTTTACCATTGAAATGAAAAGTCTCCAAAGAACCATACTAATTTCAAAGATAACTCCATTTTATTTAGAAATTAAAGTAATGTAACCATTCTGAAAGCAAGAATCACACATTATTGATTGAATTCATTTATATTTTTATGCAGTCAAGTGTTAGAATGCATCATGAAATTGTTTTATTATCTATTTAAGAATTAGCTGCCCATGTGTATGTACATTTTTATTATTAAGATTTAGTGTTGCAATAAGACAGAAAAGTAAACTTGCCATTCTGTTATTTTAAAAAATGTTTTTCAATATTCTATGGAAGTATATCTAGGTTTAACGCAACATTGCCAAATAACACATAACTGCAATGTGAAAAATATTGTATTAGATTGCGTTAGACTATGAATTTACTAATATTAGTTTCAGCCTTTTGTTGTAGAAATTTATTCTAGCAAGATCTTGTGCATTTGATTTTATTTTCTTCTATAATATGTCTATTTTAAACTACTAATTTCATACCCATGAATAATAATTCATACCCATGGATGATAGGATAATCTTTCCTATCCTTATATTTTTTTGTCAAGGCCAGCAGTGAACATCATTGAAGCAGCATGTAGACTATGGTGTTTGTTTTGTTGGCATGCTGTATATATTATAACTGTAACTGTTATATATTGACCACTCCGGTGGCTTAGTGGCTAAAGCATCTGCTGCAGAAGCAGGAGGTCGTGGGTTCGATCCCCGGCCAAGTCATATCAAAGACTAACAAAACTGGTACTAACAGCTGCCTCGCTTGGCCTGGTGTCAGGATAATGTGACTGGGTGGGACATCATGCTATATGTCTGCGGCATGATGCCCCAGTGCTAGACATCACTATAAACTGCCTCACTGCAGACATCGTAGCTATATGATTGAAATTTTTTAAAGCTACGTTAAAAATCCTAATCAAACAAAAACAAACAAAAGTGATTGTTATATTGCTCTTTTGTATGTGTTAATATGCCCAACTCAAATTACAGTTTACTTTACTAAATATAATGTGAACTTATATTGATGAGAACGCTTAAGGTAAAAGAATGTATTGTTAAAGAAAGTAAGACTTATTTCTTAGACTGATTTACAGACTTGAGATAAATATTATACACAAGATTTATGTAATAAAATAGTCTTAGTATTAGAACTTATGTTAATCAGATATTAAAGCAGGATTAAATGATTCGTTGGATATCAAGTTATGGTTTGAATGACACTTGATTTTGCTAAGGATTTATCCTTATTCAAACAGATGAAGCAACATGACATTTATCACAGTTTGTGATATAGCCCAGAATGTACAGAAAGTAATGTAATAATATCATTTGGAACTGATGATATTTTGGTATTGTACAGTCAAGTTAGTAAGCGTTGTGTCAAAACAGATTATAATTTTTTATTTCTTATTATCTGTCAGAAAGAACGGAATATGAATATATCATCTGATTTATCTTGGAAATCAAAGAAATTAGACATGGAAAATATCAAAGGCATTTGTGTGCCAGTTATTATTTATATCTTAGTTAATTTCTTGACTTAAGGAAAATATTTAACAGATTTCAAAGCATTGCATTTTATTCTCAGTCCACAATAACGTATTACCGTCATTTACTAATAGATCTATTAGATTTTTGGTCTAAGTAATGATCAGTCTCAAACCCTTTTGTTTAATTTCCATTAACATTCCAGATATCCATATATGCAATAGTACATTAATTAATTCAAGTTTTTATGTAGATACCAGAAAAGAAATGTAACTCTGGTCATCAAAATTTGATTAATTTCTTTGTAAATTCTTCAGTCTGTTGTGCATATGACTAGTTTTTGGTGAAAGTTTTATTCTCGGATAATAAATTGATACATGTCGAAATCATAATTTTATTCACACATCTGTCAATCTATAAAAATTATATTATATAAAAGAATTATGTGTGTGTGTCTGTTTTATTTTTGATTCTATTTACAGACAGGTGACTATATTCTATATGATATTAATTCTTCTCTATGCCTCATTACATTTATTTGTTACATTACAACTTGACACAAAATATCTTGGTCTAATTAGGCTGGTCTGTGCACTGTTCAGGAAAATTAAATAAAGGAGTTTTGGTTTAAACTATAATGATGTTCTAATATGCAAAGAAATTATTGCATATTAGCCAATTAAAAGTCATTTATGATGAACATAAGGGTTCAAACATTTGTAAATATGTATTAAAAGGATTTCTTTATGTAAATAGATAAATATACAACAATAATACCTAAGATAAATAATGGCAGACACATTGTGTAAAATAAGCAATTACTATCCAAATGAATCTAGCTGCAAAGAACTCATCGCTATAACTAACAAACTAATGTCAAACAAATGTACACCGCTTCCAACTACCTTATCTTCAGCAGACCTTCCAACTCTATTTGCAAATTTCTTTCGTGACAAAATACAAACCATTAGAGATACGCTTGACAACACAATTTCAATTGACTCTTTGTCACCATACAGTTAGAATACAGAATTTCACTGACAACCATTAGGAGCATTTGAACCTGTCTCTATGGATTTAGTATGGGAAATCGAGATGAAGAGTGCACCAAAGTCATGTGAACTAGATCGAATTCCAACATCACCGCTGCTTGAGTGCTTAGACCCAATATTGCCTTCACTAACTGATGTTATTAATATTTCTCTCATCAGGGAATTCCCATCATTTTTTAAAACTGCCATCGCAAAGCCTCTGCTGAAGAAACCAACACTTGACCATAACAATTTAAAGAACTACTGCCCAGTTTCTAATCTCCCATTTATGTAAAAATCTTAAAGTTATTCTAACCTAACTTGTATCTCATTTGAATTCAAAGAGTCCTTTTAGCAATGTACAGTCTGCATATCGCCCTTGCCACAGTCCTGAATCTACTCTTCTGAAAGTATTCAATGACATTCGCTCTGCTTTGGATAGCGGTAAGGTAACAGTCCTCACCCACCTTGATTTGTCTGCAGCATTTGAAACAATAATATATTTTTCACCGTCTCCAGCATGTAGTTGGCATTTAGAATACAGCCTTACAGTGGTTCAAGTCCTTCTTAGTCAACATGACACATATTGTATCTGCAAATGGAATACACTCTAGCTGAGTTGATCAATTTCTTGGTGTTCTTAGACCTATTCTCTTCATTATATACACTCAACCGCTTTCAAGTGTCTTAGATCATCACCCAGTGTCTCACCAATTGTACGCTGATGACACCCAAATATACAAGTCTAGCCACCCAACTGAAGTTTATGCTACCATCCCAGGAGTAGATATATGCATTTCTGATGTGAAATCATGGATGACAGGTAACAAGCTGCAGATGAATAATAATATTACTGAGACCATTCTGATCACAACGCAAAGACTTTCTCATTCACATCCTTTACCTCAAACAATAAATATCAGCAACACCAACATTAAATTCACACAGTCAGTGTGAAACCTAGGTGTTACTCTATAGAGTCTAGACAGTACTCTCACATTGCACCAACATGTCATGAACATATGGAAGGCTGCATATATTGAGCTGAGACACATCAGCTCCATTCACAGATATCTTTCAGTTGATGCCACTAAAACACGTGTGTTCATTAGTACATTAGTACTTTCAAGACTGGATTATTGTAACTCAATTCTGGCTGGTTCATCTCAATATCTACTACAGAAACTTCAAAAAGTTCAAAACACAGCTGCTCGGATCATCTTTAGAGTACCACGATCAGAGCACACCTCCCCACTGCTCTGTACCCTACACTGGCTATCCATTCGATCCAGAATCAAACACAATTTTTTTTCTCTGTGCTATGTTTCACTGATGGACTCCAGTTCCATCATACCTATCTGGGCATACACTATCAAGATACTTAACGCTCCTCTTCTTACAATCATATAGTTATTATTCCCACTATGAAAACAAAGTCATATAAGCAATGTTCAGTTGCATACCAGGGTACAGCAATGTCTAATTGTTCATTGAAATTAGACACAAAGACACAATGATCCCTTTCAAAGGTGCATTTAAAACTCTCCTTTTTCGACTGCAAGAACAAACTTAGAGACCAAATAATGTATTGTACCTTAAATATTTCAGCATCTAATGTTTTCCAATTTGATGGTTTGTCTTTTTTGTTTTCCTGTGGTCATATCATTATTGATGTTGTAAAGCTCTTAGAGCTTCTAAAGATTATTTGCTATACAAAGTCCTTATTATTATCATTATTATTATTATTATTATTATTTTTATTATTATCATTATTATTATTATTATTAAAATCAGTACTTCAGTGTTTGAAAAACAAACAAATAAAAAGAAATTGAATGAACGTGATTTTCTTAAAACTAAAGCTTCGTACAAAAATGAAATATATATGGTCAATAACACCAAACAGAAACCTCTAACTGGCCGAGAGAGTCTCTAATTTGTTATTATTATTTTTTTACTTTATCCTGTCATTTTTTACAAATTTTTGTTTACCTGCCATATGTATCATTGATGGCACACCCTTTCTGCTGCCGTCATTAAATTATTATTATATTATCAAACTAGCTACTATTTCTTAACCGACATTTTATCAAGACCTATACAATATTTTGACCGAGGGTCTTTTAAATTTATCCTTATAAATATGTGTTGTAGCTTATGCATGTGAAAAGAAGATTTATAATTTAATTATATCCATATCAGATTTCCCAAAACACCAAGTCTGATGAATATTTTGTAGAGTATGTGTATCAACTCCATTAAATACAGCTAAAATATTACAGTTATCTCTGATCACTTTATATAGTTGTGTAACATAAATGACATTGCTATTTGTATGCCTTTCTAAAGAAACTTTCCATGCTGGGTTTGATTACAACTAAATTATTAATAAATCCGTCAAGTTCATCAACAGGTTGGGGCTTCATCAATATTGGTGATAAACTTAATAACATCATCATCTTCTTTCAGTAATTTTGCATTTTCATTAAAATATTTAAGTACATTATAGCATCTCTGATCATCAGCTCACGGAGCTACTAAATACAACTTGTCCCACTTGAGCCATCACATTATTAGACTAAGTAATAATTGTATCTTACCAGACCCAGATGGATCTGTTATTATGATTTTGATAGAATTTCTTTGACTGGTTCTTGTTTTCGATTCACTGAGAAATCAATGATGTCCAAGTTGTACTAATATAAGAAAAAATATGGAATTTGATTGTGTTAGATGCAGGGCATCATCCCCTACAAATGGATTATCAGTAATAAAAACAAACAAAAAAACAAATAATACATGCGCTTACTAGGCAAGTGGGTGAAATGTAGTACAAACAAATATAAATTTGTCACCTCCAGTAATACAATTACATGTACTGGTAGTGGTGATATTGCTACATCATTAGAAAAATGACCAGGAACTCCATGGGCTAAGTATCCAGGAGAAACACATCTTCATAGATATAACTATTGTGTTGTCATGGAACCCGACTTGATATTTGACTTGAAAAATGAGATCGACCAAGACCTGTAGAGTGTCCAATGAAAGCGTATCCAATAAATGCCATTGATCAAGCATATCATGTTCAGGATACAACATATAAAAATCTAAATTTGCAACGATATATTGCAGCTGTGAGATGATTCACTCTTTAAATTCCATTTATTTTTCAATCTTTCAGAGAATCATTAGCTAATTGGTTGGAAAGCTCTGTGAAGAAAGGTAAATTAGTGCTATGGGCCGGTAATTAATTAATCGATTATTATTATAAAGGAATCAATTTATTATAGGCGAAAAGGTCATTGGAGAGGTGGAGCATCAAATAGCAAACTCGCTCATGCAGCGAATGTTACACATTCTGTTGCTGAAAATTGGTTAGCACGACAGGCAATATGAGAAATCTAACAACACCAAAACAAATTCAATATACACATTTTTTACAACACTCCAAAAGAAGTTCACCTGGCAGATATTTTATTTGCCAGACAATACTATTACAATTTGGTAGATGTCAATACACATACAAATAAGCGTTAGCTGTCGTTGACGTTGAAAGAAGATAATAAGAAGCAGAAACGTTATCAACTAAAACAGCTATTGAAATTTCACATGCCTTGGAACGAATTTATCAGTGAGGACCCTTGCGATGGCCGCAACTATTACAGGTTGATCATGGCACAGAATTTCTTGGTGCAGTATCCTCTCTGTTGAAAAACATGTCGAAATCAGACGAGGACATACCGCAAATTAATGTGATCAGGCAATCATTGAGAGATTTCATAGAACACTTGCAAAGTGGTTATTTATAAATCAATAAGCGAAGGAAATCTCGATGAACAAAATTCCAAACCTATGCGATCACAAAAGAATATATGCCAATACAATGACATGATTTTCAAAACAATCAGTATTAAGCAATATTACCATAATATATTTATATAAACCTGGTGAACTTGAAGGCGGTAAAGAAAGGGCAACTGACTATTTGGAGTGTAAGTACACTTACACTTTCCAGCATGCTAAGATCCCCGGGTATACCTGCAATTTATAGACTAGATTTAACTGCTCCTGAACGTGGATTTGTACTTGAGTAATTACAAGTAATTTCTAAAGATATACACTTACCACAGTCTTCACATTTGGGAACTAGCACCTCGACTTCGATTACACTCACGAGAGGTCAGCGCCACATTTTCACGCATGTGACCAAGACTACTATAAATTGTATTTATGCTAAATTGTATTGGATTATTATTTGAATATTGCCACATTACTGTGTTACATCTCGCACAATGATTATTCTGTCGTTTAATTGTCATGATAAAGTCTGCGTCAAACCTAAATTCGCATTTATTTTTATCACACTGTTTATAACTAATTTGTTTCTAACTATATCTTCGACAGCAACTTCTCAAGTTTTCGGTATTTTTTATGCAAATCATCGCGTACGGCGTGCTTATCCTATTTACCTAACATGAAAATAATTAACTAGTTTTAAATTATAACCTGATATCGGTAAAATTATTAAGATTGCTGGTGAGTAAGCTATTTTAAAAAGGCACAAATGAACATCACTCTTTGCTTAATGGCCTTACCTATGTTCTCAAATAGAATATATATGTTCTTAAAGTCCATATACTCTCACATTGCACAAACATGTCATGAACTTATGCAAGGCTGCAGCTCTTGAACTGAGACCCATCAATTCCATTCGCAAATATCTTTCAGTTGATGCCACTGAAACACTTGTGTGTTCATAAGTACTTTCAAGACTGGATTATTGTAACTCAATTCTGTTTGGCTTGTCTCAATATTTACTACAGAAACTTCCAAAAAGTTTAAAACACAGCTGCTCGGATCATCTTTTGAGTACCTTGATCAGAGCACACCTCACCACTGTTCTGTACCCTACATCGGCTATAAATTCAATACAGAATCAAACTATGCTATGTTACACTGACAGACTCCAGTCCAACATACCTATCTGGCCTCACCCATGTGTATACACCAGCAAGATACTTACGCTCCTCTTCTTACAATAGTATACTCATTGCTCCCACTATGAAAACAAAATCATATGGACAACGTTCTTTTGCATACCAAGGCCCGATGACGTGGAACGAATTACCAATTGAATTTTGACACAAATATAGTGATCCCTTTTAAAAGGGATCTTAAAACTCACCGTTTTCGACTGCAATAACAAATCTAGAGACCTAATAATGTTTTATATCTTATATGCTTTCAGCATGTTTGTATGTTTTCCAAAATCATGGCTTTTGTTATTTGTGTCTCTGTAATGTAGTCATATCGTTCGGCCTATTCTCACACTGATGTAAAGTATAACTAAACTATTTAGCAATTCACTAATTACACAGATACTTAATACTTCATTTTAGAAGTAAAAAGATATCAAACCGATTGGATTCTGTCTTTAACTAGAGTGAAACAATTTGACAAACTAGCTTTCCTAAACCGGGTGCCTTCCTTCTTTGCCGTGATCCGACATGTTACTCGAAAGCGAGGCTGCCATTTAACGCGGGTGCCGGGGAGACTGCGACAACAAAGCCTAGTGTAGTCAAAGTTGCCTTTGGTCCCGACCAATTAAATAGCTCGACCCTCGGGCATTAACTGGTCGCGAAAGAACATAGTTGCTCATGCGACCTTAATTTATATAATTGAATTGAACTAGAACCATTCCACGGAATAACCACAGAAGATTGTGACAGCATCAACTTTATTCAACAATTTAAGACACAGATATTTCTGGATATTAGACATGGAATATGTAGTGGAAAAACTACATAATGAATGGAAGTTTACGAACAGCCTGGACTTTGCAAACAAACTGAAAATAGCCAGGGAGCTCTTAGAAGAAATTCTAGAAGAAGAAGACGAAACGTTATGAGGCTGCATTAACCCACCATTTGTCGGCGCGGGTCCACATGATTGGTTAAAAGGGTTTGTTGACTATTTTGAAGAAATCGATGCTGACTATAGAGCACTTGATGAACAATTACGTGAGGTCAAAAAATTAATTAGATTACAACCGGATAAAATACAATGTGAAATAATTCGTGAAGTGATTTCAGAAACTCCCATGGAGGAATTTTGGGAAGCATGGAGACCAAATGAATTTGTAATGGCTAGTAGAAAGATAGTCAGAGACACACTTCAGAGAAAGTTGTTTGAGCTTCACAAAGAAAAATTCCCAGCGCTTCCAGTGCCGCTGTGTTATAGACCCTATGATACACGGCGGCAGAATATTGAAGTTGAAATTCCAGGACGTGTGACTTCGTCAACGACAGAGTCAGGACCCGAAAGACAAACACTAGTGTTAAATGATATTGTGCTGGTTGATATCAGTGTTGTCGAAGACGCATTGCGTGCTGATAAATCGCCATGGACACTGGGTTATGTAACAACAATACATTCTTCGCTGGGATTAACCATCACGGATACAAATGTTTGGATAGTTGATAATCGCATTGAGTGGTCAAATTTAGTCTAACTTGCAGTGTCTAGAGTACGGAGAATAAATCAGCTTTGAAGAATTGTATTTGGCGAAGCCAGTGACGATAATGACACTGTGGTATGCGTTGCTAGCATCGTTGATGTTAGCATCATTAATAAAAAAACTCTCCGGATATAAAAAAACAACAAGAAAAAACAAAAACAACGACAATTTGATATTGATGCTGAATTAATAATTGCGTTGAAGCAACAACAGAATAATCACTGCGCAAGTTGCAATTGTATAATGCGTTGGCAGTATTCGGATAAAGATCCTCGCCAATTTACCGTAGACAGAAAAAATAACAGTCTCGGTCATGTAAACAACAATGTAATGTTGACTTGTCTTGAGTGTAATAGACGCAACGATGCTAGTTAAGACCATGCGGTGGAAATTGAGTATCGTCAGGAATAACTTGTAATTGTTCGCGTGTAAAACCCCGCTGAGGGGAATTTGAACCCAATTGATAGATTGGAGGTCTGGCAGTTGATCGTGTTATAGTAGATATGCTATGCGTAGTGACACTCCAAATAGGATCAGTAGCCCTTGCTGTACCACCTTCGAGTTCTCCTGGCTCATATAAATATCTCACGGTGACATTGCTGAGAATTGGCTGAGAAACGCTATCCCGTTGTGGTTGTGGTGTATACTTTTTATTGCGTTGTTAGGTTTCATATTGATTGCTCTGGTAATCTCGTTATTTAGCGCTGCAACTACACCTGGTAACCTTTTGACCAATTCACGGGATCGCTTTTCTTGGATGAATTATTTTGCGTTTTGATATCCAAATAACCGCTCAGCATGAGTTGTGATGTTTCATCGCTGATAAAACAGCGCCTTGAAATTCCTTGCCATGATCAACTTGTAATAGATTTGGCCAGCGTAGAGGGCCTCTTCGTTAAATCCTTTCAAATGCAGAAGCAACTTCAGGTGATGATTTTGTTTTTAGCGGTTCCGCTTGTTTGTATCGACTGGCAACATCAACTACGGTTAGCACGTATTTGTAACCGTTGTCATGTGGTAGAAACAATAAATCAGCTTGAAGAACTTCAATGGGTCCGGTAACATCAGAATGCGAAAAGTTAACTTGGCTAGGACGCGGTAAATAGATTTGCTATATAGCTTGTTTGGATAACCAATTAGCCGCAGTAGCCTTTTTTACTTTTGCGCCGCTGGCGAGTTTACTGATTGCAGCGCTACTCCTCCAGTATCCCCTCGGAGAATAATAAATAGATTCCATGTTGTTATTAATTACCAGCACCTAACATCATTAATTTGCCTTTCATAGCTGATTTTACCAACCATTAAGCCAACTTTTCTTTGAAGGATTTATCAGGAATAGCATTTAACGCATGAATGAATTTTACATCCGCGAGATGCCTGTGTTGCTGATCACTGCTTTTATATGCAACAGCATAAACATGACACGCTTTATCAATAGCGTTTATCGGATACTCACCACGTCGAGGTTGATTTTGATCATCGAGTCTGATATCTAATCGTGTTCCAGGGCCACAGTAGCTATATCCTGGAAGGTGCTTTTCTCCTGGATACTTTGCCCACGGCGTTCAAAGGAGTTTTACTAACTTTTCTGCGATATCACCTCCTCGTTTTTTTTAAAAACATCTCCGGATTGTAAAATCTTGGATTTTGTAGAAACAAATCTAAATTTTTTTATACCACATGTTGCACACCTACCAGTAAGTGCTGATCTGTTATTCCTTGTTGTAATCGTCGTCACATCATTTGTGCCAGTACGCGTTTTACACTTCACACAATATAGATCCATAATTTATGTATAGAGATATGAATATAATTGATTTGTCAGCGACTAAAGCAAGAGAACCGGTTAAGCACCATGCAGCGCTACCAAACTCTATCCGCGCAATTATAATCGGGCCATCTGGATCCGGCAAGACGCAATTGTTGCTCAATTTAATAATGAGATGGATGAAGTGGGATAAGTTGTATTTAGTTGCTCCTAGCGTAGATGATCAACGATGCTATGAAGTGTTAAAGGATTTTAACGAGAATGCATCAGAAATTAAAGGTGAGAACGTCGTTGATTTTATAACTGATATTGACGAGGCACCATCCGTGGATGACCTTGATGGGAGCATTAACAATTTAGTCGTATACGACGATGTGATGTTAGACAATCAAAAAAAGCCAGCTAGAATATTTTCCCGAGGCAGGCATAAAAACACCGACGTGATACATGTCACTCAACGCTACACTCAGATTCCAAAAGTGATCAGAGACAACTGTAATATTCTTGCTGTGTTTAACGGCTTTGATACACATACGCTACGAAACATTTGGCAGACATGGTGCTCTCATATGGACTTCAATCAATTTAAAAATTTCTTTAGTAATGCTCGGTCAACCCCAAACGGATTTATAACAATAAATTTGCATGACCCTAGAACACCATATCGTATCGGAATCAATCAAATATTCGGTTAAAATCATTTATAATTTTTGTTAACCAGAACTGAAAGTTTCAGCAGCAGAGGTGGTAAACGACAACATAGTTGCGACCAAAATTGATTGAAAAATCGTAAAGTATCCGTTTACTAAATGGAGACTTATTTTTTTGGGTTAAAATATGAGATTTCGAAGGAAGGCGCTACTTTTCGTTTTGAGCTTTCAATAAATTTTATGTCGGAAAAAATTGTAAGGTTTACCCCCTCTGCTGCTAACATCATGTGTTTGATTATTCAGTTTGGAATAACTGTGTGTAAGGTTACATAATGTGTCGCTTACATAATGTGTCGCTTACATAATGTGAATGATTATTTAGTTTGGACTGAACTTTTGTAAAATGATACCTGACATTATGTGTTTGATTATTCAGTTTGGAATGAAACTGTGTGTATAAGATCCCTAACATTATGTGTTTGATTATTCAGTTTGGAATGAACTGGTTGTATAAGATCCCTAACATTACGTTTAAATTGTTGAATTCGAAATGAACTGTATGTATATAATACCTGACATTATGTGTTTGATTACTGAGTTTGGAATGAACTCTGTGTAAAAGATCCCTAAGATTATGTGTTTGATTATTCAGTTTGGAATGAACTGTGTGTATAAAATCCCTAACATTATGTGTTTGATTATTCAGATTGGAATAAACGGTGTGTACAAGATCCCTAACATTCTGTGTTTGATTATTGAGTTTAGAATGAACTGTGTATATAAGATCACTTACATTATGTGTTTGATTATTCAATTTGGAATAACTGTTTGTATAAGATTACTAACATTATGTGTTTGATAATTCAGTTTGGAATGAACTGTGTGTATATAATTACTAACATTATGTGTTTGATTATTCAGTTTGGAATAACTATGTGTATAAGATCGCTAACATTATGTGTTTGATTATTGAGTTTGGAATGAACTGTGTGTATATAATCCCTAACATTATGTGTTTTATTATTCAGTTTAGAACAACTGTGTGTAAATAAACCCTAACAGTATGTGTTTCATTATTCAGTTTGGATGAACTGGGTGTATAAGATCCCTACCATTATGTGTCTGATTGTTGAATTCGGAATGAACTATGTGTATATACTACTTGACATTATGTGTTTGATTATTGAGTTTGGAATGAACTGTGTGTATATAATCCCTAAGATTATTTGTTTTTCTATTCAGTTTGGAATGAACTGTGTGTATAAGATCCTTAAGATTATGTGTTTGATTATTGAGTTTGGAATGAACTGTATGTATACAATCATTAGATTATGAGTTTGATTATTGAGTTTGGAATGAACTGTCTGTATATAATCCTAAAGATTATGTGTTTGATTATTGAGTTTGGAATGAAAACTATGTGTATATAATCCCAAAGATTATGTATTTGGTTATTGAGTTTGGAATGACCTGTGAGTATATAATACCTAACATTATGTGTTTGATTATTCAGTTTGGAATGAACTGTGTGTATATAATACCTAACATTATGTGTTTGATTATTCAGTTTGGAATTATCTGTGAGTATATAATACCTAACATTATGTGTTTGATTATTCAGTTTGGAATGAACTGTGTGTATAAGATCCCTAACTTTATGTGTTTTTGATTATTGGGTTTAAAATGAACTGTGTGTATAAGATAACTAACATTTTGTGTTTGATTATTCAGTTTGGAAAAACTGTGTGTATATGATCGCTAACATTATGTGTTTGATTATACAATTTGGAATGAAACTGTGTGTATGTAATACCTAACATTATGTGTTTGATTATTTAGTTTGGAATGAACTGTGTATCTATAATACCTAACATTATGTGTTTAATTATTCAGCGTGGAATGAACTGTGTGTATAAGATCCCAAACATTATGTGTTTGATTATTGAATTTGGAATGAACTGAGTGTATATAATACCTGACATTATGTGTTTGATTACTGAGTTTGAAATGAACTGTTTGTATAAGATCACTAATATTGTTTTTCAATATTGATTTTGGAATGAACTTTGTGCATATAATCCTACAGATTTTGTGTTTGATTATTCAGTTTGGAATGAACTGGGTGTATCTAATCAATAACAATATGTGTTTCATTATTCAGTTTGGAATACTTGTGTGTATATAAACCCTAACATTATGTGTTTGATTATTCAGTTTGGAAAGAAACTGTGTGTATGTAATTCCTAACATTATGTGTTTGATTATTGAGTTTTGAATGAACTGTATGTATATAATACCTAATATTATGCGTCTGATTATTGAATTTGGAATGAACTGTGTGTATATAGTACAAGACTTTATGTGTTTGATTACTGAGTTTGGAATAAACTTTGTGTATAAGATCACTAACATTATGTGTTTGATTATTCAGTTTGTAATATATGTGTGTATAAGATCGCTAACATTATGTGTTTGATTATTCAGTTTGAAATAACTGTGTGTATAAGATCACTAACATTATGTTTTTGATTTTTGAGTTTAGAATGAACTGTGTATATAAGATCACTAACATTATGTGTTTGATTGTTCAATTTTGAATGAAACTGTATGTATGTAATACCTAACATTATGTGTTTGATTATTGAGTTTGGAATGAACCGTGTGTATATTATCCCAAACATTATGTGTTTGATTATTCAGTTTTTAATGAACTTTGTGCATAAGATCCCTAACTGTATGTGTTTGATTATTCAGTTTGGAATAACTATGTCTATAAGATCGCTAACATTATGTGTTTGATTGTTGAGTTTGGAATGAACTGTGTCTATATAATAACTAACATTATGTTTTGATTATTCAGTTTCGCCTGAACTGTGTGTTTTAGATCCCTAACATTAAGTGTGTGATTATTCAGTTTCGAATGTAATGGGTGTACAAGATCCCGAACATTATGTGTTTGATTACTGAGGTTAGAATGAACTGTGTGTATAAGATCACTAACATTATGTGTGTGATTATTCCTTTTGAAATAACTGTGTGTATAAGATCGATAACTTTATGTGTTTGATTATTCAGTTTGGAATAACTGTGTGTATAAGATCCTTAACATTATGTGTTTGATTATTGAATTAGGAATGAAACTGCTTGTATGTAATACCTAACATTATGTGTTTGATTATTGAGTTTGGAATGAACTGTGTGTATAAGAGCCCTAACATTATGTGTTTGATTATTGAATTTGGAATGAAATGTGTGTATATAATACCTGACATTATGTGTTTGATTACTGAGTTTGAAATGAACTGTTTGTATAAGATCTCTAATATTATGTTTTTGATTATTGAGTTTGGAATGAACTTTGTGTATATAATCCTTCAGATAATATGTTTGATTATTCAGTTTTTAATGAACGGTGTGTATATAATCCCTAACATTATGTGTTTGAATATTCAGTTTCGAATGACTGTTTGTATATAAACCCTAAGTGTACGTGTTTGATTATACAGTTTGGAGAAACTGTATATATAATATAGATAACATTATCTTTTTGATTATTCAATTTTGAATGAAACTGTATGTAATACCTTTACATTATGTGTTTGATTATTGAGTTTGGAATGAACTGTGTGTATATAATCCCAAACATTATTTGTTTGATTATTCAGTTTGGAATGAACTGTGTGTATAAGATCCCTAACATTATGTGTTTGACTATTGAGTTTAGAATGAACTTTGTGTATAAGATCCATAGCATTATGTGGTTGATAATTCAGTTTGTAATAACTGTGTGTATATAATTCCTAATATTATGTGTTTGATTATTCAGTTTGGAATTACTATTTGTATAAGATCGCTAAAATTATGTGTTTGATTATTCAGTTTCGAATAACTGTGTGAATAAGATCACTAACATTATGTGTTTGATAATTCAGTTTGGAATAACTGTGTGTATATATTTCCAAACATTATGTGTTTGATTATTCAGTTTGTAATAACTATGTGTAGAAGATCGCTAGCCTTACGTGTTTGATTATTTGAGTTTTGAATGAACTGTGTGTATATAATACCTAACATTATGTGTTTGATTTATGTGGTTGGAATGAACTGTGTGTTTAAGATCCCTAATATTATGTGTTTGATTATTAAGTTTGGAACAATTATGTGTGTATAAGATCGCTAACATTATGTTTTCGATTAATCAATATGGAATAACTGTGTGTATAAGATTACTAACATTATGTGTTTGATACTTGAGTTTACAATGATCTGAGGGTAGATCACAAAGATTATGTGATTGTTTATTAAGTTTGGAAAAACTGTGTGTATAAGATCAGTAACATTATGTGTTTGATAATTCATTTTGGAATAACTGTGTGTATATAATTCCTAACATTATGTGTTTGATTATTCAGTTTTAATAACTGTGTGTATCGATTACATTTTGTGTTTGATTATTGAGTTTGGAATGAACTGTGTGTATAAGATCCCTAACATTATGTGTTTGATTATTGAATTTGGAATGAAACTGCTTGTATGTAATACCTAACATTATGTGTTTGATTATTGAGTTTGGAACGAACTGTGTGTATAAGAGCCCTAACATTATGTGTTTGATTATTGAATTTGGATTGAAATGTGTGTATATAATACCTGACATTATGTGTTTGATTACTGAGTTTGAAATGAACTGTTTGTATAAGATCTCTAATATTATGTTTTTGATTATTGAGTTTGGAATGAACTTTGTGTATATAATCCTTCAGATAATATGTTTGATTATTCAGTTTTTAATGAACGGTGTGTATATAATCCCTAACATTATGTGTTTGAATATTCAGTTTCGAATGACTGTTTGTATATAAACCCTAAGTGTACGTGTTTGATTATACAGTTTGGAGAAACTGTATATATAATATAGATAACATTATCTTTTTGATTATTCAATTTTGAATGAAACTGTGTGTATGTAATACCTTTACATTATGTGTTTGATTATTGAGTTTGGAATGAACTGTGTGTATATAATCCCAAACATTATTTGTTTGATTATTCAGTTTGGAATGAACTGTGTGTATAAGATCCCTAACATTATGTGTTTGACTATTGAGTTTAGAATGAACTTTGTGTATAAGATCCATAGCATTATGTGGTTGATAATTCAGTTTGTAATAACTGTGTGTATATAATTTCTAATATTATGTGTTTGATTATTCAGTTTGGAATTACTATTTGTATAAGATCGCTAAAATTATGTGTTTGATTATTCAGTTTCGAATAACTGTGTGAATAAGATCACTAACATTATGTGTTTGATAATTCAGTTTGGAATAACTGTGTGTATATATTTCCAAACATTATGTGTTTGATTATTCAGTTTATAATAACTATGTGTAGAAGATCGCTAGCCTTACGTGTTTGATTATTTGAGTTTTGAATGAACTGTGTGTATATAATACCTAACATTATGTGTTTGATTTATGTGGTTGGAATGAACTGTGTGTTTAAGATCCCTAATATTATGTGTTTGATTATTAAGTTTGGAACAATTATGTGTGTATAAGATCGCTAACATTATGTGTTCGATTAATCAATATGGAATAACTGTGTGTATAAGATTACTAACATTATGTGTTTGATACTTGAGTTTACAATGATCTGAGGGTAGATCACAAAGATTATGTGATTGTTTATTAAGTTTGGAAAAACTGTGTGTATAAGATCAGTAACATTATGTGTTTGATAATTCATTTTGGAATAACTGTGTGTATATAATTCCTAACATTATGTGTTTGATTATTCAGTTTTAATAACTGTGTGTATCGATTACATTTTGTGTTTGATTATTGAGTTTGGAATGAACTGTGTGTATATAATACCTAACATTATGTGTTTGATTATTCAGTTTGGAATGAACGGTGTGTATATAATACCTAACGTTAAGTGTTTGATTATTCTGTTTGGAAAAACACTGTGTATAAGATCACTAACATAATGTGTTTGATTATTGAGCTTTGAATAAACTTTATGTATATAATTCCTTACTTTATGTGTTTTATGTTGATTATTGAGTTTGGAATGAACTGGGTGTAGAAGATATATTAACATTATGTGTTTGTTTGTTGAATTCGGAATGAACTGTGTGTATATAATACATGACATAATGTGTTTGAATACTGAGTTTGGAATGAACTGTGTGTATAAGATCCCTAAAATTAGGTGGCTGATTATTGAGTTTGGAATGAACTGTGTGTATATAATCCCTAAGATTATGTGTTTGATTATTGAATTTGGAATGAACTGTGTTTACATAATCAGTAAGATTATATGTTTGATTATTGAGTTTGTAATGAACTTTGTGTATATCATACTTAACATTATGTGTTTTATTATTCAGTTTAGAACAACTGTGTGTAAATAAACCCTAACAGTATGTGTTTCATTATTCAGTTTGGATGAACTGGGTGTATAAGATTCCTACCATTATGTGTTTGATTCTTGAATTCGGAATGAACTGTGTGTATATAATACTTGAAATTATGTGTTTGATTATTGTGTTTGGAATGAACTGTGTGTATATAATCCCTAAGATTATTTGCTTTTTTATTCAGTTTGGAATGAACTGTGTGTATAAGATCCTTAAGATGATGTGTTTGATTATTGAGTTTGGAATGAACTGTGTGTATATAATACCTAACATTATTTGTTTGATTAATGAGTTTTTAATGAACTGTGTGTATAAAATACCTAACATTATGTGTTTGATTATTGAGTTTGGAATGAACTGTGTGTATATAATACCTAACATTATGTGTTTGATAATTGAGTTTGGAATGAAACTTCTTGTATGTAATACCTAACATTATGTGTTTCATTATTCAGTTTGGAATGAACTGTGTGTATAAGATCCCTAACTATATGTGTTTGATTATTCAGTTTGGATTGAACTGGGTGTATAAGATCCCTAACTTTATGTGTTTGATTATTGGGTTTAAAATGAACTGTGTGTATAAGATCACTAACATTTTGTGTTTGATTATTCAGTTTGGAAAAACTGTGTGTATAAGATAGCTAACATTATGTGTTTGATTATACAATTTGAAATGAAACTGTTTGAATGTAATACCTAACATTATGTGTTTGATTATTGAGTTTGGAATGAACTGTGTATCTATAATACCTAACATTATGTGTTTGATTATTCAGCGTGGAATGAACTGTGTGTATAAGATCCCAAACATTATGTGTTTGCTTATTGAATTTGGAATGAACTGAGTGTATATAATACCTGACATTATGTGTTTGATTACTGAGTTTGAAATGAACTGTTTGTCTAAGATCTCTAATATTGTTTTTCATTATTGATTTTGGAATGAACTTTGTGCATATAATCCTTCAGATTATGTGTTTGATTATTCAATTTGGAATTAACTATTTGTATATAATCCCTAACATTATGTGTTTGATTATTCAGTTTGGAATGAACTGGGTGTATATAATCAATAACAATATGTGTTTCATTATTCAGTTTGGAATACTTGTTTGTATATAAACCCTAACATTATGTGTTTGATTATTCAGTTTGGAAAGAAACTGTGTGTATGTAATATCTAACATTATGTGTTTGATTATTGAGTTTTGAATGAACTGTATGTATATAATACCTAATATTATGCGTCTGATTATTGAATTTGGAATGAACTGTGTGTATATAATACAAGACTTTATGTGTTTGATTACTGAGTTTGGAATAAACTTTGTGTCTAAGATCACTAACATTATGTGTTTGAGTATTCAGTTTGTAATATATGTGTGTATAAGATCGCTAACATTATGTGTTTGATAATTCAGTTTGAAATAACTGTGTGTATAAGATCACTAACATTATGTTTTTGATTTTTGAGTTTAGAATGAACTGTGTATATAAGATCACTAACATTATGTGTTTGATTATTCAATTTTGAATGAAACTATGTGTGTATGTAATACCTAACATTATGTGTTTGATTATTGAATTTGGAATGAACCGTTTGTATAAAATCCCAAACATTATGTGTTTGATTATTCAGTTTTTAATGAACTTTGTGCATAAAATCCCTAACTGTATGTGTTGTATTATTCAATTTGGAATAACTATGTGTATAAGTTCGCTAACATTATGTGTTTGATTGTTGAGTTTGGAATGAACTGTATGTATATAATAACTAACATTATGTTTTTGATTATTCAGTTTCGACTGAACTGTGTGTTTTAGATCCATAACATTAAGTGTGTGATTATTCAGTTTCGAATGTTACGGGTGTACAAGATCCCGAACATTATGTGTTTGATTATTGAGGTTAGAATGAGCTATGTGTATAAGATCACTAACAATATGTGTGTGATTATTCATTTTGAAATAACTGTGTGTATAAGATCGATAACATTATGTGTTTGATTATTCAGTTTGGAATAACTGTGTGTATAAGATCCCTAACATTATGTGTTTGATTATTGAATTTGGAATGAAACTGCTTGAATGTAATACCTAACATTATGTGTTATATTATTGAGTTTGGAATGAACTGTGTGTATAAGATCCCTAAAATTATGTGTTTGAATATTGAGTTTGGAATGAACTGTGTGTATATAATACCTGACATTATGTGTTTGATTACTGAGTTTGAAATGAACTGTTTGTATAAGATCTCTAATATTATGTTTTTGATTATTGAGTTTGGAATGAACTTTGTGTATATAATCCTTCAGATAATATGTTTGATTATTCAGTTTTTAATGAACGGTGTGTATATAATCCCTAACATTATGTGTTTGATTATTCAGTTTCGAATAACTGTGTGTATATAAACCCTAAGTTTATGTGTTTGATTATTCAGTTTGGAGAAACTGTATATATAATATAGATAACATTGTCTTTTTGATTATTAAATTTTGAATGAAACTGTCTGTATGTAATACCTTTACATTATGTGTTTGATTATTGAGATTGGAATGAACTGTGTTTATATAATCCCAAACATTATTTGTTTGATTATTCAGTTTGGAATGAACTGTGTGTATAAGATCCCTAACATTATGTGTTTGACTCTTGAGTTTAGAATGAACTTTGTGTATAAGATCCCTAACATTATGTTTTTGATTATTCAGATTGTAATGTCCTGTGTGTATAAGATCCCTAGCATTATGTGGTTGATAATTCCATTTGTAATAACTGTGTGTATATAATTCCTAATATTATGTGTTTGATTATTCAGTTTGGAATTACTATTTGTATAAGATCGCTAAAATTATGTGTTTGATTATTCAGTTTCGAATAACTGTGTGAATAAGATCACTAACATTATATGTTTGATAATTCAGTTTGGAATAACTGTGCGTATATATTTCCAAACATTATGTGTTTGATTATTCAGTATGTAAAAACTATGTGTAGAAGATCGCTAGCCTTACGTGTTGGATTATTGAGTTTTGAATGAACTGTGTGTATATAATACCTAACATTATGTGTTTGATTTATGTGGTTGGAATGAACTGTGTGTATAAGATCCCTAATATTATGTGTTTGATTATTAAGTTTGGAACAATTATGTGTGTATAAGATCGCTAACATTATGTGTTCGATTAATCAGTATGGAATAACTGTATGTATAAGATTACTAACATTATGTGTTTGATACTTGAGTTTACAATGAACTGAGGGTAAAAGATCACAAAAATTATGTGATTGTTTATTAAGTTTGGAAAAACTGTGTGTATAAGATCAATAACATTATGTGTTTGATAATTCATTTTGGAATAACGGTGTGTATATAATTCCTAACATTATGTGTTTGATTATTCAGTTTTAATAACTGTGTGTATCGATTACATTTTGTGTTTGATTATTGAGTTTGGAATGAACTGTGTGTATATAATACCTAACATTATGTGTTTGATTATTCAGTTTGGAATGAACTGTGTGTATATAATACCTAACATTAAGTGTTTGATTATTCTGTTTGGAAAAACAGTGTGTATAAGATCATTAACATTATGTGTTTGATTATTGAGTTTTGAATGAACTGTGTGTATATAATACCTAACATTATGTGTTTGATTTATGTGGTTGGAATGAACTGTGTGTATAAGATCCCTAATATTATGTGTTTGATTATTAAGTTTGGAACAATTATGTGTGTATAAGATCGCTAACATTATGTGTTCGATTAATCAGTATTCAATAACTGTGTGTATAAGATTACTAACATTATGTGTTTGATACTTGACTTTACAATGAACTGAGGGTAGAAGATCAGAAAGATTATGTGATTGTTTATTAAGTTTGGAAAAACTGTGTGTATAAGATCAGTAACATTATGTGTTTGATAATTCATTTTGGAATAACTGTGTGTATATAATTCCTAACATTATGTGTTTGATTATTCAGTTTTAATAACTGTGTGTATCGATTACATTTTGTGTTTGATTATTGAGTTTGCAATGAACTGTGTGTATATAATACCTAACATTATGTGTTTGATTATTCAGTTTGGAATGAACTGTGTGTATATAATACCTAACATTAAGTGTTTGATTATTCTGTTTGGAAAAACGGTGTGTATAAGATCACTAACATTATGTGTTTGATTATTGAGTTTTGAATAAACTGTATGTATATAATACCTGACGTTATGTGTTTTATGTTGATTATTGAGTTTGGAATGAACTGTGTGTATATAATACATGACATTTTGTGTTTGAATACTGAGTTTGGACAGAACTGTTTGTATAAGATCCCTAAAAATAGGTGTCTGATTATTGAGTTTGGAATGAACTGTGTGTATATAATCCCTAAGATTCTGTGTTTGATTATTGAATTTGCAATGAACTTTGTTTACATAATCAATAAGATTATGTGTTTGATTATTGAGTTTGTAATAAACTTTGTGTATATAATACCTAACAGTATGTGTTTGATTATTAAGTTGGGAATAACTGTGTGGAATAGATAGGTAACATTATGTGTTTGATTATTGAGTTTGGACTGAACTTTTGTATATGATACCTAACGTTACGTGTGTGATTATTCAGTTTGGAATAAACTGTGTGTATTAGATCCCTAACTTTAATGTGTTTGATTATTGAGTTTAGAATGAACTGTGTGTATAAGATCACTAACATTATGTGTTTGATTATTCAGTTTGGAAATACTGTGTGTATAAGATCGCTAACATTATGTGTTTCATTATTCATTTTGGAATAACTGTGTGTATAAGATCACTAACATTATGTGTTTGATGATTGACTTTAGAATGAACTTTGTGTATAAGATCACAACATTATGTGTTTGATTATTCAGTTTGGAATAACTGTGTGTTTAAGATTGCTAACATTATGTGTTTGAGTATACAATTTGGAATAAAACTGTGTGTATGTAATACCTAACATTATGTGTTTCATTATTGAGTTTGGAATGAACTTTTTGTCTTTAATACCTAACATTATGTGTTTGATTCATCCCTAACATTATGTGTTTGATTATTGAATATTGAATGAACTGTGTATATATAATACCTGACATTATGTGTTTCATTATTCAGTTTGGAATAACTGTGTGTATATAAACTCTAACTTTATGTGTTTCATTAATCAGTTTGGAATAACTGTATGTAAAAGATCGCTAACATTATGTGTTTGAATATTCAATTTGTAATGAAACTGTGTGCATGGAATACCAAACATTATATGTTTGATTATTGAGTTTGGAATGAACTCTGTGTATATAATACCTAACATTATGCGTTTGTTTATTGAATTAGGAAAGAACTGTGTGTATATAATACCCGACTTTATGTGTTTGATTACTGAGTTTGGAATGAACTGTGTGTATAAGATCCCTAATATTATATTTTTGATTCTTGAGTTTGGATTGAACTGTGTGTATATAAACCCTAACAGTATGTGTTTGATTATTCAGTTTGGAATGATCTGGATGTATAAGATCCCTAACATTATTTGTTTGATTGTTGAATTCGGAATGAACTGTGAGTATATAATACCTCACATTATGTGTTTGATTACTGAGTTTGGAATGAAATGTGTGTATCAGATCCCTAAAATTATGTGTTTATTTATTGAGTTTATAATGAACTGTGTGGAATTATTCCCTAAGTTTATGTGTTTGATTATTCAGTTTGGAATAAACTGTGTGTATTTAATCGCTAAGATTATGTGTTTGATTATTCAGTTTGGAATTAACTGTGTTTTTATAATCATTATGTGTTTGATTATTCAGTTTGGAATGAACTGTGTGAATATTATCCCTAACAATATGTGTTTCATTATTCAGTTTGGAATAACTGTGTGTATATAGACTCTAACAATATGTGTTTGATTCTTCAGTTTGGAATAACTGTATGTACATTATCGCTTACATTATGTGTTTGATTATTCAATTTGTAATGAAACTGTGTGTATGGGATACCTAATATTATGTGTTTAATTATTCAGTTTGTAAAAAGTGTGTGTATAAGATCACTAACATTATGTGTTTGATTATTCATTTTGGAATAACTGTGTGTATAAGATTATTAACATTATGTGTTTGATTATTGAGTTGAGAATGAACTTTGTGTATAAGATCACTATCATTATGTGTTTGATTAGTCAGTTTGGAGTAACTGTGTGTATTGGACCGCTAACATGATGAGTTTGAATATACAATTTGGAATGAAACTGTTTGTATGTAATACCTAAAATGATGTGTTTGATTATTGAGTTTGGAATGAACTGTTTGTCTATAATACCTAACACTATGTGTTTGATTATTCAGTATGAAATGAACTGTGTGTATAAGATCCCTAAAATTATGTGTTTGATAATTGAATATGGAATGAACTATGTATATATAATACCTGACATTATGTGTATGATTACTGAGTTTGAAATGAACTGTATGTATACGTTCCCAAATATTACGTGTTTCATTATTGCGTTTGCAATGAACTGTGTGTATATAATCCCTCACATTATGTGTTTGATTATTCAGTTTGGAATTAACTGTGTGTTTATAATCCCTAACATTATGTGTTTGATTATTCAGTTTGGAATAACTGTGTGTATATAGACACTAACATTATGTGTTTGATTATTCAGTTTGGAATAACTGGATGTATAGTATCGCTAACATTATGTGTTTCATTATTGAGTTTGGAATGAAATGTGTGTATATAATACCGAACATTATGAGTTTGTTTATTGTATTTGGAATGAATTGTGTGTATATAATACATTACTTTTGTGTTTGATAACTGAGTTTGGAATGAACTGTGTGTATAAAATCCCTAATATTATAGTTTTTGTTATTGAGTTTGGAATGAACTTTGTGTCTATAATCCTTAACATTATGTGTTTGATTATACGGTTTAGAATAACTGTGTGTATATAAACCCTAACAGTATGTGTTTGATTATTCAGTTTAGAATGATCTGGGTGTAAAAGATCCCTAACATTATGTGTTTCATTGTTGAATTCGGAATAAACTGCTTGTATATAATACCTGACACTATATGTTTGATTACTGATTTTGGAATGAACTGTGTGTATATAATCCCTAAGATTATGTGTTTGATTATTCAGTTTGGAATGAACTGTGTGTATAAGATCCCTAACATTTTGTGTTTGATTATTGAATATGGAATGAACTGTGTATATATAATACCTGACATTATATGTTTGATTACTGAGTTTTGAATGAACTGTGTGTATAAGATCCTTAATGATATGTGTTTGATTATTGAGTTTGGAATGAACTGTGTGTATATAATCCTTAAGATTATGTGTTTGATTATTCAGTTTGGAATGAACTGTGTGCGTAAGATCCCTAAGATTATTTGTGTGATTATTGAGATTGGAATTAACTGTGTGTATATAATCATATGATTATGTGTTTGATTATTGAGTTTGGAATGAACTGTGTGTATATAATCCCTAAGATTATGTGTTTGATTATTTAGTTTGGAATGAACTGTGTGTATATAATCCCTAAGATTATTTGTTTGATTATTCAGTTTGGAATGAACTGTGTCTATATAATCCCTAACAATATGTGTTTCGTTATTCAGTTTGGAATAACTGTGTGTATATAAACCCTAACTTTATGTGTTTGATTATTCAGTTTGTAATAAATGTATGTATCAGATCGATAACATTATGTGTTTGAATATTCAATTTGGAATGAAACTGTGTGTATGGAATACCTAACATTATGTGTTTGATTATTGAATTTGGAATGTACTGTGTGTATATAATACCTAACATTACGTGTTTGATTATTCAGTTTAGAATAACTGTGTGTATATAAACCCTAACAGTATGTGTTTGATTATTCAGTTTGGAATGATCTGGGTGTATAAGATCTCTAACATTATGTGTTTGATAGTTGAATTCGGAATGAACTGTGAGTATATAATACATGACATGATGCGTTTGATTACTGAGTTTGGAATGTACTGTGTGTATAAGATTCCTAATATTATATTTTTTATTACTGAGTTTGGAATGATCTTTGTGTATAAGACTACTAATATCATGTGTTTGATTATTCAGTTTGGAAAAACTGTGTGTATAACATCGCTAACATTATGTGTTTGATTAGTCATTTTGAAATAACTGTGTGAATAAGATCACTAACATTATGTGTTTGATTATTCAGTTTAGAGTTACTGTGTGTATAAGATCGCTAACATTATGTGTTTGATTATACAATTTGGAATGAAACTGTGTGTATGTAATACCTAACATTATGTGTTTGATTATTGAGTTTGGAATGAACTGTGTGTATAAGATCCCTAAAATTTTGTGTTTGATTATTGAATATGGAATGAACTCTGTATATATAATACATGACATTATGTGTATGATTACTGAGTTTGAAATGAACTATGTGAATAAGTTCCCAAATATTATGAGTTTAATTATTGAGTTTGGAATGAACTGTGTGTATATAATTCCTCAGATTATGTTTGATTATTCAGTTTGGAAATAACTGTGTGTATATAATCAGTAATATTCTGTGTTTGATTATTCAGTTTGGAATAAACTGTGTGTATATAAACACTAATATTATGTGTTTGATTATTCAGTTTGGAATGATCTGGGTGTATAAGATCCCTAACATTATGTGTTTGATTGTTGAATTCGGAATGAACTGTGTATATATAATCCCTAAGATTATGTGTTTGATTATTCAGTTTGGAATTAACTGTGGTTATAAGATCCCTAAGATCATGTGTTTGATTATTGAGTTTGGAATGAACTGTGTGTATATATAACCTAACATTATGTGTTTGATTATTCAGTTTTTAATAACTGTGTGTATAAGATCGCTTACATTATGTGTTTGATTATTAAGTTTGGACTGAACTTTTGTATATGATACCTAACACAATATGTTTGATTATTCAGTTTGGAATAACTGTGTGTATAAGATTGAAAACATTTTGTGTTTGATTATTCAGTATGGAATGAACTGGATGTATACGATCCCTAATTTTATGTGTTTGATTATTTAGTTTAGAATGAACTGTGTGTATAAGATCACTAATATTATGGTTTTGATTATTCAGTTTGGAATAACTGTGTATAAGATCGCTAACATTATGTGTTTGATTATTCATTTTGGAAGAATTGAGTGTATAAGATCACGAAAATAATGTGTTTGATTATTGAGTTAAGAATGAACTTTGTGTATAAGATCACTAACAGTATGTGTTTAATTATTCAGTTTGGCATAACTGTGTGTATAAGATCGCTAACATTATGTGTTTGATTATACAATTTGGAATGAAACTGTGCGTATGTGTTCCCTAACATTATGTGTTTGATTATTGAGTTTGGAATGAACTGTGTGTCTATAATACCTAACATTATGTGTTTAATTATTCAGCTTGGAATGAACTGTATGTATAAAATCCCTAACATTTTTTGTTTAATTATTGAATATGGTATGAACTGTTTGCATAGAATACCTGACATTATGTATATAATTTACTGAGTTTGAAATCAACTGTGTGTATAAGTTCCCAAATATTATGTGTTTGATTATTGAGTTTGGAATGAACTGTGTGTATATAATTCCTCAGATTATGTGTTTGATTATTCAGTTTGGAATTAACTGTGTGTATATAATCCCTAACATTATGTGTTTGATTATTCAGTTTGTAATAACTGTGTGTATAAGATCACTAACATTATGTGTTTGGTTATTCAGTTTAGAATGAACTTTGTGTTTAAGATCACTAACATTATGTGTTTGATTATTCAGTTTTTATTAACTGTGTTTATAAGATCGATAACATTATGTGTTTGATTATTGAGTTTGGAATAAACTGTGTGTATATAATACCTAACATTATGTGTTTGATTACTTAGGTTGAAATGAACTGTGTGTATAAGATCCCAAACAGTACGTGTTTGATTATTCAGTTTGTAATAACTCTGTTTATAAGATCGCTAACATTATGTGTTTGATTATTGAGTTTGGAATGAACTGTGTGTATATAATACCTAACTTCATGTGTTTGTTTATTCAGTTTGGAATAAACTGTGTGTATAATATCCATAACATTATGTGTTTAATTATTCAGTTTGGAATGAACTGGGTTTCTAAGATCACTAACATTATGTGTTTGATTATTGAATTTAGAATGAACTGTGTGTATAAGATCACAAACATTATGTTTTTGATTATTGAGTTTAGAATGAACTGAGTGTATATTATACCTTACTTTATGTGTTTGATTATTCAGTTAGGAATGAACTGTGTGTATAAGATCCCTAACCTTATGTGTTTGATTATTCAGTTTGGAAGGAACTGTGTGTTTAAAATCCCGAACATTATGTGTTTGATTATTGAGTTTGGAATGAACTTTGTGTATAAGATCACTAACATTATGTGTTTGATTATTAAGTTTGGTACAACTGTGTGCAAAAGATCGCTAACAGTATGTTTTTGATTATTCAGTATGGAATAACTGTGTGTATAAGATCACTAACATTATGTGTTTGATAATTGAGTTTAGAATGAACTGTGTGTAGAAGATCACGAACATTATTTGTTTGATTATTCAGTTTGGAATAACTGTGTGTATAAGATCATTAACTTTATGTGTTTCATAATTCAGTTTGGAATAACTGTGTGTATATAATTCCCAACATTATGTGTTTGATTATTCAGTTTGGAATAACTATGTGTATAAGATCGCTAACATTATGTGTTTGATTATTGAGTTTGGAATGAACTGTGTGTATATAATACCTAACTTCATGTGTTTGTTTATTCAGTTTGGAATAAACTGTGTGTATAATATCCATAACATTATGTGTTTAATTATTCAGTTTGGAATGAACTGGGTTTCTAAGATCACTAACATTATGTGTTTGATTATTGAATTTAGAATGAACTGTGTGTATAAGATCACAAACATTATGTTTTTGATTATTGAGTTTAGAATGAACTGAGTGTATATTATACCTTACTTTATGTGTTTGATTATTCAGTTAGGAATGAACTGTGTGTATAAGATCCCTAACCTTATGTGTTTGATTATTCAGTTTGGAAGGAACTGTGTGTTTAAAATCCCGAACATTATGTGTTTGATTATTGAGTTTGGAATGAACTTTGTGTATAAGATCACTAACATTATGTGTTTGATTATTAAGTTTGGTACAACTGTGTGCAAAAGATCGCTAACAGTATGTTTTTGATTATTCAGTATGGAATAACTGTGTGTATAAGATCACTAACATTATGTGTTTGATAATTGAGTTTAGAATGAACTGTGTGTAGAAGATCACGAACATTATTTGTTTGATTATTCAGTTTAGAATAACTGTGTGTATAAGATCATTAACTTTATGTGTTTCATAATTCAGTTTGGAATAACTGTGTGTATATAATTCCCAACATTATGTGTTTGATTATTCAGTTTGGAATAACTATGTGTATCGATAACAATATGTGTTTGATTATTGAGTTTGGATTGAACTGTGTGTATATAATACCTAACATTATGTGTTTGATTATTTAGTTTGGAATGAACTGTGTGAATATAATACCTAACATTATGTGTTTGATTATTTAGTTTGAAAAAACAATGTGTATAAAATCACGAACATTATGTGTTTGGTTATTGAGTTTGGAATGAACTGTGTGTGTATAATACTTTACAATATGTGTTTGATTATTCAGTTTGGAATGAACTGTGTGTATAAGATCAGTAACATTATGTGTTTGATTATTCAGTTTGGAATAACTGTGTGTATATGATCGCTAACATTATGTGTTTGATTTTTCAATTTGGAATGAAACTGTGTGTTTGTAATATTAACATTATGTGTCTGATTATTGAGTTTGGAATGAACTGAGTGTTCACAATACCTAACAATATGTGTTTGATTATTGAATTTGGAATGAACTGTGTGTATATAATAACTGACTTTATGTGTTTGATTACTGAGTTTGGATTGAACTGTGTGTATAAGATCCCTAATATTATAGTTTTGATTATTTAGTTTGGAATGAACTGTGTGTATATAATCCCTAACATTATGTGCTTGATTATTCAGTTTAGAATAACGGTGTGTATGGACTCGCATCACAATTAATACTTCCAGTTCAGTACCCACGAATGTAGTTCCAGTCTATTTTTAGAACATTTTTTCCTCTCTCCTTTTGATGGTGATAGAAGAGTTATATTGATGCATATTTGGTAGGGATTTAAAGGTAATTGTTCATTCTTGAGAATATGAGCAGAGAGAGTGGTTGTCAGTGTGTTTCTTGGCGACAGTGCACATGGAGTAATAAGGCTTTTGTGATGATCCGGAAGTGAAATATGTGGTCTGTGTACATGCTGTTCTGTTTACAGTGCAGCAGCTCAAAAAAATGCCAATCAACCCTTGACAAGAATTTCACCGTGAAGTCATCTTTGGAGGTATTTTAGATTAACATATGATTTGTATTGATTGTCACACTGTGGAAAGGTCAGTACTGAGAAATATATGTAGAGAACATATAGTAAAATTAATTGTGGTCTATGTCCGTATATAAACCCTAACAGTATGTGTTCGATTATACAGTTTGGAATGATATGGGTGTATAAGATCCCTAACATTATGTGTTTGATCTTTGAATTCGAAATGAACTGTGTGTATATAATACCTGACATTATGTATTTGATTACTGAGTTTGGAATGAACTGTGTGTATAAGATCCCTAGTATTATGTGTTCGATTATTGAGTTTGGAATGAACTGTGTGTATATAATCCCTAAGATTATGTGTTTGATTATTATTCAGTTTGGAATGAACTGTGTGTATAACATCCCTAAGATTATGTGTTTGATTAATGTGATTGGAATGAACTGTGTGTATATAATCATAAGATTATGTGTTTGATTTTTGAGTTTGGAATGAACTGTGTGTATATAATAACTAATATTATTTGTTTGATTATTGAGTTTGGAATTAACAGTGTGTATATAATCCCTTAGATTAAGAATTTAATTATTGAGTTTGGAATGAACTGTGTTTATATAATACCTAAAATTATATGTTTCATTATTCAGTTTGGAATAACTGTGTGTATCTATAACATTATGTGTTTCATTATTGAGTTTGGATTGAACTGTGTGTATATAATACCTAACATTATGTGTTTGATTATTTAGTTTGGAATGAACTGTGTGAATATAATACCTAACATTATGTGTTTGATTATTCAGTTTGGAAAAACAATGTGTATAAATTCACTAACATTATGTGTTTGGTTATTGAGTTTGGAATGAACTGTGTGTATATAATACCTTACATTATGTGTTTGATTATTCAGTTTGGAATGAACTGTGTGTATAAGATCAGTAACATTATGTGTTTGATTATTCAGTTTGGAATAACTGTGTGTATATGATCGCTAACATTAAGTGTTTTATATTTCTATTTGGAATGAAACTGTGTGTATGTAATATTAACATTATGTGTTTGATTATTGAGTTTGGAATGAACTGATTGTTCACAATACCTAACAATATGTGTTTGATTATTGAATTTGGAATGAACTGTGTGTATATAATAACTGACTTTATGTGTTTGATTACTGAGTTTGGAATGAACTGTGTGTATAAGATCCCTAATATTATAGTTTTGATTATTTAGTTTGGAATGAACTTTGTGTATATAATCCTTAACATTATGTGCTTGATTATTCAGTTTAGAATAACGGTGTGTATATAAACCCTAACAGTATGTGTTCGATTATATTTTGGAATGATCTGGGTGTATAGGATCTCTAACATTATGTGTTTGATTTTTGAATTCGGAATGAACTGTGTCTATATAATACCTGACATTATGTGTTTGATTACTGAGTTTGGAATGAACTGTGTGTATAAGATCCCTTTTATTATATGTTCGATTATTGAGTTTTGAATGAACTGTGTGTATATAATCCCTAAGATTATGTGTTTGATTATTGAGTTTGGAATGAACTGTGTGTATAACATCCCTAAGATTATGTGTTTGATTAATGTGATTGGAATGAACTGTCTGTATATAATCATAAGATTATGTGTTTGATTTTTGAGTTTGGAATGAACTGTGTGTATATAATAACTAATATTATTTGTTTGATTATTGAGTTTGGAATTGACAGTGTGTATATAATCCCTTAGATTAAGTATTTAATTATTGAGTTTGGAATGAACTGTGTTTATATAATACCTAAAATTATGTGTTTCATTATTCAGTTTGGAATAACTGTATGTATAAGATCGCTAACATTATGAGCTTGATTTTTCAGTTTCGAATGAACTGTGTGTATAAGACCCCTAATACTATGTGTTTGATTATTCAGTTTGGAATGAACTGTGTGTATATAATCCCTAACATTATGTGTTTAATTATTCAGTTTGGAATAACTGTTTGTATATAAACCCTAAGAGTATGTGTTTGATTATTCAGTTTGGAAAAACCGTATGTATAATATATATAGCATTTTCTGTTTGATTATTCAATTTTGAATGAAACTGTGTGTATGTAATACGTAACATTATGTGTTTGATTATTGAGTTTGGAATGAAATGTGTGTATATAATCCCTAACATTACGTGTTTGAAGCAGCAGAGGGGGCGAATCGGACAACTTTTTCCGACAAAATTGATTGAAGCCTCAAAACGAAAAATAGAGCCTTCCTGCGAATCTCATATTTTAACCCACCAAAAAATAAGTCTCCATTTAGCAAACGGAGACTTTGCGATTTTTCAATCATCCGGGTCTCAAAGATGTTGTCATCGCCCCCTCTGCTGCTACAGGTTAACAAAAATCATAAATGATTTTTCACGAGGGGTTTTACGATTTCATTTATGTTGTCTGCTATTCTCACCTGTAGAGGGATTTATACTTGCCATGTGCGCGCCCACGTGACTGTATAAATGATGCGGTTTTAGCCAAGCGACAATAAAAAGTGTTAAAGTTTTATTTATTTAACTAACTCAACAGAAACTCACAACCAAGTGTACTCCATTAAACAGCTGTATTTATTTTTTATAAATCCTTATAGACCATCTACATTCAGCTATGTCCTATGCTTCCTTTGCTTCCACGGCAAATTATACACTTTCAGTACAACGTTCTTTATAACCCAGCGCGTTACCTATGTTCTAAGCCGGAACGAGCATGAAACATTAATATTTTCAAATGCAAAACGCCCTATTGGATTTCCCATTCATTGAAGTAAGTGGGCGTGGTTAAAAATCACTATCTGCTACGTGCGAGTTGTATATTTCTGTTTGTAAAAGTATTTTATTTTTCTTTTTCCTGTATGCATTTTGATATAATTACATTTAAATACAGTGAAAACGCTCTTATTGTTAAGTATACATGTTAGGTTATATTGTTTCCTTCCTCTTTATTGATCGGTACACTGACGCAGGCAGGTGGGGAGGGCGAGCCCCCTCAAACCAACATTGCAGCTCATGCTATTACATTCTCGGTAGCGTGGGTTGGAGTTTTTTCCAATTCATGCAAGCATGAATTTGATTTCATGGGTTGCAATGTTGATTTGATTTGACCACGCCCACGTCACACACATTCGATCTAATGGGTGTAAAATAAATGGTATAAATTGATGCAAAAAGCTCTACATTCACATGAGGAACCCCAGAGGGTAGCACAGAATGGGCTACCGGCTAATAGAAACGATCGAACGATCGAGTGGACAGCCAATAGAAAAGACCCAAACAAAGGCCTGAATAAGGGGCTCATGAATGATTAACCGCTCATAATTTATACCATTTATTTTGCATTTTTTTTTAAAATTAGAGATACAGTATACTATAAAAATATGGATGTCAAAGATGTAAATGCCATAATTGCTGAAATTTCAAAGTTGCAGAATCGAGGGATAGTATTATCTAAAGATCTCGACCGCGACAGGATTACCTCGTAATATGATGACATTGAGTATCAGTCTAGTAAGGGTCGTTATGTTTTACCTAAGATGTACAGGCTCGTGAAAGGATGGAATTCAAAAGTCCATCAATGCTTGTTTGTACGGTAACGACAATAATGCATTTGTAACGCTATTTAGCACCGTTGAAGCAATACGTCAAAAGCTTGGCCAAGAGTATCGAAAACGAACTGAAATTAGTTCTAAGGTTCGTGATCTTAGAAAAATATTAAACGAGGAAAAACCCGTATCTTAATCACGTGGGCGTTACGATAAAAATAGGCTTTCAGTAAATTTTAGTGAAAAATTTATTTTTTTTAGCGTTTTTTGTAACACTTGTTACACTTGTTACATAGGATTTTCACCTGAAAGAATACTCAGCAGTTTAGGTTGTAGTTGGCTCATGCAGTTATGTGCGTGCTGGATGATCTGGTTGTGGTAGCAAGTAATCACCGCGACGCCTCCATTTTTACGTAGTTGTTGTTGTTGCCGCGAAGTTAACAAAAATCGTTCATCGCCGTTCTCAGATATTACAATTTCGAAACCCCCAGCGATGTTATTTCTGAAACATTCGCGGATAGCGTCGTACAGTTTAACCTTGTCAGAGATGGATACGTTAGCTTGATAGTACATTATTTAATAGCTCAGCTTTTAATTGTGATAGTTTCCCATTTGAAAACTCCAAAAACAACATATGGTAGGTGAATCGCTTACAACTAGATTAGCCCGAGAGCGGCTAGCAGCAATTAAAAAGTTTATACCGGTTCGAGACAGACTTCGCGAAAAACTTCAACAACGACAAAAGCGCAGGCTGACTTTTCTGTGTCAAGTGAACAACTGTTTACTCCGATAACAAGTGCGACCAAAGATGTGAAAAAGTTAACTGAAGCAGCAATATACGGAGATATTCCTGGATGTCAAAGATGTAAATGCCATAATTGCTGAAATTTCAAAGTTGCAGAATTGAGGGATAGTATTATCTAAAGATCTCGACCGCGACAGGATTACCTCGGAATATGATGACATTGAGTATCAGTCTAGTAAGGGTCGTTATTTTTTACCTAAGATGTACAGGCTCGTGAAAGGATGGAATTCAAAAGTCCATCAATGCTTGTTTGTACGGTAACGATATTAATGCATTTATAACGCTATTTAGCACCGTTGAAGCAATACGTCAAAAGCTCGGCCAAGAGTATCAAAAACGAACTGAAATTAGTTCTAAGGTTCGTGATCTTAGAAAAATATTAAACGAGGAAAAACCCGTATCTTAATCACGTGGGCGTTACTATAAAAATAGGCTTTCAGTAAATTTTAGTGAAAAATTTATTTTTTTTAGCGTTTTTTGTAACACTTGTTACACTTGTTACATAGGATTTTCACCTGAAAGAATACTCAGCAGTTTGGGTTGTAGTTGGCTCATGCAGTTATGTGCGTGCTGGATGATCTGGTTGTGGTAGCAAGTAATCACCGCGACGCCTCCATTTTTACGTAGTTGTTGTTGTTGCCGCGAAGTTAACAAAAATCGTTCATCGCCGTTCTCAGGTATTACAATTTTGAAACCCCAGCGATGTTATTTCTGAAACATTCGCGGATAGCGTCGTACAGTTTAACCTTGTCAGAGATGGATACGTTAGCTTGATAGCACATTATTTAATAGCTCAGCTTTTAATTGTGATAGTTTCCCATTTGGAAACTCCAAAAACAACATATGGTAGGTGAATCGCTTACAACTAGATTAGCCCGAGAGCGGCTATCACCAATTAAAAAGTTTATACCGGCTCGAGACAGACTTCGCGAAAAACTTCAACAACGACAACAAGCGCAGGCTGACTTTTCTGTGTCAAGTGAACAACTGTTTACTCCGATAACAAGTGCGACCAAAGATGTGAAAAAGTTAACTGAAGCAGCAATATACGGAGATATTCCTGAGCGAGAACGAGCAGCGAAGGCGCCGCTGCTTGATACGATTGAAAAGATATCAGCAGAGACTGAACAAACATACACAGGGATACAACAGCTATTCAGTGATATAAAAACTCAGCGCGAATATGAACTATTAGCTGATATTGATGATTCTGCACCTTAAACTCAAAGAGTTTCCGCGCCTGAACCAAACAAAGAAAAAACTCAACGAAGTGTTCCTTTTATAGATTAATTCACTGAACCAGCTATAGCAGGAATAAAACAAGATAAATTGGAGAAACCAGGTGATTATGCGGCCTTTGGCGCTTTCGCTATCCAAAACTATTATTCAAGGGGATAGTTTTTAAAAGACGAGTATAAAAAAAAACACAATTAAACGAGATGACTGGGTAGATTGGTTATATAAAATAAACAAGGATATTACTGGTAATTTGAAAAAGGATACAATTGAGTACAGATCTTTTAAAGTAGGAGTTGATAGTTATGGTATACAAAAACAACAAGAACGAGAAAAACAAAGTCGAGGTCGAGGCCGACAAAAGCAATCACCTGATGATAGTCAGGGCGCAACTGGTACAACTGAGAAAACAAGCGGAAAAGGATATTCAAGTAGTTTCGGCAATGACAACTCTGGAGTCTAAACGTTAGCGTGACATGCCCTGGTAATATTCTCAGTGATATATCACGGTTAGAAGTACTTATGGGTGGAAAGCGAGCCGGAAACAACTCCATTGAAATAATTAATGAAGCAGCTGATATCTGTAGACGATTATTTACCGGTGGTATCATGGGCATTGATGTATATCGAGAACTCATTGCTGAATTAGTTGAAACTCACAGAGACGCCCATGGTTATGATGAAAATCCTATGGATTTTAGCGATTAAAATCAAAGAGTTTTCAATGGCGGCTACGCAATTCACTAATTGAAAATCTAATAGTTTTATAACAAGATGATCATACACTACAACCATGATAAACCCGTAAGCGTCTACGTGGTGAACTCACGATTGCCTGTTTACCGCGCGTGGTACGGAGATGGTCTCGACAGTACCATCGCGGGGTTATTTACAAGAATAGCCCGAAAAGTGGCGCCGCTAGCTAAACAATTATCAATGAAAGCCATTGATATTATTCGTGATAAGGGAATCAGCGCTGTTGGAAATCTTGCCGGAAAGGCATTTTCTGCTGCGAAAGATAAAATAATATCATTGGTGCGAAAGAAACCAACAGCGACGAAGTCGGTGGTGAAACCACCAGTGCTGCCATCAACTACAGTGATGCCTTCAAAAATCAGCAAAGCAATAAATAGCGCAGTGGAAGAAAAACTAGCGTCGTTGGCTGCTTCGGTGACTCCGTCGCCATTGACGGCTTCGCCGGAAACAGATAACGCTATCATGAACGCGATAGCAGAAAGTGGTTTGAAACGAAAACGAAAACGACGATGATTACAAAGAGTTTCACAATTGAAAACACTAGTCTGAATAATATAATGTTTAAACGAACAGCCGATCCCGCGCTTGATATGGAAGCCACAGTGCGCAAAGACGATTCCGTCCGTGATTATCAATACTATTCCTATCATGCAATACAACCCAAAATACGATCGAGAGTTGAGCTTCAAGTTCAAGATACCAGTAAATACTTTTTGCCATGTGAAGCATTTATTGAAATTGAGAGAAAACTCGTAACAAATGTTGCAGCTGATACCCCACACGCAGATGTCCCAAATGCCCGAGTTGGTTTTGTTAATAATGGCATAATGGCGTTATTTGAAAGTGCAAGATATCTCATTTGATGGAAAAGAAATTGAATCAATAGACCGTGAAGTTGATGATTATGCAAGGTCTGCTGGTCCATCGATGATGTTTGCAAAAGATATTACCGATGACGCTGACCACCTTCAGTACATTAAAGTGTTAACAGCACAAGATACTGCAGAAGCAAATCAACAAGAAGCGGCTAATCCAGAACGTCGAGCTAGATCCGGAGCTGCGATTGATATTCTCAAGGACGTTAATGATAACTTCAATTTAGGATTTGCAACACGAAAAAGAGCATTGCAAGGACAACAACAATATTTTTCATGTGCGATTCCACTTCATCACATATTTGGATTCTGCAGAAATGTCAGAAAAGTCATCTATGGAGCCAAACACACAATTGCGTTAGTGCGAAAAGGCGATGACAACGATGCAATTTGGCGAACTGGTGCCGCTGATGTTAAAGTTGTTTTGAGTAAAATAGTATTGTGGATGCCAGTAATGACCCCATCAATTACCACGGAAGAGCGGCTACTCTCATTTATGGACACAGGTGGCAAATCATTGATAAGTTTGCTAACAACAACGACTGATGTCAAACAGGATGATGTTGATGGTACATTTACATGGCAATTGGCATCAAAACAAGGCGTTTCAGCTCCACGTCATATATTTATAGCGCTGCAGAATCGGAATCCATTAGGCTCCCAAGAACGCAGTCATATGAGATTTGATCGATTAGGAGTCAAGGAGGTTTCACTGAGAATAAAGGGACAACAGGAACCAACAGAGGATATACAGCTTAATTACGACACTAACCACATACCACGTGTGTATCATCGGATGCTGTCGTATATGGGTCGTTATCAAAATGTTGATACTGGTTTTTCAAATATGGCAACTTGATTTTAAGAATTTGTATCCAATTTATTACTTTTCGCTGGAACATCTTGATTTAATGAGACAATCCGTTGTTGACATACATTTTCGAGCTCGTATAACCCCTGGTGGTGTTAATTATAGAGCGGTTACTGTCATTCTTAGTGACAAATCAATGCTACTTGAAGGTATTTGTGGACGAATGAGAATCGTTGATGCACCAGTGGAAAATATGTAAACGATTCACAATTAGATTAATTGAAAGCATAAATAGTTTTACAATAAAATGCCATATAGTGTTGTTAGTGTAAAGCTGACTGATGGTCGGGTCATGAAATTGCGATCAAAATCCGCTAAAGAATGTGGAACAACAATAACGTTAAAACCAGCACAGATGTCCGGCGGTACACATAAAATATCATTAACGGATCGTCAAATAAAACATTTCAATGATGCGCTAAAGAAACAGCGAGGAGTTTAAATTGAATTTTCAAAGGCTGCAATCGCCAACATGATAAAATCAGGTGGTATATTTCCATTGTTAGCTGCAATACCAGCATTGATTGCAGCGGCTGCCCCAGCGGTGGCGAAGGCGGCAGCGTTGGGAGCCGTTGGTACCGCGGCAGGAATGGCGTTGAAAAAGGCAAATGGGAAAGGATATAAAAAAATGGGAAAGGGTCTAAGACTACCAGGGACTCCATATTCATAGTACAGCGGAAAGGGTCTTAGAATACCAGGAACGGTTTATTAGTTGAAAGCCCAATTCTTCCCATGTCCAATTTTGATTTAATTGATGCTGCTAAAAAACTAACGATACAAAAACTTCAGAGGGGTTTTTATGACAGATCAGTTGCCGAGAAAATCTAAACGCGTTGAAACCGGTATCATCAATCTTGATAACAGTAACGGATGGGGAACTCACTGGGTTGCATACGCGATTGATCCACGTGGGATTGTCTATTTTGATTCATATGGGCTAGCCCCTCCGAGCGAGTTTATGAAGTATATAAATTCAAAGAATCGATCAATTCCGATTTTTTATTCCACGCTGCCAACACAACAATTAAATGATCCACCGATATGCGGCCGTAAAGTATTAAATGTCCTCGCGGAGATTTCATCGTCACAGAAACCACCTCATCTGGTTGTGAACAAATACACGAGTGGAAAATTACAAGGTAATTTTAGAGAATCAATAAATTGAAAACACAAGTTGCGCTAACAATAATGATTGATATTTGGGGACGATCTCTGTCAATGTCGAAACCCACCGTGGAAACATCTGCGGGTTCTATCGAGGATGTAAAAAAAATAATTGAAGATGAAATCACTGAGACGTTGAATTTAGCAAGTGTTGACCCGAACGAAATAGTTGTATTTCAAGATCGCCAGGGTAAATTGAAATCCAGTAATATATCCGCGGATGACATTTTGATACGGCAGCGCGATGCCGTTGAAAACTCTATTGCGCTGTATTCCAGCGGCGGACGACTTAAACCAGGCGCACTTGTGTCTACGATCACCGACGCGATTGTCGTCCACGGCCGCGAGCAGTTTGATTTCATACGAGGTTATAATTCTTTGCGAGAAAATGTCGTTGTTAAATTCTTTTGAAGCCCGCCTGTGGTTGGCATGACTCTCGCTGAAATCAAAGACCTTCTGAATTTATTCTTTTTTAACACGGAGGCGGGGAGGATAATGATTGCCGCCCAAATCAAGGCAAATTATCTCGAGATTTACAATGGTGTTATTAAACTAAAAGAAAATTCTGAAAAGGTACAAAAATCAACTAACATCGTCGTTGATAAGTTTTTTGGAACTCCACTTGTGGCAGGGATGACTCTCACTGAAATTAAGCGCGCTATTGACGAACAAAAGCCCACCAGCGAAATTGTTAATAAGTTCTTTGAGGGTAGTAGCCTCCAAGATATCACGATGAAATTTTCTGACATCGACCGGTATTTTGACAACCAAGAACGACTCGGAATCACAGATCTTCTGGTTTCATTCTTTTTTTAGCAAGAGGGATAGTAGGATGATGCTTCCTACCGAGGTCCGTGTAGATTATCTCAATATTTGCAGGAGTGTTCTTAAACTAAAAGATCTCTATGAAGTTAAAAAAGCTATTGACGAACAAAAGCTCACCAGCGAAATTGTTAATAAGTTCATTGAGGGCAGTAAGCCCAAGATATCACGAAGAAATTTTCTAACATCGACCATCATATTAAAGAACAAGCACGGCTTAAAATCAACAACCTTTTTGCTTCATTCTTTTCTAACAAGGAGGAGAGGGGGAAAACAATAGATCCTACCAGAATCAGGGCAATATATCTCGACATTTACAAAGATCTCCTTGAACTAAAACAAAAATCTGAAAAGGTAAAGATTCCACATCTAGACATAGACGTTAAAAATATCGTCTATACAACCGAGCATGGAACCATGGATTGGATAAGAGACGTTGATACTACATTGTCCATCGGTATCTGGAAGAATGCGGAAACTGCGCTCGAGATTATACCCAAGCCAGAGTGGTTCGATGGTATCTACAGGCTAACGTGGATCTCTGTAGATCAATTTAATATGATCGCGGACGGTAAAACCTACCCTGGTGGCACCGCGACGTTAATTATGAAGGGTCGCGGACAAAACTTTAATGTCGTCGCGGTTGATAGCTCCACCGTTAGATCAAAAATAACTTGGTGTTTAGAATTTGTAGATGATTTTTCCGGCTAGCGCTACCATACCTAACGATGGCGAATAATTGAAAACATTAGCGGATTTAAAATAACAATGACATCGATGGATATCGCGTTGACAGAGTCAACGGTATCACAATCGCATCGATATCGATTCGACACCGTAAAAGAATTTTCTACAAACTTGAAGTTGATTTCCGAGCGCTATCGAGAAAAAATAAAAAAATTCCGCAGAAGAATTACCGCCATCGATGTAACCGTGTACTCGGTGTCCGGTGTGATGGCCAGTGCCGGGGTTATTTTGTCGACGGTGACCATGATGGCTCCGATTGCAGTTCCAATCGCTATCTCCGCGGCAACAACAATCGCGGCAGTCACCACCGCGATAACTAAAATGTTATCATTGTGTTCTCAGAAAAAAATCGCCGATTATACAGCTCGGTACCGGGTGGTATTTGACGCGTACTCGAAATTATCCGAATTGATCTCGCTGTCGATAGATAATACGTTCATATCCGATGTTGAATTTTCCGCGATGACCCAGTTGTATAACTCCCGGATGTTGAAATTGGAAATAGAAGACAGCGTTAATAATAATGTCACTCGAACTGATTCAACGAATCGCGGAGAATACCACTCCGATACGAACAAGCATGATATCAATAACATCAACAACCCCACAATTTAGTGTGAACTTCCCTTCTCCGATTCAAGAGCGTGAGATCGCGCTGGCAAAATTACGAGTATATCATTGCTGGCCTAATATCAGATCGGTTGCATTTGGCACTGGTGTTCTCGTATAAGAATAAACCCGATGGTACTTCAGCGTGGGAAACTGTTTCGTTACCAACTGGGTCGTACCAAATTGAGCAAATCGATGCTGAAATTCAGCGTAGAATAAAATCAATCACTGGAAAAGAATCAAGCACTGGAAAAGAATCAAGCATAGCTATTAAAGTTCATGAACCGACGCTCTCGTCGTCGATCGAAATAAACTCCCCTGAGTATGCCGTAGATATCTATAACAGCTCGTTAAGAACAGTGTTAGGATGGCCTGAAAAACCACCGGAACCGCCGACTTAACCACAGACGTACAATCATATCATGAAATCAATCCCGTATATCGAGATGATTTATCTGATATAAGAAAAGTAAAAATCGCCGATAGATTCATATTTACCAACAAAAACACGTTGCAATGGGATTTTATCATTAAAAGAATCGATGAGTCAACTGTTACTATTTCATTTACGCTAACTGACATCACTGGTTATTTTAATGAAATTAATCAATTACATGAAACACAACTAGAATAACTACGGCAAACAAAATCGCGAAAACACGTTGAAATATTAAATCAGCTTGTATCTGATATGGAATATATCAACGAACGAATTATTCAAACAATAATTAATGACAACAGCAACAATAAACAACGATTCCTAACCGTTACAATATCACAGAAGCCGATCTACATAATTTCAAGTTTCCCGGATATAACGCTGAGGAACTTAAAGAATCTGTTAGAATTGTTATCAAGGTATTACAAGTACAAGATTCAATTATCCTCAAATATAATAATAACCAGATGGCGGCGGTAGGCATATTGCCCCGCAGAATGTGAATATTTCGGCGGTGATTGAGCTCAATTTAGTATGTGATTCAATTGAAGGAAAATATCAAATTAATCTAGAGCAATCAAATCAAGCACAGCAAGGATATATTCTTTATTCGTTTGCACCAACAGCTCCTCCAGGATGGTTAATTACTGAGGATCCAACTAATTCTGTCTATATGCGATGCCATAATAATTCGCTGACGAGAATTAATTTCCGACTCACAGACCAGTCAAATAATTTGATTGATCTACAAGATGAGGTGTTAGCAATTAGTCTGTTTGTAAAGTCCTAAGGACTTCCATCATAAATGATTCCCGTGTTCGGACACGATATCGTATCGGACTTGATCAAATATTTGGTTAAACACCTTGACGGTCATAATACAAGGAAACTTAGTGAGTAGAGTGTTATGAGCGGTTGCGGACTTATACATAAGGGATTTATCTCCCTTGAATCGTTTCAGGTGTATACGAATTTTATTTTATGGCCATGTTTCTTTGACAGAGCTGTTTTAATTATGTTTTCTGCAACAAATCGTACTGAAGGCCTACAAATATCAAAATATCTACTGGCTTCATTTATTGACTGAAATCTTTTCTCCTCGTTGGTTTCTGTATCAAATGATTTGAAATGTTTTGCCTTTTTTGCGTGTTTGCCGGTTCCACCAAATTTTGTATTTTCACTTTGAGTAACAAGTCGTAAGTTATCCAATTTGTTATTTTGAGGGAATCCATCAACGTGATCAATCACAAATCCGTCTTCGATTAATCCGTAAAATGCTTGATAGATGACTCTGTGACAGAGATATTTCTTCTTCCCAGCTGCAAACATAAAAAATCCCATATTATTCAGAGATCCAACAGGTTTCTTTAGTCTGCAATTTCTAACAACACCATCATAATTAACAAGCACTTAATGGGGTCTAATAATTGTGATTTTCCCCTAACGCCCACCCCACATCGGAGGCATGGGAAAGGGCCAAAACTTCCCCGCCGAACGCTTTGTAAATGATACCCACAGAATTCTCCTCTACATGATTTATTACACGGGGTCGCTGATCCAATCAGAAGCCACTTGCAGTGATTCATTATACTATATTTTTCTATTTAAATACTTGTTTTAATTATATGACCGAGGAATTCGAGAGATTATCAGCAATTAAGCCTTTCAAAAATGTTAAATTCAATCTCGATAGAACCCTAAAAAATGTGCCAAAACGGGCAATAACGGATAGAGCCCTGATAAATAAAATACGCGATTGTATTAATGAATTCAAGCACGACGGTGCATCTCATAGCTGGTCAACATTTCGAATTGATGGCGTTGTTGATGCCACCATGAACGACAGCAACGCAGCTACGATAATATCAAAACTTGGCAACAAAAAGTATTTTTCTAGAGTGAAATTCATTATCCGTGTAGAATCAGTCGGTTGGATTATACGAGACAAATTTGAACCGATTCTCAAAGGCAAGAAAATAGTCGTTGTTAGCCGTGATTCTAAGCCGGGTCTCTTAACTGGAATTGACAAACAATACTATGAACGAGCATACCCTGAAACAGCAGTTGTGTATGGGATATATCCGTTGAATGAAAAACCCGATATAGGAAAACTAAATCCAATGAAATACTCGTCGCCGGCGACTTCATCGGTGGCTTTGCCACTCAATTGTGTAGCAGAACGAATAATAGAACACTTCAAAAATGCGTTGCTTGGAAATAAATTGACCGATCTAAGACGCAAAAAAATTAATGAATGGGAGTTGTCAGTGGAAGAGCGCGGGGCAACTTAACGATATAGCAAAATTGGAAACGTCGCTGAGATTTCCAATAACCGTTACAACGATAACCGGAGAAGTTTTATACGAATCAAAATATAAATCAAAGGGAGCTCCAATCAAAATTATTGATCATAACGAACACGCATGGACGTCCGCGGTCACAATATTTCCACGAAACAGAACAATAAAGTATATACCTGACGAATTCTTGGGAGAAGATTTCTCCAGGGATGGTTTTCTCGTTGAAGAGAAACTATTCGATACTATTGCGAACTTGAGTAAAAACGACCCAGTATCGGTGTGGTTACTTCACAGCACTGAAAACGACACGGATACGTTTGATGAGTTTGTAAGACCAAACGGTGAATTATACCACACTGAAGCATTTCACAATAAAATGAAACAAAACAGCTAGTGGGTTTTTAATGGTGTGTGGCGAAGACATAAATAATGAAATTATCAACGACGAACAATTATTGACAAACTGTTTTACAATCCAGTCGGTTGCAGCTCATTTTGATAGAATCAAAAACGCATGGAAACCAACACGCGTAGAATTCTTGCCAGACGTTGAGGCTAGTTGTTTAGAATTCAATCATGGCGAATTATCGAATAACAAATACGACAGTGATAATATCATTTCAGTTGATATGGTTGCTTGTTATCCAGCGAGTTTTCTTGGTTATGGAGAGTGTACTGAGTATTTTAAACGATTAGGACACCCCGTACATGAAATGACTCGTGTTGCAATTAATGGGCCGCTGCCTGATTTTGATTTAACTTGATTCGCTCGTATAGTATCATTTTGAGTTCGCAGCAGGACTTCATCGCGCTTGTTATATTTGGATTGGTAGACACATGTCTGAAAAGAAGTGGCTGCCAATAGCGCTATTACGATTCATGATTGATACAAAAATGTTAATTTCGCTGACGGTCAGTAAAGCAATTATATCATATCGGAAACAAACCAATGGCTGGCTACCAGAACCAGAAAGTCTTGATAGTATAATTGACGAATCCAGAAAACATATTGATGCCGACGAAAAATATATCATTGAGTGGTCCAAACGGGTATTTAATCAACGAAACATCGAAGCAAAATATCTCGGTAGAAGAATAATCGGAAAATTCACTCAAGGAGGGAACAAATGTGACTACAAAATATATTCTTCACGGTTGACTATAGATAACACCGAATATGACTTTGTAATTGCAGATGCAGTTTCTAAAAACATATATGTCGGTCGTAAGGATGCTTTCTTGTCCGATCGAACAAAATTGGGTACAATTGTTACTTACAGTGACGGTTACAGTTCTCCGTATACACATTTGAGGTCGTCTATGCTGGGTTATGCTTGTATCAATTTATTTTCAATGATAAATAGATTTCCTGACACTGCGGTTAGAGTTGCCTTTGATTCATTTTACATTAACAGCAAGTACAGTTGCGCAGTTGCTGAGTTCACTAATTCGGATGAAAGTTGGGGATCATGGAGAATTAAAAAAGAAATGCTGCGTGATTATTCTGAATCAGCAGACGTTGAAATTAAAAGTAATTACTTACACGGTGATAATTTATCAGAACGTTCTAATGCACCGCCGATATCCGATCCAATTTGTAGATATAAAACAGTTTATTTAAACGGCTGGTGCGGGTCAGGAAAAACGACTCGGGCGATTGAATTATATCGTGGGAAAAATATGATTGTGCTGACACCAACTCATAGATTAACGCGAGAGATAAAACAACGAAACGTTGAAGCTTACACTTATCACAGTTTTTTTCGATACAACAGCGACAAATGGACCCCTGAACGAATGGGTGAAAAATTCATTCCCGCGGTAATTATTAGGGATGAGATATGTACGGTTTCGTTAGACGTATTAAAAATGTTTCTTGATTGGTTGCTGCAAAAGAATACAACGGTAATAATGTGTGGAGATCATGGCCAACCACCACCATTTGTCGGCGAGGGTCCACATGATTGGTTAAAAGGGTTTGTTGACTATTATGAAGAAATCGATACTGACTATATGGCACTTGATGAAAAATTACGCGAGGTCAAGAAATTAATTAGATTACAACCGGATAAAATTCAATGTGAAATGATTCGTGAAATAATTCCTGAAACTCCCATGGAGGAATTTTGGGAAGCATGGAGACCAAACGATTTTGTAGTGGCAAGTAGAAAGATAGTCAGAGACACACTTCAAAAAAAGTTGTTTAAGATTCACAAAGAAAAATTCCCAACGAGCCCAGTGCCGCTGTGTTATAGACCCTATGATACACGGCGACAGAATATTGAAGTTGAAATTCCAGGACAAAACGAAAGACAAACACTAGTGTTAAATGATATTGTGCTGGTTAATATCAGTGTTGTCGAAGACGCATTGCGTGCTGATAAATCGCCATGGACACTGGGTTATGTAACAACAATACATTCCTCGCAGGGATTAACCATCACGGATACAATTGTTTGGATAGTTGATAATCGCATAGAGTGGTCGAATTTAGTCTATCATGCAGTATTCAGAGTACGGCAAATAAATCAACTTCGAAGAATTGTTTTCGATGATGACACCACAATGGATGATATTGATGTTAGCATCATTATTAAAAAAACTCTCCGGTTACAAACAACAAGACAAAAAAAAACGAGAATTTGACATTGATGCTGAATTATTAATCACTTTGAAGCAACAACAGAATAATCACTGCGCGAGTTGCAATTGTATAATGCGTTGGCGTTATTCGGATAAAGATCCTCGCCAATTTACCGTAGACAGAAAAAATAACAGTCTCGGTCATGTCAGAAACAATGTAATGTTGACTTATCTTGAGTGCAACAGACACAACGCCGCTAGATAAGACCATTCGGTGGCATTTGAGTATCGTCAGGAATCACTTGGAGTTATTCGCGTGTAAACCCCGCTGAGGGGCAGTTGAATCCAATTTATAGATTGGAGGTCTACCAGTTGATCGTGTTATAGTAGATATGCTATGCGTAGTGACACTCCAAATAGGATCAGTAGCCCTTTTTTTACCACCTTCGAGTTCTCCTGGTTCATATAAATATCTCACGGTGACCTTGCTGAGAATTGGCTGAGAAACGCTCTCCCGCTGTGTTTGTGGTATATATTTGTTTTTATTTGTTTTGTTAGGTTTCATATTGATTGCTCTGGTAATCTCGTTATTTAGCGCTGCAACTACACCTGGTAACCTTTTGACCCATTCACGGGATCGCTTTTCTTGGATGAATTATTTTGCGTATTGATATCCAAAAAACTGCTCAGCAAGAGTCCGATTAAATCGTTCTACAATTGCCTGATCGCAATGTAGTGCAGTATGCCCCGTCTGATGGTGACATTGTGATGTTTTATTGTAGATGCAACCACACCCTGAAATTCCTTGCCAGGATCAACTTGTAACAGATTTGGCCAACGTAGTGGGCCTCGTCGATAAATCTTTTCAAATGCAGAAGCAGCTTCAGGTGACGATTTTGTTTATAGCGGTTCCGCTTGTTTGTATCGACTCGCAACATCAACTACGGTTAGCGCGTATTTGTAACCGTTGTCATGTGGTAAAAACAATAAATCAGCTTAATGGACTTCATTGGGTCCGGTAACATCAAAATGCGAGAAATTGATTTGTTTAGGACGCGGTAGATAAATTTGCTATATAGCCTGTTTGGCTAACCGATTAGCCGCAGTGGCCTTTTTCACTTTTGCGGCGTTGGCAAGTTTATTGATTGCATCGTTACCCCTCCAGTATCCTTTTGGAGAATAATAAATAGATTCCATATTATTAATTACCAGCGCCCATCATCAATTTGCCTTTCATAGATGAATTTACCAACCACGAAGCCAATTTTTCTTTGAAAGATTTCTCAGAAATAGCATTTAACGCATGAATTAATTACACATCCGCGAGATGCCTGTGTTGCAAATAGCTGCTTTTATATGCAACATCATGAGCATGTCGCGCCTTATCAATGGCGTTAATCGGTTCGTCACCACGTCGGGGCTGATTTTGATCATCAAATCTGATATCTAATCGTGTTACGGGGCCACAGTAGCTATATCCTGAAAGGTGCTTTTCTCCTGGATACTTTACCCACGGCGTTCCAGGGAGATTTACTAATTTGCCTGCGATATCACCTTCCTCGTTTTTTCTAAAAACATCTTCGGATTTCATAGAAACAAATCTAAACTTTTTTTATACCACATGTTGCACATCTACCAGTAAGTGCAGATCTGTTATTACTAGTTGTAATCGTCGTCACATCATTTGTGCTAGTACGCGTTTTACACTTCACACAATATAGATCCATAATTATGTATAGAGATATGAATATAATTGATTTTTCAGCGACTAAAGCATGAGATCCAGTTAAGCATCATGCAGCGCTACCAAACACAATTATAATCGGGCCATCTGGATCCGGCAAATCGCAATTGTTGCTCAATTTAATAATGAGATGGATGAAGTGGGATAAGTTATATTTAGTTGCTCCTAGCGTAGATGATCAGCGATGCTACGAAGTGTTAAAGAATTTTAACGAGAATGCATCAGAAATTAAAGGTGAGAACGTCGTTGATTTTATAACTGATATTGACGAGGCAACATCCGTGGATGACCTTGATGGGAGCATTAACAATTTAGTCGTATACGACGATGTGATGTTAGAAAATCAAAAAAACCCAGCTAGAATATTTTCCCGAGGCAGGCATAAAAACACCGACGTGATATATGTCACTCAACGCAACACTCAGATTCTAAAAGCGATCAGAGACAACTGTAATATTCTTGCTGTATTCAACGGCGTTGATACACATACGCTACGAAATATTTGGCAGACATGGTGCTCTGATATGGACTTCAACCAATTTCGAAATTTCTTTAATCATGCTCAGTCGGTTCCACACGGATTTATAACAATAAATTTACATGATCCTCGGACACGATATCTTTACGGACTTGATCAAATATTTGGTTGAAATCGTAAAACCCCTCGTGAAAAATATTTTATTATTTTTGTTAACCTGTAGCAGCAGAGGGGGCGAATCGGATAACATAGTTGCGACCCGGATGATTGAAAAATCGCAGTCTCCGTTTGCTAAATGGAGACTTATATTTTTTTGGTTAAAATATGAGATTCGCAGGAAGGCTCTATTTTTCGTTTTGAGGCTTCAATCAATTTTGTCGGAAAAAGTTGTCCGATTCGCAAACTCTGCTGCTGTTTGATTATTCAGTTTGGAATGAACTTTGTGTATATAATCCCTAACAATATGTGTTTCACTATTCAGTTTGGAATACTTGTGAGTATATAAACCCTAACATTATGTGTTTGATTATTCAGTTTGTAATAACTGTATGTGTAAGATCGCTAAAATTACGTGTTTGATTATTCAATTTGGAATGAAACTGTGCGTATGTAATACCTAACATTATGTGTTAGAGTATTGAGTTTGGAATGAACTGTGTGTATATAATACCTCACATTATGTGTTTTATTATCGAATTTGGAATGAACAGTGTGTATATCATACCTGACTTTATGTGTCTGATTACTGAGATTGGAATGAACTGTGTGTATAAGATCCCTAACATTATGTGTTTGATTTTTGAGTTTGGAATGAACTGTGTGTATATAATCCCAAACATTATGTGTTTGATTATTCAGTTTAGAAAGACTGAGTGTATATAAACCGTAGCAGTATGTGTTTGATTATTCAGTTTGGAAAAACTGTATATATATAATATTGCTACCAGTATGAGGTTGATTATTCAATTTGAATGAATCTGTGTGTATGTAGTACCTAACATTACGTGTTTGATTACTGAGTGTGGAATGAACTGACTGTATATAATCATAAACATTATGTGTTTGATTATTCAGTTTGGAATGAACTGTGTGTATAAGATCCGTAACATTTTGAGTTTGATTATTCAGTTTGGAATGAACTGTGTGCATAAGGTCACAAACATTATGTGTTTGATTATGCAGTTTGGAATAACTGTGTGTATAAGATCGCTAAAATTATCTGTTTGATTATTGAGTTTGGAATAACAGTGTGTATAAGATCAGAAACATTATGTGTTTGATTAATCAGTTTGGAATAACTGTGTATAAGATCCCTAACATTATGTGTTTGATAATTCAGTTTGGAATGAACTGTGTGTATATAATTTCTTACATTATGTGTTTGATTATTCAGTTTGGAATAACTATGTGTATAACATTGCTAACATTATTTGTTTGATTATTGAGTTTGGAATGAACTGTGTGTATATAATCCCTAACATTATGTGTTTGTTTATTCAGTTTGGAATAACTGTGTGTATATAAACCCTAACAGTATGTGTTTGATTATTCAGTTTGGAATGATCTGCGTGTATAGGATCCCTAACATTATGTGTTTGATTGTTTAATTCGGAATCAACTGTGTCTATATAATACCTCACATTAAGTGTTTGATTACTGAGTTTGGAATGAACTGTTTGTATATAATCATAAGATTATGTGTTTGATTATTGAGTTTGGAATGAACTGTGTGTATATAATCCCTAACATTATGTGTTTGATTATTGAGTTTGGAATGAACTGTGTGCATATAATCCCTAAGATTATGTGTTTGATTATTGAGTTTCTAATGAACTGTGTGTATATAATCCATAAGATTATGTATTTGATTATTGAGCTTGGTGTTTGATTATTCAGTTTGGAATAACTGTGTGTATAAGATCGGTAACATTATGTGTTTGATTATTCAGTTTGGAATGAACTGGATGTGTAAGATCCCTAACTTTACGTGTTTGATCATTGAGTTTAGAATGAACTGTGTGTATAAGATTACTAACATTATGTGTTTGAGTATTCAGTTTGGAAAACAGAGATATCGTACGTGTTCAATCCTCACTATAGCGAACACATTGTTTGATAGTGAAACGATAGATGTTTTTTCTATTAATTGGGGAGGGGTGAGGGGCGGACCTCCCTAACCAACAATGCAACTCATGACTATCGAACTTACGGTAGCGTGGGTTGGAGTTTTTCAACCTAATTGCAACCATGAATTCGATTTTCATGGTGTTGCATTGTTGGTTTGGTTTTGACACGCCCACCATCACATCACAAATTCCATCATCGTTTCATTGAATATAATCCATCCTTAATTAAGTTAATTAAGTATATGTTATTAATAAAATCTGCCGCAACACTCGAGTGGAGATTATACGGCATTGTACCGTCCATTAATTAAGTATATGTATGCCTAAAATCTGTCCATTAATTAAGTTAATTAAGTATATGTTATGCCTAAAATCTGCCGCAACACTCGAGAGGAGATATATACGGCATTGAACCGTCCGTTAATTAAGTTAATTAAGTATATGTTATGCCTAAAATCTGCCGAACACTCGAGTGGAGATATATACGGCATTGTACTGTCCATTAATTAAGTGTATAATTGTATGTCCAATATTGTATATAATTGTATATATAAAACAAAAAACGGGTCAAAAATGACCCCAAATATTTTTTAATAATTAAAGATAAATATATTATATAAATAATGGATATCAAAGATGTAAATGCTGTAATCGCTCAAATCTCAAATTTGAAAAATCGTGGAATAGTATTATCTGAAGATCTCGACTGCGACAGGATTACCTCGGAATATGAAGACATTGAGTATCAGTCTAGTAAGGGTCGTTATGTTTTACCTAAGATGTACAGGCTCGTGAAAAGAATTCAAAAGTCCATCAATGCTTGTTTGTACGGTAACGACATTAATGTATTTATAACGCTATTTAGCACAGTTGAAGCAATACGTCAAAAGCTCGGCCAAGAGTATCAAAAACGAACTGAAATTAGTTCTAAGGTTCGTGATCTTAGAAAAATATTAAACGAGGAAAAACCCGTATCCTAACCACATGGGCGTTAGTATAAAAAATAGACCTTCAGTAAATTCTCTACTGAAAATTTATTTTTTTAGCGTTTTTTGTAACACTTTACTTGTTACATAGGATTTTCTCCTGAAAGAATACTCAGCAGTTTGGGCTTGCTCATGTAGTTATGTGCGTACTGGATGATCTGGTTGTGGTAGCAATTAATCACCGCCACGCCTCCATTTTCACGTAGTTGTTGTTGTTGCCATGTCGTTAACAAAAATCGTTCATCGACGTTCTCAGATATTACAATTTTGAAACCCCCTGCGCTGTTATTTTTGAAACATTCGCGGATAGCGTCGTACAGTTTAACCCTGTCGGAGATGGATACGTTAGCTTGATAGTACATTATTTAATAGCTCAGTTTTTAATTGTGATAGTTTCACATTTGAAAACTCAGTTCATAAACAATATATGGTAGGTGAATCGCTTACAACTAGATTAGCCCGAGAGCGGCTATCAGCAATTAAAAAGTTTATACCGGTTCGAGACAGACTTCGCGAAAAACTTCAACAACGACAACAAGCGCAGACTGACTTTTCATGTGTCAAGTGAATAACTGTTTACAAGTGCGACTGATTTTTCTGTGTCAAGTGAATAACTGTTAACAAGTGCGACTAAAGATGTGAAAAAGTTAACTGAAGCAGCAATATACGGAGATATTCCTGAAAAACAACGATCAAAGAAGGCGCCGCTGCTTAATACGCTTGAAAAGATAGCAGCAGAGACTGAACAAACACGCGCAGGGATACAACAGCTATCCAGTGATATAAAAACCCAACGCGAAATTGAAGAACGCGAAGAAGAACAAGAAGGTGCAGCTGCAGGAAGAGACTATTCACCTGAAAGTATATTTACAGTCGCAGCATTAAATGAAATTAGAGGAAAACATACGGATTTCGAATTAGCTAATTTTGCTAGAGAAAATTTTCCAAAGAGTAAAAGAGAGAATTTTTAAGCGACGAGTTTAAAAGTTTTATAAAAAACAGAAGGGATTGGGCATCAAAAATATATTTAGCGAGACACGGCGGGGATGAAATCAGACCGTTGCAGCACCCTGGTTATGAAGCCTTTCTAGCTGCGGTTAAAGGCGGTCCACAGAGACCACGTTATACGGAGGACCCAGTCCCGGAGGAAATAGACATAAGAGCAGAGGCAGGTTCTAAGAAAACAAGCTGGAAAAGGATATTCGATTGGAGATCCTTTGGATTTCAACGCAGCCGTGACATGTCCTGGTAATATTCTCAGTGATATATCACGGTTAGAAGTACTTATGCGTGGAAAGAGAGCTGGAAACAACTCCGTTGAAATAATTAATGAATCAGCTGATATCTGTAGACGATTATTTGCCGGTGGTATCATGGACATTAATATATATCGAGAACTCATTATTGAATTAGTTGAAAATCACAGAGATGCCCATGGTTATGATGAAAATCCTATGGATTTTAGCGATTAAAATCAAAGATTTTCAATGGCGGCTACGCAATTCACTAATTGAAAAACTAATAGTTTTATAACAAGATGATTATACACTTCGACCATGATAAACTCGTAAGCGTCTACGTGGTGAACTCACGATTGCCTGTTTACCGCGCGTGGTACGGAGATGGTCTCGGCAGTACCATCGCGGGGTTATTTACAAGAATAGCCCCAAAAGTCGCGCCGCTAGCTAAACAATTATCAATGAAAGCCATTGATATTTTTCGTGATACGGGAATCAGCGCTGTTGGAAATCTTGCCGGAAAGGCATTTTCTGCTGCGAAAGATAAAATAATATCATTGGTGCGAAAGAAACCAACAGCGACGAAGTCAGTGGTGAAACCTCCAGTGCTGCCATCAACTACAGTGATGCCTGCAAAAATCAGCAAAGCAATAAATAGCGCAGTGGAAGAAAAACTAGCGTCGTTGGCTGCTTCGCTGACTCCGTCGCCATTGACGGCTTCGCCGGTAACAAATAACGCTATCATGAACGCGATAGCAGGAAGTGGGTTGAAACGAAAACGAAAACGACGATGATTACAAAGAGTTTCACAATTGAAAGCACTAAATAATAATAACAATAATTAAACGAACAGTTGATCCGGGGTTTGATATGGAAGCCCCAACGCGCAAAGATGATTCTGTCCGCGATTATCAATTTTATTCCTATCATGCAATACAACCCGACCTACGATCGCGGGTTGAACTTCAAGTCAATGATACAAGTAAATACTTTTTGCCGTGTGAAGCATTTATCGAAGTAGAAGGAGAACTTGTACAACGTACTGATACTCCTGCTGTACCAGCACAGTATCCAGATGGTGCCAAAGTCGGCTTAGTGAATAATGGTATCATGGCGCTATTTGAATCCGCGAGATATCTCATTGACGGAAGAGAAAAAGAATCAATAGAACGCGAGGTTGATGTTGCAACAACAATAATCGGACTAGCAAGATACTCCGATGATTATACAATGTATGCTGGTCCATCTATGATGTTTGCTAAGGATGCTTCTGATCATCCGGAACACTTTCAGTATTCTAGGGTAAAGGCAACACGAGATACCGCAGCTGATCCAGCACCACCCAGATATACTAGACCGGCCGCAGATTTTGATGTCATAAATACCACTCTTAATTACAATTTAGGATTTGCAACACGAGTAATGATATTGCAAGGGATGCGTCGACAATTTTCATGTGCGATTCCACTCCATCACATATTTGGATTCTGCAGAAATGTTAGAAAAGTCATCTATGGAGACAAACACACAATCGCGTTGTGCGAAGGGGTGATGACAATGACGCAATCTGGCGTGCTAATGGTGTTGCTGATGGTAAAGTTATTTTAACTAAATTGGTATTGTGGATGCCAGTAATGACCCCATCAATTACCACGGAAGAGCGGCTACTTTCATTTATGGAAACAGGTGGCAAATCATTGATAAGTTGGCTAACAACAACAACTGATGCCAAAGATGGTAGTATTGCTGATACATTAACATGGAACCTGGCATTAAAACAAGGCGTTTCAGCTCCACGTCATATATTTATAGCGCTGCAGAATTGGAATCAATTAGGCTCCCAAGAACATAGTCATATGATATTTGATCGATTAGGAGTCAAGGACGTTTCGCTGAGAATAAACGGACAACAAGAACCAACCGAGGATATACAACTTGATTACGACAACAACCATATAGCACGTGTGTATCATCGGATGCTGTCATATATGGGTCGTGATCAAAACGTTGATACTGGTTTGCAAATATCACAACTTGATTTTAAAAAACTCTATCCGATTTATTACTTTTCGCTGGAACATCTTGATTTAACAAGGCAATCCGTCGTCGACATATATTTTCGAGCTCGTATAGCCCCTGGTGGCGTTAATTATAGAGCAGTTGCTGTCATTCTTAGTGATAAATCAATGTTGTTAGAAGGGGTTGGCGGACGAATGAGAATTGTTGATGCACCAGTGGAAAATATGTAAACGATTCACAATTAGATCAATTGAAAGCATAAATGTGTTTTACAATAAAATGTCATATAGTGTTGTTAGTGTCAAGCTGACTGATGGTCAGGTCAAGAAATTGCGATCAAAATCCGCTAAAGAATGTGGAACAACAATAAGGTTGAAACCAGCGCAGATGTCTGGCGGTACACATAAAATATCATTGACGGATCGTCAAATAAAACATTTCAATGATGCAATGAAAAATAAGCGAGGGGTTCAAATTGTATTTTCAAAGGCTGCAATCGCCAACATGATAAAATCAGGTGGTATATTTCCATTGTTAGCCGCAATACCAGCATTGATTGCAGCGGCCGCCTCAGCGGTGGCGAAGGCTGCGGCGTTGGGAGCCGTTGGTACCGCGGCAGCAATGGCGTTGAAAAAGGCATCTGGGGGGTCCGTTCACGGATCTAGATACAAGAAAAAGAAGGGAAAACGTCTAAGACTACCAGGAACTCCATACTCATGGTACAGCGGGAAAGGCTTAAGAATACCAGGAACGGTTTATTAGTTGAAAGCCCAATTCTTCCCATGTCCAATTTTGATTTAATTGATGCTGCTAAAAAACAAGCGATAAAAACTTCATAGGGGTTTTTATGAAAGATCAGTTGCCGCGAAAACCTAAACGCGTTGAAACCGGTATCATCAATCTTGATAACAGTAACGGATCGGGAACTCACTGGGTTGGATACGCGATTGATCCACGTGGGATTGTCTATTTTGATTCATATGGGCTAGCCCCTCCGAGCGAGTTTATGCGGTATATAAATTCAAAGAATCAATCAATTCCGATTTTTTATTCCACGCTGCCAACACAACAATTAAATGATCCACCGATATGCGGCCGTGAAGTATTAAATGTCCTCGCGAAGATATAATCGTCACAGAAACCACCTCATCTGGTTGTAAATGAATACACGAGTGAGAAATTACAAGGTAATTTTAGAGAATCAATAAATTGAAAACATAAGTTGAGCTAACAATAATGATTGATATTTGGGGACGATCTCTGTCAATGTCGAAACCCACCGCGAAAACATATGCGGGTTCTATCGAGGATGTAAAAAAATAATTGAAGATGAAATCACTGAGACGTTGAATTTAGCAAGTGTTGACCCGAACAAAATAGTTGTATTTCAAGATCGCCAGGGTAAATTGAAATCCAGTAATATATCCGCGGATGACATTTTGATACGGCAGCGCGATGCCGCTGAAAACTCTATTGCGCTGTATTCCAGCGACGGACAACTTAAACCAGGCGCACTTGTGTCTACGATCACCGACGCGATTGCCGCCCACGGCCGCGAGCTGGATGATTATATACGAGTTTATAATACTTTTTGCAAAAATGTCGTACATAAATTCATTGGAAACACGCTTGTGGTTGGCATGACTCTCGTTTAAATCAAAGACCTTCTGAATTTATTCTTTTTTAACACGGAGAAGGGGAGGATGATGACAGCCACCGAAATCAAGGCAAATTATCTCGATATTTACACGGATATTTCGAAACTAATAGAAAATTTAGAAAAGGTACAAAAACTTACTAACGAAATTGTTAATAAGTTCTTTGAGGGTAGTAAACCCCAAGATATCACGACGAAATTTTCTGACATCGACCAGTATATAAAAGACAAAGAACGGCTTGGAATCAGAAACCTTCTGATTTCATTCTTTTTTAACGCGAAGGAGGGGAGGATAATGAGTCCTGGCGAAATCAAGGTGAATAATCTCTGTATTTACACAGATATTTCTAAACTAATAGAAAATCTTGAAAAGGTACGAAAACCCACTAACGACATCGTTGGTAAGTTCTTTGGAAACCCACTTGTGGCAGGTATGACTCTCGCTGAAATTAACGAGTTTATTGGCAAGCATACTCACAATGTCCACGCCGCTAATAATTTCTTTGGCATCCCGGCTACATCTACAATGACTCTCAAAGATATTAATATGTTTATGGTGAGACAAACAACACTTATTACCATCGTGGATAATTTATTGGGGAGAACACCCGTGTCTGGAACCACATCTGTGACAGGCCCGACCTTCGAGCAAGTTAAAAAAGCTATTGACGAACAAAAGCTCACCATCGATATTGTTAATAGGTTCTTTGAGGGCAGTAAAACCCAAGATATCACGACGAATTTTTCTAACATCGACCATCATATTAAAACCCAAGCACAGCGTAGAATCAACGACCTTCTGATTTCATTCTTTTCTAACAAGGAGGAAAACAATAGATCCTACCAGAATCATGGCGAATTATCTCGATATTTACAACGATATTTCTAGACTAAAAGAAAATTTGAAAAGGTAAAGATTCCACATCCAGACATAGGCGTTAAAAATATCGTGTATACGGTCGAGCATGGAACCATGGATTGGACAAGAGACGTTTATACTACATTGTCCATCGGTCCCTTGCGTGTCAGAGAGGGGTTCGATGATATCCTCGGGATAACGTGGTTCGATGGAATCTACAGGCTAACGTGGATCTCTGTAGATCAATTTAATATGATCTCGGACGGTAAAACCTACTCTGGTGGCACCGCGATGTTAATTTTGAATGGTCGCGGACAAGCCTTTAATGTCGTCGCGGTTGAAAGCTCCACCGTTAGATCAAAAATAACTTGGTGTTTAGAATTTGTAGATGATTTTTCCGGCTAAAGCTACCATACCTACGACATCCCAACCCATTAACGATGGCGAATAATTAAAAACACTAGCGGGTTTAAAATAACAATGGCATCGATGGAATCAATTGAACCGATAATAGTCCCAGAGGAATCACAATAGCATCGATATCGATATGATACCGTGAATGAGTTTTCCGCGAACTTGAAATCACTTTCTGAGCGCTATCGTGAAAAAATGAAAAAAAATTGACGCAGCGTAACAATCATCGACATCACCGTGTACTCGGTGTCCGGTGTGATGGCCAGCGCCGAGGTTGTTTTGTCGACGGTGACCATGATGGCTCCGATTGCAGTTCCAATCGCAATCTCCGCGTCAACAACAATTGCGGCAGTCGCAACCGCGATAACTAAAAGTTATCATCGTGTTCTCAGAAAAAACTCGCCGATTATACAGCTCGGTACCGGGTGGTATTTGACGCGTACTCGAAATTATCCGAATTGATCTCGCTGTCGATAGATAAATCGTTCATATCCGATGTTGAATTTTCCGCGATGACCCAGTTGTATAACTCCGCGATGTTGAATTGGAAATTGAAGACAGCGTTAATAATAATGTCACTCGAACTGCTTCAACGAATCGTGGAGAATACAACTCCGATACGAACAAGCATGATATCAATAACATCAACAACCCCACAATTTAGTGTGAACTTCCCTTCTCCGATTCCAGTGCGTGAGATCGCGCTGGCAAAATTACGAGGATATCATAGCTGACCTAATATCAGATCGGTTGCATTTGGCGGTCAGCAACCGAATAACGCACTGGTGTTCTCGTATAAGAATAAACCCGATGGTACTCCAGCGTGGGAAACTGTTTCGTTATCAACTGGGTCTTACCAAATTGAGCAAATCGATGCTGAAATTCAGCGTAGAATAAAATCAATCACTGGAAAAGAATCAAGCACTGGAAAAGAATCAAGCATAGCTATTAAAGTTCATGAACCGACGATCTCGTCGTCGATCGAAATAAACTCCCCTGAGTATGCCGTAGATATCTATAACAGCTCGTTAAGAGCAGTGTTAGGATGGCCTGAAAAACCACCCGGTACCGCCGACTTAACCACAGACGTACAATCATATCATGAAATCAATCCCGTATATCGAGATGATTTATCTGATATAAGACAAGTAAAAATTGCCGATAGATTCATATTTGCCAACAAAATCACGTTGAAATGGGATTTTATCATTAAAAGAACCGATGAGTCAACTGTTACTATTTCATTTACGCTAACTGACATCACTGGTTATTTTAATGAAATTAATCAATTACATGAAACACAACTAGAATAACTACGGCAAACAAAATCGCGAAAATACGTTGAAATATTAAATCAGCTTGTATCTGATATGGAATATATCAACGAACGAATTATTCAAACAATAATTAATGACAACAGCAACAATAAACAACGATTCCTAACCGGTTGCAATATCACAGAAGCCGATCTACATAATTTCAAGTTTCCCGGATATAACGCTGAGGAACTAAAAGAATCTGTTAGAAATGTTATCAAGGTATTACAAGTAAAGATTCAATTATCCTCAAATATAATAATGACCAGATGGCGGCGGTATATTGCCCCGCACAATGTGAATATTTCAGCGGTGATTGCGCTCAATTTAGTATGTGATTCAATTGAAGGAAGCTATCAAATTAATCTAGGGCAATCAAATCAAGCACAGCAAGGATATATTCTTTATTCGTTTGCACCAACAGCTCCTCCAGGATTCCTAATTACTGAAAACCCAATTAATCCTGTCTATATGAGATGCCATAGTAATTCGATGACGAGAACTAATTTCCGACACACTGACCAGTCAAATAATTTAATTGATCTACAAGAGGAGGTGTTAGCGATTAGTCTGTTTGTGAGATATTAAGGACTTGATCAAATATTCGGTTAACCCATAGCCGCAGAGGGGGCGATGACAATATCGTTGCGACGTGTTATGGTTAAGAAACGAAAACGCGAATAGAGTATCACCCACGCAAACTCATGTTTTAAGCAAGAAATCAATAAGTCTCCGTTTACCAAATGGAGACTTTCTTTTTTTTTGGTTAAAACATGAGATTTCATAGGAAGGCTCTATTTTATGTTTTGAGGGCTCAAGCAATTTTGTCGGAAAAGTTTCTAGGATTCTCCCCCTCTGCTGCTCTATTTGTATTAGATCGCAAACATTATGTGTTTGATTATTGAGTTTAGAATGAACTGTGTGTATAAGATCCCTAATATTATGTATTTGATTATTGAGTTTGGAATGAACTGTGTGTATATAATCCCTAACATTATGTGTTTAATTATTCAGTTTGGAATAGTTGTGTGTATATAAACCCTAAGAGTATGTGTTTGATTATTTAGTTTGGAAAAACTGTATATATAATATAGATAACATAATCTGTTTGATTATTCAATTTTGAACGAAACTGTGTGTATGTAATACCTAACATTATGTGTTTGATTATTGACTTTGGAATGAAATGTGTGTATATAATCCCAAACATTATGTGATTGATTATTCAGTTTGGAATTAACTGTGTGTATATAATCATTAAGATTATGTGTTTGATTATTCAGTTTGGAATGAACTGTGTGTATATAATATGTAACAATATGTGTTTCATTATTCAGTTTGGAATACTTGTGTGTATATAAACCCTAACATTATGTGTTTTATTATTCAGTTTGTAATAAATGTATGTATAAGATCGCTAACATTACGTGTTTAATTATTCAATTTGGAATGAAACTGTGTGTATGTAATACCTATTATTATGTGTTTGATTATTGAGTTTGGAATGAACTGTGTTTATGTAATACCAAACATTATGTGTTTGATTATTCAGTTTGGAATAACTGTGTGTTTACAAACCCTAACTTTATGTGTTTGATCATTCAGTTTGGAAAAACTGTATATATAATATAGATAACAATATTAGTTTGATTATTCAATTTTGAATGAAACTGTATGTATCTAACACCTAACATTATGTGTTTGATTATTGAGTTTGCAATGAACTGTGTGTATATAATGCCAAACATTATGTGTTTGATTATTCAGTTTGGAATTAACTGTGTGTAAATAATCCCTAACAATATGTGTTTCATTATTCAGTGTGGAATACTTGTGTGTATATAAACCCGAACATTATGTGTTTGATTATTCAAGTTGTAATAACTGTATGTATAAAATCGCTTACATTATGTGTTTGATAAGTCAATATTGAATGAAACTATGTGTATGTAATACCATACATTATGTGTTTGATTCTTGAGTTTGTAATGAACTGTGTGTTTGTAATACCAAAAATTATTTGTTTGACTCTTGCGTTTGGAATGAACTGTGTGTTTATAATACTTAAAATTATGCGTTTGATTATTGAGTTTAGAATGAACTGTGTGTATATAATCCCTAACTTTATGTGTTTGATTATTCAGATTAGAAAGACTTTGTGTATATAAAACCTAAAAGTATGTGTTTGATTATTCAGTTTGGAAGAACTGTATATATAATATAGCTACCATTATGTGTTTGATTATTCAATTTTGAATGAATCTGTGTGTATGTAATACCCAACATTATGTGTTTGATTATTTGAGTTTGGAATGAAATGTGTGTATATAATCCCAAACATTATGTGATTGATTATTCAGTTTGGAATTAACTGTGTGTATATAATCATTAAGATTATGTGTTTGATTATTCAGTTTGGAATGAACTGTCTGTATATAATATGTAACAATATGTGTTTCATTATTCAGTTTGGAATACTTGTGTGTATATAAACCCTAACATTATGTGTTTGAATATTCAGTTTGTAATAACTGTATGTATAAGATCGCTAACATTATGTGTTTAATTATTCAATTTCGAATGAAACTGTGTGTATGTAATACCTATTAATTATTATGTGTTTGATTATTGAGTTTGGAATGAACTGTGTATATGTAATACCAAACATTATGCGTTTGATTATTGAGTTTGGTATGAACAGTGTGTATATAATCCCTAACATTATGTGTTTGATTATTCAGTTTGGAATAACTGTGTGTTTACAAACCCTAACTTTATGTGTTTGATCATTCAGTTTGGAAAAACTGTATATACAATATAGATAACAATATTAGTTTGATTATTCAAGTTTGAATGAAACTGTGTGTATCTAACACCTAACATTATGTGTTTGATTATTGAGTTTGCAATGAACTGTGTGTATATAATGCCAAACATTATATGTTTGATTATTCAGTTTGGAATTAACAGTGTGTATATAATCCCTAACAATATGTGTTTCATTATTCAGTGTGGAATACTTGTGTGTATATAAACCCTAACATTATGTGTTTGATTATTCAGTTTGTAATAACTGTATGTATAAGATCGCTTACATTCTGTGTTTGATTAGTCAATATTGAATGAAACTTTGTGGATGTAATACCATACATTATGTGTTTGATTCTTGAGTTTGTAATGAACTGTGTGTTTGTAATTCCAAAAATTATTTGTTTGACTCTTGCGTTTGGAATGAACTGTGTGTTTATAATACTTAAAATTATGCGCTTGATTATTGAGTTTGGAATGAACTGTGTGTATATAATCCCTAACTTTATGTGTTTGATTATTCAGTTTAGAAAGACTTTGTGTATATAAAACCTAACAGTATGTGTTTGATTATTCAGTTTGGAAGAACTGTATATATAATATAGCTACCATTATGTGTTTCATTATTCAATTTTGAATGAATCTGTGTGTATGTAATACCTAACATTATGTGTTCGATTACTGAGTTTTGGAATGAACTGTATGTATATAATCCCAAACATTATGTATTTGATTATTCAGTTTGGAATGAACTGTGTGGATAAGATCCCTAACATTATGTGTTTGATTATTCAGTTTGGAATGAACTGTGTGCATAAGATCCCTAACATTATGTGTTTGATTATTCAGTTTCGAATGAATTGTGTGTATAAGATCCCTAACATTATGTGTTTGATTAATGAGTTTAGAATGAACTTTTTGTATAAGATCACTACAATTATGTGTTTGATTATTCAGTTTGGACAAACTGTGTGTATAAGATCACTAACATTATGTGTTTGATTATTTAGTTTGGAATAACTGTGTGTATAAAATCCCTAACGTTATGTTTTTGATTATTCAGTTTGGAATAACTGTGTATAAGATCCCTAACACTATGTGTTTGATTATTGAGTTTATAATAAACTGTGTGTAGATCATACCTAACATAATGTGTTTGATTATTCAGTTTCGAATGAACAGTGTGTGTTAGTTCTCTAGCATTATGTGTTTGACTATTGAGTTTCGAATGAACTGGGTGTATATGATCCCTAATATTTTGTGTTTGATTATTGAGTTTAGAATGAACTGTGTGTATAAGATCCCTAATACTTGATGTTTGATTATTTTGTTTAGAATAACTGTGTGTATAAGTTCCCTAACATTATGTGTTTGATTATTGAGTTTAGAATGAACTGAGTTTATAAGACCCCTAACAGTATGTGTTTGATTATTTAGTTTGGAACAACTGTGTGTATATAAACCCTAAGAGTATGTGTTTGATTATTCAGCTTGGAATGAACTGTGTATATAAGATCCCTAGCAATATGTGTTTCATTATTGAGTTTAGAATGAAGTTTGTGTATAAGATCACTAACATTATGTGTTTGATTATTCAGTTTGGAATAACTGTGTGCATAAGATCGCTAAGATTATGTGTTTGATAATTCAGTCTTAAATAACTGTGTGTATATAATTCCTAACATTATGTGTTCGACTATTCAGTTTGGAATAATTATTTATATAAAATCGCTAACATTATGTGATTGATTATTGGGTATGGAATGAACTGTGTGTGTATAATACCTAAGATTATGTGTTTGATTATTGACTTTGGAATTAACTGGGTGTATAAGATCCCTAACATTATGTGTTTGATTGTGGAATTCAGAATGAACTGTGTGTATATAATACCTGACATAATGTGTTTGATTACTGAGTTTAGATTGAATTGTGTGTATATGATCACTAACATTATGTGTGTGATAATTCAGTTTGGATTAACTGTGTGTATAAGATCGCTAACATTATGTGTTTCATTATTCAGTTTGGAATAACTGTGTGTATAAGATCACTGACATAATGTGTTTGATTATTGAGTTTAGAATGAACTGTGTGTATAATATCACTAACATTATGTGTTTGATTTTTCAGTTTGGAATAACTGTGTGTATAAGATCGCTAACATTGTGTTTGATTATTCAGTTTGGAATAAATGTGTGTATAAGATCGCAAACATAATGTGTTTGATTATTCAATTTGGAATGACTCTATGTGTATGTAATACCTCTCATTATGTGCTTGATTATTCAGCTTGGAATGAACCGTGTGTATAATATTCCTAAGATTATGTGTTTGATTATTTAGTTTGGAATGAACTGTATTTATATTATCCCTAAGATTATTTTTTTGATTATTGAGTTTGGAATGAACTGTGTGAATATATCCCGAAGATTATGTGTTTGGTTTTTGAGTTTGGAATGAACTGTGTGTATATAATAGGTGACATTATGTGTTTGATTATTCAGTTTGGAATAACTGTGTGTATAAGATCGCTAACATTATGTGTTTGATTATTGTGTTTGGACTGAACTTTTGTATATGATACCTAACATTATGTGTTTGATAATTCAGCTTGTAATGAACTGTGTGTATAAGATCCCTAACATTATGTGTTTGATTATTCAGTTTGGACTAACTATGTGTATATAATTCCTAACAATATGTGTTTGATTATTCAGTTTGGAATACCTATGTTTATAAGATCGTTAACATTATGTGTTTGATTATTGAGTTTGGAAATAACTGTGTGTATACAATACCTAACATTATGTGTTTGATTATTGAGTTTGGAATGAACTGTGTGTGTAAGATCCCTAATATTATATGTTTGATGTTTGAATTTGGATCGAACTGTGTGTATATAATCCCTAACATTATGTGTTTGATTATTCAGTGTGGAAAAACTGTATGTATAATATAGATAACATTATCTGTTTGATTATTCAATTTTGAATGAACCTGTGTTTATGTAGTACCTAACATTATGTGTTTGATTATTTAGTTTGGAATAAACTGTGTGTATTAGATCCCTAACATTATGTGTTTGATTATTCAGCTTGGAATGAACTGTGTGTATAAGATCCCTAGTATTATGTGTTTGATTATTGAGTTTAGAGTGAACTTTGTGTATATGATCACTAACATTATGTGTTTAATTATTCAGTTTGGAATAACTGTGTGTATAAGATCGCTAACATTATGTGTTTGATTATTGAGCTTCTAAAAACTGTTTGAATAAGATCACAAACATTATGTGTTTGATAATTCAGTATGGAATACCTGTGTGTATATAATTGCTAACATTGTGTGTTTGATTATTCAGTTTGGAATAACTGTGTGTATATGATCACTGACATTATGTGTTTGATTATTGAGTTTAGAATGAACTGTGTGTATAATATCACTAATATTATGTGTTTGATTATTCAGTTTGGAATAACTGTGTGTATAAGATCGCTAACATTGTGTTTGATTATTCAGTTTGGAATAAATGTGTGTATAAGATCGCTAAGATTATGTATTTGATTATTCAATTTGGAATAAAGGTGTGTATAACATCGCTAACATTGTGTTTGATTATTCAGTTTGGAATAAATGTGTGTATAAGATCCCTAAGATTATTTGTTTGGTTATTGATTTTCGAATGAACTGTGTGTATAAGATCCCTAACATTATGTGTTTGATTATTGAGTTTAGAATGAACTTTGTGTATAAGAACACTAAAAATATGTGTTTGATTATTGAGTTTAGAATGAACTTTGTGTATAAGATCGCTAACATTATGTGTTTGATTATTCAGTTTGGAAACAACTGTGTGTATAAGATCACTAACATTATGTGATTGATTATTGAATTTAGAATTAACTTTGTGTAAAAGATCACAAACATTATGTGTTTGATTATTCAGTTTGGAATAACTGTGGTTATAAGATCATTAGCAATATATGTTTGATGATTGAGTTAGGACTGAAATTTTGTATAAGATCAATAACATTATGTGTTTGATTATTCAGTTTGGAATAACCGTGTGTATAAGATCCCTAACTTTATGTGTTTGATTACTGAGTTTGGAATGAACAGTGTATATATAATCCCTAAGATTTTGTGTTTGATTATTGAGATTAGAATGAACTGTGTGTATATAATCCATAATATTATCAGTTTGATTATTAAGATTGGAATGAACTGTGTGTATATAATACCTAACATTATGTGTTTGTTTATTGAATTTGGAATAACTGTGTGTATAAGATCGCTTACATTTTGTGTTTGATTTTTGAGTTTGGACTGAACTTTTGTATATGATACATAACATTATGTGTTTTATTATTCTGTTTGGAATGAACTGTGTGTATTAGATCCCTAACTTTATTTGTTTGATTATTCAGTTCGGAATAACTGTGTGTATGAGATCGCTAACATTATGTGTTTGATTATTTAGTTTGGAATAACTGTGTGTATAAGATCACTAACATTATGTGTTTGATTATTGAGCTTAGATTGAACTGTGTGTATAATTTCACTAATATTATGTGTTTGATTACTCAGTTTGGAATAACTGTGTGTATAAGATCGCTATCATTATGTGTTTGATTATCCAAACTGTAATGAAAATATGTGTCTATAATACCTAACATTAGTGTTTGATTATTCAGTTTGGAATGAACTGTGTGTATAAGATGCCTAACATTATGTGTTTGATTACTGAGTTTAGAATGAACTTTGTGTATAAGAACACTAAAAATATGTATTTGATTATTGAGTTTAGAATGAGCTTTGTGTATAAGATCGCTAACATTATGTGTTTGATTATTCAGTTTGGAAAAAACTGTGTGTATAAGATCACTAACATTATGATTGATTATTGAATTTAGAATGAACTTTGTGTAAAAGATCACAAACATTATGTGTTTGATTATTCATTTTGGAATAACTGTGTGTATATGATCATTAGCATTATATGTTTGATTTTTCAATTTCTAAGAACTGTGTGTATAAGATCGCTAACATTGTGCTTTTGATTATTGAGTTTGGAATGAACTGTTTGTATATAATTCCTAACATTATGTGTTTGATTTTTCAGTTTCGGATGAACTGTATGTATTACATCCCTAACATTATGGGTGTGATTATTCAGTTTGGAATGAACTGGGTATATAAGATCGCTAACATTATGTGTTTGATTATTGAGTTTATGAATGAACTGTGTGTCTAATATCACTAACATTATGTGTTTGATTTTTCAGTTTGGAATAACTGTGTGTGTAAGATCCCTAATATTATGTGTTTGATTATTGAGTTTGGAATGAACTTTGTGTATATAATCCCTAAGATTATTTGTTTGGTTATTCAGTTTGGAATTAAATTTGTGTATATAATCCCTAACATTATGTGTTTGATTATTCAGTTTGGAATAATTGTGTGTATAAGATCGCTAACATTATGTGTTTGATAATTAAGTTTGGAATGAACAGGGTGTATATCATGCCTATCATTATTTTTTTCATTATTCAGTTTCGAATGAACTGTGTGTATTAGATCCCTAACATTATCTGTTTGATTATTGAGTGTGGAAATAACTGGGTGTATAAGATTCCTAACATTATGTGTTTGATTATTGAGTTTACAATGAACTGTGTGTATAAGATCATTTACATAATGAGTATGATTATTCAGTTTGGAATAAATGTGTGTATAAGAGCATTAACATTATGTGTTTGATTATTGAGTTTAGAATGAACTGTGTGTACAATATCACTAACATTATGTGTTTGATTATTCAGTTTGGAATAACTGTGTATAAGATCGCTAACATTATGTGTTTGATTATTGAATTTGGAATGAACTGTGTGTATATGATACCGAACATTATGTATTTGATTATTCAGTTTGGAATGAACTGTGTATATAAGATCCCTAACATTATGTGTTTGAATATTGAATTTGGAATGATCTGTGAGTATTTAATCCATTACATTATGTGTTTGATTACTGAGATTGGTATGAACTGTGTGTAAAAGATTCCTAATAATATGTGTTAGATTATTGAATTGGGAATGAACTGTGTGTACGTAATACCTAACCTTATGTGTTTGATTATTGAGTTTGGAATGAACTGTGTGTATATAATACCTAACATTATGTGTTTCATTATTCGGTTTAGAACGAACTGGGTCTATAAGATCCCTAACATTATGTGTTTGATTGTTGAATTCGGAATGAATTGTGTGTCTATAATACCTGACATAAAGTGTTTGATTATTGAGTTTGGAATGAACTGTATGTATAAGATGCCTACTATTATATATTTGATTATTGAGTTTGGAATGAACTGTGTGTATATAATCCCTAAGAGTATGTGTTTGAATATTGAGTTTGGAATGAACTGTGTGTATATAATACCTAACATTATGTGTTTGATTATACATTTTGGAAGAACTGTGTGTATAAGATCACTAACATTATGTGTTTGATTATCGAGTGTAGAATGAACTGTGTGTATAAGATCACTAAGATTATGTGTTTGATTATTTATTTTGGAATAACTGTGTGTATACGATCGCTAACATTAAATGTTTGATTATTCAGTTTGGAAAAACTGTGTGTATAAGATCACTAACATTATGTGTTTGATTATTGAATTTAGAATGAACTGTGTGTAGAAGATCACTAACATTATGTGTTTGATTATTTAGTTTGGAATGAACTTTGTGTATATAATTCCAAACATTACTTGTTTGATTTTTCAGTTTCGAATGAAATGGGTGTCCTAATATTGTGTGTTTGATTATTGAGTTTGTAATGAACTGCGTATATAATCCCATAGATTATGTGTTTGAATATTCAGTTTGGAATTAACTGTGTGTATATAATCCCTAACATTATGTGTTTGATTATTCAGTTTGGAACAACTGTGTGTATATAAACACTAACATTATGATTTTGAATCTTCAGTTTGGAATAACTGTATATATAAGATCGCTAACATTATGTGTTTGATTTTTTAATTTTGGAATGAAACTGTGTGTATGTAATACCGAGCATTATGTGCTTGATTATTGAGTTTTGAATGAACTGTGTGTATATAATCCCTAACATTATGTGTTTGTTTATTGAGTTTGGAATGAACTGTGTATATATAATATTTAACATTATGTGTTTGATTATTCAGCTTGGAATAACTGTCTGTTTAAGAACGCTAACATTTTTTGTTTGATTATTCAAGTTGGAATCACTGTTTTTATATGATACAAAAGATTATGTGCTTGAATATAGAGTTTGGAAGGAACTGTGTGTATATAATACCTAACATTATCTGTTTGATTATTCAGTTTCAAATAACTGTGTGTATAAGATCTCAAACATTATGTGTTTGATTATTCAGTTTGGAATAAATATATGTATAGGATCGTTAACATTTTTGTGTTTGATTATTCAATTTGGAACGAAACTGTGTGTATGTAATACCAAACATTAAGTGTTTGAGTATTGAGTTTTTGAATGAACTTTGTGTATATAATCTATAACATTATGTGTTTGATTATTCAGTCTGGAATAACTGTGTTTATAAGATCGATAACATTATCTGTTTGATTATTGAGTTTCGAATGAACTGTGTATATATGATACCTAACATTATGTGTTTGATTATTCAGTTTGGAATGAACTGTGTGTATAAGATCCCTAACATTAGGTGTTTGATTATACAGTTTGGAGTGAACTGGGTGTATAAGATCACTCACATTATGTGTTTGATTATTGAGTTTAGAATGAACTGTGTGTATAAGATCATTAACATTATGTGTTTGATAATTCACTTTGGAATAACTGTGTGTATATAAACCATGACAGTATGTGTTCGATTATTCAATTTGGAATGAACTGTGTGTATAAGATCCCTAACATTATGTTTTGATTATTGAGTTTAGAATGAACATTTTGTATAAGATCATTAACATTTTGTGTTTGATCACTCAGTTTGGAACAACTGTGTGTATTAGTAAGCTAACATTATATGTTGTATTATTCAGTTTGGAATAACTGTGTGTATTAGTAACATTTTGTGTTTGATTATCGAGTTTAGCATGAACTGTTTGTATAATATCACTAACATTATGTGTTTGATTATCCAGTTTGGATTAACTGTGTGTATAAGATCACTAACATTATGTGTTTGATTATTCAGTTTGGACTAAATGTGTGTATTAGATCGCTAACATTTTGTGTTTGATTATTCAATTTGGAATGAAACTGTTTGAATGTAATACCTAACATTATGTGTTTAATTTTTGAGTTTACAATGCAATGTGTGTCTATAATACCTAACAATATGTGTTTGATTTTTCAGTTTGGAATTAACTGTGTGTATAAGATCCCTAACATTATGTGTTTGATTATTGAATTTGGAATGAACTGTGTGTACATAATACCTGACATTATGTTTTTGATTACTGAGTTTGGAATGAACTGTGTGTATAAGATCCCTAATATTATGTGTTTGATCATTGATTTTGGAATGAACTGTGTGTATATAATCCCATAGATTATGTGTTTGATTATTCAGTTTGGAATTAACTTTGTGCATATAATCCCTAACATTATGTGTTTGATTATTCAGTTTGGAATTAACTGTGTGTATATTATCCCTAACAATATGTGTTTGATTATTCAGTTTGGAATGACTGTGTGTATATAAACGGTAACATTATGTGTGAGGTTATTCAGTTTGGAATAACTATATGTATAAGATCGCTAACATTATGTTTTTGATTATTTAATTTGGAATGAAACTGTTTGTATGTAATACCTAGCATTATGTGTTTGATTATTGAGTTTGGAATGAACTGTGTTTATATAATCCCTAACATTATGTGTTTGTTTATTCAGCTTGGAATAACTGTCTGTTTAAGATCGCTAACATTACTTGTTTGATTATTCAGGTTGGAATAATTGTGTTTACATAATACCAAAGATTATGTGCTTGAATATTTAGTTTGGAATGAACTGTGTGTGGAATAATTGTGTGTATAAGATCGCTAACGTTATGTGTTTGATTATTCAGTTTGTAATAACTGTGTATAAGATCACTAACATTATGTGTTTGATAATTCAGTTTGGAATAACTGTGTGTATATAATTCCTAACATTAAGTGTTTTACTATTCAGTTTGGAAAAACTATGTGAATAAGATCGCTACCATTATGTGTTTGATTATTGAGTTTGGAAGGAACTATGTGTATATAATACCTAACATCATGTGTTTGATTATTCAGTTTCGAATGAACTGGGTGTATAAGATCCCTAACATTATGTGTTTGATTATTGCGTTTAGAATGAACTGTGAGTATAATATCACTAACATTATGTGTTTGATTATTCAGTTTGGAATAACTGTGTGTATAAGATCACTAACATTATGTGCTGACGCAATTGTTCATCAAGTGCTCTATAGTCAGTATCAATTTATTCATAATAGTCAACATTCCCTTTCAACCAATCATGCGGAGATAAACCGACAAATGGTGTTGGTTGGCCATAATCGCAGCACATTATTACTTTCGTATTCGAGCGCAGTATCCAATCAAGAAACATTTTTAATACATCTACCGAAACCGTACATATCTCATCCCAAATAATAACCCCGGGGATAAATATCTCACCCATTCTTTCAGGGGTCCATTCATCACCCTTGTATCAAAAAAAGCTGTGATAAGTGCAAGCGTCGACGTTTCGTTGTTTTATTTCTCGCGCTAATCTATGGGCTGGTGTCAGCACAATCATATTTGGAAATCCGTAGGATTTTTCCCTCGATATAATTCAATTGCCCGAGTCGTCTTTCCCGACCTGCCACAGCCGTTTAAATAAACTGTTTTATATCTACAAATCGGATCTGATATCGGGGGTGCATTAGAACGTTCTGATAAATTATCTCCTTGTAAATAACTGTTTTTAATCTCAACGTCTGCTGATTCAGAATAATCACGCAGTGTTTCCTTTTTAATTCTCCATGTACACCAGTGCTCTTTGCTACCGCTAGTAAATTTAGTCACCTCGTTGATGTACGTTTTGTCAATATAAAATGAATCAACTGCAACTCTAACTGCAGTGTCAAGAAATCTATTTATCATTGAAAATAAATTGATACAAGCATAACCTATTAAAGACTACCTAAAATGTGTATACGGAGAAATGTAACCTTCGCTGTAAGTAACAATTGTACCCAATTTTGTTCCATTGGACAACAAAGCGTCCTTGCGATCCACATATATGTTTTTAGATACTGCATCTGCAATTACAAAGTCATATTCGGTTTTATCTATAATCAACCATGAAGATTATCTTTTATAGTCACATTTGCCACCTTGAGTGAATTTTCCAATTATTCTTAACATTTTTGTATCAATCATGAACCGTAATAAAGCTATTGGCAGCCACTTCTTTTCAGACATGTGTCTACCAATCCAAATATAACAAGCGCGATGTAGTCCTGTTGCGAATTCAAATGATACTACGCGAGCAAAACCGGTTAAATCAAAATCATGCAGTGGTCCATTAATCGCAACACGAGTCATTTCATGGGTGGGGTGTCTAAATCGTTTAAAATACTCAGTACTATCTCCATGACCAAGAAAACTCGCTGGATGACAAGCAACCATATCAACTGATATGATACTTTCACGATCGTATTTGTTATTGTATAAACCGCCATGATTAAATTCCAGGCAACTAGCCTAAATATCTGGCAAGAATTAAGTTCGTGTTGGTTTCCATGGGTTTTTCTTTCTTGCAAAATGAGCTGCAATCGATGGAATTGTAAAACAGTTTGTCAATAATTGTTCATCGTTGATAATTTCATTATTTATGGCTTCGCCACACACCGTTAAAACCTTCCCCTATTGTTTAGAATCCACTAGCTGTTTTTTTTTCATCTTGTTGTAAAACGCTTCAGTGTGGTATAATTCACCATTTGGTCTTACAAACTAATGAAAAATATCAGTTTGATTTTCAGCTCTGCGAAGTAAACACACTGACACAGGGTCATTTTTACTCAAATGCGCAATATCATCGAATAGTTTCTCTTCAACGAGAAAACCATCCCTGGAAAATTCTTCTCCCAAGAATTCCTCGGGTATATACTTTATTGTTCTGTTCCGTGGAAATTTTGTGACCGCGGACGTCCATGCGTGTTCGTTATGATCAATAATTTTAATTGGGGCTCCATTTTTATTATATTTTGATTCATATAATACTTTTCCGGTTATCGTCATAACGGTTATTGGAAATTTCAGTGATGTTTCTAATTTCGCTATATCGCTAATAGTTGCTCCGTTCTTCCTAACTGTTAATTCCCAGTCATTTATTTTTTTGCCTCTTAGATCGGTCAATTTATTTCCACGCAACGCATTTGTGAAGTGTTCTATTATATAATTCGTTCTGCTACACAATTGACTGGCAAAGACACTGACGACGAGTATTTCATTGGTTTTAGTTTTCCTATATCAGGTTTTTCATTTAACGGATATATCCCATACACAACTGCTGTTTCAGGGCATGCTCGTTCATAGTATGGTTTGTCAATTCCAGTTAAGAGACCCGGCTTAGAATCACGGCTAACAACGACTGTTTTCTTGTCTTTGAGAATTGGTTCAAATATGTCTCGTATAATCCAACCGGTTGATTCTCCGATAATGAATTTCACTCTAAAAAAATACTTTTTGTTGTCAAGTTGTGATATTATCGTAGCTGCGTTTTCGCCGTTCATGGTGGCATCAACAACACCAACAATTCGAAATGTTGACCAGCTATGAGATGCTCCATCACGCTTAAATTCAACAACAGTCACGAATTTTTTTTATCAAGCTGTTATCATTTATTGCCCGTTTTGGCACATCTTTGAGGGTTCTATCGAGATTGAATTTAATATTTTTGTAGGGCTTAATTGCTGATAATCTCTTGAATTCCTCAGTCATATAATTAAAACAAGTATTTAAATAAGAAATTTATATATAATGAATCACTGCAAATGGCTTATGATTGGATCAAAAACCCCGAGTAACAAATCATGCAGAAGCGACTTCTGTGGGTATCATTTACAGAGCGTTCGCAACGGTTTTCTTGGCCCCCTCCCGTGCCTCAGATGTGGGGTGGGGGTAAGGATAAAATCACAATTATGTCTCAGTTGTGGCGGCAAACGATAAAGGGAACTAAAACGCTATTATGTCAAACGAATAAAAAATACCGTCATTGACCCTAACGATGACAAAATCATAAAGACCCCTCACGATTATATACAGAGACTTATAATTAAAGCAAAAAATAAATTAGACAAATAGTATTATTATAGAAATGAACCAAGAATTCAGACCTCACCCCGTGCTTGTTAATTATGAAGCATCCCGTGATGGTATTATCATAAACCGCAGATTAAAGAAGCCAGTTAGATTTGTGACTAATCGAGGGTATTTGATGTTTACTGCTGGGAAGAAAAATTATTATTGTCACAGATTCGTCTTCGAGGTGTTTAATGGAATAATCAGGGATGGTTTTGTTATCGATCATATTGATTCAGATTCTCAGAATAATTATTTATCAAATCTTCAGGCTATTTCACAAAGTGAGAATTTAAAACGAGGAAAGACTGGAAAATACTCGAAAAAAGCGAGGCCTATAAAATCATTTAATACAGTAACTAATGAAGAAAAAAAATTTCCAATCTATGAATGAAGCCGGTAAATATTTCAATATTTGTATGCCCTCAGTACAATTTGTTGCAACAGGAGTACAAAATTCGGCTTTTTTCTAAAAAATTGAACAAAAAAATCGATTTTCGTATGTCTAATAACACCAAGGGAGATAACTCGTTTAGTTATGGAAGAGTTATCTCCCTTAGATTGTGTCAACTCGTTTATGGGTTATCTCCTTTAGTTTGTGATTCAGCGGGCATAATTAATTATCTGTTTTGTAAGAAAAGAAATCAAATATAAAGTGTTTTCAAACAATTAGATTCTTTTTGTTAGCGTTTAATTCATATATTCGGTCTCATTTACATCCTGTGAAACACCATTGACAAGTATTCAAGGAAATAAAAATAACACACCCTGTGGATTGACGCTGCTTTATTAAGTCACCTTATATACCATATGAAAGGTATAAAGCTGGGGCTTTCAAAGGCCAATCCGACCGATCAAAACTAACCCACGCCATTGACACGTGGGCGTGGTTGGCTTTGTCAATCATGCATCCGGGTTTAATTTCATGGGTTGTTTTTGATTGGTCGGATGGCCGTAGAAAATCCGCCTCGTCGTTTCATGTTTGTATCGTCTAGTGCTGTCCCAATATCATCCTTAATTAAGTATCACATATCATCCTTAATTACAATTAAGTTAATTAATCTTCTGGGCGGTCTAATAAGGCGTTTGCCACGTTAGGCCTCCCGCCGGAGATTTATGTTTCGGGTCCCCTTGGGCTTACTTGGATGTGAAGGCAACCAAGGAGTTCCAAGGATGTGTAACCTCTGGGTCTCTTTCACGTTATTTGACGCGAAAGGGGTTTCCAAATGGGGTTTTCATGTATGTGCTGTGCTATATGTCTATTTACTAAACTTACCCTCTTGTGATTCTAACCCCGTTATTTGACGAGTTAGATTCACTCTTAGGGGAATATGTTTCGTGATAACTCTGGGTCTGGTGAGATGTGAAGACACCTGATCTGACCCTATGAGATGTACTGTCTTATATGTAACCTCTGGGCGTCTCCGATGAAATCACACCTGAGGCGCCCAAATGGGGTTCATCGTATATTCTCTGAACGTGCTAAGATGACAAACACCTTATCACGGACTGAGATTATTTTGAAAAATGAATTAGAAATATATATAATTATATAATATGAATTCTGAAAATATAAATAGGAATATATCCGAGATTTTAAAATTGAAAAGTCAAGATATTAAATTGTCAGATGCTTTAAATTGTGATCAAATTATTTCAGATTTTCAAGATGTAGAATACGGTATTAACACTAACAAATATATGCTGTCAAAGAAGTATGCGCTGATAAAAAAAAATCCAGAATTCTATTCGGGACTCTCTTGCATTTTCCAGTGACATAAGTGTGTTTGTCCCGTTATTTACTATCGTAGAGGGAATACGAAAAGAATTGGGCCGAGATTATGAATTGAAAAAACAAGTTAATTTTAAGATTCGAAATATACGAGCGTTAATTCAAGAAAATGAAAAAAAAACCATCTGGATACAACTAACGATTTGACAGTATAAATACATCATTGCGACAATGGAAGGTATATAAGTGATCAAACAACACGGAAATAAAATAACTGAAAAATATTTTAGCGAGTGTTTTTTGTTGCTTGTCTATTGATGATGACACAATCACTACAATCTCGAAGAGATTCAAATTGGAAATTGCTTTACTGTTTCAATAATGGTCAACGAAGCTTTAACATCTAGATTGGCTAGTGAGCGACTACATTCAATTAAGAGATTTATACCAATCCGCGACTCTGTCAGGAATAAACTGCAAGCTAGACAGAGTTAACAAACGGTTTTTGCTGCGGGATCTGAAGAATTGTTTAAACCAATAACCACAGCAACGAACGGGGTAGAGCGAGCTATATACGGAGATGTTCCCGAGACGGGGACAAGAAAAGAAAAATCTTTTATTGGTGAACTTGAAAAAATAGCAGCGGAAACTGAACAAACAAAACAAGCTGTACAAAAACTCCACGGTGATGAACCACTTAAATCAAAAAGAACAGTAGATGATTTACGCGCGAGATTTAACGAGGAAGGGTTAGCAGCAATTGATAAGACTGATCCAGCAGAAATTCCTGCGCTTGTTGTTACGACTTATGAAAACAGAAAAAAAATGTTGAAACCAGAACATCATAAGTTTTTTAAGAATTTCACTCATTGGGCTGATATATTCTACAAAATCAAAACTAAAACAAGTCAAATTGATACCGATAATGTATCATACATAGGATATATCAATGCGGTGGGTACAGTGTATAAACGATATGAAGAACTAAAACAACAACAAAAACCGCAAAAATTACAAGGAAAGCAATAGCAACCTTCAAAGAAAATATCTTTCTAAAAAACAACAACAACTACCACCTCAAGCTTCGAATCGAGATGATGATGAAGATGATAGTTATTTACAAGAAACGGATTTTGAAAAAATGGATGCAGCAACTGGTTATAGTAGCGAGTTGTCCTGGTAATGTTCTCAGCGATATAACACGATTAGAAGATCTCATCGGAGGAAAACGAGCTGGAAATAACTCTCCAGAAATAATTAATGAAGCAGCTGATATATGCAGGCAGTTATTTCAAGGCGGTATCATGGATATCAAAACATATCGAGATTTCATTAACGAGTTAGCGGAAAATCCTACAGATTATTCAGCGACTAAGTCGAAAATTCTTTGGATTGGAAATTGCTAGCAATAAAAATCCGTTGATAAATATCATTTGAATTACTAGTAATTAGAAAACACTAGTGTTTTTACAATAAGATGATCATACACTACAACAATGATAAACCAACCAGCGTCTATGTGGTAAACTCACGATTGCCTGTTTATAGCGCGTAAACTCACGATTGCCTGTTTATAGCGCGTACTACGGAGATGGTTTCGGTGATACAATTGCAGGGTTATTTACAAGAAAGGCCCCAAAAGTGATGCCGTTGGTTAAGCAATTAGGAATGAAAGCAATTGATGTTATTCGTGATAAGGGTATTAGTGCTGTTGGAGATCTTGCCGGAAAAGCGTTTTCAGCCGCGAAGGATAAAATAACAGCGCTAGTTAGGCGGGGAAAATCCAAATGATTTTCAAAACCGAGACCATTACTGTCTACAGCGAAAATGCCCGCGAGTGTTAATAAAATAATAAATAACTCAGTGAATCAGAAATTAGCGTCGTTGGTGGATGCGCCGCTGGCGGCTACACCATCCACACAGAGTAATACAATTGCAAATATGATAGCGGGAAGTGGTTTCAAACAAAAAAGAAATTCGAAGAATTTTCAACGCTAGTGAAATCTTCGAATTTTTAACGCTAGCGTTAAACTCTTTGAGTTTCACAATTGAAAACACTAATGTGAATAATAATAATGTTCAAAAATACATCTGATCCGGCGTTTGATTTAGATGCCCCAGTGCGCAAAGATGAATCTGTCCGCGATTATCAATACTATTCCTATCATGCTATACAACCCAACCTAAGATCGCGAATTGAACTTCAAGTTCAAGATACCAGTAAATACTTTTTACCGTGTGAGGCGTTTATTGAAATTGAGGGAGAACTTATTGAAGCGGATAATAATCAATATGCAGATGACCCAAATGTCCGCGTTGGGTTCGTCAACAATGGCATAATGGCGTTATTTGAAAGTGCAAGATATCTCATTGATGGAAAGGAAATTGAATAAATAGACCGTGAGGTTAATGTTGCAACAACAATAATCGGGCTAGCAAGATATTCTGATGATTATACAAGGTCGGCTGGCCCTTCTATGATGTTTGCAAAAGATATTAATAATCACGCTGATCATATTAATCATACTAGGGTAAAAGCAACACGAGATGCCGGATATACTAGACCGGCTGGTACCTTTGATGTTGTAGATATTAATCGCAATTTCAATCTAGGGTTTGAAACACGAGTAGCAACGTTGCAAGGACCGCGTCGACAATTTTCATGCGCAATTCCACTGCATCATATGTTTGGATTCTGTAGAAATGTTAGAAAAGTTATTTACAGAGCTAAACACACAATTGCGTTAGTGCGAAAGGGTAATGACAACGAATCAATCTGGCGTGCTAATGGTGTTGCTGAGGGTAAAGTTGTTTTAACTAAATTGGTATTGTGGATGCCAGTAATGACCCCATCAATTACCACAGAAGAGAGGCTACTCTCATTTATGGACACAGGCGGCAAATCACTGCTAAGTTGGCTAACAACAGCGACTGATGCCAAAGAGGATAATGTAGATGGTACATTTACATGGCATTTGGCATCAAAACAAGGGGTTTCAGCTCCACGCCATATATTTATAGCGTTATAGTGTTGTTAGTGTCAAGCTGACTGATGGTCAAAGTCAAGAAATTAAAATCAAAATCCGCTCAAAAATGTGGAACCACAATAACGCTGAAACCAGCGCAGATTTCCGGCGGTATACATAAAATATCATTAACGGATCGTCAAATAAAACATTTCAATGATGCGCTAAAGAATAAGCGAGTGGTTCAAATTGTATTTTCGAAGGCTGCAGTCGCCATCATGATAAAATCAGGTGGTATATTCCCGTTGTTAGCTGCTATTCCAGCGTTGATTTCAGCGGCTGCCCCAGCGGTGGCGAAGGCGGCGGCGTTGGGAGCCGTTGAGCAGCAGAGAGGGTGAACAGACCACGTTTTCAAGCAAAAATAAGGCTTCCTACGAATCTCATTTTAACCCCCAAAAAAATAAGTCTCCATTTAGCAAACGGAGACTTTACGATTTTTCAATCAATTTTGGTCGCAACGATGTGGTCATCACCCTCTCTGCTGCTGAAACTTTCAGTTCTGGTTAACAAAAAATAATAAATGATTTTAACCGAATATTTGATCAAGTCCGATACGATATCGTGTCACAGGACGGAAATCCTTTTAGGATTTCACAAACAGACTAATTTGTAAAACCTCATCCTGCAGATCAATCAAATTATTTGACTGGTCAGTGAGTCTAAAATTAATTCTCGTTAAAGAATTATTATGGCATCGCATATAGACTGGATTAACCGGACACTCAATGATTAAAAATCCTGGAGGGGCTATTGGTGCAAATGAGTATAGAATATATCCCTGCTGAGCTTGGTTTGATCGTTCTAGATTTATTTGATAGCTACCTTCAATAACATCGCATACTAAATTGAGCGCAATCACTGAGGATATATTCACGTTGAACGGAGCGATATGTCTGCCGCCACCGTCTGGGTCATTATTATGTTTGAGGATTTTTATTTCCGATGATGCTGTTTTTCTCCATGCATCATGAATTATTTTAAAACCAACATCGATGGCATCACTGAGAAGTCTTTTTAGTTCTGGTACGTTATATCCTGGTAGTTTTACTGTTGGAATATCCTTGACGGGGATACTAAGGTTTGATGCAAATTCTGTTCTCGATAGGGGGTTATCGTCATCTAATATATCCTGAATAATTTTTAAATTAAATGTTTCCATATCGTCGATAATTTTATTGCATGTTTCTACGACGCTGATAAATTCATCTCGGGTGAGAGAGCCAGATTTAAGAGATATTAACAACAGTGAAAAATCATTATTCATTGCTGTGAAATATTTTACGATTTTAGGTTTGTCAATAAAATGATATCCCTCTATGCTATCCTCTTCCTTCTCTTTCCCAGTTGGCTGGTATCCAAGACCAAAACATTGTATAGTGAATTGGTGATCTTTCTAACTTTTTATTGGATTATCAGGTTTTATCACGTCGGTGATATAATCAGTTTTTTGTGGTTCGGGTATATCAACGGTTTTCCCCCCGGGTGGTAATTCAGGCCATCCTAGTACGGTTCTAATAGAACTCTGATAGATATCTACGACGTATCCTTCTGTGCTTATTTCAATGATAGATGATAGCGTGGGTTCATGAAACGTTATTGATTCTTTTCCAGTAATCGATTTTATTCTACGCGCGAATTCATCATTGATTTGTTCAATTTGATATGACCCTGTTGGTATCGAAACAACGTTCCAGTCTGGAGTCCCGTCTGGTTTATTCTTATTCGCGAACACCAAGGAATTATTCGGTTGTTGACCACCAAATGATTTTGATCTGATATTAGGCCAATTGTGATACACTCGTAGTTTTGCTAGCGCTATCTCCTTCACGGGGACTGGGCTAGGGAAATTCACACTGAATTCAGGATTCGTCGATGTTATTGATATCATGCTTGTTTGTACTGGGTTCGTGTTCTCCACTATTCGTTGAAGTAATTCCTGCGGTGTTGTCATTGTTATTATACTCATGCTGTCGCTCTAATTTTGATATCGCGGAATAAAAAATACTGATCATCACTGAGAACTCAGTATCTGATACCGTTGAGGTTATTGAGATCATGCTGGTTTTCGGGTTCGTGTTTTCTAATTCCATCGGTGTTGTCATTGTTATTATACTGTTGTTGTCGCTCTAATTTTGATATCGCGGAATCAAAAATACTGACCATCGCTGAGAACTCACTATCTGATATAATTGTATTATCGAGTGACGACGATATCATCGAGGATAATTGCGAGTACGCGGTTGATACAACATTAAATTGAATTAAGTAATCTTGCAGTTTACTCTGGCTGCATGATGATATCTTTTTTATGATCCCGGTTGATATACCCGCGATTGTAGCCGCCGCAGAAATGCAAATTGGAACTACGACCGGGGCAATCATTGTAACCGATGCAAGTATTATTCCGGCGCCAGCGAGAACGCTTGACACCGACTGCACAGTAATATCAATTGCGGTGATTCTTCGTCGGTATTTTTTTATTTTTATTTGATACTCCTCGGCGAGGGTTTTGAGTCTAGTTTGAAATTCTCTGACCTGATCATAGCGACATTGCGTTGATGAAATCATTTTTATTTTAAAAACGCTAGCGTTTTCAATTGTGAAATCCAAAGGATTTTCCTTTCAATTATGTTATTTACTTAAATCCGCTAGAGTTTTCAATTATTAGCTATCTTCCGGGTAGTAGACCAGGGGGTATTATACTTCACATACAAATTCTAAGCACCAGGTTATTTCTTTTCTAATGGTGTTATCAACCGCGACAATCTCAAATTCTTCTTCACCCCTGATAATTACTGTCGCGGTGCCACCAAAGTAGGTTTTACCGCCTACGATGATATCAAATTGCTTGTTAGAGATTAACGTCATCCTGTAGATACCATAGGGCCACTTTTCGATATTGACTTTCAATTTAGCATTAGATTTTTTTACCCAATCAAAGGCCCCATGCTTTACCCTTTCAGATTTTTCTTTTAGTTTAAGAATATCGTCGTAAACGTCGAGATAGGTTTTTTTGATTTCGGTATATTTCATCATCGTTTCATCGCGGCGTTTAAAAAATGAAATCAAAAGGAGGTCTAATCCCAAACCTTCTTGCATGCCATAATGCCGGCTGAGTTGAGAATATGTCGTCGTGATATTGTAACTTTCAGAGCCCTCAAAGAAATTTTTAGCCATGTCGCTGATGCGTTTTTGTTCGTCAATAGCTTTTTTAACTTCAGCGAGAGTGGGGCCTGTCAACGATGTGGCTTCAGACGCAGGTGTTCTCCCTAAAAATTTATCAACGATGGTATTAAGTGTTGTTTGTCTCATCATAAACATATTAATATCTTTGAGAGTCATTGTAGATGTAGCCGGGACACCAAAGAAACTATTAGCGATGTAGTCATTGTGAGTATGCTTGCCAATAAACTCGTTAATTTCAGCGAGAGTCATGCCTGCCACAAGCGGGGTTCCAAAAAACTTAACAACGACGTCGTTAGTGGGTTTTTGTACCTTTTCAAGATTTTCTATTAGTTTAGAAATATCATTGTAAATATCGAGATAATTTGCCTTGATTTCATCTTCATTCATCATCCTTCCCGCGTTCTTGTTAAAAAAGAATAGCGATAGAAAGTTTTTAATTTCAGCGAGAGTCATGCCAACCACAAGCGGGGTTCCAAAGAATTTATGTATGACATTTTTGCGAAAACTATTATAACCTCGTATATGATCATCCAGATTACGGTCGTGGGCGGCAATTGCGTCGGTGATCGTAGACACAAGTGCGCCTGGTTTAAGTCGGCCGCCGCTGGAATACAGCGCAATAGAGTTTTCAGCGGCGTCGTGTTGTCGTATCAAAATGTCGTCCGCGGATATATTATTAGTTTTCAATTTACCCTGGAGATCTTGAAATACAACTATTTCGTTCGGGTCAACACTTGTTAAATTTAACGTCTCAGCGATTTCATCTTCGATTAGTTTTTTTATATCACCCGTTGCAGTGTCATCGGCACTGGGTTTCTTCAGCGCTGATAGAGGTCTTGCCCAAATATCAATCATGTTATTGTAAAACTCTCTCTCTAAAATCGTTTTGATTTCCAGCGATTGCTGGTGTATTCATTTACGACAACATGTGGTGGTTTTCCCCTTGGGTTACCCAAGGAGTTAGAAATAGCATCAAGAACATTTAATACTTTGCTGCTGCATATTGGTGGATCATTCATTTGTTGTGTTGGTAGCGTAGAATACCAAGTCTTCATTGGAAAAGTTTTTATATAACGCATAAACTCTTTTGGCGGTGCTAATCCATATGAATCAAAATAGACAACCCCACGTGGATCAATAGCGTATGCAACCCAGTGAGTTCCAGGTCCGGTGCTGTCATCGAGATTAATGATGCCGGTTTCAACGCTGTTGGGTTGTGTCGGTAATTGATCTTTCATAAAGACACCTCTGAAGTTTTTTATGGCGAGTTTTTTAGCAGCATCGAGTAAATCAAAATTGGACATAGGAACCATCGGTTCCTCAATCAAAGACTATACAATCGAAGATTTTTGAGTTAATAAACCGGTCCTAGTCTTAGACCTTTTCCGCTGTACCACGAATACGGGGTTCCTGGTAGTCTTAGACCCTTTCCCTTTTTTATACCCCTTCCCCGTTGCTTTCTTTAGTGCCATTCCTGCCGCGGTACCAACAGCCCCTAACGCTGCCGCTTTAGCTACCGCTGGGGCTGCTGCCTCAATCAATGCTCTAATCGCAGCTAACAACGGGAATATACCGCCTGTTTTAATCATGTTTTTGCAGCAGCCGCAGAAATAGTAATCTGAACACCTTTTTTTGCTACAAGTGCATCATTGAAATGTTTTACTTGACGAGTTGTCAGCGATAATTTATTCCCCCCGCCAGTCATTTGATTGGGTTTCAGCGTAATTGTGGTTCCACATTGCTTAGCTGATTTGGATTGTAATTTTTTTAATTGACCAGGTGTCAACGACACATTGATATTACTATACGACATTATACAATAACAGATTGATCTAATTGCTATAAAGTTTCGATTACATATTTTGGAAAAAATCGAAGGATTTTCAATCAAAGATTTTCCACTGGCGCATCTACCACTCTCATTCTTCCTCCAACACCTTCGAGTAGCATTGATTTGTCGCTGAGAATGACAGCAACCGCTCTATAATTAGCAATACCACCAGGACGGGTTATGTTAGCTCTAAAGTGTATATCAACGACAGACTGTCTTGTTAAATCAAGATGTTAAATGCGAAAAGTAATAGATCGGATACAGATTCTTAAAGTCGTATTGTGATATTTGTAGCGCAGTATCAACATTTTGATCGCGTGCCATAAACGACAGCAACCTATGATACACGCGAGCAATATGATTTTCTGTGTAATCAAGTTGTACATCTTCGGATGGTTCCTGCTGGCCGTTTATTCTCAGCGAGACGTCTTTAACACCTAATGGATCAAATATCATATGACTGAAACGTTGATCGCCAGCTCGTGTGTTATCCTGTAACGCTACAAATATATGACATGGCGCAGCAACACCTTGTTTTGATGCTAGATTCCACGTGAATAACCCGTTCAGATTTGATTGTTTAACATCTGTACTCACGGTTAACCAACTTAGTAATGATTTTCCTCCTTGATCCATAAATGATAGTAATCGTCCTTCTGCGGTGATTGATGGAGTCAACATTGGCATCCACAATGATATTTTTGTTAAATTGACTTTACCGGCATCAGCATTGGGATTTGCAAGGTCTGCTGGAATCCTCCAAATTGCGTCATTATCATCACCCTTTCGTACAAGCGCTACTGTATGCTTCGCCCCGTAGATAACTTTTCGGACGTTTCTACAGAATCCAAATATATGATGCAGTGGAATCGCGCATGAAAATGATTTACGCCGCCCTTCCAACATTGACATACGTGTTGCAGCTCCTAGATTGAAATTAACATCGTTGTTTATAATCATATATTCGGCATCAATATTAGCAGTGCCAGCATTATTCTTTTGTCGTCTTATAATAAATTGATTTCCTCCAGCGGTATTCTTACCATCCTTTGCAAACATCATAGAAGGTCCCGCCGATCTTGTATAATCATCAGAATATCTCGCTTACCTGATTATTGTTGTAACCACATCAACATCGCGATCTATAGACTCGATTTCTTATCCATCGATGAGGTATCTTGCACTCTCAAATAACGCCATAATACCATTATTGACAAAACTGACTTGAGTACCAGCTGGATACCGTGCTAGTACAGCAGTAGTATCAGCAGCTGTTACAAGTTCACCTTCTACTTCAATAAAAGCGTCAGCGGGTAGAAAGTATTTACTGGTATCATGGACTTGAAGTTCAATTCGTTATTTATAATTTTACTAACACTCGCAGGCATTTCCGCTGTAGACAGTAACGGTTTCTTTTTTCGTCTAACTAATGATGTTATTTTATTCTTCGCGGCTGAAAACGCTTTCCCGGCAAGATCTCCAACAGCACTGATACCCTTATCACGAATAACATCAATTGCTTTCATCGATAATTGTTTAGCTAACGGCATCACTTTTGGAGCCATTCTTGCAAATAACCCCGCAATAGTATTACCTAAACCATCACCATAGTATGCTCTATAAACTGGAAACCGTGAATTAACTACATAGACGGGGGTGGGTTTATCATGGTTGTAGTGTATGATCATTATTTGAAATCAGAAACAATTTTTCAATTGTAAAACAATTTGTCAATTGTGAATTCAGTCACTGTGATAATCCTCCACTAACTCGCCAATAAAATCTCGATATGTGCTGATATCCATGATACCGCCTTGAAATAATCGTCTACAGATATCAGCTGCTTCATTAATTATTTCCGGTGAGTTATTTTCAGCTCGGAAACCTCCTACAAGAACTTCTAATCGTGATATATCACTGAGAACACTACCAGGACATACCCCAGTTGGGGGTCCACTGGAATCTTGCAATCCACTTCCGCTAAAACCAGTTGATTCATCCAGTTCTTCTAAATCGGTTTCTTGTAAATAATCAAGATCATCATCATCTCGATCAGGTGGTAGTTTTTAGGTGAAAAAGATATTTTCTTTGCAGGTTGCTGTCGCTTTCTTTGCAATTTTTGCGGTTTTTGTTGTTGTTTAAACTCTTCGTATTGTTTATACACTGCGCCCACCGCATTGATATATCCAATGTATGATGCATTATCGGTATCAATTTAACTTGTTTTAGTTTTGATTTTGTAGAATATATCAGCCCAATGAGTTATATTTCTAACAAACTTGTGATGTTCTGGTTTCAACATATTTTTCCTGTTTTCATAAGTCGTAACAACAAGCGTAGGAATTTCTGCTAGATCAGTCTTATCAATTGCTGCTAACCCTTCCTCGTTGAATCTCACGCTTAAATCATCTACTGTTCTTTTTGATTTAGGTGTTTTAGATTCCATTTTTTTTACAGCCTGTTTTGTTTATTCAGTTTTCGCTGCTATTTTTTCAAGTTCACCAATAACAAATTTCCCCGTCTCGGGAACATCTCCCAGTATAGCACGCTCTACCCCTTTCGTTGCTGTGGTTACTGGTTTAAACAATTCTTCAGATCCCATAGTAAAATCAGTTTGTAAACTCTGTCGTTGTTGCAGTTTATTTCTTACAGAGTCTCGAATTGGTATAAATCTCTTGATTGCATCTAGTCGTTCACGAGCCAATCGGGTCGTTAATGCTTCATTGACCATTATTTGAAATCATAAACAATTTTTCAATTGCAAAACAATTTTCCCGAACCTGACCTAACAGACGAAAACACTTTTCAGTTAATTTGACATGTCGGATGATTTTTAACATCTTCCGTAGAAGTCTTATTTTGTTGTTTTATCAGCGTTATCATTGATGGCGCAAGTGTCATATTTCTTAATAAAATAATTAATTCTGACACTTGCGCCATTCTATTTTGATTAATCGGAACCATCATATCGTGAAAACCATTCATTAACGGCCCATCGATTTTTTATTCAATGTGTGTGAAATAGTTTTTATTCAGTGTGAAATATTTTTATTTTTTATTCAGTGTGAAATATTTTGTATTCACTTATTTTGTTGTTTTCAATCAAAAAATGCTAAAAAAAAATTAAAATCTCTCTGAGGGTCGGTCACAATCGAAAAATGACAAAATCTCTTTGAGGGGTCGGTCACTGTCAAAGTCGTTCATTTTCTTGAATTAACGCTCTTATATTTCTAACTTTAGAATTGACATCCTTTTTCAATTCGTATTCGTTACCTAATTCTTTTCGTATTCCCTCTACGATAATAAATGACGGGACAAACGCACTTACGTCACTGGAAAATGAAAGAGAGTCTCGAATAGAATTCTGAATTTTTTTGATTAACGCGTATTTCTTGGGCAGCATATATTTGTTAGTGTTAACTCCATATTCTATATCTTGAAAATCTGACATGATTTGATCAGGATTTAAACCATCTGATAGTTTGATATCCTGACTTTTCAATTTTAAGATTTCATCAATAACGCTATTCATTTTTTCAGAATTCATATTCTATGATGATTACATATTTCTAAATGAAAAATATGACGCATCAGACATAAATAAATTGAATTTTCTGTCCGGTCTTTTTTGAAATCGCCGTATTGGTTAATCCCTCTGCAACGAGTCGTACTGAGGCTCTACAAATATCGAAATACCTACCGGCTTCATATATCGATTGAAATATTTTTTCTTCGTTAGTTGTTGTATTCAAATATTTTACGGGTCTCGCTATTTTTGAGCAAGTACCAGTCTTTCCCCGTTTCAAATTCTCACTCTGTGTAACAACTTCTAGATTTGATAAAGAATTATTTTTTGGATTAGAATCCTTATGATCAATAACAAATCCATCCTCGATTAATCCATGGAAACATTCATACACGAAACGATGGCAGTAATAAATTTTCTTTTCAGCGCCAAACTTCAAATACCCTCGATTATTCACAACACCAACTGGTTTCTTCAGCCTACGGTTTCTGACAGTACCATCACTTGATGCTTCATAATTTGTAATCACAGGGTGTGGTCTGAATTCTTGGTTCATTCGTATACTAATACTATTTGTCTAATTCATTGTTTGGTCTAATGATTACATCTTTGGAGAATCTTTCGATATAGTCTTGCGGAGTTCTTATGACTTTGTCGCTGACAGAGTCGAGGTCAGAATTATTTATTCTTTTGTCATAATAACGCTTCAATTCCCTGTATCGTTTACCACCACAACTCAGACACAACTGCGATTTCCCCCTGACCCCAACCCCACATCGTATGCAGGGTAACGGACCAAGGCTTCCACGACGAAAGCTTTGCATATGATACCCACAGAATTCCTTTCTACATGATTTGTTACACGGAGTCGTTGATCCAATCATGAGCCATTTGCAGTGATTCATTATATATAAATCTTTCATAGCAGCAGAAGGGGCGAATCAGACAACATTTTTAGACAAGTTTTCACTGAAATCACGCTTAAAAACAATGAAACCAATGACATCAGCCCCCCAATGTGTGTGTGAATCATGGATTAGGTCCAAAAAAAAAATATGAAAAAATCAATGAAATTAATGAAATCCTCCATCGATTTTGGGGGAAAAGGGACTACAACGTCGTTGTCACTCACCCCTTCTGCTGCTATGGGTTAACCGAATATTTGATCCAGTCCGATACGATATCGTGTTCGAGGGTTATGTAAATTTATTGTTACAAATCCGTGTGGGGTAGACTGAGCATGACTAAAGAAATTTCTAAATTGATTGAAGTCCATATCAGAACACCATGTCTGCCAAATATTTCGTAGCGTATGTGTATCAACGCCGTTGAATACAGCAAGCATATTACAGTTATCTCTAATCACTTTTGGAATCTGAGTGTAGCGTTGAGTGACATAGATCACATCCGTGTTTTTATGCCTGCCTCGGGAAAATATTCTAGCAGGATTTTTTTGATTATCTAACATGACATTGTCGTATACAACTAAATTGTTGATACTTCCATCGAGGTCATTCACTATCGGTTATAAATTCAATAACATCCTCGCCGGCAATCTCTGAAGCGTTTTCATTAAAATCTTTTAGCACTTCATAGCATCGTTGATCATCTACGCTAGGGGCAATTAAATACAACTTATCCCACTTCATCTATCTCATTATTAAATTGAGCAACAATTGCGTTTTACCGGATCCAGATGGCCCGATTATAATTGCGCGGATAGAGTTTGGTAGCGCTGCATGATGCTTCACTGGTTCTCTTGTTTTAGTCGCTGAAAAATCAATTATTTTCATATCTCTATACATAAATTATGGATCTATATTGCGTGAAGTGTAAGGCGCGTACTGGCACAGATGACTTGACGACGATTACAACTAAAAATAACCGATCAGCGCTTTCTGGTAAATGCGTACAATGTAGTACAAAGAAATTTAGATTTGTTTCTAAACCCAAGGAACCCAAGGAACTTTTAAAAAAAAACGAGGAGGTGATATCGCTGCCAAATTAGCAAAACTCCCTGGAACCCCATGGGCAAAATACCCCGGAGAAAAACACCTTCCAGGGTATAGTTATTGTGGACCGGGAACAAGACTTGATATCAGACTCAATGATCATAACCAACCCAACCCCGGTGAGGAACCAATAAACGCTATTGATAAGGCCTGTCACCTTCATGATGCTGCTTATAAAAGTAGCAATTTGCAACACAGGCATCTAGCAGATGTGAAATTAATTCATGCGTTGAATTCTATCACTGATAAATCCTTCAAAGAAAAATTGGCTTCCTTTTTGATAAAATCGGCTATGAAAAGTAAATTGATGTTAGGTGCTGGTAATTAATAACAACATGGAATCTATTTATTATTCCCCAAGAGGATACTGGAAGGGTAACGCTGCAATCAGTAAACTCGCTAGTGCTGCAAAAGTGAAAAAAACCACTGCTTCTCATTGGTTATCCAAACAGGCACTATGGCAAATTTATCTACCACCGCCTAAACAAATTCAATTCTCGCATTTTGATGTGACCTTTCCTAATGAAGTTCATCAGGCTGATCTATTATTTCTGCCACATGATCGTGGTTACAAATATGCGTTAACTGTAGTTGATATTGAAAGTCGATACAAAGAAGCAGAACCGTTAAAAACAAAATCAGCCACTGAAGTGGCTTCTGCATTTGAAAGGATTTATCGAAGGAGCCCTCTGCACTGGCCAAATCTGTTACAAGTTGACCCGGGCAAGGAATTTCAGGGTGCAGTGTTATCTACAATGAAATATCACAATGTCGCTATCAGACGAGGGCATACTGCACTGCATCGTGATCAGGCCATTGTAGAACGATTTAATCGGATTCTTGCTGAGCGGTTATTTGGATATCAATATGCAAAAGAATTCATCCAAGAAAAAAGATCCCGTGAATGGGTTAAGAGATTACCAGGTGTAGTTACCGCACTGAATAACGAGATTACTAGAACCATCAACATGAAACCTATCAACGCGATTAAAAAGAAGTCGATACCTGAAAAACCACAAAAAGATTTCAAAGAACCAATTCTTGGTAGTAATGTCATTGTGAGGTATTTACATGAACCAGGAGAGCTTGAGGGTGGTACAAAAAGGGCTACTGATCCTATTTGGAGCGTCACTACGCATAAGATATCTAGTATAACACGATCTACGGGTAGACTTCCAATCTATAAACTGGATTCAACTGCCCCTCAGCGCGGGTTTACTAGACAACAACTACAAGTAATTCCTGACGATACTCAATTACCACCGCATGGTCTTAACTAGCACCCTTGCGTCTATTGCACTCAAGACAAGTCAACATCACATTATTTCTGACATGACCGAGATTGTTATTTTTTCTGTCTACGGTGAATTGGCGAGGATCCTTATCCGAATACTGCCAACGCATTATACAATTGCAACTCGCGCAGTGATTATTCTGTTGTTTCTTCAAAGTGATTATTAATTCAGCATCAATATCAAATTCTCGTTGTTTTTTTTTTGTCCTGTTGTTTGTAACCGGAGAGTTTTTTATCAATAATATCATTATCGTCACCAATGATTTCATCACCGCCAATGATTTCATCATTGCCTGACTCTGTCAGGACAATTTTTCGAAGTTGATTTATTTTTCGTACTCTGGATACTGAAAGATAGACTAAATTCGACCATTCTATGCGATTATCTACCATCCAAACAATTGTATCCGATATAGTCAATCCCTGTGAAGAATGTATCGTCGCTGCGTATCCTAGCGTCCATGGAGATTTATTAGCACGCAATGCATCTTCAACGACATTGATATCAACCAGCACAATATCATTTAATACGAGAATTTGTTTTTCACTCTGTCCTGGAATATCAACTTCAATATTCTGTTTTCGCGTATCCGATGGCCTATAACATAACGGTACTGGAAGTGTTGCAAATTTTTGTTGATGCAATTCAAATAACTTCATCTGAAGTGTGTCCCTGACTATTTTTCTACTTGCAATGATTAAATCATTTGGTCTCCACGCTTCCCAAAACTCATTCATGGGAGTTTCCGAAATTATTTCACGGGTTATTTCACACTGGATTCTATCCGGTTGTAATCTAATTAGTTTCTTCAATTCTTTTAATTTTTCATCAAGTGATCTATGATCGGTATCAATTTCTTCATAATAGTCTACAAAACCCTTTAGCCATTCATGGGGGGATGCACCGACAAATGGTGGTGGTTGCCCGTGATCACCGCACATGACGACTTTTGTATTCTTCAATAACAACCACTCAAGAAATATTTTTAAGACATCTTCTGACAGTGTGTCTATTTCATCCCAAATCATGATTTCAGGAATAAATTTCTCTCCCATGCGCTCAGGAGTCCATTTATCTCCCTTCCATCGGAAAAAGCTGTGATAAGTGCAAGCATTTACCCCTCTCTGTATCATTTCTCTTGCAAGTCTGTGAGTCGGTGTTAGTACAATCATGTTTGGATTGGAAACGCTAGCGTTTCTACGGAATAACTCAATTGCCCGGGTTGTTTTTCCTGACCCGCCACAACCGTTTAAATAAACTGTTTTATACAGGCATATTGGATCAGAAATCGGTGGTGCACTAGAAAATTCTGAACACTGATTGCTTTCTAAGTAATTATTTTCAATGGTAACATCTGCTGATGGAATATAATCATTAATCATTTCTTTCTTAATTCTCCATGATCCCCATTTCTCGTTGCCAGTAGCCTTAAAATCAGCCATTTTGCTATTTATGTAAAATGAATCAGTAGCAACTCTAACTGCGGTGGTAGGAAATCTATTGATCATTGAAAACAGATTGATAGAAGCATAACCGAGCATAGAAGCTCTTAAGTGTGTGTACTGCGGATGGTATCCATCATTGTAGGTAACAATTGTACCCAATTTGGTTCCATCGGACATAAATGCGTCCTTACGATTGACATATAGGCCCTTATTCGTTAGATCCGCGATTACAAAATCGTATTCAGCGTTGTCTATAATCAATCGTGAAGAATATTTCGTATTATCATCTTTGCCACCTTGGGTAAATTTACCGATTATTCTTCGTCCAAGATTTTTTGCTTCATTGTTTCTGATTTCAAATAACTGTTGGGACCAATCCATGATTTGTTGTTCATTAAAATCAGGAAACAGTTTTCGCTCTTCGCTAATTATTTTTTCTAGATCAGGTTGTGGTAACCAGACTGATTTCTGTGCTCGATAGGATATAATTGCTTCACTGACAATTAATGATTTTAACATCTTACAATCAAGCATATACCGTAATAACACTATTGGCATCCAGTGTTTTTTAGACATGTGTTTACCAATCCAAAGATAACTACACGGATGAAGCCCTTCAGCCATTTCAAATGATAATACACGAGCGAATCCGGTTAAATCAAAATCAGGAAATGGTCCATTAATAGCAACACGGGTCATTTCGTGTGTAGGGTGTCCAAATCGTTTGAAATATTTCTCGCATTCTCCATACCCAAGAAAACTTCCTGGATAACACGCAATCATATCAACGGAAATAACGGTATCAGCGGTGTATTTTGTGTTCCATAATCCTCCATGGCTGTATTCAAGACAGGACAATTTAACATCTGATAAAAACTCACTTCGTGTTGGTTTCCACGCGTTTTTCTTTCTAGCAAAATGTGCTGCAATGGATGGTACTGTGAAACAGTTTGCTAATAATTGATCTTCGATTTCCCCCTCAGAAAACTCACTAGCTAGTTGTTTCATTTCATTCTGCAGCTCTTCAGTACGGTATAATTCTCCGTTAGGCCTTACAAACTGATCAAATCTACATTCTTCGTCTGAATTACTATGAAATAGCCACACTGACACAGGATCGTTTTTACTCAAATGGTAAATAGCATCAAATAATTTCTGCTCTGAAAAAAACTCTTCGGTTTGGGATAGATATCTTACGGTTCTATCCCGTGGGAATATTGTTACTGCAGATGACCACGCGTGTTCGTTATGATCAATAATTTCAATGGGGGCTCCCTGTGATTTATATTTCGATTCGTATAATACTTCTCCGGTGATTGTCCTTACCGATATTGGAAATCTTAATGATTTTTCTAATTTAGTTATATCCTGAATTGTTGCTCCATGCTCTTTTACCGTGAACTCCCACTCGGTTATTTTTTTTCGTCTTAGATCAGTTAGTTTATTTCCCCGGGACGCATTTGTGAAGTGTTCTATTATTCGTTCTGCTACACAATTGAGCCCTGTCGAATATTTCATGGGTGCTAGTTTTGAAATATCAGGTTTTTCATTGAGCGGATAGATCCCGTAAACAACTGCTGTGACAGGATAAGATCTTTCGTAGTAGGGTTTATCAATTCCGGTCAAAATTCCCGGTTTGGAATCCTGGTTCACGGTGACAGTTTTTTTGCCCCTGAGAATGGGTTCAAATTTATCCCTAATGATCCATTTGCCATCCTCACGGATAATGAATTTAATTCGGAAAAAATGACTTTTTTCCCCAAGACGTGAAATGATCACTGCTGCTTTTTCATCATTCATGGTAGCGTCAACAACACCATCAATTCGAAATGTTGACCAGCAATAAGATGCTCCATCACGCTTGAATTCATTAAAACAGTCTCTGATGGCTTTATCAAGAATTTTATTCTTGGGTGTATTAGAAACTATATCAAGATTGAATTGAGCATCCTTCCATGGTGATCTCATGTTTCCGTCTCTTGGACGTTTGTTACGTTTTTTGGGTCTATCGATATTAAATCTAGGATTGATTTTCAATAATCTCTTAAACTCTTTCATGTTTCCGTCTCTTGGACGTTAGTTACGTTTTTTGGGTCTATCGATATTAAATTTAGGATTGATTTTCAATAATCTCTTAAACTCTTTCATGTTTCCGTCTCTTGGACGTTTGTTTCTGTTTACTACACGTTTTTTGGGTCTATCGAGATTAAATCTAGGATTGATTTTCAATAATCTCTTGAACTCTCTATCGGCATTGAATTTAGCATTTCTCGAAGTCAATCTCTTGAACTCCTTCATGCTATATATAAAACAAGCATTTAAATGAAAGATTTATGTATAATGAATCACTGCAAATGGCTCATGATGGGAAATGTAACCCCGTGTAACAAATCATGCAGAAAAAATGAATACTGTAGGTATCATATGCAAAGTTTTCGACGTGGAAGTCTTGGTCCGTTACCCTGTATTCGATGTGGGGTTGGGGTCAAGGGAAGATCACAATTGTGTATTGATTGTGGTGGTAAGCGATATAGGGAATTGAAGCGTTATTATGATAAAAGAATAAAAAATGGACAATCCATCAGAAATTATGACCCTGAAAAAGTCTTTGACCCTGATAACGTCACTGACAAAATCATAAGAACTCCGCAAGACTACATCGAAAGGTTCTCCAGTGATGTAATCATTAAACCAAACACTGAATTAGACAAACAATAGAATAGTATATATGAACCAAGAATTCAGACAGCACCCCTTGATTACAAATTATGAGGCATCTAGTGATGGTACTGTCAGAAACCGTAGGTTGAAAAAACCGGTCGGTGCTGACAATGGTATGGGGTATTTGGTGTTTACTGTTGGAAAGAAAACTTATCTCAATCATCGTTTCGCATTTGAATGTTTTTATGGATTGATCGAGGATGATTCTGTCATTGATCACAACGATTCTAATCCGAAAAACAATTCTTTATCAAATCTGCAAGCTATCACACAAAGTGAGAATTTGAAAAAGGGGAAGACTGGCACTTGTTCAAATAAAGCGAGACCAGTAAAATCTTTGAACGAAGAAAAAATATTTCAATCATTATATGAAGCCGGTAAGTATTTCAATATTTGTTCATCTTCTGTACGAAAAGTTGCAGAGGGGATAACCAAAACGGCTATTTCAAAAAAGAGTGGACAAAAAGTTCAATTTAGTTATGTCTAATGCGTCATAATTTCCAATTAGAGATATGTCATTCTTATAGAATAATGAATTCTGAAAACATGAATAGCAACATAGTTGAAATAGCAAAATTGAAAAATCAGGATATCAAACTATCAGATGGGTTAAATCCTGATCAAATTGTGTCTGATTTTCAGGATATAGAATACGGAGTTAGCACTAACAAATATATGCTACCCAAGAAGTATGCACTCATCAAAAGAATTCAGAATTCTATTAAAGACTCTCTTTCATTTTCCAGTGACATCAGTGTGTTCGTTCCGTTGTATACTATCGTAGAAGGAATACGAAAAGAATTGGGGTACGAATACGAATTGAAAAAAGAAGTCAACTCTAAAATTAGAAACCTACGAGCATTAATTCAAGAAAATTGATTACCCGACCATTGATTGCCTGACCATTTTATCATTCCGACCCTCATTTTTTTTAGCCGACCCTCAAGGGGATGTCAAAAATCGATGGACGATATGTCAGATTGATCAATGAAAAAGTGTGGAAACTGTCAGTATTATTTATTTTATATACAATTATGACACTTTCCACAAACCTGATAGAAGCTGTTATAGGATGAAATAACACTTCCATGACCATATCAAAAATCATCCGACATGTCAAAAAAGTGGAGAAACTGTGGTATTAATTATTTTATATACAATTTCCACACTTTCTCCATCAGTGATAGAAGGTGTCTCACGATGAAATAACACTTCCATGACCGTATCAAAAATCATCCGACATGTCAAGTGTTTTGCAATTGAAAAATAGTTTGCGATTTCAAATAATGGTCAATGAAGCATTAACAACCCGATTGGCTCGTGAACGACTGGATGCAATCAGGAGATTTGTACCAATTCGTGACTCTGTAAGAAATAAACTGCAACAACGACAGAGTTTACAAACTGATTTTGCTCTGGGGTCTGAAGAATTGTTTAAACCAGTAACCACAGCAACGAAAGGGGTAGAGCGTGCTATACTGGGAGATGGTCCCGAGACGGGAAAATCTGTTATTGGTGAACTTGAAAAAATAGCAGCGAAAACTGAACAAACAAAACAAATAGAATCAAAGAGAACAGTAGATGATTTACGCATGAGATTTAACGAAGAAGGGTTAGCAGCAATTGATGAGACTGATCCAACAGAAATTCCTACGCTTGTTGTTACTTCTTATGAAAACAGGAAAAAAATGTTGAAACCAGAACATCATAAGTTTGTTAAGAATTTCACTCACTGGGCTGATATATTCTACAAAATCAAAACTGGAAAAAGTCAAAAAAAGACAAATAGTGCATCATACATTGAATATATCAGGATGGTGGATCACGTGTATAATCAATATGAAGAACTAAAACAACAACAAAAACCGCCAAAATTGCAAAGAAAGCGAGAGCAACCTGCAAAGAAAATATCTTTCTCTCCTAAAAAACAACAACTACCACCTGATGATGATGATGATGATGATGATTATTTACAAGAAACGGATGTAGAAAAACTAGATGAAGCAGCTGGTTTTAGCGGAAGTGGATTGCAAGATTCCAGTGGACCCCAAAGTGGGGTATGTCCTGATAGTGTTATCAATGATATATCACGATTAGATGTTCTTGTAGGAGGGTCCCGAGCTGGAAATAATTCACCGGAAATAATTAATGAAGCAGCTGATATCTGTAGACGGTTATTTGCCGGCGGTATCATGGATATCAAAACCTATCGAGATTTCATTGACGAGTTAGCAAATGGGTATCATAGTGATTAAATAACAATTGAAAACACTATTGTTTTTATAATAATGATCATCCATTGCAATCATGATAAACCAACCCTCGTCTATGTAGTTAATTCACGGTTTCCAGTTTATAGAGCATACTATGGAGATGGCCTCGGCAATACCATTTTAGGATTCTTTTCAAGAATGGCCCCAAAAGTGATGCCGTTAGCTAAACAGTTATCAATGAAAGCCATTGATGTTATACGTGATAAGGGTATTAGTACTGTTGGAGATCTTGCCGGGAAAGCGTTTTCAACTGCGAAGGATAAAATAACATCATTAGTGAGGCGAAAAAAGAAACCGTTACCGTCTACAGAAGAAATGCCTGCAAGTGTTAGTAAAATAATAAATAACGCAGTAGATGAAAAATTAGCGTCGATGGTAAATCAAGGAGACCAAAGCAATATTGCAAATATGATAGCGGGAAGTGGCTTTAGAAAACTACGTCGATGAAATCCTACGGATTTTCACGCTAGCGTTTTTCACGATGAAAATCACGATTTAGACTCTGATAAATAGAATAAAATGTTCAAAAGGTCACCTGATCCAGCATTTGATATGGATGCCCCAGTTGGCAAGAATGATTCTGTACGCGATTTTCAATTTTATTCTTATCACGCAGTACAACCAGATCTCCGATCGCGAATTGAACTTCAAGTTCATGATACCAGTAAATACTTTTTGCCTTGTGAAGCGTTTATTGAAGTAGAAGGAGAACTTGTAACAAATGATGCTGCACATAATGATCCACCATATGACATTAACTCAAATGTCATAGTTGGTTTTGTTAATAACGGCATCATGGCGTTATTTGAAAGCGCTAGATATCTCATTGATGGAAAAGAAATTGAATCCATTGACCGTGAAGTTGATATGGCCACAACAATCATAGGGTTAGCGAGATATTCTGATGATTATACAAGATCAGCGGGTCCATCTATGATGTTTGCAAAGGATACCTCTGATAACGCTGATCACCTTCAATTCATTAAAGTGTTAACACCGCAAGTCACTTCAGTTGCTAATCAAGGGGAAGCAGCTAATCCAGAACGTCGAACTAGGCCCGGAGCTGAGTTTGATATTCTCGGAGGCGTTAATGGTAATCTCAATTTAGGATTTGCAACACGCGTAGCAATGTTGCATGGGCAGCGTCGACGATTTTCATGTGCGATTCCACTGCATCATATATTTGGATTCTGTAGAAACGTCCGAAAAGTTATTTATGGAGCCAAACACACAATAGCGCTTGTACGAAAGGGTACTGATGATGATGCAATCTGGCGTAATGCTGGGGTTGCTCCCGGTAAAGTCATTTTAACAAAACTATCATTATGGATGCCAGTGTTAACTCCATCAATCACAGAAGAACAGCGACTACTATCATTTATGGACCAAGGAGGAAAGTCGTTGTTGAGTTGGTTATCAGTGACTACGGATATTAAACTGGGTAATGTTGATGGTACATTCACATGGCACCTGGCATCAAAACAAGGGGTTTCAGCTCCACGTCATATATTTATTGCGTTACAGAATGCTGCGCGAGTTGGTAATCAAGAACGAAGTCATATGATATTTGATCAGTTAGGTGTGAATGAAGTCTCGCTGAGAATAAACGGACAGCAGGAACCATCCGAGGATATACAACTTGATTACGGTCAGAATCATATTGCACGTGTCTATCATAACCTGTTGTCATTTATGGCACGTGATCAAAATGTGGATACCGGTTTGCAAATATCACAATTGGATTTTAAAAGCCTCTATCCGATTTATTACTTTTCATTGGAACATCTTGATTTGATGAGACAATCTGTCGTTGATATACACTTTAGAGCCCGTGTAACCCGTCCGACTGGTCCAGCAGCAGTTGCTGGGGTACATCCTATCCTTATCCCGAATTATAGAGCGGTTGCTGTCATTCTCAGCGATAAATCAATGCTACTTGAAGGTGTTGGAGGAAGAATGAGAGTGGTAGATGCCCCAGTAGAAAACATGTAATTGAAAATCCGAAGGATATTTCCATTGAATCGTTTTACGATTTAGAATCAATCTATTATGTATAATGTCATATAGTGTTATTAGTGTTACGTTAACTCCTGGTCAAATCAAAAAATTGCAATCAGAATCGGCTAAAAAATGTGGAACCACAATCACGTTGAAACCTAATCAAATGACTGGTGGTGCAAATAAATTCTCGCTGACAACTCGTCAAGTGAAACATTTCAATGATGCTTTCAAGGATAAAAAAGGTGTTCAGATTACTCTTTCTGCGGCTGCTATTAAAAATATGATGAAAACGGGTGGTATATTTCCATTGTTAGCCGCAATACCAGCATTGATTGCAGCAGCAGCCCCAGCGGTGGCTAAAGCAGCGGCGTTAGGAGCCGTTGGTACTGCAGCAGGAATGGCGTTGAAAAAGGCAGCTGGACAAGGATATAAAAAAAAGAGACGATCCGTTCAAGGATTGGGTCTAAGACTACCAGGAACCCCGTATTCGTGGTACAGCGGAAAGGGTCTAAGACTACCAGGGACCCCGTATTCATGGTACAGCGGGAGATCCGTTCACGGATCAGGCCTGAGACTACCAGGAACGGTTTATTAATTCAGAAATCTTCAATTTCCGAACCTATGGTTCCAATGTCCAATTTTGATTTAATGGATGCTGCTAAAAAACTAGTGATTAAAAATTTCAGAGGTGTTTTTATGAAAGATCAATTACCACATCAACCAAACAAAACTGAAACAGGTATTATTAATCTCGATAACAGCACCGGACCTGGAACTCACTGGGTTGCATACGCTATTGATCCACGTGGGATTGTCTATTTTGATTCATATGGATTAGCCCCACCAAAAGAATTTATGCGTTACATAAAACAATTTCCAATGAAGACTTGGTATTCTACGCTACCAACACAACAAATCAATGACCCACCAATATGCGGCAGTGAAGTATTAAATGTCTTTGACGCTATTTCTAACTCCTTTGGTAACCCAAGGGGAAAACCACCTCATATTGTCGTAAATGACTACACCAGCAATCGCTTTTTAGAGAGAGAAAGAGTTTTACAATAACATGATTGATATTTGGGGGAGATTTTTGAAACCCAAACCCGATGGCACTGCAACCCCTGATTCTATCAAGGATATAACAAAAAAAATTAAAGATGAAATCGCTGAGACGTTGAATTTAGAAAGTGTTGAACCCAATGAAATAGTTGTATTTCAAGATCGCCAGGGTAAATTGAAATCTAGTAATATTTCTCTGGATGATATTTTAGTTAAACAACAAAACGCAATCGAGAACACCGTTGCGCTATTTTCCGATCAGGGTAAATTGAAAACCAGTAATATTTCTCTGGATGATATTTTAGTTAAACAACAAAACGCAATCGAGAACACCGTTGCGCTTTTTTCCGATCAGGGTAAATTGAAATCTAGTAATATTTCTCTGGATGATATTTTAGTTAAACAACAAAACGCAATCGAGAACACCGTTGCGCTATTTTCCGATCAGGGTAAACTCAAACCGGGTGTACTCGTTTCGACGATTACAGATCGATTAAAAATTCTCAACGATGAGTTAAACGATTCTGTGGTTGTACTAACAACACTTGAATCTAGAATTGAAGAACACATAAAACAGTTTACCGCATTTCGTAGAAATATCATTGATAAATTTATTGGAACTACATTCGATAAAATTGAACTAAAACTCCCTGATATTAAAAAATCCATCGATGAGACGAAAAACTTCATCGAAGCCGTCAAAGGTGATTTTTCGAGGATGATAACAGTTATTGAAAAAAAAAAATTCCTCATGAGAAAACTAACAACATAGTATATACAATCCAACACGGATCATTTGAGTGGTCACCTACAAACAACAAATTAGATATCACTGCAACCGTTAAGGGTATTTATCGATTAACACTAGTAACACCATTGTCTCAATTTAATATTTCATCGTCCAGTTCATCTGGGGTCAATAATACGATTTCAACGATCATCGACAAGGGTACAAATGAAAAGTTCACAATCACATCTACTGATAAAAGTTTGACTAAGGCTTCAGTAACCTGGTATGTGGAATTCGTAGCAGATTTAAGTAAATAAATTGAAAGGATTTCACAATTGAAAACGCTAGCGTTGTTAAAATAAAAAATGATTTCATCATCGCAATATCGCTATGATCAGGTCAGAGAATATCAAACTAGACTAAAAACCCTGTCTGAGGAGTATGCAATGAAAATTAAAAAATATCGCAGGAGAATTACCGCAATTGATGTTACTGTGTATTCAGTGAGTGGTGTAATCACCGGAGCTGGTATTATACTGTCTTCAGTGACAATGATGGCTCCGATAGCTGTTCCAATTTGCATTTCTGCGGCAACAACAATCGCTGGAATTATTTCAATAATCACAAAAAAAATATCCTCATGCAGCCAACGGAAACTACAAGACTACATAATTCAATTTCATGTTGTGTCCACTGCATACTCGCAATTATCCTCATTGATATCGTCATCGCTCGATGATACAATTATATCAGAGAGTGAGTTTTCAGCGATGGTAGATATATATGATTCTGCGATGTCAAAATTAGAAATACAAAAACATGAGTATAATAACAATGACAACACCGATGGAATTACTTCAACAAATAGTGGAGAACACAAACCCAGTACAAACAAGCATGATCTCAATAACCTCAACGAATCCAGAATTCAGTGTGAATTTCCCCTCTCCGGTCCCAGTGAAGGAGATAGCGCTAGCAAAATTACGAGTATACCACAGTTGGCCAAATATTAGGTCAAAATCATTTGGTGGTCAACAACCCAATAATTCACTGGTATTTGCGAATAAGAATAAACCAGACGGTACCCCAGACTGGAACGTTGTTTCCATACCAACCGGATCATACCAAATCGAACAAATCAATAATGAATTCGCGCGTAGAATAAAATCGATTACTGGAGTAGAGTCAAAAATAGCTATAACAGTTCATGAACCAACACTATCATCTGCCATTGAAATAAGCACAGAAGGATATGTCGTAGATATATATCAGAGTTCTATTAGAACCGTACTAGGATGGCCTGAATTACCACCCGGGGGAAAAACCGTTGATTTACCAGAACCAAAAAAAAACGATTATATCACATACAGGATAAAATCTGATAATCCAATAAAAAGCTATAGATATTATGATAAGTCGTATTTTTTTCATTAGAGTAGAATATGATGAAAAAATAAGACTTATTCATCATCTTGCTAACCGGGATAAAATCACTGAAAATTTCACAGCTTTCAATAACGATATTTCGTTGTTGTTTATATCCCTTAGATCCGGCACTCTCACCCGAGATGAATTTATCAGTGTCGTAGAAACATGTAACAAAATCATGAATGACATGGAAACATTTCATTCACAAATTATTCAAGAGGTATTAGGTGACAGTAGTCCTAAAACAAGAGATTTATTTGCAATAGACTATAAGATCCGCATAAGAGATATTCCAACATTCAAACTACCAGGATATAATCTCTTAGAACTACAAAAATCTCTCGATGATGCCATCGATGAAGGTTTCAAAAAAATCCATGATACGTGGAAAAAAACACCATCACAACCACAAACAACTATCCTGACCCATAATAATGACCCAGACGGTGGTGGCAGGCATATTGCTCCGTTCAATGTGAATATTTCAACGGTGATTGCGCTCAATTTAGTATGCGATGTGATCGAAGGAAGCTATCAAATAAATTTAGAACGATCAAATCAAGCTCAGCAGGGATATATTTTGTATTCATTTGCACCAATAGCTCCTCCAGGATTTTTAATAATTGAGTCCCCGGTGAATCCAGTCTATATGCGATGTCATAATAATTCATTAACCAGAATTAATTTCAAACTCACTGACCAGTCTAATAATCTGATTGATTTACAAGAGGAGGTTTTACAAATTAGTCTGTTTGTAAAATCGTAGTGATTTTCGTCGTAGTGATTTACATGACCCTCGAACACGATATCGTATCGGACTGGATCAAATATTCGGTTAACCCATAGCAGCAGAAGGGGTGAGTGACAACGACGTTGTAGTCCCTTTTCCCCCAAAATCGATGGAGGATTTCATTAATTTCATTGATTTTTTCATATTTTTTTTTTGGACCTAATCCATGATTCACACACACATTGGGGGGCTGATGTAATTGGTTTCATTGTTTTTAAGCGTGATTTCAGTGAAAACTTGTCTAAAAATGTTGTCTGATTCGCCCCTTCTGCTGCTTTCATTTAAATGTTTGTTTTTATTATAGTATGAAGAAGTTTGAGAGATTATCGAAAATTAAGCCTTGGAAAAAATGCTCAATTCAATCCTGATAAGGAGTTTAAGAGATTATTAAAAATTAGTGCTAGATTTAATCTCGATAAACCAAAAAAACGTCTAGTGGACGGTAACATGAAGGAGTTTAAGAGATTATTAAAAATTTGTCCTAGATTTAATCTCGATAAACCAAAAAAACGTCTAGTGGACGGTAACATGAAGGAGTTTAAGAGATTATTAAAAATTAGTCCTAGATTTAATCTCGATAAACCAAAAAAACGTCTAGTGGACGGTAACGATAAACTAAAAAAACGTCTAGTGGACGGTAACATGAAGGAGTTTAAGAGATTATTAAAATTTAAACCCTGGAAAAATGCTAAATTCAATCTCGATAAGGAGTTCCAAAGATTATCGAAAATTAAGCCCTGGAAAAATGTTAAATTCAATCTCGATAGAGTCTCTGATACATCAAAACGTCTAATCGGTGATAGAACTATACTGGGTAAAATCAGGGAGTGTTTTAATGAATTCTACCGAGACGGTGCAGCACATTGTTGGTCGACATTTCGAATTATTGATGTCGGTGTCAATGTACCCATCATCGATGCTACTATGAATGATGAAAGAGCAGTTGAGATAATTTCACACCTTGATGGGTCAAGGGCCTGGAAATCCAAAGGATTTTCATGGAAAATCAAAGATTTTCAACAAAGCAATTCCCAACAGAAGTATTTTTTCAGAATAAAATTCATTATCGAAGTCGAAGGCAAATCGATTATCAGGGATAAATTTGAACCAATTCTTAGGAATAAAAAAACAATCACGCTGAGTAGAGATTCCAAACAAGGAATTCTAACTGGAATCGACAAACCATACTACGAGAGATCTTATCCTGTAACAGCAGTTGTTTATGGAATATATCTGCTAAATGATAAACCCAATATTGCAAAACTAGCTCCTATGAAATATTCTAGTTCACTGAATTGTGTAGCAACACGGGTAATGGAACACTTCACAAATGCATCCCGAGGAAATAAACTAACTGATCTGCGACGTAGGAAAATAACCGAATGGGAACTGACAGTGAAACAGCACGGTGCAAAGATTTCTGATATAGCTAAATTAGAAGCATCATTAAAATTCCCAATATCAGTAACGACAATAACCGGAGAAGTATTATACGAACCGAAATATCAATCGCGAGGAGCTCCAATTGAAATTATTGATCATAACGAACACGCGTGGACACCTGCAGTAACAATATTTCCACGAGATAGATCCGTGAGATATATCCCCAAGGAGTTCGTCGGGGATGTTTTTTATAATGAGAAATTATTCGATGCTATTCACACGCTGTGTAAGGATGATCCTGTGTCAGTGTGGTTACTTAGTAGTGATGAAGATCCCGAAATAGGATTCGATCAATTTGTAAGACCAAATGGTGAATTATATCGCGTTGAAGAGTTAGATACTAGAATGAGAAAAATTGCAAATGATTTTTCACCGGAGAGTTTCCATGAAAAACTACTCACGGATAGTTTTACTATTCCATCAGTGGTAGCTCACTTTGCAAGAGAAAAGAACTTGGTCATGGAGGACTGTGGAATACAAAATACTCACTTGATGGTATGATTTCAATTGATATATCCGCGTGTTATCCTGGAAGTTTTCTCGGGTATGGGGAATGTAGTAATTATTTTAAACGATTTGGACACCCCACGCATGAAATGACTCGTGTTGCGATTAATGGTCCATTGCCTGATTTTGATTTAACTGGATTCGCTCGTGTGATATCATTCGAATTAGCTACGGGGTTACATCCGTGTAGTTATGTTTCGCTTGGTAGATACCTATCTGAAAAGGCCTTGATGCCAATAGTGTTATTGAGATATATGATCGATTGTGGTATGCTAATATCGTTAATTGTCAGTGAAGCGATTATATCCTATCGAGCTCAGAAAGAAGTTTGGCTACCACAACCCGATTTAGATAGAATAATTAGCGAACAGCGAAAACAATTTCCTGCTTTCAATGAAGAACAAATCATGAATTTGTCTAAGGAGTTATTTGAAATTAAAAAAGAACAAGCAAAAGATTTTGGACGAAGAATAATCGGTAAATTTACCCAGGGTGGAAGATACGACAATGCAAAATACTCTTCGCGGTTGATCATAGACTTCGCAGAATACGATTTTATTGTAACGGATTTAACGAAACAGGGAAAACTTGTATCCCGTAAGGATGCTTTTCTATCCAATGGTGAGAAATTAGGTACGGTTGTTACCTACTGTGATGGATATAATTCCCAGTACACACATTTAAGAAGTTCTATGCTAGCCTATGCTTCTATTAATCTATTTTCGATGATAAACAGATTTCCTAATGCTGCGGTTAGAGTGGCCACTGATTCGATGTATACACACAGTAAATACAAATCAGCAGTAGCGGCTTTCACAGATCCCGAGGAAAATTGGGGGCGTTGGCGATTTGAAAAGGAAACACTACACGAGTATTGTGAATCCGCAGACGCTGCCACGGATGATAAATATCTTTGTTGTAACCGTATTGAAATTCAATCAGAATTTTCTAATGCACCACCGGTATCTGATCCAATATGTAGATACAAGACAGTTTATTTAAACGGTTGTGGTGGGTCAGGAAAGACAACTTGTGCAATCAAATTATTTCGTCGGTCAAACATGATTGTCCTAACACCAACTCACAGACTCGCCAGAGAGATGAAACAACGAGGGGTAAATGCCTGTACTTATCACAGCTTCTTTCGATGGAAGGGTGACAAATGGACTCCTGAGCGAATGGGCGATAAATTCATTCCTGAAATCATAATCTGGGATGAAATATGCACAGTGTCATTAGATGTATTACAAACATTTCTCGAGTGGTTGTTAAACAAAAACACAAAAGTCGTCATGTGCGGTGATGACGGCCAACCACCGCCATTTGTCGGTGCATCCCCACATGAGTGGCTAAAGGGTTTTGTAGACTATTACGAAGAAATTACCACTGATTATAGATCACTTGATGAACGATTACGAGAATTCAAAGCGCTAATTAGATTACAACCGGATAGAATCCAGTGTGAAATAACGCGTGAAGTGATTTCAGAGACTCCAATGAATGATTTTTGGGAAACGTGGAAACCGAATGATTTGATAATTGCGAGTAGAAAAATTGTCAGAGACACACTTCAGATGAAGTTATTTGAATTGCATAAAGAAAAATTTGCCGTACTTCCAGTACCGTTGTGTTATAGGCCTTTGGATACACGAAAACAGAATATAGAAGTTGATATTCCAGGACAAAGTAAAAAACAAATTCTCGTATTAAATGATATTGTGCTGGTTGATATCAGCGTCGTTGAAGATGCATTGCGTGCTAATAAATCCCCATGGACGCTAGGATACGCAGCGACAATTCATTCTTCACAGGGATTGACTATCACAGACACAATTGTTTGGATGGTAGATAATCGCATCCAATGGTCGAATTTAGTCTATCTCGCAGTATCCAGAGTACGAAAAATAAATCACTTCGAAGAAATGTCCTGACTGAGTCAGGCGATGATGACACCACAATGGATGATGCTAGCATCGTTGATGTTAAAATTATTGATAAAAAACTATCTGGTTACAAACAACAAGACAAAAAAAAAACGACAATTTGATATTGATGCTGAATTAATAATTACGCTGAAACAACAACAGAATAATCACTGCGCAAGTTGCAATTGTATAATGCGTTGGCGTTATTCGGATAAAGATCCTCACCAATTTACCGTAGACAGAAAGAATAGCAGCATTGGTCGTATCAGAGATAACGTTATGTTGACTTGTCTTGAGTGTAATAGACGCAACGGCGCTAGTTAAGACCCCGCGGTGGTAATTGAGTATCGTCAGGAATTACTTGTAATTGTTCGCGTGTAAAACCCCGCTGAGGGGCAGTTGAATCCAATTTATAGATTGGAGATCTACCAGTTGATCGTATTATAGTAGATATCTTGTGTGCAGTAACACTCCAAATAGGATCAGTAGCCCTTTTTGTGCCACCTTCAAGCTCTCCTGGTTCGTATAAATACCTAACAGTGACATTACTACCAAGAATTGGTTCTTTGAAATCTTTTTGTGAAATTCCTTGGATTTCCATTTTTGGTATAGACGCTTTCTTAATCGCGTTTACAGATTTCATGTTAATTGTTCGAGTAATCTCGTTATTGAGCGTGGTAATCACAGCTGGTAATGTTTTAACCCATTCACGGGATCTTTTATCCTGAATAAACTCCTTCGCGTATTGATATCCAAATAACCGCTCAGCAAGAGTCTGATTAAATCGTTCAACAATTGCCTGATCGCGATGTAGCGCAGTATGCCCTCGTCTGATGGTGACATTGTGATGTTTCATCGCTGATAAAACAGCGCCTAGAAATTCCTTGCCAGGATCAACCTGCAATAGATTTGGCCAGCGTAGTGGGCCTCGTCGATAAATCCTTTCAAACGCAGAAGCTACTTCAGTTGATGATTTTGTTTTTAGCGGTTCTGCTTGTTTGTATCGACTCGCAACGTCAACTACGGTTAGCACTTATTTGTAACCGTTGTCATGTGGCAAATATAATATATCAGCTTGATGAACTTCATTAGAGACAGTCACATCAAAATGCGAGTAATTAATTTGTTTAGGCGCTGGTAGATAAATTTGCCATATAGCTTGTTTGGATAACCAATTACCCGCAGTGGTTTTTTTCACTTTTGCGGCGCTAGCGAGTTTATTGATTGCAGCGTTACCACGCCAGTATCCTTTTGGAGAATAATAAATAGATTCCATGTTGTTATTAATTACCGGCACCTAACATCAATTTGCTTTTCATAGACGATTTTATTAACCATGAAGCTAATTTTTCTTTGAAGGATTTATCAGGAATAGCATTTAATGCATGAATTAATTTCACATCCGCGAGATGCCTGTGTTGCAGATTGCTGCTTTTATATGCAACATCATGAGCATGACACGCCTTATCAATGGCGTTTATTGGTTCTTTACCACGTCGAGGTTGATTTTGATCATCAAGTCTGATATCTAATCGTGTTCCCGGTCCACAATAACTATACCCCGGAAGGTGTTTTTCTCCTGGATACTTTGCCCATGGGGTTCCAGGGAGTTTTGCCAATTTGGCTGCGATATCACCTCCTCGTTTTTTTTAAAATTATCAGCAATTTTTAGAAAATCGCCTGCAGATCTCATGGACACAAATCTAAATTTCTTTGTACCACATTGTACGCATTTACCAGAAAGCGCTGATCGGTTATTTTTAGTTGTAATCGTCGTCAAGTCATCTGTGCCAGTACGCGTTTTACACTTCACACGATATAGATCCATAATTTATGTATAGAGATATGGATATAATTGATTTTTCAGCGACTAAAGCAAGAGAACCGGTTAAGCATCATGCAGCACTACCAAACTCTATCCGGATGATTATAATCGGGCCATCTGGATCCGGCAAGACGCAATTGTTACTTAATTTAATAATGAGATGGATGAAGTGGGATAAGTTGTATTTAATTGCCCCTAGCGTAGATGATCAACGATGCTATGAAGTGTTAAAGGATTTTAACGAGAATGCATCAGAAATTAAAGGTGAGAACGTCGTTGATTTTATAACCGATATTGACGAGGCGCCATCCGTGGATGACCTCGATGGAAGTATCAACAATTTAGTCGTATACGACGATGTGATGTTAGATAAACAAAAAAATCCTGCTAGAATATTTTCCCGAGGCAGGCATAAAAGCACGGACGTGATATATGTCACTCAACGATACACACAGATTCCAAATGTGATCAGAGATAACTGCAATTTATTGTGTGTATTTAACGGAGTTGATACTCATACTCTTAGAAATATTTGGCAGACATGGTGCTGCGGTGATATGGATCATAATCAATTTAGAAATTTCTTTAGTAACGCTCAGTTAACCCCGTACGGATTTGTAACAATAAATTTGCATGACCCTCGGACACGATATCGTATCGGACTTGATCAAATATTCGGTTAAAATCATTTATTTTTTGTTAACCAGAACTGAAAGTTTCAGCAGCAGAGAGGGTGATGACCACATCGTTGCGACCAAAATTGATTGAAAAATCGTAAAGTCTCCGTTTGCTAAATGGAGACTTATTTTTTTTGGTTAAAATGAGATTCGTAGGAAGCCTTATTTTTGCTTGAAAACGTGGTCTGTTCACCCTCACCCCCCCCCCCCCCCCCCCTCACTGAAATAGTTTCGGTTTGTCTGAAATAGTTTCGGTTTCCGTAGAAGCCTTATTTTTGCTTGAAAACGTGGTCTGTTCACCCTCTCTGCTGCTCGTTGGTACCGCGGCAGGGATGGCACTAAAGAAAGCAACTGGGCAGGGGTATATAAAAAGGGAAAGGGTCTAAGACTACCAGGAACCCCACATTCATGGTACAGCGGGAGATCCGTTCACTGATCAGGTGTGATAATCCCAGGAACTGTTTACTAGTTGGAGAGTCTTTGATTGAAGAGTCTTTGAGTCCAATGTCCAATTTTGATTTACTCGATGCTGCTAAAAAATTGGCCATAAAAAATTTCAGAGGTGTCTTTATGAAAGATCAATTGCCGGCACAACCAAACAGCGTTGAAACCGGTATTATTAATCTCGATAACAGCACCGGACCTGGTACTCACTGGGTTGCATACGCGATTGATCCACGTGGGATTGTTTTTTTAGATTCATATGGGTTAGCACAGCCGAAGGAATTCATGCGTTATATAAACCGCTTAAAAACTCCTCGTTGATATTCTACGCTGCCAACACAACAATTAAATGATCCACCAATATGCTGCCGTGAAATATTAAATGTCCTTGACGATATTTCAACATCTGGAAAACCACCTTATGTTGTCGTAAATGAATACACTAGTAATCGCTGAAAATCGAAGCGATTTTAGAGAGAGATAGAGTTTTACAATAACATGATTGATATTTGGAGAAGACCTCTATCAGCGCTGAAGAAACCCGGTACCGATGGCACTGCAGGAATATCTGCAACCGGTGATATAAAAAAAAATAATCGAAGATGAAATAACTGAGACGTTGAACCTATCAAGTGTTGACCCCGGGGAAATAGTTGTATTTCAAGATCGTCAGGGTAAATTGAAAACTAGTAATGTGTCGTTGGATGATATTTTGGTTAAACAACAAAACGCAATCGAGAACTCCGTTGCGTTATTTTCGGATCAGGGTAAACTTAAACCCGGCATACTTATGTCAACAATCACAGATAAACTTGCCGAATACGATAAAGAATTTGACGATTATGTGAAAAATTATAACCAATTTCGCAGAAATGTCATCAATAAGTTCTTTGGATCCCCGATTGTAATTACGCCGTCTCTCGCTAAAATTAATTCGTTTGTTGATGATCAAAAGGTCATCAATGACCTCACTGATAATTTTTTTACAACAACAACATCCGAAAATGTTAAAGCTACATATTCGGAAATAATCAAAAAACTTAATGAAATCGCTGGAATTAAAAAATCTATCGAGGATAGTAAAACAACAGTTTATGCCGTCGAACGACTCGATAATGTAAAAATGTAGAATTTATAACAAATATACCTGTAGAAGATTAATTCTGGAAATGCTAGCATTTCAACGATGACATTTCCTATAACGATGACATCAACGATTTCATCATCGCAATTTCGCTATGATCAAGCCAGAGAGTTTCAGAATAAACTCAAAACTCACACCGAGGAGTATGCAATGAAAATAAAATAATATCGCAGGAGAATCACCACGGTTGATGTTACCGTATACTCTGTGAGTGGTGTAATCACCGGAGCTGGTATAATACTCTCCTCGGTGACAATGATTGCCCCATTAGCTGTTCTAATTTGTTTATCCGCGGCGACAAGAATCGCGGGAATTATTTCGATAATAACATACAAAATATCATCATGCAGCCAACGCAAACTACAAGACTACATAATTCAATTTCATGTTGTATCAACCGCATACTCGCAATTATCCCCGATGATATCGTCGTCGCTCGATGATACAATTATATCAGATAGTGAGTTCTCAGCGATGGTCAGTATTTATGATTCTGCGATGTCAAAATTAGAGCGACAACATGAGTATAATAACAATGACAACACCGCAGGAATTACTTCAACGAATAGTGGAGAACACAAACCCAGTACAAACCAGCATGATCTCAATAACATCAACAAATCCTGAATTCAGTGTGAATTTCCCTTCTCCGATTCCTGTGAAGGAAATCGCGCTAGCAAAATTACGAATGTATCACAGTTGGCCTAATATCAGATCAAAATCATTTGGTGGTCAACAACCGAATAATTCCTTGGTATCTGCGAATAAGAATAAACCCAATGGAACTCCAGACTGGAACGTTGTTTCAATACCAACAGGGTCATACCAAATTGAACAAATCAATGCTGAATTAGCGCGTAGAATAAAATCGATTACTGGAAAAGAATCAAAAATCGCTATAACGGTTCACGAGCTGACTCTTTCGTCTGCGATTGAAATAAGCACAGAGGGATACGTCGTAGATATCTATCAGAGTTCTATAAGAACCGTACTAGGATGGCCTGAAATCCCACCCCAGGGAGAAGCCGTTAATTTACCACCTTAACCACAAAAATCTGATTATATCACCGACAGGAGAAAATCTGATAATCCAGTAAAAAGCTATAACGAATACTCAAACCGAATTTTTTCATTGGAGTGGTAGAAAGCTACAAACCAACATATTACACAATTCTAAAGGATAAAATCACTGAAAATTTCACAGCGTTCAATTATCTCTTAAATCCGGCACTCTCACCCGAGATGAATTTATCAGAATCGTAGAAAAATGTAATAAAATTCTCGATGACATGGAAAAATTTAATTTGCAAATCATTAAAGATGTATTAGATGACAACAATCCTAAAACAAGAACAGAGTTTGCGAGAGTGTATAATATACTCGTAGAAGATATTTTCACATTCAAACTTCACGGATATAATATCTCAGAACTAATAAAATCTCTCAATGATGCCATCGATGAAGGTTTCAAAAAAATCCATTACGAATGGAAAAAAATCCATGACGCATGGAAAAAAAACAGCACCACAACCAACTATCCTCAAACATAATAATGACCCAGACGGTGGCGGCAGGCATATCGCTCCTCAAAATGTGCATATATCATCGGTGATTGCGCTCAATTTAGTATGTGATGTTATCGAAGGAAGCTATCAAATAAATCTCGAACGATCAAATCAAGCTCAGCAGGGATATATTTTGTATTCATTTGCACCAATAGCCCCTCCAGGATTTCTAATTATTGAGTCTCCGGTTAATCCAGTCTATATGCGGTGTCATAATGATTCGCTAATGAGAATTAATTTCAAGCTCACTGACCAGTCCAATAATCTAATTGATCTACAAGATGAGGTTCTACAAATTAGTCTGTTTGTGAAGTTGTAGCGATTTTCATCGTAGTGATTTTCATTGTTAACCCATAGCAGCAGAGGGGGTGAGTGACAACGACGCAGACGTCTTTGAGGAAGCCTCTATTTACCGAATCGACGCTTTTTTACGATTTACGAGGAAGTCTCAGTTTGCCGAATCGACGCCTCTACAAAGTTGTAGGATGATCCCCCTCTGCTGCTGCATATATTTATAATCCGCGTTTATACGCTTGTTTATAATCCTGTATCATACACAATTATTATTGAAAAAGGTGTGTATAACCCTAGTTCATAAAAAAGTTAGTAATGTTCATTCATTTTACATGTTTAAAATTCATATTCATATTTTAGGCCTTATTAATACACATGATTAGTTCTTATTCTTATGCATGCTGATTAATCGTATTGATTGATACATGTATTTAAATGTCATGCCACTATGCATATTGTAATAGCCCCTTATCTTATTTTTTCAGTTTACCTCACACACACATACTACTATAGACCTATTTTGGGAATTTAATTAAAAACAAGATTCTGCGTTGAGTTGTGTTTGGATTTTTTTTACCTTCGCCAAGTGAGTCTAGAAAAGTACTGGGTTATTACTGTCTGATCCGGCAAGAACAGTAAATTGACATCAACAGTCAACGTCCCGTCGACCAGTGACACTGAAGCACGTTCCATCCGGTAGGCAACCCGCTCTCAACGTTGGAGTCGAGGCAAGAACGCTCCTCACTAAAAAGTGGTAGAAGTTCAGGGCACTTTTAGTCACCTAAAAACATGGACAACTTCGAGTCTTTACACTCAGAATTATTGGGTCCAAGGAACCGTACTCTGTCAGAAAAAGGGAGAGAATCCTACATAGAAAGGAGAGACAAATATTCCCAGAACGTGGAATACCTATGGTCCATGCTGGATTCATATTTGAAAATTGCAGACAGCCCGCCGGAAAGGGTCCAAGACTGTCTTGCTCTGGAGCAAAACATCATACAGGAAAATGCCAAATATCTGGGTCAGGTCAACGCCTTTACGAGCTTTCTGAAAGGAACCAGGTCAAATGAAAGTACCCAAGATTTAGATACATTATCCAAGCTAGTGGACTTTCGGAAACGTGCTGTCGATAGGGCGCTAAACCTTCTCAAGAACAAAAGTCAATATGACGACAAGAGGTCCGTCAAATCTCATCATTCTGGGAGCAAAGCTTGTTCCCAGGCGTCAACATGTTATGACGCCCCAAGCGTTGCCAGACAAAAACGGGCAAACCGGAAGCCGCTAGGGCCGCCATTATCTTTGCAGAAAAACAGGCTGCACTTGAACAAATGGAGGCTCGACAAATAGCAGTCATGGACGAGGAAGCAGCCATATTTAAGACGTAAATGACCCTCCTTCAAACCAAGAAAGAGTTGGCCATTGCCGAGGCAGAAGTTCGTGTCTACGAGATGGACGAGGCCGGAAGTCAAGTCATTGAGGATGGTCCTCCGCAACAAACGGCGGATTACTCTGACCGGATTAAAGAATACATAAGCCAACAAAGTCAGCTCATCGATAAAGGAAACATTGCCGATGTGGAGCCTGATAAGGTATCGTCTGGTACGATGACCAGTGAACCGCTACATGACGTACAGAGACCAACAGGAGAGGATAAGAACCTTGATTTTCCTTATGGAGTCCTAGAACATCGTTCTGTTCTTTTTGGGACGTCCTTTGATGATTATCAGCCGGTTACATCTTCTCTTGCCAGATTACTTTCCAGTCAGGAGCCAAAAATATCTAAACTCTCCGCAGGCGCACCGGAATTTGTCCCTACTTCACACGACGCAAGACAAGGGGAGTTAGTCCTCTCTCAAAATCATTGCTTAAATCAGGACATACAGATGGGGACGCAGCATTCAACCCTGCCGAATGCCTCAGCTATGACCGATAATAGGGCATCGGAAATGACAAAGTTCTTGTTAAGGAAAGATTTGCTTTTCTCCCAGCTCACGCAATATAACGACAAACCTGGATGTTATCATGCATGGAAAGACAGTTTTCAATGTGTAACCAAAGAACTGAGACTAACAGACTCGGAACAAATCAACTTGTTGGTTAAATGGCTAGGCCCAAAATCCTCAGAACAAGCCCTAAGCATAAGATCGTCTAATGCAGGGGATCCATCTAATGGATTAAACGAACTTTGGAAACGCCTAAATCGGAGGTATGGTTCGCCAGAGATGGTAGAAGCTTCCATAAAAAAAACTTGAGTATTTTCCCAAACTCACCAACCGGGACAACGAGAAGTTATATGATTTTTTGGATCTACGGTCAGAAGTGAAATTCCTCAAGAAAAAAGATGAATTTAAGACTCTTCTTGCTTACTTTGACTCGTCTACTGGGGTAAGACCTCTCGTATCTAAACTTCCTTACGAATTGCAAGAAAAATGGTCAAGCAGAGCAGCCAACTATGCTTCGAAGCATTCCATCGCTTTCCCACCATTCGAGGAATTCCATGCCTTTCTTGAGCACACATGCGACCTGAGGAATAACCCTGGTTTCCGACCCGTAGATTTGGACAATCCCACTCAAAAAGGTGATTCTGCAAAAACACTCATGGAAACAAACCTAAAGTGAATGTCCGAAGAACAGAGTTGACAAATCAAAAGGACGATCAGCCAAAAAGTCAATCATTAAGTAACTGCATTCTACATAACACGAAACATACACTCGATGAATGTAGGGGCTTTAAGTTCAAATCCATCGAAGAGAGAAAATAACTCCTAACACAACACAACATTTGTTTTAAGTGCTGTGCATCGGATAAGCATGTCAGTCGCGATTGAAAGGCTAAGATTTGTTGTGAGGATTGCGGCAGCAAACAGCATAATACCGATTCACACGTCAATAGGCCTTCTCCATGTTTACCTCCCGAGGTTGCGGGAAATCATGGCGGGGAGTTCTCCAAAAACTCCAGGAGGCAATATGATGAAGACATACGAGCTAAATGTACTGAAATCTGTAAAGGAGCTCATGGAAAGTCATGCGCCAAAATCTTACCGGTCAATGTTTACAGCAAAGACAATCCAAAAAAAATTCTTAGACTATATCCTATTATCGACGATCAAAGCAACAGATCCCTAGCCCTGCCAAGTTTATTTGATTTCTTTGATGTCAGATCAGAACCTGAGAGTTACACCCTAAACACTTGTTCCGGTCGAGTCATCACTTCCGGCCGGAGAGGAAGTGATTTCATCGTAGAATCCATCAATGGAGACGTAGAGTTGGAACTTCCGACACTCATCGAGTGTGGCAACATACCTGATGCTAAAAACGAGATCGCAACTCCAGAAGTTGTAAAGTTCCATGAACACTTAAACGATCTTATTGGGTCTATCAAACCAATAGACAGTAGAAAAGAGAACAACGAATAGGTCATCGAGGAGCACCATACGCCCAGCGACTCAAGCTAGGATGGGTCGTCATAGGAGAAGCATGTTTAGATAAGCAACATGCGCCCGATAATGTCAACGTCAGCCGAACTCATGTTTCACCTTCGGGTCAGCCGACAGCCCTAGTTATATGTCACAACTATTTAGAAGTACGGCAGCAACTTTCTAATCCCGCACTACATCACAAAGATAGCGAGTTTGGTTCCTCAGTTTTCGAGAGGACAAAGGACGACGACATAACTGGTATGTCGCACGAGGACAGAATTTTCATGCAACAAATGGATAATGAGTTTCAAATAGACTCAACTGGGCACTGGGTAGCTCCATTACCTTTCAAGTCACCTAGGCCGCCATTGCCGAACACCAAGACCCAGGCAAAACATAGGGCACAACTTCTTGACGCCAATCTGAAGAAAAATACAAGGAAACGTGAACCCGTCCTTGAATTTATGGCAAAAATCTTGGACAATCATCATGCCGAGGTAGCTCCACCGCTAGCGGCAAACAAAGAATGCTGGTATTTACCATTGTTTGGTGTTCACCACCCGAGAAAACCCGATCAAATACGGGGAGTATTCGATTCATCTGCAAAACACCAAGGAGTGTCATTGAATGACGTACTGCTTACAGGACCAGACTTAATCAACAATCTTATTGGTGTACTTCTTCGCTTTAGAAGGGAAATGGTAGCTGTTACTGCAGACGTGCAGCACATGTTTCACTGCTTCATCGTCCGAGAGGACCACCGAAACTATTTGCGTTTCTTTTGGTATGAGAACAATGACATCAATAAAAAACTCATTGAGTACAGGATGAAAGTACATGTTTTTGGAAACAGTCCATCGCCAACTATCTCAACTCTGGGATTACGTAAGGTCGCTTTGAAAGCTGAACCTGAGTACGGAAGCCAGGTTACATCGTTTGTCTCCAGGGACTTCTATGTCGACGATGGGTTAACTTCTTGCTCAACACGCGAAGAAGCTGATAAGCTCTTAGTGGACACTCAAAGTGCCTTAAAAGACTATGGCAATCTTCGACTTCACAAAATTGCATCGAATAGCACTAAAGTAATGGCTGCTTTTCCAACAACTGATCTGGCATCTAATTTGAAAGATCTAGATTTAGACTCGGAAGAAAACCGCTCCAACGAAGTCTTGGCCTAATATGGGATGTCAACGCGGACAAATTTATGTTTGAACTGTCTTCCGATAAAAAACCAATTACCCGTAGAGGAATCTTATCAACGATTAACAGCATTTTTGATCCGCTTAGGTTTCTGTGTCCCGTTATCATATATGGGAAATCCTTCGAGACATTGTCTTAGAGACTATAGATTGGGACGAGCCCGTATCCGATGAATTTGCCTCTAAATGGGAGTTCTGGATAAACACCCTTGAACCACTTAAAAACTTGAGAATATCAAGGACATATGTGCCCGAACTTAGCAAATGCATCACAGGGGAACTCCATGTCTACTCGGACGCTTCAGATAAAGCTATTGCCGCCGTCGTTTATCTTCGAACTAAAGACGTCAGTAACCATTATCACGTATGATTTGTTATTGGAAAGGCTAAAGTAGCCCCCCAAACTGGAACCACGATTCCAAGAAAGGACCTATGTGCCGCGGTTGTAGCTGTGGAGATAGCTCAATTTGCTATTGAACATCTATAAGTCAAGATAGACAATGTTCGCTATTACACCGACAGCAAGGTCGTTCTTGGTTACATATGCAACTCAACTAGGAGATTCTATGTCTATGTGGCGAATAGAGTGGAAAAAATTCGCAAATTTTCAGATCCCGATCAATGGAATTATGTTCCAACGGATCAAAATCCTTCAGACTCTGCAACGAGGTCGATACAGGCTGTAGACCTTAAATCTAGCAGTTGGCTCAATGGACCCCAACAATTATTTGAGTCGACTCCTCAGCAAGGTGAGGCCCATGAACTCGTAATGCCCAACGATGACATCGAAATTCGCACGGCATTTACCACTGTCGACCCTACGAAGGTAAATTCATCATGTAGTAGACTAGGAACAGCCAGATTCGAGCGTTCTTTGTCATGGAAGGGTCCGATTGCGGAGATTAGTCACCTTCGACTAATTGCTCTCCAACGGAAATGCGGGAAATCAGCTGACTTTAAAGTATTGTCAGAAAGCCAAGTGTCAGAAGATCTAATCTTGAGAGCCACACAGGGCGATTTCTACGGCAAGGAAGTGACCGCACTTCAAATGGGAGAACAAATTTCCAAACGCAGCCCGCTAATCAAATTGAACCCAACATGGGACACTACCCGGAAGATTCTACGGGTAGGTGGACGCTTGGAACACTCCAAGGAAACCCTTGAAATTACAAACCGCTAATTGTACCTGGCAACAGCCACATCGCAACCCTTCTGGTCGGACACTACCATGAGAAAGTGAGACACCAAGGCCGTCACATCACTGAAGGTGCTATCAGGTCAGCAGGATACTGGATTATCTCTGGTAAACGACTGACATCCAGCGTCATACACAAATGTGTAATTTGCAGAATGTTAAGGAGGGAGCCACAACACCAAATTATAGCAGACTTGCCTTCGGATCGCCTCGAACCAGGACCTCCCTTCACCAACGTAGGTGTTGACGTTTTTGGACCGTGGGAAGTTCTCACAAGGAAAACCAGTGGCGAGTCAGCTAACTCAAAACGTTGGGCCGTCATGTTTACATGCCTTGTAATAAGAGCAGTTCACATCGAAGTCATCGAAGAAATGTCATCATCATCATTTATCAACGCTCTTCGAAGATTCCAGGCTATCTATGGACCCGTGAAGCTTTTCCGCTCTGATCAAGGAACAAACTTTGTTGGAGCCGTTGATGACTAGAAAATCAACCACGGACCAATACAAAACTATCTATTGGAGAACAGGACAGAATAGAAGTTCAATCCACCCCATTCTTCACACATGGGAGGCTAATGGGAACGTATGATCGGCACCGCCAGACGGATTCTCAACGCCATGCTCGCTGAATCGCCGAGCAGGAAATTCCTCACGCACGAAGTTCTCAGCACATTTATGGCTGATGTCTGTGCTATTATGAACTCCAGATCACTGACTCCTGTCTCAACGGATCCGGAGAATCCTCTTATTCTGACACCAGCGATCCTCTTGACATATATATATATAGATGTCTTCCATAAAATAATAATAAGAATATAAATTGTTTTATAAAGTCAAATAAATGTATTTATATTAAAGTATGATGTCCCACTATTAGGGATGTAACTGAAAACATTGTTAAAGCTACAACAAAAATCCAAATCACACTCACAAACACACAATTGTACCTCAGTTAGAATCATGTCATGTCACAAGTTTCATCAACAGCAGGGACTACATTTTAGTGGCAAGCATGATTGACTAGTGACAAAAATGATGTGGGTTTAAATCCTGCCATTGTTTTACCCCTTGGAGGCTGTCATGTTGTATCACTAGATAAAGCTCTTACTGCAGTTGCCATGACACAAAAAATCCATGTATTTCTAACTGTGCCTTAAAAAAAAACAAATAATCCAAAAGATTCAATCAAGTATTTCAAATCACAGTTTGATCCATCTTTTGTGTCAAGTTTCATATTAAATAGCGGAGTTACAGTGTAACGGGTTAGCATGTAGGAAGAGGATAGCATGCAAGATTATTACCAAAAGGATGTGAAATCGTATCATTGGTGACTGGTGTGTCCTTGGGCATAGCAGTTGACTCCATTTGCCTTGGCACTCAATAACCATTCATGTGTGCTGTGTTATTTAGAAAAAGAAAACGCTCTTTCCAAGGCCAAGCAAGATTTTACCTCAAAAAATATTTCTATAGACTATATTTGAGTTAAATTACAGTTTTATCCATTGCCATTAATCAATGTAAAAACTAATTTTCTATTGCATTGGTTTCTCTTACGGTGTAGATTATATTCTATAACGAGTGAAGTTACTATCAGTTTCAGCATTTATCATTTGAAGAAGGAAAAAGATTTTAAAAAATTGGATATCTATTGCTACAATGTTTAACCCTGTGTCAGTCCCTTTAGTGATGCTTAATCATTGGATTTGGATAACTACTACTACAATGTTTAACCCTGTGTCAGTCCCATTAGTGATGGTTAAGCATTGGATTTGGATAACTATTACTATTACTACCATGTTTAACTCTGTGACAGTTCCATTAATGCTGATCATACATTGGTTTTGTCTGACCATTACCCCCATACTAACTCCTCAGACAGTACACCCCCACCCCCTTTGTGATAGCTTTTCATGTCTTAACATCATAAGAGCTCAACACAGTGGTGGCAAGGCATCGATGCTTACCGGATGGCCTAGCAAACTTTAAACATTGTTAGATCGAGTGATACATGTACGAAATCGATATGAATATTATTTAATTTTCTCAGAAATTGTGAGTATTAAAATTTGTATGTATTTAATCTGCTGAAAGACAGGATAAATATATGGTGTTGATGAAATGTGACCTGGTTTTCACGATTTGAATTGCTGGTTGCTTAAGTACACAAATCTAACAACCCACATTTTCAACTGTTGAAGAGACATGTGCTCTCTGCTTTACAAATCAGACTGGCCAGATTGCTGCTTTTTACAAAAGGTATCAGACTTTCATTTGATATAATTTAATTTCCATGACTATTGGACTTCGATATCATAGTTTAAGATTTGTTAAGTCATGTGACCAGTATTGCAAGTGGCTAATACCTGGTCAAGTTTCATCTATGCCATATTTTTGTCTAGTCTGTCAGCAGATTAATGACAAAACAATCATAATACTTGCCATTTCTGAGAACATAATTTTCCTATCGATTTCATGTAGGTGTGGGATGATATAAGAAAAGTCTAAAAATGTTAGGCCTGCTAGTAAGCGACTACCATATATCACTATGCACGGTGGTGGCAAATTCCAAACTTTCATTATGCAGTTGCTATGACCCCACACCTAAATCAAAATGTCCACCTCACACCTAAATCAAAATGTCCACCCCACACCTAAATCAAAATGTCCACCTCACACCTAAATCAAAATGTCCGCCTCACACCTAAATCAAAATGTCCACCCCACACCTAAATCAAAATGTCCACCCCACACCTAAATCAAAATGTCCACCCCACACCTAAATCAAAATGTCCACCCCACACCTAAATCAAAATGTCCAAGTATGAAAATGGGGTGGGAATATTCAGAGAAAACTGAGATAAGAAATTGGCCTGCTATTCATTTTAAGCCAAATTTGTTGTCCAGATTGGTGAATCTCAGAGCTGAAATAAGAAATTGTTGTCCCTTGTATTATACATTAAAAAGAATACAAGCCCCTGTATCAATATAGGTTTATGGATTGGTTTAACGAATTACAAGAAGACAAGTTTATTTTACAAAAAATTCGGTCCTTGTTGACACAAAAGTGTGTAATTTTTAAGGCCTTTTGTCAAAATTTAAATTCTTTTGAAAATGTTTCCTAATGATGAATTTTTAACCACATTGTCTTTATGTGGTTAGTTTGTTTGAAAAACCTTGCTTGGGAATATTGACACAGATAAATTCAGGGTTAAACTCCTATTGTTACAAGATTCTTATATTTTGCCATTATTGTTTTTTTTATAATTTCATGAAAAAATGTTTCTTTTTTCTCTTTTTTATACATGATCCTATTTTCTGACTTAGTTATTTTGGAGAGTCTTGAAGGAAAAACATTTTTAGGTTAGGAAAATGCATGTTTTATTATATAAAATATTAATTATTCCATTCAGTATTGATTGTATGTGAACAGTTGCAAATTAATTTCATCCTGGAAATAACCTGAAAATTTATCTTTAGAAAAGCGTGGGAACCATGCCAACAAAGCTTCACACCCGTGTTTACCACTATGTCATCACCTTAATTGTTGGTAATGCATGTGATATGGATTACCAAAACCACCATATATCCCTTTGTCAGCATCCTTAGCGTTGGTTATATATGGGATTTGAATGACCCTTGCTACCATGTTTATTACATTGCCCTTCGTGTTGGTTTTACGTGAGATTTGAATGACAATTACAACCATGTTTACCATGGTATTGGTACCCTTGAATCACCATTACAACCGTGTTTACCATGGTATCCATATCTTTTAATGACCATTACTACCATGTTTATCATGGTATCCATACCTTTGAATGACCATTATTGCCATGTTTATCATATTATTGGTACTCTTGAATGAATGACCATTACTATCATGTTTACCATTGTATCGGTACCCTTGAATGACCATTACTGTCGTGTTTACCAATGGTATTGGTACTCAAATGATTATTATTGCCGTGTTTACCATGGTATCTGTACCCTTTATAAACCATTATTACCATGTTTACCATGGTATCGATACCCTTTGAAGGCCATTATTACTGTCTTTACCATGGCATCAGTACCTTTGAATGACCATTATTGCCATGTTTACCATAATATTGGTACCCTTTGAAGACCATTCTTACTGTGTGACCATGGTCTTGGTACCCTTAAATTGAATGACCATTTCTACCAAGTTTACTCATGTGTGAGTGCTCTATTGTTATTGGTTATACTATTATATGCTCATTCCAAGTGACAGAGTATATGCAAACAATGTACAAGTGAAACAGAGATATTCAAACAATGTACAAGTGAAACAGAGATGTTAAAACAATGTGTAAGTGAAACAGTGATATTCAAACAATGTATAAGTGACACAGAGATATTCAAACAATGTATAAGTGAAACAGAGATATTCAAACAATGTATAAGTGAAGTCAGCTTGGTTGAATTTGTCTCAAATTTACTTGTGATATATATCTGGATAAGTACAACTTGACAGTGAGATGAGATCTGTTTTTGTATATTTGTGAGTTTTCTACCATTTTAGCCATCGTAATTGTATTGTATTTGTCAATATTGTATTATTTTATTTATACGTATGTGTTTATTTTCTATATTTCAATAAAATGTGTGTTATATTTTGGGTTTTTTTGTCTTAACTCGCAGTTCATACCAAATATCTTGTACACACACACACACACATATATATATATATATATATATATATATATATATATATATATATATATATATATATATATATATATATATATATATATATATATATATATATACACATATATATACACACATACCTGCATACATACATACACACACACACACACACACACATACATACATACATACATCCATACATACATCCATACGTACATACATACATGCATACTTACAGGGGCATGGTTTTGTGCTGGACAAAATGGTTACCCTTGCAAACATCACCAATAATACTGCAAACTCTACAAAATGACGTTGTATAAATTACACACAGATGCATTTGTGCATGTCTTGGAATTGTATTTAGCAATAAATTTACCACCATTCCAGGTTCAGTTAATTTCCAACTGTTATTGGATCATTCCATACTCTGTAAGTACCAGTAAAGCTAATTTTAAACTGTTATTGTATTATTCCATGCTCTGTAAGTACTATGCCAGGTACAGGTAATTTCAAACTGTTATTTTATCATTCCATGCTCTGTAAGTACTATGCCAGATACAGGTAATTTGAAACGTATGACCTTAACCATTCTTTGTGACATCATTTTATTTAATCCTTGTTTTAAGACACACACCATGCTATCTTACATATCAAACGGCATCATTAATGACATTGGACATCATTGCTGATGTAATACCATACACACGCACTTGGTATAGTCTTATGCCAGCTCTACATGTAATACCACACACACAAACACACTTGGTATAGTCTTATGCCAGCTCTACATGTAATACCAAATACACACAAACACACTTGGTATAGTCTTATCCCAGCTGTACATGTAATACCACACACACACACACACTTGGTATAGTCTTATGCCAGCTGTACATGTAATACCACACACACACACACACTTGGTATAGTCTTATGCTAGCTCTACATGTGATGTGTTCTCCAGCACAAGGAACAAGAAACTTGATTTGTGTTGGGAATAATTGTCCTTACATATAAAAAAAATTGTATGTATGAAAACTTTTTAAAATTTTAAATTGATTTAAAGGTATGCATCATATTAATAATGTGTGTTTCAATAAGTAATTTGCTTTTTATTTCATAATCTAAGGCGTTTGATGCCACTTTGATGCCAAACATGTTGGATGAGGTCATGCTTTTGTTTATTTTTTCATGCAATTTGAAACCCTATTTAGTAATAAATATTTAATTATTATGCATGTACAACTCGCCAGGTGTAACTGTCAATCTCTTGTAACCAGCTTTGGAATGCAGTATATTATAATTGTATATTCTATCATATGAATGTACCTGTACTGGAATGTATAATTTAGCATCTTGTCCTTATCGGAATGTACAAGAAAATCTAGATCACTGATTGAAAACTTCATGTCACTAAGTAATTTTGTTATTGCTCATAACTTTGTCATATTTGGTTTACATATGTTTCCTTTTCTTTGTATAGTCTTTTACAATATCTACATTATGATCAAATAAACATCAGTGTATATCTTATAGTCTTGTAGATACAAGAATTTAAAATTGGATAATTGTTAAGATTTTGTCCAATTTTGGGACCATACTTAAAGTTACATACTTTCTAGACTTTATCAAGATCAAATGCAAATTCTGACACCTGTATAGTCAGAAAAACTTGGAGATGACCCCAGCTTGCTGCATTTCAAGATATCATGGGAATCGGACAAATCAATATTTTTTTTAAATGTTAGGTTCATATGATAATTGGTCTTTTAATAAAAAGTTGTTGATTTCTGAGAAAGTGTTTGTTTTTTAAACATTGACAAAAATTTCAAAGCTCATGTATAATTGTCTAACATTTAAGAGACATTATGGTTTTATTTGTAATAGTTGAATGCTGTCTGAAGCTAATAAGTGGTTCCAATATTCTTTGCTGTTTTTATATTTTTGTCTGTGTGATGCATAATCTGCCACTTCATAATGTCGGGCTAAAGAATTTTTTTTTTCCAATTCCAAATCATAAATACATCGCTTTAAATGGTCATGACTTTCTTAGTTTTTCACTCACTGACTTGTCTCTTGCGTATCAATTTACCGACTTTCAAGCTCTGGTGTTTATACTGGTAATTGTTTGTTCAGTAAAACTCTTTGTTTGCATTTCATGATCTTCTCAAGTTATTTAGTTGACTAAATTTACGTTAAATCTAAATGAATGGCTTAAGAAAGAAACAAATGTTCAATGGCGTATCCTTGTTGAAGCATCACATGCAATATTGCGCTGTGGTCAGTTTGGAAAACTTGTTAAGAAAAAAACATTCAAATGATGATCTGGAATACATGCCTAAGTAATAATTTTTAAAGTGATGAATATTGGCAGACCTTTAATTTGTTTTCTGTTGTGAGTTTTTATAGCAATAAAATCTGTATTTCTGCGGGAGGAAGGGGGGGGGGGGGTAAAAATCTCCTTGGTGTTGGATTTGGGTATCAAATTAAATAAGTTAAGGGTTTCTTATGCAAAAATGAGGATATTGGAAAACACTGCATATTGGTGACCACTTTTTATAATGGATCTGTCTCTGAATAAAGGCACTCGTCATTACTTTAAAGAATATACCTATGTGCAACATGAGATGGTCAGAAACTGCTGAGACGTGAAACTGCCACCTGGGGAGCAGATTGACAAAGAAAGGCCATCTGTAGACTTTTCTCTTGAGACGAAAGAAGTAATTTGAAATTGTTTTCATGATGACAAGTAAATAGATGCATTCTACGAACAGCTTTAAACTCTCACTGGAGGATAATGGAATGCCAAGATAGAAGAAGACACATGGGTAGACTGCCCAGACACCCAGAAAGGATATTGTAGTTATTCAAGGATAATGTAATGCAAGGATAATGGAAGAAAACGCATGGGTTAGAAAAAACTGGCAAGAAATGTTAGGTCCATACTGTAATGAACAGACCAGTAAAAGAGGACTGTAACTCCTGGATGTCACCACTTACAAAATCCTAGAGCAAACAAATATTTTTGGCCCCCATTAACCATCAAGAAGACGGACTTCGCATAATCCAGAAGAAAAACATTACAACCAGAATGACAATGTTTTGGTGAGGAAAGTCTTCCAGTCATTAGTGTCACCATTGTCACATAACTTATCAATAGCCTTCTTACGAATAAACCACCACACCTTGTGACACTCACAATTCTGGTCGTGAAGAAATAAACTCGAAATCTTTGATCACCATGTTCAACATGGCAGTAATAACGAGATCCTTGGCAAGTATCATATGATAAAGAAGCTATGGGTCACAGCAGATATCATATACCACTATGATGCAGATAATGAAATGAGATGGATATGGAGAGCTTTTGATAAAGCAGAAGAATACACTTACATTATCAATAGGAATAAAAAGCAAAGGAAAGCTGGTTAGTAGACAAATGTAGGGAAATCATGAAAAACCTGAAGTGGAATTTTTCAGGCCAGCATTTTGTCTGCTGTGGTAGATATGGTCTAAATATTGAGTTCCATATATTTTATCCAAATTCATTGGTCCTTTTCCATTTCCATTCCAGAGTCCATATCTTGAATGTACTTAGCTAGAATAAATAAGTTTTTGAAGTCCAAAGAACTGAAACTAATTTGATTCCTTTAGAATTTCCATGATACTTTACAAGAAGTAATGAATAAGTTTCCAAGTCCTGTATGTATGTATGTATGTATGTATGTATGTATGTATGTATGTATGTATGTATGTATGTATGTATGTATGTATGTATGCATGCATGTATGTATGTATGTGTGTGTGTTTGAATGTATATATGTTATGGATGTTCGTATGAATATACGTAGTTCTTTACTGCATCTCAGCATAAAAATGACTATACAGTGACAACATATGATTAAATTTAAAGATTAAAACTTGAATCGCATGAATTTAGAGGATAAAGCCTTCCAGAGATATATAATAGCGAAAACATACTAGGATGCATAAAGAAAGATATGTACTGTATGGATTGATGGAGAGATAACAAACAGCAAGCAGAAATCCTAGATGTAATATCATACATGCATATCGAAATAAAGCTCAATATATATATATATATATATATATATATATATATATATACGAATTGATGGAGGGTTCACACAATGCAAGAAAGAAAATTATACGTACAGAAAGATCAACATGTTGATAGAAATAAATGCATGGAAGGACTGACACAGATAAACAGAAGTCAAAAGAACACAAATTGATAAATTAAACAAGACATACCAAGTCGAAGTTTGATTGTAATTTCATGAACCCCATAAGTGCCTTAGTGATCACATGAGATGAGATGACGCTGGTCACGTGGTCAGTCTTGAGAGCAAAAAAAAATGGAAGCCTCAATGTGTTATTGGGTGGGAAATATTAAGGGTGGGCATGTGATCACTAAGGCACTTATGGGGTTCATAAAATTACAATCAAACTTCGACTTGGTAAGTCTTGTTTAATTTATCAATTTCATTTCCCCCATAAGTGCCTCGTGATCCCATGAGATTTCAGAGCGAGGTTTCCATTGATGGAATTGAGTAACAACAAATTAATATGTTATTAAACCAGACAACCCTAATTTGAGATGTAAATTACATTATCATTATACAATTCTGGATGCAGACAAAACCTTTGTACTGAATTCAGTCTGGTCTGTTGTAACGCCGTTTCCGGCTACAATATTTTTGGGTTCTACTCTCTAGCTTTTGATAAGAAAGAATAATACAAGACCGTATAGAATCAACATCAAAAGTATTTATTTGTATATTACCTCAAGTACAACAGCAGGAGAACATGCAATTATTAATGTCATTACAATTACATATACATAAACATTTAAGATTTAATACGAGACTTATGTAAAGCAGAGAGTCACGGGAGACAAAGGTGATCGACTCCCGTGGGGGAAGGTGCAGTGGAGCTTCAAATATAATTGCACCTTCTCCACCTCTTTAAGAATATATTTATAATGATTTATATTACATAGAATTAACGTCATGGACGTACAAGATGGAGTTGCTTAAGTGGTGCGGTGAATAATGTGAAGTATTAACCTTCAGGTGTTGAAGGTGAAGAGTATTGTAAGGTGAAGGTCGAACGTGAGTCACCTTCGAACGAAGGTGGAGCGTGACGGTTTAGTAGCGTTCATAATTTATATATCAGTCTCCTAGGGAACAATTTGTACGTTTCCAAGGATTATATTTATCGTAATTATCTCTCGCCTTCACTTTACATAGATTAATCGCGGTGATAATTCACCGAAGGCGAAGTCATATCAACCAATACGGTAGCAGACGTCACCTCATGAATAATAAATAACTTCTGGAATTCCCCGTAATGTCAAGCAAGCATATAAAATTTCATTTGAACTAACCATTGCAACCTGACTATGTTTATCCAACATAGCTTGAGACATTATAATATAGTTGAATGGGTTTAAGTCACCCGATGCTTTGCTTACGTCTGCTCTGAACGCTGAACAAGATAACAGTGAAGCCCCCTATTACATGTACGTGGTGCTAATTATAGGAAAAGGTCATGTGACCAATAGCCAATCAGATTCCACATTGCTCGCTGACCAAAAGAGTGCAAATGGTGGATTAGTACGTATTGTGTCGGCGAGTACACGGCCAAACATTGGAATTATAGAATAATTTGACCATGTCCTGGTGGAATTATACATTTATACTAGATAATTTCCATTATACTGCTATGACTAACATGTAAAATATACACAAACTATTCATACAAGGATACAATACATACCAAATCAAAACATCATGAATCAGCGTGTTCCCATACACAATGCAGGTAAACAAAGTCACATACTAAGCGCTGAAAGACATGTCCTAAATAAGTAAGTTATACATATTACATACATAAAGCACATAACTCATCTAGGAAAAATTGCATAGTAAATACATTGTTAATTCGTAATGAAGGTAATGTTCATTACACTGCCCCTTTGCTAGAGGCATTTGGTCCCCAAAGCTCACAAGAATAGCATAGATGTTAAGAACACATTATTTCGGCGCATACACCGAAATATATTTAATATTTAAAGATGAATTAGCATTTAGCATCAAAGCAAAACCAGTTTTAAAAACTCTTTTGGTCATATTTGGAATATAATTAGCTTTTGAGTACTCACATAAGCAGGTACATACAGTAAAAATTATAAAAATTGCAACGACTTTTGACAAACCGAAAGTAAAGAACACTTAATGAAAAATAAAATATAGTTAAATGTACACTTCAACACTATGTGAGAGGGACAAAAATACATAATACTGTTGTATGACAAAGTGGATACAATGATGAATATTTACATGTCACGAACTAAAAAAAATTGATTTACTTAAGCAAAGAGCAATACAGTCAGCTGTATATAAAACTATTATAACCCTACCATCTCTTCATTAATTGATACAATAGCTAATACAGATTAGTATAATTGCCTACACTCATTATAATTAATCCAATCGATCCAGTAAAATCTATTCCTCTTTTCGGATAGTTGCGATTGCGAGTCTCCTCTCCAGAAGTAGGCTGAAATGCTGTAGATTGTAATATTCGGCTTCTCGTTGTAGTTCTCTTAAGTATCTTAGGTCATTTGGCAAAGTATTAGTGGTGTCTCCTCCTCCATTTCTGAGATAATTTAGAATGTGTCTGAATGACTTGGGTCACGATCAATGAAGTACGTATAAACGCTGTCGGTATTATATGGTTTCAGAGGAGAGTCTGGCATGACCATGTATGCCAAAACAGATGATGGATCCTTCTGTAAAGTTGAGACAGATGTCTCGAACTTCTGACCACCAACATTCAGTATGACTCTCTTATCCTGGGCCAGCTTCATCTGTTGAACCCTGAGAACTTGGGTCGGGGTAGGTATATAAGCCACACTTGGTGCCTTGGCTGGTGTCCTAGGTTTGGGTGAATGCAGACATTCAGTATGGACACTCCCAAAGTCATCATCCACCTCAGCCAGTATGGAAATGGCATCATCCTCCTGAACTGGAGGGCTGATTTCATCAGACGCTGGTCCTGGATGGTGTAACCTGACAGAGGATGTTTCTAGTAGATTGCATGGATTAGGTTGAAAATGTCCTCCCCTTTTCACCTTGGGCTCCTTTAGTGGTGATGCTAGCTCTTTTGTAAAGGTTTGATGCACTTCTTCGAGGACTGTAATCTGTTGCGAAGGGGTTGATGACTTGCAACTTTTGGGAGAGGGATATAGATCTTCCTTTTGCCAGAGTTGAATTATATGTGAGTGAGCTCTGTGAAGGTTTTTCTCTTGCCTTTCCCCTACCTAGGCAAGCCTCCTCTTAACAGGAATTACACTGTTCTTACAGTTTTGGGCGTACGCTTAATAAACGGCCTCAACTTTAGGGCCTCACAGCATTGTCGTCCTTCTAACGAGCTATATTTAGACCTCTTTTGCTACATGAATGGCGCGCTGACCTAGGGAAGACATTCTTGCACGTGGAGCATTGGTATCCAAAGCCACTGTGTCTTTCCAACATATGCCTCTCCACACAGTACTTGGAGGGATTCTCAAAGTCATTTTTGCAATGTGCACACTGCCACAGAGTCACCAGCAAAGAAGATGTAGGCATCGTAAGTAATCTCGTTTAGGCTTTGTCTTTGTCACTAATTAATACATTTGCATTCAGCATTTGATTAGAAAACAAAACAAAACAAAATGATACAGATTTTGTATATTTATGGTCATTTATCAGTATACATTATATTGCATTGTGACAATAACCAGTTTGGTTTATCTTGACCTAAGTAAGGCTTGAGTCTGTCAGAGTGAACCACTTTCGGTTTACTTCTGCAATCCTTCTGGACTCTGTATAGAACATCGTTCAATTTACAAGTGATCAAATATGGACCGTCCCAGTCACTTTGTAACTTTTTACATTTGCTTTTAGGTTGATGAGGATAATACAGCCATACAGCGTCACCCTTATTAAAATTGGGTTTCCTGGCTCGGAAGTCATACTGTCGTTTCATTCGATCGCTCGATAGTTTAATATGCTCACGTGCGAACTCGTTAATTTAGCAATTTTCTGGCAAAGTTCATAAGCATAATCACTTCGAAAGTTTTCATTTTCTTTTCGGCCTCAATACGGCCTAACACTAAATCTACTGGCAATGACACCTGACGTCCGAACATCATTTCATTGGGAGAGACTCCTGTACTCTCATGAACAGCTGATCTGTAAGCAGGCATAAGTAGATATATATATGTTCATCCCAGTCCTTTTGTTGCTCTGAAACATAGGCAGACAAAATATTCTCAATAGTTCGATTTGCACGTTCAACCATGCCATCAGATTGAGGTTGTAATGGGGTGGACCTTGTTTTTTCAATACCCAGGATATTGCAGACCTCTTTAAACGCATGAGACTCAAAATTCTCCCCTTGATCGGAGTGGATTTGCATCGGGACTCGGAAGATTGATATAACTCGTTCAATAAGCTTTCGGGCAACCGTAACGGCTTTCTGATTTCTAATGGGGATTGCTTCTGTCCATTTTGTGAAGTAATCTGCTACCACCAAGAGATAGCGGTTACCTTTCATAGATGAAGGTAAGGGTCCCAGTATACCCAACGCAAGTCGTTCAAATGGAGCGCCAACATTGTATTGTTGCATTGGTGCCCTTGACTCATACAAGGGAGACTTCCTTGAAGCACATTTGTCACAGACTTTACACCAGTGTTTCACATCACTGCGTTGCCACTACCAGAAGTATATATTACGAACTTTTAAGAGGGTTTTCGTAAACCCAAGGTGACCACCTGTTATCGAACTGTGTAACTGTTCGAGTACAAAAGATTTTAGTGAACTAGGTAGCACTATTTGCCAGACGATATGCTTACCAGCATCTGATTCCCATTTCCGACAAAGAATTCCATCATGCAAAAACAACGACTCATATCGAGCCCAATAATATTTGACGTCTGAACTTTGTGCCCAAGAAGGTTTCTGCTCCTCTAACTTCCATTTCCTAACATGACAAAGCACTACGTACTGCCTCTGCAACTTTCTCATCTTTTCCTTGGAAAAGATTCCCTCAATCTCGCCTTCTATCTTTTCACTTTCTCTATATATCGGGTCATATAACTTACCTGACCGAGTGCAAGATCGTACTGAATTTGTTAAATTCACATCGGTGAGTAAATGTGATCTCAAGCCATAACTACGCTTGATTTATGTTGCTAAGGAAGTACCATGCAATCTACCGTCAACCGATAGACTTGTGTCTTTCTCAAGGCAATCTTCAACGACTACACCTGAGCAAATGTTTTGAGAATTGCAAGGTTACTCGCCAGCTGCGCCTCGTTGGTATAGCTTGTCTATTGAATTACCGGTTTCGCTCCTTATATGCTCGTTCGCATGTTCGGTCGAGGCTACTTCGATCCTTTTCATCGTCATGGAAATGTAATCGTCGTCAAGTCATCTGTGGCAGTACTCGCCTTACACTTCACACAATATAGATCCATAATTTGTTTATAATCACATCAATGTAATTGATTATTCAGCTACCCGACGACGAGAACCTATTAAACACCATGCGATGTTGCCGAATTCAATTAGAATGATTATAATCGGAACATCTGGAAGCGGCAAAACACAACTGCTACTTAATTTGAGAACGAGATGGATGAAATGGGAAAAGTTGTATTTAGTCGACCCAAGTATAGACGATCAACGATGCTATGAAGTGTTAAAAGATGCTAACGCACGAGCAATATAAATTAACGGCGATGGTATTATTGAGTTTATAACCGATATAAAAGAAGCACCGAACATTGATGATATTAATGAAGATATTAACAATTTAGTCGTATATGATGATGTGATGTTAGACAATTAAAAGAATCCCGCTGGGATATTTTCCCGAGGCAGACATAAAAGCACTGATGTGATATATGTCACTAAACGATATACACAAATTCCGAAGGTGATCAGAGATAACTGTAATTTATTGCGTGTATTTAACGGAGTTGACAAACATACTCTTAGAAATATTTGGCAAACTTGGTGCTGCGGTGATATGGATCATAATCGATTAAGAAATTTCTTTCGTCACGCTCAGTCAATCTCACACGGATTTGCTTACGATAAATTTATCAGCCCTTCGGACGCGATATCGTGTCTGAATTGATACAATATTCGGTTAACCCCATAGCAGCAGAGGGAGTGAATTCCAACGACAATGGCGTCTTCAAGGAAGCCTCATTTTACCGAATCGACGCTTTTTTTACGATTTTCGAGGAAGCCTTAGATTGCCTCGTCGATGCCTGGAAAAGTTGTCCAATTCGCCCCCTCTGCTGCTGTTGTAGTAGATTATTTCAGTCACTACTTTAAAGTTTAGGCATTCGCAAGCTCAAAAAGTTGCACTGTTATCAATCACATGAAAAGTATATTCGCGCGCTTCGGAATACCAGAAGTCGTTGTCAGCAACAATCAAACATGCTATTCTTCCCGAGAGTTCGCAAGCTTCGCGAGAGAATGGGACTTTCAACATGTTACATCGAGTCCCACATACCCTCAGTCGAACGGCCAAGCGGAGAAAACAGTTCAAACTGTAAAGAAAATTCACTCAAAAGCAAAAGCCGATGGCAGAGAACCGCTTATAGGCATATTAGAGAATCGAGCCACTGTGCTTGATATCGGGTTCTCACCAGCACAATTGTTGATGGGCAGACAACTAAGATCTAGTCTCCCAACAACCTGCGAGAAATTAATGCCCAAAACACCCAGCACCACAGAGGTAAAAAAGAACATTACGCTTCGCAAGAAGAAAACAAACAATTATTATGAGAAACGTGCAAAACCATTGAAAACACTTAAGGAAGGAGAATCAGTTAGAATTCAATTCAAAGGACAAAACTGGAAACATGCAGTTATAATAAGAAGACATAACGAAAGGTCATATTCAATTCGCACCAAAGATGGTACCATTTATCGTCGAAATAGACGTCAGCTCATGAAAACTAATGAATCACACACCCTGCAATTTAGTATAAATGCGCCCTTCTCTCAGAATGAAAACACACTGTGAACAGCTGTAACATTTCCCGCAAATGCCAGTATGCCAATTTCACAGTCAATGGAATCTAAATGTTTTAGTCAAAATACGCCTGAGCCTGAGGCAATATTCTCACAAGATTGTCAGCAAAGTGGATATTACACACGTTCTGGAAGGTTAGTAAAAGCAAAGATAATCGAGTCATTGTAATTAGATACACTCAGATAGCGAGACTGAGCCGAGAGAACCGTCATTAGTGTGTCACAGTGTATCGATTTGTTGATAAACACAGACGGTGATTCAATATAAGAACCAGTTGTGTACATTAAATATATAAGGAGTAGTAGTGTACATTAAATAGCAATCAAGCATACAACAAGATTTTAAAAAAACTGCAAATTGCATTCTCATTATGTTGCAGAAAATTATAAGTTAATCATTGCAATATTTGCTATCAAAGATGCTTTTGATTTAGATATGTTAGTTATAATAGCGCATAATTAATTTAGACAGTTTAATAAAGTGTATTAAAACCTTCTTCTTTGTAAGAATAGAGATGTAACATTATACATGTGTAGCTGACCAATCGGAGCCCTCTGTGCGTGAGTCATTGGTTCCACTGGTACTATCATGAGGCGTCTGCCTCTTTGATACCACTCTGTGTTAAGACCTCACAGTAGTCGTTTGTAGATATAAACGTTATTGACAGTTAGAACACGACGTCTCATATTATGTTTTAACACAATAGTACAACATCCATAATGAATTTATAACTGTTCAATGATTTTGAAAGTTGATCCTCAATTGCAACTCAAGTAAGCGTAGAACTGTCGTCTTGTTTATGGCTAAAGCCAGTGATGGACAGTTCTGTCCCGTTAACAATATACCGCTTTGAGGAATGTATCAGCATATGACATTTTCTCCAATCAGAAAACATGGACAAGTTATGGTTAGGAGGTTGACTACTGGAGTGAGCAGAACAATTCAAATAGTAGTTTGTGCCATTTACTGCATGGCCTTCAAGTTCTACAATCATTGGTTTGGATGGAGAGGATTCAAAATAAGAAATGGTAGAAAATAGATTCTTGCTGACTTGCTAATCCACAACTCTGAAATTTCAATATTTAAGTCAAATTTCAGTAAATGTTTTGGTTAAGGTTTTCGTAAAATATCACCATAAATGTAATTACATTGAAATTGTAATGAAATATTTCTAAACATTCAAAAAAGGTTTTGGTAGAAATGTTTGAAAAACCAAACGTAAAGTGAAATTTTATGGAGCGTTCACAACAAATAGCAGTGGAATATTTGGTTAAATGTTCTTGATATTCCTAAGTGAATTTAAGTAACAAAACATTAATATTTCAACAAAAACTATCAGTGAAATATCAACCAATTATTTCATTCACATTCTCACTACGATAGTTCGCAAATAAATATGACTATAATTAAACTTGAAAATATGACCGATTCACCCTTTGATATAAAATAATACCATTTTTATATTGATATACATAACATAAAATTACATCAATTTGGGCTTCTTACTTCCAAATTCCACAAAATGGTTTAACATTAGCATATTATTTGCCTTCATCAAAGAAGAAAGTTTATTTGGCGTACTATAGTGTTCCTCCTCAATGCAGCCTGTCCGACCTTCAACAAGAGTTCTATCTCAGTACATTATACATGTGTAGCTGACCAATCGCAGCCCTCTGTGCATGAGTCATTGGTTCCACTGGTACTATCATCAGGGGTATGCCTCTTTGATACCACTCTGTGTTAAGACCTCACAGTAGTCGTTTGTAGCTATTAAAGTTATTGATAGTTAGAACAAGACGTCTCATATTATGTTTTAACACAACAACACAACATAACGTCAGAAGTGATCGCAATTTAAATAGCACATGGATCGTAAATGGGTATTTTGAAACAATAACTTTACAATCCACGGAAGATTTAGGACAAATGTAAAACCTTAAAAACGTTAAAAATTCTGCATACGAACTTAATGCCTTCAAAATGGGTCTTTCCGGAGTGAAAACACCTACCATGGACTGGGAAAATTCCAACCTTACCACATCATGGGCAAAATTCCAACAACATTATGAATTGATGTCTAAAGGACCGATTAGTAGAAGAAGTGATGCAGTTAAAACCAACTACATTTTAGTTTGGATAGGAGACAAAGGTAGAGACATTTTCAATACATGGACTCTGACAGAAGAAGATAAAAAGGACCCAACAATTATCATTACAAAATTCAAACATCATGTGCACCCAAAATTAAATCCGGTCTTTGCAAGATTCAAGTTTTATAACGAAATTCAAGACTCCAAGACAAAAGATCAGGTTGTGAAATCGCTGAAACTATTGGCTGACTGTATCTTTAAAGACGAAGACGACATGATTCGAGATATAATTGTTTTCGGGGTATCATCATCAAGGATACGAGAAAAACTTATCAACGAAGGCGAAAAGATGACCTTGAAAAAGGCTATCAATATCAGTCAAAGCCATGAATATGCCCAGGAGCAATTCCAGACCATGTCTGCATCAGCCAGACCAGATGTGCATGCGACAATTCAACGACAGGCCAATACAAAGGAACTGCAGCCGAAGAAGAAATGGACCACGTATTCCAGACGGAGAGGGAACGTAACTTGTGGACATTGTGGATACAAGTCGCATTCAAACCTGGATAAGTGTCCCGCAAAAGGAAAGACTTGCAATAAGTGTCATAAACACAATCACTTTGAAAACGTATGTAGATAAAAAACAGTCAGTGTGATTAACAATGAACATCAAAACGAGGATTTGTATATTGACTGTGTTAAAAGGGATATAATTGTCAATGACCAGGCGTATGCAGCGATAGAGGTAGGACCACATTTAGTTTCTATTGATTTTAAATTGGATACTGGCTCTCAAGTTAACATCATACCCTCGCATATATTCAAAAAGCTAGACATAAAGCATTCCCTACAACCTACATCAAATACATTATTCGCATATGACAGCAATGTATTGAGTACAATGGGTACAGCCAATCTCACATGTAAACACACTGAACGTACACATGAACTTGAGTTATACATTGTTAAAACGAAAGCACCACCTATACTTGGTTTACAATCTTGTATCGAGTCAGGCTTAGTTAAATTTACATACTCTATTCAGATACAGATCAAATTTACAATTAAACAAGAGTACGCCTCTCACTAAGGCAGTTGTACTCGAGGAATATACCGAAGTCTTCAACGGCATAGGTCTTTTCCCAGGGGAATGTACCATACACATGGACCCCAAGTCAACACTTGTAATGCACCCTCCGCGGCGATTACCTGTCGCACTTCAAGGCAGACTCAAAACTGAACTCGATCGCATGGAAAATGAAAATATTATTGCCCAGGTAACATCACCGACAGCATGGGTGAATTCTTTGGTTGTCGTAGAAAATCAGTCGGGTAAACTAAGGGTATGCCTCGATGCACAAGATCTTAATAGATCAATTTTGAATCGCCATAAACCTATGCGCGCATTAGACGATATCCTACCCCAAGTATCAGGTGCAAAATATTTCACCAAATTGGATGCACGGTCAGGATATTGGGCAATAAAACTGTCAACGGACTCTTCTTGCAACTTTCAACAAACCATACGGTCGTTACCGTTTCTTGCGTCTCCCATTTGGTTTGAAATCATCTCAGGATGAATTCCAAAGGCAGATCGATGAGAGTTTTGATGGTTTAATGGTTGATGGTTCTCACCAGGACAATTGTTGATGGGCAGACAACTAAGATCTATTCTCCCAACAACCCGCGAGAAATTAATGCCCAAAACAGCCAACACCGCTGAGGTCAAAAACACAATTACGCTTCGCAAGAAGAAAACAAACAATTATTATGATAAAAGTGCAAAACCATTGAAAATATTTAAGGAAGGTGAATCAGATAGAATTCAATTCAAAGGTCAAAACTGGGAACATGCCGTTATAATAGGAAGACACAATGAAAGGTCATATTCAGTTTGCACCAAAGATGGTACCATTTATCGTCGAAATAGATGTCAGCTCATGAAAACTAATGAATCACACACCCTGCAATATAGTATAAATGCGGCCTTCTCTCAGAGTGAAAACACAATGTGAGCAGCTGTAACATTTTCCGCAAATGCCAGTATGCCAATTTCACAGTCAATGGAATCACAATGTTTTAGTCAAAATAGCCTGAGTCTGACGCAACATTCCCACAAGATTGTCAGCAAAGTGGATATTGCACACGTTCTGTTAGGTTAGTAAAACCAACGATAATCGAGTCAGTGTAATCAGATACTCTCAGATTATGAGACTGAGCAGAGAGAACCGTTATTAGTGTGTCACGGTGTATCGTTTTGTTGATAAACACAGACGGTGATTCAATATAAGGACCAGTTGTGTACATTACAAATATAAGGACCAGTTGTGTACATTAAATAGCAATCAAGCATGCAACAAGATTTTAAAACAACTGTAGATTGCATTCTCAGTATGTTGCAGAAATTTATTAGTTAATCATTGTAATATTCGCTATCAAAGACGCTTTTGATTTTGATATGTTAGTTATAATGTCTCATAATTAATAAGACAGTTTAATAAAGTGTATTAAAACCTTCTTCTTTGTAAGAAGAGTGATGTATCATTTATACATGTGTAGCTAACAAATCGGAACCCTCTGTGCGTGAGTCATTGGTTCCACCGTTACTATCATCAGGCGTCTGCCTCTTTGATACCACTCTGTGTTAAGACCTCACAGTAGTCGTTTGTAGATATTAAGGTTATTGATAGTTAGAACACGACGTCTCATATTATGTTTTAACACAACAACACAACATCCATAATGAATGTATCACTGTTCACTGATTTTGAACGTTGATCCTCATTTGCAACACAAGTAAGTGTAGAACCGTTTTCTTGTTTATTCCTAACGCCAGTGATGCTCAGTTCTGTCCCGTTAACAATATACCGCCCTGATGAATTTATCAGCATATGATCTTTTCTCCACTCAGAAAACATGGACAAGTTATGGTTAGGAAGATGACTATTGGACTGAGCAGAACAATTCAAATGGTATTTTTTTGCCATTTACTGCGTGGCTTTCAAGTTCTACAATCAGGGGTTTGGATGGAGCGGATGCAAAATAAAAAATGGAACAGAATAGATTCTTGCTGACTTGCTAATGCACAACTTCCATATCTCATAATGTCATATAAGACTTTTATAATTTTCTTCACTTATAGTCAAATGTTAGTGTTTAATAAATTGTTGTATAATTTGAATTTATTATTCAATTTTAAATTATAGAAATCTTAAATTTCAATATTTCAGTCAAATTTCAGTAAATGTTTTGGTTAAGGTTTTCGTGAAATCTCACAATACATGTTATAGAGATCTCACAAAAATTGCAGTGGAAGATTTGGTCAAATGATTTTGATATTCCTAAGTGAATTTAGGTGAAAAGCACTAATATTTCTACCAAACCTTTCTGTGAAATATCAACCAATATTTTCATTCACATTCTCACTACGGTAGTTTGCAAAACAATATGACTATAATTAATCATGAGAATATGACCGATTCACCCTTTGATATAAAAAAAATACCATTTTAATAATGATATACACAAAAAATTACATGAATTTGGGCTTCTTACTTCCAAATTCCACAAAATGGTTTAACATTAGCCTATTACATGCCTTCATCAAATTATCAAGTTTATTTGGCGTACTATAGTGTTCCTCCTCAATGTAGCCTGCCCGACCATCAACAAGAGTCCTATCTCATCACATTATACATGTGTAGCTGACCAATCGGATCCGTCTGTGCATGAGTCATTGGTTCCACTGGTACTATCATCAGGCGTCTGCCTCTTTGATACCACTCTGTGTTAAGACCTCACAGTAGTCGTTTGTAGATATTAAAGTTATTGATAGTTAGAACGCGACGTCTCATATTATGTTTTAACACAACAACACAACATGGTGTCAGAAGTGATCGCAATTGAAATAGCACATGGATCGTAAATGGGTATTTTGAAACAATAACTTTACAATCCACGGAAGATTTAGGACGAATTTAAAACCTTAAAAACGTTGAAAATTCTGCATACGATCTTAATACCTTCAAAATGGATCTTGCGGCGTGCCAACACCCACCATGGACTGGGAAAATTTAAACATTACCACATCATGGGCTAAATTCCAACAACATTGTGAATTGATATTTAACAGACCGATGAGTAGAAGAAGTGATGCAGTTAAAGCCTACTACATTCTACTTTGGGTAGGAGACAAAGGTAGAGACATTTTCAATACATGGACTCTGACAGAAGAAGATAAAAAGGACCCAACAATTATCCTTACAAAATTCAAACATCATGTGCAACCAAAATTAAATCCGGTCTTTGCAAGATTCAAGTTTTATAACGAAATTCAAGACTCCAAGACAATATATCAATATGTGACATCGCTGAAACTATTGGCTAAGGACTGTATCTTTAAAGACGAAGACGACATGATTCGAGATATAATTGTTTTCGGGGTATCATCATCAAGGATACGAGAAAAACTTATCAACGAAGGCGAAAAGATGACCTTGAAAAGGCTATCAATATCAGTCAAAGCCATGAATATGCCCAGGAGCAACTCCAGACCATGTCTGCATCAGCCAGACCAGATGTGCATGCGACAATTCAACGACAGGCCAAGACAAAAGAACTGCAGCCGGAGAAGAAATGGACCACGTATTCCAGACGGAGAGGGAACGTAACCTGTGGACAATGCGGATACAAGTCGCATTCAAGAATGGATAGGTGCCCCACAAAAGGAAAGACTTGCAATAAGTGTCATAAACAGAATCACTTTGAAAAAGTATGTAAATCAAAAACAGTCAGTGTGATTAACAATGAACATCAAAACGAGGATTTGTATATTGACTGTGTTAAAGGGGATATAATTGTCAATGACCAGGCGTATGCAGCGATAGAGGTAGACCACATTTAGTTTCAATTGATTTTAAATTGGATACTGGCTCTCAAGTTAACATCATACCCTCGCATATATTCAACAAGCTAGACATGAATCATCCCCAACAACCTACATCAAATACATTATCCGCATATTACAGCAATGTAATGAGTACAATGGTTACAGCCAATCTCAAATGTAAAGGCACTGAACGTACTCATGAACTCAAGTTCTACATTGTTAAAACGAAAGCATCACCTATCCTTGGTTTACAATCTTGTATCGAGTCAGGCTTAGTTAAATTTACATACTCTGTTCAGATACAGATCAAATTTACAATGTAACAAGAGTACGCTTCTCACTAAGGCAGTTGTACTCGATGAATATACCGAAGTCTTCAACGGCATAGGTCTTTTCCCAGGGAATGTACCATACACATGGACCACAAGACAACACCTGTAATGCACCCTCCGCGGCGAGTACCTGTCGCACTTCAAGACAGACTCATAACTGAACTCGATCGCATGGAAAATGAAAATATTATTGCCCAGGTTACATCACCTACAGCATGGGTGAATTCTATGGTTGTCGTAGAAAAGCAGTCGGGTAAACTAAGAGTATGCCTCGATGCACAATATCTTAATAGATATTTTTTGAATCGCCATTACCCTATGCGCGCATTAGACGATATCCTACCCCAAGTATCAGGTGCAAAATATTTCACCAAATTGGATGCACGGTCAGGATATTGGGCAATACAACTGTCAACGGACTCGTCTTATAACTTTCAACAATCCATACGGTCGATACCGTTTCTTGCGTCTCCCATTTGGTTTGAAATCATCTCAGGATGAATTCCAAAGGCAGATCGATGAGAGTTTTGATGGTTTAAATGGTATTGTTTCGATTTGCAACGATATACTAGTTTTCGGACGCACACGCGACGAACATGATACAAATTTTAGAAATGTTCTCAAAAGTTCCCTTGAAAAATGAATCCAGCTAAAAGAGGAAAATCTAGAAGTAGGTGTCACAGAAGTACAGTACTTCGGACACATTCTGTAAGCAGAAGGTCTCAAACCCGATCCTGTCAAAGTAGCAGCTGTCAGAGAAATGAAACACCCTCGTAACCGCGCTTAGTTAGAAACCTTTCTTGTCATGGTTAACTATTTGTCCAAATTTGCCCCAAATTTGGCAGCGATCACCAGTCCGTTAAGACAACTGTTGGCGAAAGACGTAGAGTTTGAATGGGACTCTCCGCAAATAGACTCATTTATAAAGGTCAAAAATACAATTACAATAAGCCAGGGACCTGTTCTTTCCTATTTTGACCCCAAGAAACCACTGACTTTGCAAGTTGATGTGTCAAATTATGGACTCGGTGCCGCCCTATTACAAGATGATAAGCCCGTGGCTTATGCATCAAAATCTTTGACCAAGACCGAAATTAATTATGCTCAGAAAGAGAAAGAAATATTCTCTATACTGTTTGGATGCAAGCGGTTTCATCAATATGTTTACGCAAGAAAGGTACATGTTCAAACTGACCACCTGCCACTTGTCTCTATAATGAAAAATCCCCTCCATGCAGCCCCACCGCGACTACAACGCATGCTTTTGCAACTGCAGCGTTATGACCTAGAGGTAAAACATTACGAAGGTAAGAACATACCCGTAACAGACACACACTCTAATAAGTTCTTATCGGATACACACCCCACCTTATCTGAAGGTATAGATATGCATGTGCATATGGTGTTATCAGCGTTACCTGTATCGGATCGTAAGAAAGGAGAAATTAAATCTCTCACTGAACAAGACCCCCAGCTGGTCATACTGAAACATAATTGAAGGCTGGCCTGAAAAGACGTCAAGCTGTTAATCAGAGATAATTGACCATTGGAAGTATACAGAAACGCTTTCTGTTGTTGATGCGTTAATCTTAAAAGGTCAAAAAATAGTCATACCACAATCCCTCAGGCAGAAAATGCTAGAAACTGTACATTCAGGACATTTAGGTATTGAGAAGTGTCTGTAAAGAGCTAGAGATGTTTTATTTTAGCCAAGAATCTCAGTTGACATTTCCGATTTAGTGTCAAAATGCTCTATATGCTTGGAGCGCAGAAGTTCTAAAACAGGAACCTCTCATTCCCCATGACGTCCCTGGATATCCTTGACAAAAAGTCGCCACAGCCCTATTTACATGGGATAATAAAGAGTACATTGTTGTCGTAGATTATTTCATTCGCTACTTTGAAGTAAAGGAACTCGCAAGCTCAAAAAGTTGCACTGTTATCAATCACATGAAAAGTATTTTCGCGCGCTTTGGAATACCAGAAGTCGTTGTCAGCAACAATCAAACATGCTATTCTTCCCGAGAGTTCGCAAGCATCGCGAAAGAATGGGACTTTCAATATGTTACATGGAGTCCCACATACCCTCAGTCGATCGGCCAAGCGGAGAAAACAGTTCAAACTGTAAGGAAAATTATCTCAAAAGCAAAAGCCGATGGCAGAGAACCGCTTATAGGCATATTAGAGAATCGAGCCACTGTGCTTGATATCGGGTTCTCACCAGCACAATTGTTGATGGGCAGACAACTAAGATCTAGTCTCCCAACAACCGGCGAGAAATTAATGCCCAAAACAGCCAACACCGCTGAGATCAAAAACACAACTACGCTTCGCAAGAAGAAAACAAAGAATTATTATGATAAAAGTGCAAAAACCACTGAAAACACTTAAGGAAGGGGAATCAATTAGAATTCAATTCAAAGGTCAAAACTGGGAACCTGCCGTTATAATAGGAAGACACAACGAAAGGTCATATTCAGTTCGCACCAAAGATGGTACCATTTATCGTCGAAATAGACGTCAGCTCATGAAAACTAATGAATCACACACCCAACAATATAGTATAAATGCGCCCTTCTCTCAGAATGAAAACACACTGTGAACAGCTGTAACATTTCCCGCAAATGATAGTATGCCAATTTCACAGTCAATGAAATCTCAATGTTTCAGTTAAAATACGCCTGAGCCTGACGCAACATTCCCACAAGATTGTCAGCAAAGTGGATATTACACACGTTCTGGAAGCTTAGGAAAACAATGATAATCGAGTCAGTGTAATCAGATACTCTCAGATAATGAGACTGAGCCGAGAGAACCGTCATTAGTGTGTCACGGTGTATCGTTTTGTTGATAAACACAGACGGTGATTCAATATAAGGACCAGTTGTGTACATTAAAAATATAAGGACCAGTTGTGTACATTAAATAGCAATCAAGCATGCAACAAGATTTTTAAAAAACTGTAGATTGCATTCTCAGTATGTTGCAGAAATTTATTAGTTAATCATTGTAATATTCGCTATCAAAGACGCTTTTGATTTTGATATGTTAGTTATAATGGCTCATAATTAATTCAGACAGTTTAATAAAGTGTATTAAAACCTTCATCTTTGTAAGAAGAGAGATGTAACATTATACATGTGTAGCTGACCAATCGGAGCCCTCTGAGCATGTGTCATTGGTTCCACTGGTACTATCTTCAGGCGTCTGCCTCTTTGATACCACTCTATTTTAAGACCTCACAGTAATCGTTTGTAGATATTAAAGTTATTGATAGTTAGAACACGGCGTCTCATATTATGTTTTAACACAACAACACAACATCCATAATGAATTTATCACTGTTCACTGATTTTGAAAGTTGATCCTCAATTGCAACTCAAGTAAGCGTAGAACCGTTGTCTTGTTTATATCTAACGCCAGTGATGGTCAGTTCTGTCCCGTTAACAATATACCGCCCTGATGAATTTATCAGCCTATGATCTTTTCTCCACTCAGAAAACATGGACAAGTTATGGTTAAGAGGTTGACTATTGGACTGAGCAGAACAATTCAAATGGTAGTTTGTGCCATTTACTGCGTGGCCTTCAAGTTCTACAATGAGGGAGCAGCAGAGTTAGTGAACAGACCAACTTTTATAGGCGATGAAAATGATTAATATAAGCCTCCATTCAGCAAAAGAAAAAAAAAAAAAAAACGACGACATTTTTGTTGCCACCACCCCCGTTGCAGCTATGTAGTTAACTGAATATTTTTTATGATGAAAATCATTTATGATTGAAAGTCCTAGGACGAAAATCCTTTCAGGATTTCACAAACAGACTAATTTGCAAAACGTCGCCTCGCAGATCAATCAAATTATTAAATTGGTCAGTGAGTTTGAAATTAATTCTCGTTAAAGAATTATTATGACATCGTGTAAAGACTGGATTAGTTGGGTCCTCAATTATTAAAATTCCTGGAGGAGCTGTTGGTGCAAATGAGTATAGAATGTATCCCTGCTGAGCTTGATTTGATTGCAAAAGATTTATTTGATATCTTCCTTCGATGGCGACACATACTAAATTTAATGCAATCACCGAGGATATATTGATGTTGTTCGGAGCGATATGTCTACCGCCTCCATCTTGGTCATTATTCTGTCTGATGATTGCTGCTTGTGGTTGTATCGTAGTAAAATGTTTATCAATATCATCATTAACAGATTTTTTTAGTTCGTCTGCGTTATATCAAAGAATCTTGAAATCCGGTAGGTCGGCTTCTGTTATACTATTTAGTGTTAGAAAATTTTGTTTAGAAATATTGTTTTTAGTATTGGTATTAATAATTATTTGAATTATTTTCATGTGAATATATTTCATGTCATGTACAGGTTGATTTAATATTTCAATTCGTTTAATAATTTCGCGCTGATAAGAATCAGGAAAGGCTTTTTGTAGTTGTCGTAGTTGTCGACTGTTCTTGATTGATCTCTCTAAAGTATTCAATAAATTTATTTTGTTTAATGTCTGCATAATCCGTTTCTGGATTTGGACCGATAAGAAATCTCCAAACACCGTGATCGTTATCAGGATAAAAAATAGTACTACCTTGCAGTTTTGATCCTTTTATATTTCGGATGTCTTCTCGATATGATGGAGTAAATTCATGGTATGATTGTTCGTCTGTGGTAAAATCGGATCTTTTTGATTTTTGTCCAGGTGGATTTTCAGGCCATCCCATTATTGTCCTTATCGAACTCTGATAGATATCTACGACATAATTAGGTGAGTTGATCTCGATCGCACATGATACCGTCGGCTCATGAACTGTTGTAGCGATTTTTGATTTTTTTTTCGGTGATAGATTTTATTCTGCGTTGAAATTCAGCATTGATTTGTTCAATTTGATATGACCCTGTTGGCAACGAGACAACGTTCCAGTCTGGAGTTCCGTCTTCACGATTTTTCCACGCGAACACCAAAGAATTATTCGGTTGTTGACCACCAAATGCTACCGATCTGATATTAGGCCAACTGTGATATGCTCGTAGTTTTGCTAGCGCTATCTCTTTCACGGGGATCGGAGTCGGGAAATTTGCGCTGAATTCAGGACGCATTGAAGTTATTGATATCATGCTTGTTTTCACCGGTGTTGTATTTTCTACTATTTGTTGAAGCAGTTCTTGCGACGACATTGACATTGTTATTATTATTATCCCGCTCTAATTTCAACATCGTTGACTTGTACAATTGAGCCATCGCTGAAAACTCGCTATCTGATATTGTTTTATCATCCAACGACAATGATATCATCGAGGATAATTGCGAGTATGTGGCGGACGCAACATGACATTTAATTACATAATCGTGCAGTTTACTCTGGCTACACGATGATAACATTTTGAGACCCCGGTTAATATACCCACAATTGTAGCCACCGCAGAAATACAAATTGGAACTACAACCGGAGCAATCATTGTAACCGAAGATAGTATTATTCCAGCCGCGGTGATTACTCCCGACACCAAGTACACAGTAACATCAACCACGGTTATTCTTCATCGGTATTTTTTATTTTCATTTGATACTCCTCAGAAAGCGCGCTGAGTTTAGTTTGAAATTCTTTCACTTGGTCATAGCGATATTGAAATGATGAAATCATCGATGCTGTCATTTTATTTTAAAAACATTAGTATTTTCAATTATGAAATCGAAGGATTTTCCTTTTAGTTTAATTATTTACTTAAATCCGCTGCGAATTCCACGTACCACGTTACTGAAACCCTGGCTAAATATCTATCTGTGGTCGTTATCGTGAACTGTTCAGATATATCCTTGTCGATGATCGTTGATATCGTATTATTAACTCCAGATGAACTACTCGATGATATATTGAATTGAGTCGGTGATACTATTGTTAATCGATAAATACCCTTGACGGCTGCAGTTACGTGTAAAATGTTGTTTGTGGGTGTCCACCCAAATGATCCGTGTTGAATTGTGTATACGATATTGTTGGTGCTTTTATGAGGAATGTTTGTTTTTTCAATGACGCTTATCATCCTCCCTGCATCATTTTTCATTGCATCGTTGAATGTTTTTAGTTCATCGAAGGATTTTTTAATCTCGGGAAGGGTTATTTCAATTTTATTGAATGCGGTTTCAATAAATTTATCTATGATGTTTTTACGAAACATTGAAAACTGTTTCACGTGTTTTTCATATTCGGATTGAAGTGTTGCTAGCTCCAACATAGAATCCTTTATCGAGGCGAGTTTTGGTGTGGTCACACGTGGAACGCCAAAGAAGTTATCGATGTTGTCAATGAGTTGATTAAATTTAATTATATGATCATCATATGCTTTTAAAGAATTCGTAACAGATATATGATTGTTATTGAGTGATAAAATTTTATCTGTAATTGTTGAAATAATTACACCCGGTTTGAGTTTACCCTGATCGGAAAATAGCGCGATAGTATTCTCTGTTGCGTCTCGTCGTTTAACTAAAATATCATCAAGAGAAACATTAATGGTTTTACAATTTACCCTGACGATCTTAAAATACAACTATTTCACCGGGTACAACACTTGCTAAGTTCAATGTTCAGCTATTTCATCTTCGATTAGTTTTTTTACACCCTTGATTAGCAGCAGAGAGGGTGAATCCTACAACGTTTTCAGACAAAATTTGATTGAAATCCTAAAACGAGCCTTCCTACGATCAAAAAAAAATGTCTCAGGGGCAAACCCTACAACGTTTTCAGACAAAAAATTGATTGAAATCTCCCTACGAAATCATTTTAACTAAAAAAATGAAAACGATTTTTTAATTAATTTTGGTCGCAACTTGTTGTCATCCACCCTCTCTGCTGCTAAAGTTTTCAGTTCTGGGTTAATAATTCTTTTACGATTTTAACCGAATATTTGATCGAGTCCGATACGATATCGTGTCCGAGGATCATGTAGATTTATTGTTGCGAATCCGTGCGGAGTCGACTGAGCATGACTAAAGAAATCTCGAAATTGATTGAAGTCCATATCAGAGCACCATGTCTGCCAAATATTTCTAAGAGTATGAGTATCAACTCCGTTGAATACAGAAAGAATATTGCAGTTATCTCTGATGACTTTTGGAACCTAAGTGTAGCGTTGAGTGACATATATCACGTCAGTGTTTTTGTGACGCCCACGGGAAAATATTCTAGCAGGATTTTTTTGTTTATCCAACATTATATCGTCGTATACGACTAAATTGTTAATATCTCCATCAATATCATCAATACTCGGTGCTTCATCGATATCGGTTATAAAATCAATGGCGTTCTCACCCTTAATTTCTGATGCATTCTCGTTAAAATCCTTTAACACTTCATAACATCGTTGATCATCTACGCTAGGGGCAATTAAATACAACTTATTCCACTTCATCCATCTCATTATTAAATTGAGCAGCAATTGCGTTTTACCGGATCCAGATGGCCCGATTATAATCATTAAGCATGATGCTTAATTGGTTCTCTTGTTTTAGTCGCTGAAAAATCAATTATATCCATATTTCTATACATAAATTATGGATCTATATTGTGTGAAGTGTAAAACGCGTACTGGCACAGATGATGTGACGACGATTACAACAAAAAATAACCGATCAGCGCTTTCTGGTAAATGCGTAAAATGTAGTACAAAGAAATTTAGATTTGTTTCTAAACCCAAGGAACCTTTAAAAAAAAACGAGGGGGTGATATCGCAGCCAAATTGGCAAAGCTCCCTGGAACCCCATGGGCAAAATACCCCGGAGAAAAGCACCTTCCAGGATATAGCTACTGTGGACCGGGAACAAGACTTGATATCAGACTCAATAATCAAAATCAACCCAACCCCGGTGAAGAACCAATAAACGCCATTGATAAGGCCTGTCACCTTCATGATGTTGCTTATAAAAGCAGCAATCTGCAACACAGGCATCTAGCAGATGTGAAATTAATTCATGCGTTAAATGCTATTCCTGATAAATCCTTCAAAGAAAAATTGGCTTCATTTTTAATAAAATCGGCTATGAAAAGTAAATTGATGTTAGGTGCCGGTAATTAATAATATGGAATCAATTTATTATTCTCCGAGGGGATACTGGAGGGGTAACGCTGCAATCAATAAACTCGCTAGCGCTGCAAAAGTGAAAAAAACCACTGCGGCTAATTGGTTATCCAAACAGGCACTATGGCAAATTTATCTACCACCGCCTAAACAAATTCAATTCTCGCATTTTGATGTGACCGCTCCTAATGAAGTTCATCAGGCTGATATATTATTTCTGCCACATGATCGTGGTTACAAATACGCGTTAACCGTAGTTGATATTGCAAGTCGATACAAAGAAGCAGAACCGTTAGAAACAAAATCAGCCACTGAAGTCGCTTCTGCATTTGAAAGTATTTATCGACGAGGTCCTCTGCACTGGCCAAATCTATTGCAGGTTGATCCTGGCAAGGAATTTCAGGGTGCAGTGTTATCTACAATGAAACATCATAATGTCACCATACGACGAGGGCATACTGCGCTACATCGCGATCAGGCCATTGTAGAACGATTTAATCGGACGATTGCTGAGCGGTTATTTGGATATCAATACGCAAAAGAATTCATTCAAGAAAAGCGATCCCGTGAATGGGTTAAAAGATTACCATCTGTGATTACTGCACTGAATAACGAGATTACTAGAACAATCAACATGAAACCTATCAACGCGATTAAAAAGAAGTCAATACCCGTACAACCACAAAAAGATTTCAAAGAACCAATTCTTGGTAGTAGTGTCATTGTGAGGTACTTATACGAACCAGGAGAGCTTGAAGGGGGTAGAAAAAGAGCTACCGATCCTATTTGGAGCGTCACTACGCATAAGATATCTAGTATAACACGATCAACTGGTAGACCTCCAGTCTATAAACTGGATTCAACTGCCCCTCAGCGGGGTTTTACTCGACAACAACTACAAGTGATTCCCGAGGATACTCAATTGCCACCGCATGGTCTTAACTAGCACCGTTGCGTCTATTGCACTCAAGACAAGTCAACATCACATTATTTCTGACATGACCGAGATTGTTATTTTTTCTGTCTACGGTGAACTGGCGAGGATCCTTATCCGAATACTGCCAACACATTATACAATTGCAACTTGCGCAGTGATTATTCTGTTGTTTCTTCAAAGTGATTATTAATTTAGCATCAATATCAAATTCTCGTTGTTTTTTTTTTGTCCTGTTGTTTGTAACCGGAGAGTTTTTTATTAATGATGCTAACATCAATATCACTTATTGTTGTGTCATTATCATCGAAAACAACTCTTCGAAGTTGATTTATGTTTCGTACTCTGGATACTGCGAGATAGACTAAATTTGACCATTCGATGTGATTATCTACCATCCAAACAACTGTATCCGATATAGTCAATCCCTGTGAAGAGTGTATTGTTGCTGCGTATCCTAGCGTCCACGGGGATTTATTAGCACGCAATGCATCTTCAACGACATTGATATCAACCAGCACAATATCATTTAATACCAGAATTTGTTTTTCACTCTGTCCTGGAATATCAACTTCAATATTCTGTTTTCGTGTATCCGATGGCCTATAACAAAGGGGTACTGGAAGCGTTGCAAATTTTTCTTTATGCAATTCAAATAACTTCATCTGAAGTGTATCCCTGACTATTTTTCTACTTGCAATGATCAAATCGTTTGGTTTCCACGCTTCCCAGAAATCATTCATTGGGGTTTCTGAAATCACTTCACGCGCTATTTCGCATTGGATTCTATCCGGTTGTAATCTAATTAGCGCTTTGAACTCGCGTAATCGTTCATCAAGTGATCTATAATCAGTGGTGATTTCTTCATAGTAGTCTACAAAACCCTTTAGCCATTCATGTGGAGATGCACCGACAAATGGTGGTGGTTGGCCTTGATCCCCGCACATGACGACTTTTGTGTTTTTGGTTAACAACCACTCAAGAAATGTTTTTAATACATCTAATGACACTGTGCATATTTCATCCCAAATTATGATTTCAGGAATGAATTTATCACCCATACGCTCAGGAGTCCATTTGTCACCTTTCCATCGAAAAAAACTGTGATAAGTGCAAGCATTTACCCCTCGTTGTATCATCTCTCTGACGAGTCTGTGAGTCGGTGTTAGCACAATCATGTTAGAAACGCTAGCGTTTCCACGACGAAATAATTCAATTGCACGAGTTGTCTTTCCTGACCCACCACAACCGTTTAAATAAACTGTCTTGTATCTACATACTGGATCAGATACCGGTGGTGCATTAGAAAGTTCTGATTGAATTTCAATACGGTTACAACAAATATATTTATCATCCATGGCAACGTCTGCGGATTCACAATACTCATGTAGCATCTCCTTTTTAAATCGCCAACACCCCCAATTTTCTTCGGGATCTGTGAATTTAGCTACAGCTGATTTGTACTTATTGTGTATATACATCGAATCAGTGGCTACTCTAACCGCGGTATTAGGAAATCTATTTATCATCGAAAATAGATTAATAGAAGCATAGGCTAGCATTGAACTTCTCAAATGTGTGTACTGGGAATTATATCCATCACAGTAGGTAACAACCGTACCTAATTTCTCACTATTGGATAGAAAAGCATCCTTACGGGATACAAGTTTTCCCTGTTTCATTAAATCCGCTACAATAAAATCGTATTCAGCGACATCTATGATCAACCGCGAAGAATATTTTGCGTTATCGTATCGTCCACCCTGGGTAAATTTACCGATTATTCTTCTTCCGAGATCTTTTGCTTGTTCTTTTTTAATTTCAAATACCTTCTTAGACCAATTTATGATTTCTTCTTCACTGAAATCTGGAAACTGTTTTCGTAGTTCGTTGATTATTCTATCTAGATTGGGTTGTGGTAGCCAAACTTCTTTCTGAGCTCGATAGCATATAATAGCATCGGAAACAATCAACGATATTAGCATACCACAATCAATCATATATCTCAATAGCACTATTGGCATCCAGTGTTTTTCAGAAAGGTGTCTACCGAGCCAAACATAACTACACGGATGTAACCCTGTAGCTAATTCGAATGATATCACACGAGCGAATCCGGTTAAGTCAAAATCAGGCAATGGTCCATTAATCGCAACACGAGTCATTTCATGCGTGGGGTGTCCAAATCGTTTGAAGTACTCAGCGCATTCCCCATACCCGAGAAAACTTCCGGGATAACACGCGGCTATATCAATTGAAATCATACCATCACGTGAGTATTTCCTATTCCACAGTCCTCCATGACCAAATTCGACGCAACTCAATTTAACATCCTCGAGAAAATCATTTCGTGTTGGACGCCATGAGTTTTTTTCTCTTGCGAAGTGAGCTACCACTGATGGAATAGTAAAACTATCCGTGAGTAGTTTTTCATGGGAATTCTCCGGTGAAAAATCACTAGCGATTTTTCTCATTCTGTTATCTAATTCTTCAACGCGATATAATTCACCATTTGGTTTTACAAATTGATCGAATTCTTCATCACTTCTAAGTAACCACACTGACACAGGATCATCTTTACACAACGCATGAATAGCATCGAATAATCTCTCTTCATAGAAAACATCCCCGACGAACTCCTTAGGGATATATTTCACGGTTCGTTCTCGTGGAAATATTGTTACCGCAGGTGTCCACGCGTGTTTGTTATGATCAATAATCTGTATTGGTGCTCCATTTTTGTTATATTTCGGTTCGTATAAAACCTCTCCGGTTATCGTCATAACGGTTATTGGGAATCGTAATGATGTTTCTAATTTAGCTATATCAGAAATCTTTGCACCATGCTGTTTCACTGTCAGTTCCCACTCGGTTATTTTCCTACGTCGCAGATCAGTTAGTTTATTTCCTCGGGATGCATTTGTGAAGTGTTCTATTATTCGTTCTGCTACACAATTAAGCCCTGACGAATATTTCATAGGAGCTAGTTTTGCGATATCGGGTTTATCATTTAACGGATATATCCCATAAACCATTGCTGTTACGGGATAAGATCTTTTGTAGTATGGTTTATCAATGCCGGTTAGAATCCCTGGTTTGGAATCTCTACTCACAATGACAGCTTTTTTATTCTTGAGGATTGGTTCAAATTTATCCTTAATAATCCATTTGCCATCGACTTCGATAATGAATTTGATTCGGAAAAAATGCCGTTTTTCCCCAACACGTGAAATTATCACTGCTGCTTTTTCATCAGTCATGGTAGCATCAACAACACCATCAATTCGAAATGTTGACCAACAATAAGATGCTCCATCACGCTTGAATTCATTAAAACAGTCTCTGATTTTACTAATCATGGCTTTATCAAGAATTGTATTCTTTGGTGTATTAGAAACTATATCGAGATTGAATTGAGCATCTTTCCAGGGGTAATCTCTCTTGGACGTTTTTTTTGGTTTATCGAGATTAAATCTAGGATTGATTTTCAATAATCTCTTAAACTCTTTCATGTTTCCGTCTATTGGACGTTTTTTGGGTTCATCGAGATTAAATCTAGGATTGATTTTGTTACGTCTTTTTGGTTTATCGAGATTAAATCTAGGATTGATTTTGTTACGTCTTTTTGGTTTATCGAGATTAAATTTAGGATTGATTTTCAATAATCTCTTAAACTCTTTCATGTTTCCGTCTCTTGGACGTTTGTTACGTCTTTTTGGTTTATCGAGATTAAATTTAGGATTGATTTTTAATAATCTCTTAAACTCTTTCATGTTTCCGTCTCTTGGACGTCTTTTTGGTTTATCGAGATTAAATCTAGGACTAATTTTTAATAATAATTTTTAATAATCTCTTAAACTCTTTCATGTTTCCGTCTCTTGGACGTTTTTTGGGTCTATCGATATTAAATTTAGGATTGATTTTTAATAATCTCTTAAACTCCTTATCAGCATTGAATTCAGCATTTTTCGAAGTCAATCTCTTGAACTCCTTCATGCTATACTAAAAACAAGTGTCTAAATGAAAGATTTATGTATAATGAATCACTGCAATGGATCAGTCAATGAATTAGACAAATAGTATAGTATATACTAATGAACCAGGAATTCAGACCACACCCAGTGAGTACAAATTATGAAGCATCCAGTGATGGTGTTGTAAGACACTGTAGACTGAAGAACCCAGTTGGGTGGGATAATGGTATGGGGTATTTGTTCTTTACTGTTGGAAAGAAGAAATATTACAATCATCGTTTCGTATTTGAATGTGTCAATGGATTGATCAAAAATGGTTTTGTTATCGATCACAAGGATTCTAATCCAAGGAACAATTCTTTATCAAATCTGCAAGCAATCACACAGAGTGAGAATTCCAAACGAGGAAGGACTGGCATTTTGTTCAAAAAAAGTGAAACCAGTAAAATCTTTTGTAGTATGGTTTATCAATGCCGGTTAGAATCCCTGGTTTGGAATCTCTACTCACAATGACAGCTTTTTTATTCTTGAGGATTGGTTCAAATTTATCCTTAATAATCCATTTGCCATCGACTTCGATAATGAATTTGATTCGGAAAAAATGCCGTTTTTCCCCAACACGTGAAATTATCACTGCTGCTTTTTCATCAGTCATGGTAGCATCAACAACACCATCAATTCGAAATGTTGACCAACAATAAGATGCTCCATCACGCTTGAATTCATTAAAACAGTCTCTGATTTTACTAATCATGGCTTTATCAAGAATTGTATTCTTTGGTGTATTAGAAACTATATCGAGATTGAATTGAGCATCTTTCCAGGGGTAATCTCTCTTGGACGTTTTTTTTGGTTTATCGAGATTAAATCTAGGATTGATTTTCAATAATCTCTTAAACTCTTTCATGTTTCCGTCTATTGGACGTTTTTTGGGTTCATCGAGATTAAATCTAGGATTGATTTTGTTACGTCTTTTTGGTTTATCGAGATTAAATCTAGGATTGATTTTGTTACGTCTTTTTGGTTTATCGAGATTAAATTTAGGATTGATTTTCAATAATCTCTTAAACTCTTTCATGTTTCCGTCTCTTGGACGTTTGTTACGTCTTTTTGGTTTATCGAGATTAAATTTAGGATTGATTTTTAATAATCTCTTAAACTCTTTCATGTTTCCGTCTCTTGGACGTTTGTTACGTCTTTTTGGTTTATCGAGATTAAATTTAGGATTGATTTTTAATAATCTCTTAAACTCTTTCATGTTTCCGTCTCTTGGACGTCTTTTTGGTTTATCGAGATTAAATCTAGGACTAATTTTTAATAATCTCTTAAACTCTTTCATGTTTCCGTCTCTTGGACGTTTTTTGGGTCTATCGATATTAAATTTAGGATTGATTTTTAATAATCTCTTAAACTCCTTATCAGCATTGAATTCAGCATTTTTCGAAGTCAATCTCTTGAACTCCTTCATGCTATACTAAAAACAAGTGTCTAAATGAAAGATTTATGTATAATGAATCACTGCAATGGATCAGTCAATGAATTAGACAAATAGTATAGTATATACTAATGAACCAGGAATTCAGACCACACCCAGTGAGTACAAATTATGAAGCATCCAGTGATGGTGTTGTAAGACACTGTAGACTGAAGAACCCAGTTGGGTGGGATAATGGTATGGGGTATTTGTTCTTTACTGTTGGAAAGAAGAAATATTACAATCATCGTTTCGTATTTGAATGTGTCAATGGATTGATCAAAAATGGTTTTGTTATCGATCACAAGGATTCTAATCCAAGGAACAATTCTTTATCAAATCTGCAAGCAATCACACAGAGTGAGAATTCCAAACGAGGAAGGACTGGCATTTTGTTCAAAAAAAGTGAAACCAGTAAAATCTTTGAATACAACAACTAACGAAGAAAAAATATTTAAATCAATATATGAAGCCGGCAAGTATTTCAATATTTGTAGAGCCTCAGTACGATTCGTTGCAGAGGGGGTTTGTCGATCGGCTATTTCAAAAAGGACGGGACAAAAAATTCAATTTAGTTATGTCTAATGCGTCATATTTTTCATTTAGAAATATATAATTGTTATAGAATAATGAATTCTGAAAACATGAATAGCATTTTATCCGAGATTTTAAAATTGAAAAGTTGGGATACTGAACTATCAGATGGGTTAAATCCTGATCAAATCATGTCTGATTTTCAGGATATAGAATACGGAGTTAACAACAATAAATATATGCTACCAAAGAAGTATGCGCTCATCAAAAGAATTCAGAATTCTATTAAGGACTCTCTCGCATTTTCCAGTGACGTAAGTGTGTTCGCTCCGTTGTATACCATCGTAGAACGAATACGAAAAGAATTGGGGTACGAATACGAATTGAAAAAGGAGGTTAATTCTAAAGTTAGAAACCTACGAGCGTTAATGCAAGAAAATGAACAATTTTGATTGACCGACCATTTATCATTATTTGATTGACCGACTATTTATCATTATTTGATTGCCCGACCATTAATCATTTTTTTTTTAGCCGACCCTCAAGGGATGTCAAAAATCGATGGTGTTAGGTCGGATTGAAAAATTGTTTTACAATTGAAAAATTGTTTCTGATTTCAAATAATGGTCAATGAAGCATTAACAACCCGATTGGCTCGTGAACGACTGGATGCAATCAGGAGATTTGTACCAATTCGTGACTCTGTACGGAATAAACTACAACAACAACAGAGTCTTCAGACTGATTTTGCTATGGGATCCGAAGAATTGTTTAAACCAGTAACCACAGCAACGAAGGGGATAGAGCGTGCTATACTGGGAGATGTTCCCGAGACGGGAAAATCTGTTATTGGTGAACTCGAAAAAATAGCAGCGAAAACTGAATAAACAGAACAAATAGAATCAAAAAGAACAGTTGATGATTTACGCGTGAGATTTACTGAGACCGGGTTAGCAGCAATTGATGAGACTAAACTAGCAGATATTCCTGCGCTTGTTGTTACGACTTATGAAAACAGAAAAAAAATGTTGAAACCAGAACATCATAAATATGTTAGAAATATAACTCACTGGGCTGATATATTCTATAAGATCAAAACTGAAAAAAGTCAAATTAAGACAGATAGTCCATCATACAATGGATATATCAATGCGGTGGGTAACGTGTATAAACGATTTGAAGAACAAAAACAATAACAAAAACCACCAAAATTGCAAAGGCGGCGACAGCAACCTGCAAAGAAACTACTCTACTCTCCTAAAAAACAACAACTACCACCTGATGATGATGATACTCTTGATTATTTACAATCCATGGATGAAGAAGAAAAAATGGATGAAGCAACTGGTTATAGCGGAAGTGGATTGCAAGATTCCAGTGAGAATCCAAGGATTTCATGTCCTGGTAGTGTTATCAATGATATATCACGATTAGAAGTTCTTGTAGGAGGTTTCCGAGCTGGAAATAACTCACCGGAAATTATTAATGAAGCAGCTGATATCTGTAGACGATTATTTCAGGATGGTATCATGGATATCAAAACATATCGAGATTTCATTGACGAGTTAGTGGAAAGTGGGTATCACAGTGATTAATCACCGGGATTGAACAAAAACGCTAGCGTTTCCAATTGAAAAATTGTTTCTGATTTCAAATAATGATCATACACTACAATCATGATAAACCAACCCCCGTCTACGTAGTTAATTCACGGTTTCCGGTTTATAGAGCATACTACGGAGATGGTTTAGGCAATACCATTGCAGGGTTATTTGCGAGAATGGCTCCAAAAGTGATGCCGTTGGCTAAACAACTAGGAATGAAAGCAATTGAAGTTATTCGTGATAAGGGTATTGGTGCTGTTGGAGATCTTGCTGGAAAAGCGTTTTCAACTGCGAAGAATAAATTAACATCATTAGTGAAATCACGAAGTGATTTACGAAAAAAGAAACCGTTACCATCTACAGCGGAAATGCCTGCAAGTGTTAGTAGAATTATAAATAACGCAGTAGACGAAAAATTAGCGTCGATGGCTTTAACTCCCGACCAAAGCAATATTGCAAATATGATAGCAGGAAGCGGCTTTAAAAAACTACGTCGATGAAAATCGTTTATGATTTCACGATTTAGACTCTGATAAATAGAATAAAATGTTCAAAAAATCACATGATCCGGCGTTTGATATAGACGCCCCAGTTGGCAAGGATGATTCTGTACGCGATTATCAATATTACGCCTATCATGCCATAGACTCAAATAGTCGAGCAAGAATTGAACTTCAAGTCCATGATACCAGTAAATACTTTTTGCCCTGTGAAGCGTTTATTGAAGTAGAAGGAGAACTTGTAACAGCTGATGATACTCCTGCTGTACCAGCACCGTATCCAGATGGTACTCAAGTCGGTTTTGTCAATAATGGTATTATGGCGTTATTTGAGAGTGCTAGATATCTCATTGATGGAAAAGAAATTGAGTCCATAGATCGTGATGTTGATATGGCTACAACAATAATCGGGTTAGCGAGATATTCTGATGATTATACAAGATCAGCAGGACCCTCTATGATGTTTGCAAAAGATGGTAAGAATACCGCTGGAGGAAATCCATTTGTTGTAAGACGACCAAAAAAACGTGATAATAGTGATGCTGATGTCGAGAATATGATTATAAACAACGACGTTAATTTCAATCTAGGAGCTGCAACACGAAACTCAATGTTGAGAGTAGGGCGTAAATCATTTTCATGTGCGATTCCACTGCATCATATTTTTGGATTCTGTAGAAACGTCAGAAAAGTTATCTACGGGGCGAAGCATACAGTATCGCTTGTACGAAAGAGTGATGATAATGACGCAATCTGGAGGATTCCAGCAGATGCTGCAAATCCCAATGCTGATGCCGGTAAAGTCAATTTAACAAAAATATCATTGTGGATGCCAGTGTTGACTCCAGCAATCACCGCAGAAGAACGATTACTATCATTTATGGACCAAGGAGGAAAGTCGTTGTTGAGTTGGCTAACCGTGAGTACAGATGTGAAGCAATCAAATATCAACGGGTTATTCACTTGGAACCTAGCATCAAAACAAGGTGTTGCTGCGCCACGTCATATATTTATTGCGTTACAGGATAACACACGAGTTGGCAATCAACTCTCCAGCCATATGATATTTGATCAGTTAGGTGTGAAAGACATCTCACTGAGAATAAACGGCCAGCAGGAACCATCCGAGGATATACAACTTAATTACACAGAAAATCATATTGCACGCGTGTATCATCGTCTGTTGTCATTTATGGCACGTGATCAAAATGTCGATACTGGTTTGCAAATATCACAATATGATTTTAAAAATCTGTATCCGATCTATTACTTCTCACTGGAACATCTCGATTTAACAAGACAGTCCGTCGTTGATATACACTTTAGAGCTAATGTGACTCGTGGTGCTATTGCTAATTATAGAGCGGTTGCTGTCATTCTCAGCGACAAATCAATGCTACTTGAAGGTGTTGGTGGAAGAATGAGAGTGGTAGATGCCCCAGTGGAAAACATGTAATTGAAATTGTAAACGATTTAGAATCAATCAATTATGTATAATGTCATATAGTGTTATTAGTGTTGCGTTAACTCCCGGTCAATTAAACAAATTGCAATCGGAATCAGCTAAAAAATGTGGAACCACAATCACGTTGAAACCCAACCAAATGACTGGTGGTGCAAATAAACTATCGCTGACAACTCGTCAAATAAAACATTTCAATGATGCACTTGCAGCCAAAAAAGGTGTTCAGATTACTCTTTCTGCGGCTGCTATCAAAAATATGATTAAAACAGGCGGTATATTTCCGTTGTTAGCTGCGATTCCAGCATTGATTGCAGCAGCAGCCCCAGCAGTGGCTAAAGCAGCGGCGTTAGGAGCCGTTGGTACTGCAGCAAGAATGGCACTTAAGAAGGCAGCTGGGAAAGGATATAAAAAAAAGGGACGATCCGTTCACGGATTGGGTCTAAGACTACCAGGAACCCCGTATTCGTGGTACAGCGGAAAGGGTCTAAGACTACCAGGAACCCCGTATTCGTGGTACAGCGGAAAGGGTCTAAGACTACCAGGAACGATTTATTAATTCAGGAATCGAAGATTCAAATGTCCAATTTTGATTTAATGGATGCGGCTAAAAAACTAGTGATTATAAATTTCAGAGGTGTTTTTATGAAAGATCAATTACCACATCAACCAAACAAAACTGAAACAGGTATTATTAATCTCGATAACAGCACCGGACCTGGAACTCACTGGGTTGCATACGCTATTGATCCACGTGGGATTGTTTATTTCGATTCATATGGATTAGCCCCACCAAAAGAGTTTATGCGGTATATAAAAACCCTTCCAATGAAGACTTGGTATTTTACGCTACCAACACAAACGATGATTGACCCACCAATATGTGGCAGCGAAGTATTAAATGTCCTTGACGCTATTTCTAACTCCTTGAGTAACCCAAGCGGAAAACCACCACATGTTGTCGTGAATGAATACACTAGCAATCGCTGGAAATCGAAACGATTTTAGAGAGAGAAAGAGTTTTACAATAACATGATTGATATTTGAGGGAGATCTTTGAAACCCAAACCCGATGGCACTGCACCACCTGATTCTGTCAAGGATGTAAAAAAACTAATTGAAGATGAAATCGCTGAGACGTTAAATTTAACAAGTGTTGACCCGAACGAAATAGTTGTATTTCAAGACAAACAGGGTAAATTGAAATCCAGTAATATTTCTCTGGATGATATTTTGGTTAAACAACAAAACGCAATCGAGGATACTATCGCGTTATTTTCCGATCAGGGTAAACTCAAACCGGGTGTACTCGTTTCGACGATTACAGATCGATTAAAAACTCTCAACGATGAGTTAAACAATTCTCTGGCTGTACTAAAAATACTTGAATCTAAAATTGAAGATAACGGAAAACAGTTTATATCATTTCGTAGAAATATCATTGATAAATTTATTGGAACCCAGTTGGATAAAATTGAAATAAAACTCCCTGATATTAAAAAATCCATCGATGAGACGAAAACTTTCATCGAAGCCGTCAAAGGTGATTTTTCGAGGATGATAACAATCATTGAAAAAACAAAAATTCCTCATGAGAAAACCAATAACGTAGTATATACAATCCAACACGGATCATTTGAGTGGACACCTGCAAACAACAAATTAGATATCACTGCTACTATCAAGGGTATTTATCGATTAACGCTGGTAGCACCAATTCAATTTAATATATCATCGTCGAGTTCATCCGGGGTCAATAATGTGATATCAACGATCATCGACAAGGATAAAACTGAAAAGTTCACTATAACAGCTACTGATAAAGATTTGGCTAGAACTTCGTTATCATGGTATGTAGAATTCGTAGCGGATTTAAGTAAATAACTAAATTGAAAGGATTTCACAATTGAAAACGCTAGTGTTTTTAAAATAAAAATGATTTCATCAACTCAATGTCGCTATGATCAGGTCAGAGAATTTCAAACTAGACTCAAAACCCTCGCCGAGGAGTATCACATAAAAATAAAAAAATACCGACGAAGAATCACCGCAATTGATGTTATTATATACTCGGTGTCAAGCGTTCTCACTGGTGCCGGAATAATACTAGCATCTGTTACAATGATTGCCCCGGTCGTAGTTCCAATTTGCATTTCTGCGGTGGCTACAATCGGGGGTATATCAACCGGGATAGCAAAAAAGATATCATCATGCAGCCAGAGTAAACTGCAGAATTACTTACTTCAATTTCATATTGCATCAACCGCATATTCGCAATTATCATTGATGATATCGTCGTCACTCGATAATACGATTATATCAGATAGTGAATTCTCAGCGATGGTCAGTATTTTTGATTCCGCGATATCGAAATTAGAGCGACAACATGAGTATAATAACAATGACAACACCGATGGAATCAGAAAACACGAACCCAAAAAACAAAATGATCTCAATAATATCAACATTACCAGATTGTGAGTTCTCAGTGATGGTCAGTATTTATGATTCCTCGATACCAAAATTAGAAATACAACATGAGTATAATAACAATGACAACACCGCAGGAATTACTTCAACAAATAGTGGAGAACACGAACCCAGTACAAACAAGCATGATATCAATAACATCAACGAATCCAGAATTCAGTGTGAATTTCCCTTCTCCGGTCCCAGTGAAGGAGATAGCGCTAGCAAAACTAGGAATGTATCACAGTTGGCCTAATATCAGATCAAAATCATTTGGTGGTCAACAACCGAATAATTCTTTAGTGTTTGCGAATAAGAATAAACCCGACGGAACCCCAGACTGGAACGTCGTTTCGATACCAACAGGGTCATACCAAATTGAACAAATCAATAATGAATTCGCGCGTAGAATAAAATCGATTACTGGAGTAGAGTCAAAAATCGCTATAACAGTTCATGAACCGACGCTATCATCCGCAATTGAGATAAACACAGAAGGATACGTTGTAGATATCTATCAAAGTTCTATTAGAACCGTACTAGGATGGCCTGAATTACCGCCCCAGAGTAAAACTCTGGAGGAAACCGTTGATTTACCAGAACCACAAAAATCTGATTATATCACCGACAGAATAAAACCTGATAATCCAATAAGGAGTTATAAAGATCATAGATTTACTATAGATTTTTTTGGTCTCGGATACCGATCAACTGGAGAAGAGAAGCCAGGGGAGAGAATAGAGGGATATCATTTTGTTGACGAACCTAAAATCGCTAAAAATTTCACAGCAATGAATAATGATTTATCGCTGTTGTTAATATCTCTTAAATCCGGCTCTCTCACCCGAGATGAATTTATCAGCGTCGTAGAAACATGCAATAAAATTATCGACGACATGGAAACATTTAACCTAAAAATTATTCAGGATATATTAGATGACGATAATCCCCTATCAAGAACAGAATTTGCAAAACAATATAAAATCCCCGTGAATAATATCCCCACATTCAAACTACCGGGATATAACGTACCGGAACTAAAAAAACTTCTCAGTGACACCATCGATGTTGGGTTTAAAATAATTCATGATACGTGGAAGAAAACAGCATCAGGGGAAATAAAAATCCTCAAACACAATAATGACCCAGACGGTGGCGGCAGGCATATCGCTCCGTTCAACGTGAATATATCCTTAGTGATTGCGCTCAATTTAGTGTGTGATGTTATCGAAGGAAGCTATCAGATTAATCTCGAACGATCAAATCAAGCTCAGCAAGGATATATTCTTTATTCGTTTGCACCAACAGCTCCTCCAGGATTCCTAATTATTGAAAACCCAATTAATCCTGTCTACATGCGATGCCATAATAATTCATTAACCAGAATTAATTTCAAACTCACCGACCAGTCAAATAATCTGATTGATTTACAAGAAGAGGTGTTAGCGATTAGTCTGTTTGTGAAATCATAAATGATTTTCGTCCTAAAGACTTGATCAAATATTCGGTTAAAATCATTTTATTATTTTTATTAACCCAGTGATGAAATCACTAAGCAGCAGAGAGGGTGGATGACAACAAGTTGCGACCAAAATTAATTAAAAAATCGTTTTCATTTTTTTAGTTAAAATGATTTCGTAGGGAGATTTCAATCAATTTTTTGTCTGAAAACGTTGTAGGGTTTGCCCCTGAGACATTTTTTTTTGATCGTAGGAAGGCTCGTTTTAGGATTTCAATCAAATTTTGTCTGAAAACGTTGTAGGATTCACCCTCTCTGCTGCTTGATTTCAACTCCATCAGTATCGGGTTTCTTCAGTGCTGATAAAGGTCGTCCCCAATTATCAATCATTGTTATTGTAGAAATCTTTTCTCTGTTTAAATCAAGCGACTGCTAGTATACTCATTCACAACTATATGAAGTGGTTTTGATTGATGAATCTTTGATTCCTTTTTAATAGCATCAAGAACATTTAATACTTCATTGCCACATATTGGTGGGTCAATCATCGTTTGTGTTGATAACGTAGAATACCAACGAGGTGTTTTTAAGTTGTTTATATAACGCATAAATTCCTTCGGAGGTGCAAATCCATATGAGTGAAAATAAAAAATCCCACGTGAATCAATCGCGTATGCAACCCAGTGGGTTCCAGGTCCGGTGCTGTTATCTAATTTAAAAATACCGGTTTCAACATCATTTGGTTGTGCCGGTAACTGATCTTTCATAAAAACACCTCTTAAGTTTTTAATCGAGAGTTTTTTACCGGCATCCAGTAAATCAAAATTAGACATTGGTGAAATATTTGTAGTTGAAAATCCAAAGGATTTTCTATTTTTCAACTAATAAACCGTTCCTGGGATTCTCAAGCCGCTTCCCTTGTACCATGTGTGTGGAGTTCCTGGTAGTCTTGGACACTTTCCCTTTTTTATACCTCTTTCCCGTTGTTTTCTTTAGTGCCATCCCTGCCGCGGTACCAACGGCTCCTAACACCGCCGCCTTCGCCACCGCTGGGGCCGCTGCGGCAATCAACCCTAAAATCAACCTTAACATCGGGAATATACCACCGGTTTTTATCATGTCGCTGATCGCTTTCGCAGAGAGAGTAATCTGAACACCTTTTTCTGCTACAAGTGCGTCATTGAAATGTTTAACTTGACGAGGTGTCAGCGATAATTTATTTGCCCCGCCATTCATTTGATTAGGTTTAAGCGTGATTGTGGTTCCACATTGCTTAGCTAATTTGGATTGTAATTTTTTTAACTGACCAGGTGTCAACGTGACATTGATATTACTATACGACATTATACAAACACAGATTGATCTAATTGTTACATATTTTCCACCGGTGCATTTACCATTCTCATTCGTCCACCAACTCCTTCAAGTAGCATTGATTTATCACTGAGAATGACAGCAACCGCTCTATATTCAGGGATAGCACCACGAAGCACATGATCTCGGAAGTGTATATCAACGACGGATTGTCTTGTTAAATCAAGATGTTCCATCGAAAAATAATAATCGGATAAAGAGTACTAAACTCTAACTGTGATATTGTAGAACAGTGTCGACATTTTGATCACGTCCCATATATGACAACAACCGATGATAAACTCGTGCAATATGGTTTTGACCGTAATTAAGTGGTATATCCTCTGATGGTTCTTGTTGTCCGTTTATTCTCAGCGAGACGTCAGTGACACCTAATCGATCAAATATCATATAGCTGAAGAGTTGATTACCAGTTCTCGCCGTATCCTGAAGCGCAATAAATATATGACGCGGAGCTGAAACACCTTGTGACGATGCCAGGTTCCACGTAAATGTACCGTTAACAGTTGATTGTATAATATCTGTACTAGTTGTTAGCCAACACAATAATGATTTTTCCCCTTGATCCATAAATGCTAGTAACCGCGATTATGTTACCATTGACGGAGTCAGCACTGGCATCCAAAGTGATAGTTTTGTTAAAATGACTTTACCGGCATCAGCATTTGAATTTGCAGGATCCGCTGTAATCCTCCAAATTGCATCATTGTCAGTACCCTTTCTCACAACCGCTATAGTATCCTTCGCTCCATAGATAACTTTTCGGACGTATCTACAAAATCCCAATATATGATGCAGTGGAATCGCACATGAAAATGATCTGCACGCTCCTTCAAACATTGACATACGTGTTGCAGCTCCTAGATTGAAGTTAACATCATTGTTTATAATTATATTCTCGACGTCAGCGTTAGCGTTACCAGCATTATTCATTGGTTGTCTTACAACAAATGGATTTCTCCCAGCGGTATTTTTAATATCCTTTGCAAACATCATAGAAGGACCAGGCGATCTCGTATAATCGTCGGAATATCATGCTAGCCCTATTATTGTTGTTGCTACATCAACATCACGTTCTATCGACTCAATTTCCTTTTCATCAATGAGATATCTTGCACTCTCAAATAACGCCATGATACCATTATTGACAAAACCGACTTGAGTACCGGCTGGATATGGTGCTGGTACCGCAGGAGTATCAGCAGATGTTACGAGTTCTCCTTCGATTTCGATAAAGGCTTCACATGGCAAAAAGTATTTACTGGTATCATGAACTTGAAGTTCAATTCGTGATCTAAGATCAGGTTGCACTGCGTGATAAGAATAAAATTGATAATCACGTACAGAATTATCTTTAAGTACTGGGGCATCCATATCAAATGCGCTATCAGGGTCACGTTTGAACATTTTTCATTATATATCTGCCGGTCTAAATTGTAGGCGAAAATTATTTTTAAAAACAATTCTAAGAGCTTTTTCTTATGTAAAATCCCATACAAAATTGACTACTTTACCCGATTGAAAAATCAGTGACAAATCAGTAAAAGTCAGTAAAAATCAGTAAAAAAAATCAGTAAAATCGTCTACAAAATATTTCTAAGGGCTTTTTCCTATGGAAATTAACATTGAAAATCGACTACTTTACTAGTCAGAAATCAGTGAAAACCCATCACAAATCAGTGAAAACTCATCAAAAAACATCTAAAAATCAACAAAAATCAGTGAAAAATACAGAATAAAGTTTATTATAATAATTATTTTTTTTATAATAATTTATCAGTTCACCGACGTCGTTGATGTTTGTTTAAGCTGTTTCCCGCTATCATATTTGCGGTTATATTATCTTGTGCGTTAGTTGCCAATGATGGCAAAGCCATCAATGCTAGTTTTTCATCTACTGCGTTATTTATTATTTTACTAATACTTGCAGGCATCACCGCAGTAGACGGTAACGGCAGTGATGAAATCACCGGTTTCAAAAATCCTTTGGATTTCCGCCGTCGAACTAACGCTGTTAGCTTTTCTTTCGCGGCTAAAAACGCCTTCCCGGCAAGATCACCAACAGCGCTAATACCCTTACCTTTGATAACATCAATGGCTTTCATTGATAGTTGTTTTGCTAGCGGCGCTACTTTTGGAGCCATTCTTACAAATAATCCTACAATGGTATCACCGAGGCCATCACCATAGTATGCTTGGTATTCTGGCAATCGTAAGTTTACTACGTAGACGCTAGTTGGTTTATCATGGTTGTAGTGTATGATCATCTTATAAACACTAGTGTTTCCATTTCAATGAAAGATCCGTAGGTGAAAATCGAAGATTTTCCATTTCAGTCACTATGATAACCATGATGGTGAAAATCCGTAGGATTTCCCTCCGCTAACTCGTCAATGAAATCTCGATATGTGCTGATATCCATGATACAACCTTGAAATAACCGTCTGCAGATATCGGCCGCTTCATTAATTATTTCCGGTGAGTTATTCCCAGCTCGTTTTCCCCGAACAAGTACTTATAGTCGTGATATATCACTGAGAACATTACCAGGACAACAAAAATTCATAGGATTTTTCCCTGATATCCCACTCCCAAACATCTACGGGGGAGTAAAATCCTCTTCAGTGATATCAGTTGAACCTTGACGTTGCCTTCGTGTTTGTCTCTTTGTTGGAGTTTGACGTTTTCGCATTGGTCGTTCTTCTATTTGTTGTTGCTGCTCGTCTATTTCTTTCCTTTTATAATCACTGATTCCCTTTTGAAAAGTTTTATATCCAAACTCACTCTTATTCAAACGACCAATATTTTTATTTGTTTTATACAGCAAATCATACCAATTATTGCTTGATATTGTATCATCCTTATACTCATCCGCTAAAAACTCTTTTCTTGAATGATAGCTTTTAGCGGGAAAATCACCAAAGGCGTGATAATCCTTTTCTTTTTATAATTCAAAATTTCGTATTAGGTTTTTAGCCTCATCGGTAAGTTTATCCTTCAGAGAGACACTGGGAGAAACACTTGTTTTTTTTTCACCAGGAGGTGGTTGTGTTAACAACGTTGATGTTTGTATGGTTTGTTCTATTGTGCTATTTTTTCAAGTACAGGGAGAAGAGGTCTCTCCGTTCTCGTCCCCTCCTTAGGGATATCCCGGTATACAGCTCCTTCAGTGGCTGATTTTACATCCTTGGTGGCGCTAATTATCGGCCTAAATAACTGCTCTGAAATCGGTCTGAAGACTCTGTCACTGCTGCAATTTTTCACGTAGCGAGTCGCGGATTGGAAGGAGTTTATTAATAGCATTTCTCTCTCGCTGATTTCGTGGTTAATGCTTCATTGGTCATTATTGAAAACAACAACGCTATCTTTAATTTACAAAGCGATTTCAAAATCGATTTTCTCTAAATGAATTCCTGGGGTTTTCACGGATTGATTTTTTTAGTCGTTTCAGTCATTTCTTTAGCCATTTTTGATAAAAATCCGTTGAAATCTGTATAATTTTATTGAAAAATGGAAATTGCTTAGCAATTGCAACATGTAAAATCGATTTTCTCTAAATGAATTCCTGGGGTTTTCATCGACTGAAAACTATCCAAATCAATCAAAAAACTATATTTTCAGTAAATAAATTATATTTTTTATATTTTTTTTTATATTTTCTGAAATGGAAAATCTAAAACTTTTCATTGATTTTTCACTGATTTTTCACGATTTCTTACTGATTTTCTACTGATTTTTCACTAATTGTCACTGATTTTTATCAATTTCAATCGGGTAAAATGGTCGATTTTGTATGGGATTTTCCATAGGGTAAAGCTGTTATAGTGAAAATGTCTTTGAAATTTTACATTTTTGGTGGTTTACCATGGAAATCAAACAAAATTCAGACAAAATCATCGAAAAATCAATGAAAAATCATGATTTGTTCAGTCGGGTCGAATCGTCGATTTTGCATGGGATTTTCCATAGGATAAAGTTCTTACAGTGAAAATCTCTTCGAGATTTTTTATTCAAGGCTGTTACGGATTATATTTAGTGTAAAAATATCTTCGCTGGGAAAATCATCGTACACTTGCAATTTAGAGCAGTGTAGGCTTTTTCAATAGTATGTATCATCATACGTCAATAGTTATTTACGAGAAACATTAACTCGAAAACGCAATTAGGGACATTTTTCATCATCGTAAAAATCCTATGGATTTTCACTTTGAACTAATCATTGATAGCCTTGGCGACGATGATAAATTTCTACTTACTGAAACCCAATTACAACAGCTGCAAGAGAATACTATAACAACGATTAATTGTGACTACGATCAAAATATACAATATGTCCATTCATGCTTGCACGTTGAAGAGTTAATATGATTACTAAACAGGACAACTCTATCATCGTATTAACACAATGGGTATCAATACCGTTTTAACACTTGATATCAAACCAAAAATGCTGATTTTACCCGTCCATTGTAACTTCTTGATTGAAAACGGAAACAAAAATGAATAAAATCACCAAAAATTAACCCACCCACCGCATAAACTATTATACTTCCGTGTAGACAATGTATTGTGTGTGCCGAAAAACCTAGTTCTGGTTGAACGCGCGCATACCTATTCAGCAGGTATTCAGTGTAAGAATTTTACCTGTACACCAGGTGATTACGCGCTGATAACGTAATCTGAATTATTTATAACTCCACTGAGGTAACAAGTGGGGATTTTTCATTTCGTAAACAAGCGCTTTAATATTTCTAATTTTTGAATTAATTTTGCGTTTGATCTGATACTGATGACCTAAATCTTTTCTAAACAGCTCCACGACAGTAAATAACTGGACAAACTTGTCTACGTCATTTCCTTTGAACCAATCATAAATCACCTGTTGAATTCGTTTAATAAACGCATATGACTTAGGCAATATGTATCTATTTCGTTGTATATTTTCTTGTATATCCTCATAATCGGAAAGAATCTGATCAAAATCTAACATTTCTGATAAATTAATTTCCTGATCTTTCAATTTCGATATTTCATTTATAATTGTATTAATATTTTCATGATTCATTTTATATAATATATTTTATATCTTTTTAATTATAAAAACAAGGATTATCAGTCATCAATGATGAAATCATTGCAAGCACAATTAAAAGTTTCCACTTACCTGTATATCTGTTAAGACTTTGCTTGGGAAATGTATACAATTGTAAAAATTTAAGTCCTTTAATACCCACGATACACCCACATACAAAATTTCCCATGTGAATTTATCAATGATTAATAAACACGTGCTTATGAATCATTACGGTTTGTAAATATGTTTGTGCAGGCACATGTTTATGAATCATTGGAGTTTTTGTAAATCGTAGGTATAAATGGACTTACATTTTTACAACTGTGTATATTTCCCGAGCGAAGTCTTAACAGATATACAGGTAAGTGATTGACTATACACAATATGATCACGGAAGTTAAATAGCGATGAATGGATTGACGTCAAAGGGTATTAAATGAATATACAATGGATTTATTCATTAAGCAAAACCAAATATTTTTTAAAAAATCAACTATTTGTAAATACTTTTTTACAAAACATAATCGTCTGTGGAAACCATTACAATCACGTCATAATGTAACTCTGTCGTTGGTGACTTGTCACACGCCGATATACCAAAACGAGTTATCTCCCTTAATGCTATAGTTGGAGATATGAAAACTGAATCCCATTATTAAAACGTTTTGAAAAGGCGGTTTTGGTTATATTCTCTGCAACATATCGTACTCATGGAGGACAAATATCAAAATACCTACCGGCTTCGGTTATTGACTTAAATATATTTATTTCGTTATTTTCAGTATTAAATGATTTTACAGGTCTCTTCCCAATTGATTTACAAGTACCAGTTCTTCCTCGTTTACTATTCTCACTTGATGAGATGGCTTGCAGATTCGATACATAATTGTTCTTAGGATTAGAGTCAATGTGATCAATAACAAGACCATCTTTGATCAATCCATTAAACACCTCGAAGACGAATCGGTGACAATAATATTTCCCCCCCCCCCAACAGTAAACATCAAAAATCCCATATTATTCACAGCACCAACAGATTTCTTTAATCTACAATTTCCAACAACACCATCACGAGAAGCTTCATAGTTTTTAATCACTGGGTGTGATTGAAAGTTTTGGTTCATTTGTATATACAATACTCTTATTTGTCTAATTTATTAATAGGCTGAATTATAACACTACTTGAAAATCTCTCAATATAGTCTTGAGGGTTTTTTATTATCTTGTGGTTGAGAGAGTCAGAAGTAGGGTGTTTGATTCCTTTTTTGTCATAATAACGCTTAAACTCTCTATATCGTTTACCACCACAACTGAGACATAATTGTGATTTTCCTCTAACCCCTACACCACATTGAATACACGGTTTCGGTCTGTTGCTACCATTCCGAAAGCTTTGCATATGATAATCACAGAATTCATTTATGCATGATTTGTTACACGGAGTCTTTGATCGAATCATAAGCCATTTGCATTGATTCATTATACAATATATTTCTTATTTAAATACTTGTTTTAACTATAATATGTCAGCAGACATAGAGAAACCTTGGACAAAATCTAAGAGATATCACGATGGGCCTATATTAGATAAAATTAAAAATTCCCTTAATGAATTTAAGCGTGATGGAGCATCTCTTGTATGGTTCACATTTCGAATAGTCCACAAAGATGCACCCAACATTGATGCTACCATGAACGACGAAAGAGCAGCTGAGATAATTTCACATCTTGGCTGGAAATCCAAGGGTAAATTGCAAAGCAATTCCCAACAGAGGTATTATTTAGAATGAAATTCATTATCCAAGAAGAAGGAGAATGGATTATCAGGGATAAATTTGAACCAATTCTTAAGGATAAAAAAACTGTCATTGTGAGTCGAGATTCCAAACCTGGAAATCTAACTGGAATTGATAGAATTGTATTACGAGAGATCTTATCCTGTAACAGCAGCTGTTTATGGGATTTATCCGTTAAATGATAAACCCGATATTGCACAACTAGCTCATATGAACTATCGTAGGATTCAACGTTAAATTGTGTAGCAACACGGGTAATAGAACACTTCACAAATGCATCCCGAGGAAATAAACTAACCGATCTAAGACGCAAAAAATAAATGAATGGGGGCTGACCGTGAGATAGCACGGGGCAACAATTCAGGATATAGCTAAATTAGAAACATCATCAAAATTCCCAATATCTGTAGCGACGATAACAGGTGAGATATTATACGAATCGAAATATAAATCGAGAGGAGCTCCAATTGAAATTATTGATCATAACGAATACGCGTGGACACCTGCAGTAACAATATTTCCACGAGAGAGAATTGTAAGATATATCCCTGAGGAAGTCTGTAGGGATGTTTTTTATAATGAGAAATTACTTGATGCTATTCACATGCTATGTAAAGATGGCCCTGTGTCAGTGTGGTTACTTAATAGTGCTGATTACGAATCAGGATTTGATCAATTTGTAAGACCAAATGGTGAATTATCTCGCACTGAAGAGTTACACTCACGAATGAGAAAAGTCGCTAATGAATTTTCCTCGGAGATTTTCCATGAAAAACTATTAACGGATAGCTTCACAATTCCATCAGTGGTAGCTCACTTTGCAAGAGAAAAAACTAATGGCGTCCAACACGAAGTGATTTTCTCGAGGATGTTAAATTGAGTTGCATCGAATTTGGTCATGGAGGACTGTGGAATACAAAATATTCCCGCGAAGGTATGATTTAAATTGATATATCCGCGTGTTATCCTGGAAGTTTTCTCGGGTATGGAGAATATGCTAAATATTTCAAAACGATTTGGACACCCCACATATGAAATGACTCGTGTTGCGATTAATGGTCCGTTGCCTGATTTTGATTTAACTGGATTCGCTCGTGTGATATCATTTGAACTCGCTACAGGATTACATCCGTGTAGTTATGTTTGGCTTGGTAGATATATATCTGAAAAACATTGGATGCCAATAGTGTTGCTACGATATATGATTGATTGTGGTATGCTGATATCGCTGATTGTTTTCGAAGCTATCATATGCTATCGAGGACAAACTGAAGTATGGTTACCAAAACCCGATCTAGATAGTATAATTAGCGAACAGCGAAAACAGTTTCCCGATTTCAATGAAGAAGAAATAATGAATTGGTCTAGGGAGTTATTTAAAATTAAAAATGGACAAGCAAAGGATTTTGGACGAAGAATAATCGGTAAATTTACTCTGGGGCGAAGATACGACAATGCAAAATACTCTTAGAGGTTGATCATATACATTTCTGAATACGATTGTATTGTAGCGGATTTAGCAGAACAGAGAAAACTTGTAAATCGTAATGACGTTTTCCTATCTAATGGAACACGATTAGGTACAATTGTTACTTACTGTGATGGATTTAGTTCCCAATACACACATTTGAGAAGTTCTATGCTAGCTTATGCTTCTATTAATCTATTTTCGATGATAAATAGATTTCCTGACACAACAGTTGCAGTAGCCACTGATTCTATGTATATCCACGAAAAATACAAATCAGTTGTAGCTGCATTCACACATCCGGAGGAAAATTGGGGATGTTGGAGATTTAAAAGGAAACGCTACATGAGTATTGTAAATCCGCAGATGTTACCATGGATGATAAATAATTAAAGTTCGATCGGAATCTCTTTGAGATTCAATCAGAATTTTCTAATGCACCACCGATATCCTATGTAGATACAAGACAGTTTATTTAAACGGTTGTGGTGGGTCGGGAAAGACATCTCGTGCTATTGAATTATTTCGTGGGAAATCAAACATGATTGTGCTAACACCAACTCACAGACTCGCCAGAGAGATGAAACAACGAGGGGTAAATGCCTGTACTTATCATAGTTTCTTTCGATGGAAAGGAGATGTATGGACTCCTGATCGAATGGGTGATAAATTCATTCCTGAAATTATAATTTGGGATGAATTTTGCACAGTGTCGTTGAAAGTATTACAGACATTTCTTGAGTGGTTGTTATTGAAAAATACACAAGTAGTCATGTGCGGTGATCACGGTCAACCACCACCATTTGTCGGTGGATCCCCACAGGAATGACTAAAGGGTTTTGTAGACTATTATGAAGATATTAATACCGATCACAGATAACTTGATGACCAACTACGCGAGTTCAAAGCGTTAATTAGATTACAATCGGATAAAATCCAATGTAAAATAGCGCGTGAAATAATTTCAGAAACTCCAATGAATGATTTTTGGGAAGCATGGAGACCGAATGATTTTATAGTGGCAAGTAAAAAAATAGTCAGAGACACACTTCAGATGAAAGTATTTGAAATACATAAATGTAAATGTGCAACACTTCCAGTGTCGCTCTGTTATATACCTTCGGATACACGAAGGCAGAATATCGAAGTTGAAATTCCAGGGTTGACAGAAAAGCAAAATTTAGTATTAAATGATATTGTGCTGGTTGATGTCAGCGTCGTCGAAGATGCATTGCGCGCCGATAAATATCCGTGGACGTTAGGTTATGCAGCAGCAATACACTCTTCACAAGAATTGACTATCACAGATAAAATTATTTGGATAATAGATCATCACATCGAGTGGTCAAATTTAGTTTATCTTGCAGTGTCCAGAGTGAGGAGAATACATCAACTTCAAATAGTTGTCTTGAATGATAATGACAATGCAATAAGTGATATTATCAGCGCAGACAACGTCAAGAACATAATTAGAAAACAACTCTCTGGTTATAAACAACAGAATAAAAAATAAACGAGAATTTGATATTGATGCTGAAATAATTAAGATACTGAAACAGCAACAGAATAATCACTGCGCGAGTTGCAATTGTATAATGAGTGGAATTGTTCGGATAAAGATTCTCGCCAATTTACCGTAGATAGAAGAAATATCAGCATTGGTCATACAAGAGACAATGAGATGCTGACTTGTCTTGAGTGCAACAGACGCAGAGGTGTCAGCACCCTAGGTGCTAGTTACGACCGCGCGGTGGTAATTGAGTATCCTCAGGTATCACTTGTAGTTGTTGTCGAGTATATCCTCGTTGAGGGGCAGTTGAATCCAATCTATAAATTGCTGGTCTACCCGTACGTAGATCGTGTTATATTAGATATCTTGTGCGTGGTAACACTCCAAATAGGATCATTAGCTCTTTTTTACCACCCTCGAGTTCTCCTGGTTCATTTAAATACCTAACAGTGACATTACTACCAAGAATTGATTCTTTTGAAAACACTTTTTGTGGAATTTTAGGTATTGACGCTTTCTTAATCGCGTTGATAGGTCACTTGTTGATTGTTCGAGTAATCTCGTTATTGAGCGCAGTAATCACAGCTGCTAATCTCTTGACCCATTCACGAGATCGTTTATCCTGAATAAATTCCTTCGCGTATTGATATCCAAATAACCGCTCAGCAAGCGTCCGATTAAACCGTTCGACAATTGCCTGTTCGCGATGTTGTGCAGTATGCGCTCGTCTGATGGTCACTTTATGATGTTTCATTGTTGATAGAAACACACCTTGAAATTCCTTGCCATGATCAACTTGTAATAGATTTGGCCAACTCAGAGGACCCTTTCGATAAATCCTCTCAAACGCATATAAAATAATACCATTTTAATAATGATATACACAAAAAAATTACATGAATTTGGGTTTATTACTTCCAAATTCCACAAAATGATTTAGCATTAGCCTATTATTTGCTTTCATCAAATAACACGTTTATTTGGCGTACTATATTGTTCCTCCTCAATGCAGCCTGTCTGACCTTCAACAAGCGTCCTATCTCAGTACATTATACATGTGTAGCTGACCAATCGGAGCCCTCTGTGCATGAGTCATTGGTTCCACTGGTACTATCATCAGGCGTGTGCCTTTTTGATACCACTCTGTGTTAAGACCTCACAGTAGTCGTTTGTAGCTATTAAAGTTATTGATAGTTAGAACACGACGTCTCATATTATGTTTTAACACAACAACACAAAATGGTGTCAAAAGTGATCGCAATTGAAATAGCACATGGATCGTAAATGGGTATTTTGAAACAATAACTTTACAATCCACGGAAGATTTAGGACGAATTTAAAACCTTAAAAACGTTGAAAATTCTGCATACGAAATTAATCCCTTCAAAATGGATCTTTTCGGCGTGTCAACACCCATTATGGACTGGGAAAATTCCAACCTTACCACATCATGTGCTTAATTCCAACAACATTGTGAATTGATATTTAACGGACCGATGATTAGAAGAGATGATGCAGTTAAAACCAACTACATTTTACTTTGGGTAGGAGACAAAGGTAGAGACATTTTCAATGCATGGACTCTGACAGAACAAGATAAAACGGACACAACAATTATCTTTCCAAAATTCAAACATCATGTGCAACCTAAATTAAATCCGGTATTTGCAAGATTCAAGTTCAATAACGAAATTCAAGGCTCCAAAAAAATAGATCAGTATGTGAAATCGCTGAAACTATTGGCTAGGACTGTCTCTTCAAAGACGAAAACTACATGACTCGAGATATAATTGTTTTCGGGGTATCATCATCAAGGATACGAGAAAAACGTATCAACGAAGGCGAAAAGTTGACCTTGGAAAAGGCTATCAATATCAGTCAAAGCCATGAATATGCCCAGGAGCAACTCCAGACCATGTCTGCATCAGCCAGACCAGATATGCATGCGACAATTCAACGACAGGCCAAGACAAAAGAACTGCAGCCGAAGAAGAAATGGACCACGTATTCCAGACGGAGAGGGAACGTAACCTGTGGACACTACGGATACAAGTCGCATTCAAGAATGGATAAGTTCCCCGCAAAAGGAAAGACTTGCAAAAAGTGTCATAAACAAAATCACTTTGAAAAAATATGTAGATCAAAAACAGTCAGTGTGATTAGCAATGAACATCAAAACGAGGATTTGTATATTGACTGTGTTAAAAGGGATATAATTGCCAATGACCAGGCGTATGCAGCGATAGAGGTAGGACCACATTTAGTTTCTATTGATTTTAAATTGGATACTGGCTCTCAAGTTAACATCATACCCTCGCTTATATTCAAAAAGCTAGACATAAAGCATTGCCTACAACCTACATCAAATACATTATCCGCATATGACAGCAATTTATTGAGTACAATGGGTACAGCCAATCTCACATGTAAACGCACTGAACGTACTCATGAACTCGAGTTCTACATTGTTAAAACGAAAGCATTACCTATACTTGGTTTATAATCTTGTATCGAGTTAGGCTTAGTTAAATTTACATACTCTGTTCAGATACAGATGTCAAATTTACAATGTAACAAGAGTACGCCTCTCTAGAAGGCAGTTGTACTCGAGGAATATACCGACGTCTTCAGCGGCATTGGTCTTTTCCAAGGGGAATGTACCATACACATCAACCACAAGGCAACACATGTAGTGCACACTCCGCGGCAAGTACCTTTCGCACTTTAAGACAGACTCAAAATTGATCTCGATCGCATGGGAAATGAAAATATTATTGCCCAGGTTACATCACCTACAGCATGTGTGAATTCTATGGTTGTCGTAGAAATACAGTCGGGTAAACTAAGGGTATGCCTCGATGCACAAGATCATAATAGATCAATTTTGCATCGCCATTACCCTATGCGCGCATTAGACGATATCCTACCCCAAGTATCAGGTGCAAAATATTTCACCAAATTGGATGCACGGTCAGGATATTGGGCAATAAAACTGTCAACGGACTCTTCTTACAACTTTCAACACCCCATACGGTCGTTACCGTTTCTTTCGTCTCCCATCTGGTTTGAAATTATCTCAGGATGAATTCCAAAGGCACATCGATGAGAGATTTGAAGGTTTAAATGGTATCGTTTCGATTTGCGACTATATACTAGTTTTCGGACGCACACGCGACAAACATGATATAAATTTTGAAATGTTCTCAAACCTTCCCTTGCAAAAGAAATCCGGCTAAATGAGTAAACATTAGAAGAAGGTATCACAGAAGTACAATACTTCGGACACATTCTGTCACCAGAAGGTCTCAAACCCGATCCTGCCAAAGTATCAGCTGTCAGAGAAATGGAACACCCTCGTAACTGCGCTTAGGTAGAAACCATTCTTGGCATGGTTAACTATTTGTACAAATTTGCCCCAAATTTGGCAGCGATCACAAGTCCGTTAAGACAACTGTTAGCAAAAGACGTAGAGTTTGAATGGGACTCTCCGCAAATAGACCCAGGAGCAACTCCAGAACATGTCTGCATCAGCCAGACCAGATGTGCTTGTCTCTATAATGCAATAGCCCCTCCATTCAGCCCCACCGCGACTACAACGCATGCTTTTGCAACTGCAGCGTTATGACCTAGAGTTAAAACATTACAAAGGTAAGAACATACCCGTAGCAGAAACACTCTCTCGTAAGTTCTTATCGGATACAAACCCCACCTTATCTGAAGGTATAGATATGCATGTGCATATGGTGTTATCAGCATTACCTGTATCGGTTCGTAAAAAAGAAAAAATTAAATCTCTCACTGAACAAGACCCACAGCTGGTCATACTGATAAATAACTGAAGGCTGGCCTGAAAAGAGGTCAAGCTCTCAATCAGAGATAATTGACTATTGGAATTATACAGATACTCTTTCTGTTGTTGGTGGGTTAATCTAGAAAGGTCAAAAAATAGTCATGCCACAAGAAATCAAGCAGAAAATGCTAGAAACTGTACATTCAGGAAATTTAGGTATTGAGAAGTGTCTGAAATGAGCTAGAGATGTTTTGTTTTGGCAAAGGATCTCAGTTGATATTTCCGATTTAGTGTCAAAGTGCTCTATCTGCTTGGAGCGCAGAAGTTCTAACCAAAAGGAACCTCTCATTCCCCATGACGCCCCCGAATATCTTTGGCAAAAAGTCGCCACAGACCTATTTACATGGGATAATAAAGAGTACATTGTTGTAGTAGATTATATCATTCGCTACGTTGAAGTTAAGGCACTCGCAAGCTCAAAACTTTGCACTGTTATCAATCACATGAAAAGTATTTTCGCGCTCTTCGGAATACCAGAAGTCGTTGTCAGCGACAATCAAACATGCTATTCGTCCCAAGAGTTCGCAAGCATTGCGAAAGAATGGGACCTTCAACATGTTACATCGAGTCCCACATACCCTCAGTCGAACTACCTAGCGGAGCAAACAGTTCAAATTGTAAAGAAAATTCTCTCAAAAGCAAAAGCCGATGGCAGAGAACCGCTTATAGGCATATTAGAGAATCGATCCTCTGTGCTTGATATCGGGTTATCACCAGCACAATTGTCGATGGGCAAAACAACTACGATCTATTCTCCCAACAACCCGCGAGAATTTAATGCCCAAAACAGCCAACACCGCTGATGTAAAACAAACCATTACGCTTCGCAAGAAGAAAACAAACAATTATTATGATAAAAGTGCAAAACCACTGAAAACACTAAAGGAAGGGGAATCAGTTAGAATTCAATTCAAAGGTCAAACCTTGGAACCTGCCGTTATAATAAGAAGACACAACGAAAGGTCATACACAGTTCGCACCAAAGATGGTACCATTTATCGGCGAAATAGACGTCAGCTCATGAAACTAATGAATCACACCCTTGCATATAGTATAAATGCGCCCTTCTCTCAGAATGAAAACACACTGTGTACAGCTGTAACGTTTCGCGCAAATGCCAGTATGCCAATTTCACAGTCAATGGAATCTCAAAGTTTTAGTCAAAATAGCCTGAGCCTTTCGCAACATTCCCAAAATATTCTGAGCAAAGTGGATATTACACACGTTCTGGAAGGTTAGTAAAACCAAAGAAAATCGAATCAGTGTAATCAGATACTCTCTGACTGAGCCGAGAGAACCGTCATAAGTGTGTCACGGTGTATCGTTTTGTTGATAAACACAGACGGTAGTTCAATATGAGGACCAGTTGTGTACATTAAAAATATAAGGACCAGTTGTGTAAATTAAATGGCACTCAAGCATGCAACAAGATTTTTAAAAGACTGTAGATTGCATTCTCATTATGTTGCAGAAATTTATTAGTTAATCATTGTAATATTTGCTATCAAAGACGCTTTTGATTTTGATATGTTAGTTATAATGGCTCATAATTAATTTAGACAGTTTAATAAAGTGTATTAAAACCTTCGTCTTTGTAAGAATAGAGATGTAACATTATACATGTGTAGCTGACCAATCTGTGCATGAGTCATTGGTTCCACTGGTACTATCATGAGGCGTCTGCCTCTTTGATACCACTCTGTGTTAAGACCTCACAGTAGTCGTTTGTAGATATTAAAGTTATTGATATTTAGAACACGACGTCTCATATTATGTTTTAATACAACAACACAACATCCATAATGAATTTATCACTGTTCACTGATTTTGAAAGTTGATCCTCAATTGCAACACAAGTAAGCGTAGAACCGTTGTCTTGTTTATAGCTAACGCCAGTGATGGTCAGTTCTGTCCCGTTAACAATATACCGCCTTGATGAATTTATCAGCCTATGATCGTTAGGCTTCTATTAAGCATTTCGAGGAAGCCTCAGTAGGCTAAATCGACGCTTCTAAAAGTTGTAGGATTCTCTCCCTCTGCTGCTTGCGGATATATAGCATGATATCCCACCAAGTTACATTATCCTGACACCAAGGCCGACCAGTCCTAGCACTAACCTCTTAATGCAGAGCATCAAGAAAGGCAGCTGTTGTATAAGTCATTGGTTTGTCCGGGAAAGGAAACCAAGACCTCCTGCATCCGAGGTAGACACTCTAACCACTACACCACCAGAACGGTGATAAAGATGCAACTGTCTAAAAACTCTATAAACAACAAGTGTTGTGTCATATCTTTATGGGTTGATTTCAGTACAATGAAATAAAACAAGATAGGAATGTATTAGGATCTTATAATGGTGTTGAATACAACAACTTGTAAGCCTTTGAGTCAGACACAGAATGTAATCATGACTGTATTCAGGTTTAATACCTCGTTTTCAGAACGTACTTTAAACATGACCTGTAAATATAAGGCTGCCAACATCAGTTACGTTATATGAACAAAACTTATTTTATTAAATCATTACATTCTATATTTTCAACCAATATTTTTTTTTTACAGATCTCATCCAAAAAAAGTGCAAATTATCAAAAAGGTGATGATTAACAAGAAAATCAATCAAGAAACCAGGATATAAACTGATGGATTTTCAAAAATAATGGACAATTTGGCACTAAATGAACCTTACACTCAATCTTGTCATTTTGAACCTTTCTAAAATATACGTGTTGAACAAATTAAACATAAATTGAATTGTTATATTCTGTAATATTTACTTTAATTTTACATCCTGCTTTATTATGTTTTTGTTCTGAAATTGATGATGGCTTCCACTTTGATAGGTAGTGATTCACATGATGGCTACTGTTTTACTTCAAAGACCTTGCAAACCCAAGTAGTATATGACCTACCTTTCAAAATAAATATAAAATTTGATTTCTTTTGTTTATATAATTGAAAAGTAAATCTGTTGTCCATGATGCTAATCTCATGCTCAATTTTATCTCTTGCGTACTAATTTGCAAAAATGCAAAAATCACTGATCTTATAATTTTATAAAGGATGTCGGGTTATATAAATAAAATGAGTATTATTTTTACATTTAATGATCAACATACCTAACCACATTTGTGTTCCAGCAATAAATGTGGATGTATGTATTTTTTTGCCCAATTATTCAGAAGCAAATGGCATGGAATGTATTGCATATTATATGAGTGATCTCGTTTCATAAATTTAGAGCTGAAACAAGGAAAGATGCGAATCCACAATCACCAAAACCACCATAACCAGCTAAGACAATATCAGCAAATATACCACCAATTTGGCAACACCAAAACAGAAGAAAGTAACGCAAGAAAAGTCCAAGTAAGATAAAGATGCAGCAATTTCAAACTCTCTAAGAACTTTCTAAGCAATTAGCAATGTGTAATGTATCTTTAGAGGTTGATTTTTTTTGTTCGTCCGTCGATTCGACGTGGACATCTCTATAGTTCTGAATATTACTATGATCTGCAATTTCTCTTCTGGTGTGTGATCTATAACTGAATTCATGGATGCATCAAATACATTTATTTCAAGTAGGAAGCATCATGGACTTAATAACAGGAAGATGGACACATTTGTTCATTATTTGTAACATATTAAACTGAGAAATTTAATTATGTTTAATATTGGTGTAGTCTTGTTCTTCCAGTCTATCTTTCAAAAGACATCCTTGTAAGATGGTGAAATTGGGGGTCAACTTATAAGCGAGTATATATGGTATCTACCCATTCTCCCTTTATTGTGGGAAAGACATTTGGGATGAAAACAGTTGCAACCTGGAAATCCTCACACTGATCCACATGAGTCAGCAAGTGAGTAAGAGAAACTATCTTTGGAGAAATAAGGACCATCACCCTCACTTTTTTTTGCCCAAATTTATAAGATGTTGGTACATGACCCATCAAACTCTCTACCACATGGTTAAGGTCCTTAAGTCTAGTATAACGATCATGGAATGGTCCCACCACTTCCAGATGGCCAAAGACTACATATCAGTACGAATTTTGAGACTTTATAGAAAAGGGGGGATGCCAATCAGATCCACCAAACTAGGTATCAGCAAATAAAATGACAAACATCTGGTAGCCCATGTTTTTTACAAGACTGAACTCAAATCTGAGTAAAAGAAATTCTTAGAAATGATAATTATCTTTAAATAAGTAATCAAAAATCACGGACGAAAAAGAAAGCCATGTAATATGTTGTTTGCAAGTAATCCAAGCAATATACAATCATGGATAAAGTTTAACAAAACAGATATACATAACACATACATTTCTGTATAAATGTAACGTTTCAGAAGCAATGCAGTTTCTAAAGGTTTATCTATAGTGAAGTACAGAGCAGTATTCTTTTCACTTACACTGTACTACTAAAGGCTAGCATTTTACTAGCTTCATTACAGATTAAGATCAAATTATAAGGGATGCCTATGTCATTTATAAGTCAGAATGAGTTATTTACATATACCAGGTAAAACAAACAAGGGTTTCTTAAAAAAGTCCGGAAGCCAAAATGAATTAAATATCACTTGAACATAAGTCACTCATACCAGTCTTAATAATAAAAACTCCACTCTCATTGATAAGAACATTTTCAGGGCAATTTTCCATTCATATATCATCGAAACTTCCAATGGAAAATATGTTTATGTAGTATGATGTTTGATAAATATGATGTGGTATAAAAGGCAGCACCATGTTGAAGATGGATGACATTTTGCAGTAAACCTTTGCACTTCAGAGTGTTCAGTTCACGAATATATTCCTTTGATAAAGATTTATCAGGAACGTTCATGTCTCTGATAAGTTAAATGCTGGTGGAGTATAGAGCAGCATTCTCTTCACTAACACTGTATACTATAGGGTAGCATTTCATTTAACTTCATTACATATGCATTTAATAGTCAGAATGAGTTATTTGAATATATTGATATATTTTACCAGGAAAGTCAACCAAGGGTTCCTCAAGTAGTCCTGGAGTAGGCAAAATGAATTTATAGGAATCCAGCATAAGTCAATCTATTCTTTTCGACTGCTTACCATTGAAACATTCTCCGATATTCTTTTGAATCTCCGAACAAAATCATGGTTTCTCAAGACAATGTTTGTCAAATAATGTCATAACCTTATGTAATCAATCAATCGGCACATTCATCATCAGATCTCTCTAGACAGGATTAGTAGTAACCTATCTAGTCCTCCCCGTTGGGCAAGAAATGGTTAACAAGGCACAGCTTTAAATCTTGAAACTTGCTTTGCATCCCTAACAAAGGTATTACCAGGGTATGGTCTTTCTTGCTATGATAAATGTTGCCAATGTTTGAATAACAACAGTCTCAAATACAACACATTTAAATTATATTGCTGTCAGCCAAGACACATAGTCCTCAACTACAATGTACTTTAAGCTGTCTGCCAATAATAAATGAAATTTAGGTTTTACAGATTGTAATGCAAATATAAGGTCCACACATTCAGTCAACACTCTTTGTCAATAAATCGTATAGACCCCCATATTAAATACATGTACTTGAATTTCGTTTATGGTGTACAACGATACCTGAGAGTGAATAATGTATAGTGTCGTATTTAAAAATAGCGCTTTCTGTCCATACTATGCCGCACGTGTGAAGTGCTTTCAATGGGAAGAAACCAATGTCTTCACTACACAGATGATATATATGTCTCATCGGAGAATTCCCATTATTTTTCAAAACTGCCATCGTAAAGCCTCTGCTGAAGAAACCAACACTTGATCATACAGATTTAACGAACTACCGCCCAGTTTCTAATATCCCGTTCATATAAAACAATCTTAGAAAAAGTTGTTCCAACACAACTTGGATCTCATGCGAATTCAAACAGCCTTATTAGCAATGTACAATCTGCATATCGCCCTTGCCACAGTACTGAAACTACTCTTCTGAATGTAGTTAATGACATTCTCTCTGCTTTTGATAGCGGACAGATTACAGTCCTCACCCTCCTTGATTCGTCTGCAGCATTTGACACATATACCATGATATATTACTTCACCATCTCCAGCATGTATTTGGCATTCACAATACAGCCTTACTCTCGTTTAAGTCATACTTAGTCAACAAAACACAAATTGGTCTATGTAGTTGTGTTCAATAGGGGTCTGTTCTTGGACCTGTTACCTTCCTTCTATACACTCAGCCACTCTCAACTGTCATAGATCATCACTCAGTGTCTCACCAATTGTAATTGTATGCTGATGACACCCAAATATACAAGAATAGCTACCCAACTGAAGTTGATGCTACCATCTATGGAGTAGTGAGATACATTTCTGATGAGAAATCATGGATGACATGTAACAATATGCAGATGAATGATGATAAACTGAGATTATTCTGATCACAACACAAATACTTTCTTATAGACATCCTTAACCTCAGACAGTAAATATCAGCAACACCAACATTAAATTCTCACAGTCTGTGTGAAACATAGGTGTTACTCGAACAGTACTCTCATATTACACCAACAAGTCATGAACATATGCAAGACTGCATATCTTGAGCTGAAACGTATTAGCTCTATTTGCAGATATCTTTCAGATGATGCAAATAAAACACTTGCGTGCTCATTAGTACATGTACTTTCAAGACTAGGCTATTGTAAAGAAATTATGTCTGATTCGTCACAATATCTACTCCAGAAACAGAAAGTTCAAAACACAACTGCTCAGATCATCTTTAGAGTACCTCGATGAGAACACACCTCAACACTGCTCTGTACCCTACACTGGCTATCATTTCGATACAGAATCAAACACAAAATGTGTTCTCTGTGCTATGTTTTACTGACAGGCTCCAGTCCAACCTACCTATCCGGCCTCACCCATGTGTAAACACTAGCAAGATCCTTACGCTCCTCTTCTGATAATCGTGTACAGGTTGTTCTTACAATGAAAACAATGTCATATGGACAACGTTATTTTGCATACCAGGGCCCTGCGATGTGTAACGAATCGCCCATTGAGATTAGACACAAAGACACAGTGATCACTTTCAAGAGTGCTCTTAAAACACACCCTCTTCGACTGCAGGAACAAACTTAGAGACATAATAATGTTTTGATCCTTAAATGTGTTCAGCATGTTTTATGTTTTCCAATTTTATGATTTTTGTTTCTTGTTTTTCTGTAGTCATATTATTATAGATGTTGTAAAGCGCTTAGAGCATATAAAGATTAGTCGCTATACAAGTTCCTCATTAGTATTATTATTATTATTATTATTATTATTATTATTATTATTATTATGCAAAATTGGTAAAGCTCTTTACATTACATATAGTCTTGTCAATAAACAGTTCTACTATAAGCACTTGCACATCTTCAGCTGTAAAGCTGTCCAGTGTCTGGAGTGTCCAGGCAAGAGTGTCAGGAATGTCCAGAGTGTGTAGAGCGGTCTGGAGTGTCCAGAGTGGCTAGAGTGAACAGATCATTCCAAGTTATCGGCGTGATGAAAGTCGACATGTTGCAAACTGTAAAGCCAACCACAGTATGAGAAGGCAAATTTATGGCGATGGGGTATTCTAATATTTCATATATTACTTCAGTTATATGAGCTACAAAAATTCGTTTGAATTCATCCATCTTAATTTATTTCATGTATGATAGACTAGAATTGTGTATTCGATGAAATAGCGTAATTAGGAAACTAGGATTGCTTTGGGTCTGCCACGCTTGGCCCAGTCAAATAGATTTTGACATCTGTTTGAATGCTAATCTGATAATGATGGAGGGAGAAATGATTCACTTCCCGTGGAATAGCCGACAGGAAAACGTAAGCTAGCTCCCTGTTTCTCTTTATAAGGGGAAAATAGCTACTCACACGCAGTAAGAAGTCTGCAGAAATATGTTTGTGACATCTTCAAAGCAGTGAGAAGTCTGCAGATATATATCTACATATCGACCTGTCTGCCCAAAGATGGAAGGCGAAACCTTGAGAAAGTCGAAGAGAAAGGAAAACGGAAGGACAGAATGAGTGAAAGGACAAACTGGAGGGAACCATCGCTAGCAGGTTATGCACTCGCACACGGCAACGATTTCGACTATTCACTCCATCATATGATGAGAAAAAACCTATATGTAAACAGATTGGCTATTCTCTTAATTTGTTTAAATCTAATTGTGTCTTAAAGGGTTCCAAGACAGAAGAAGTATTTCTTTCTAATGAATTGCATTGATCTTTCATTCTTTGTAATTGATTAAATTTTGATTCTTTAGTATATGGGGGCTCGATTCATTTTGTTCTATATATCTGCTCAGATTCCTACTTAATCAACCTGTAAGTTTACTCAAACCCTGCTGAATTATATCGAGAGCAATCGTCTCCTAGATTCCGAGTATCGAATGAGTTGGGAAATATAATAACATTATATACACTACCCCGTAACACACAGGAATTAACTGTAGCTGCAGTGAAGCTGGACTGTAGAACTGAAATAAAGTGTGCTGATGATGGTGTGTATCTCCTTACATATAATCTTTTAGTCGTGGGTTAATTTTGGGGTTCGTAAAAAACACTATCGGTTTAGAACCGTAAGTTTATTTTTCTTTTCTTGAAAATATTTGTGCTCAATAAATTGTTTATTAAGTTTTTACAAGCTTGTTATTTCTATGTTACTGTTTATTCGAGCCTAAACACGTAAGATAGAAACTGGGGGCTCGACCGAGACTGGGATAAATTGGAATTTGGCTAAAAAAAAAAAATAAGAAAACTTTTGTTTTAAATTTGAATTCCCCTAGTCTTTGAATTTATTTAAAAAATATTTAGTTACATTGACAGCCTTGTATTAAAATGACATCTAAAGTAGAAATATTTATTTATAATCCTACTCAGGAGCAATTAGATCTTTTCAAAAAAGATGAGTTGATTCAACTTGCCAGAAAATATGATCTTTCTGAAGCCAAGGCTTCTTTAATGAAACAAGATATCAAAATGATTTTGGTCCAATATTTGGTAGAAAAGAATGTTTTGGAAGCAAGTGCTTTGATTTCGATCAGTAAGTCTGCATCAGATTCTGACATAAAAATAAAGAAGTTAGAAATTAAACTCAAGATGGAATTAGAGTTGAAGCTGGAATTTCAAGAAAGGGAGAAAGAATGACAATTTCAATATGAAAAAGAAGAGAGAGAGAGAGAGAAAGACAGGAAAGGGAGAAAGAAAAAAATTACATTATGACAAAGAGGAAAGAGAGACAAGAAAGGGAGAAAGAAAAACAATTACAATATAAAAAAAGCAGAACAAGAGAAAGAAAGGCAAACTGAATCACAAAAAGAGAAGATGCACATTCGGTTGCAAGAAAAACAAACTGATAAAGAGAGAGAGAAGGAAGAAGGAGAATATCAATGTAAAATGAAAGAAATAGAGCTGGCAAGTGAAAAACATCTTCATACTTCAAATCCAAATTTAAGTTTTGATTTAGCAAGGAATATTAGATTAGTGTCCCCTTTCAGAGAAACAAAATAGACAAATACTTCATTCGTTTTGAAAAAGTTGCAGAAAACTTAAAGTGGCCAAGGGAGCATTGGACTCAGTTATTGCAATGTGTACTCACTGGTAAGGCTAGTGAGATTTACACTTCACTGTCTGTATACCAAAGAGGTGACTATGATATGGTTAAAGAATGCAATATAAGGGGTTATGAGTTAGTCCTTGAAGCTTATCGGCAAAAATTCAGAAATTACAGAAAAGAAGCTGGACAAACTCATGTCGAATTTGCTAGAGAAAAGAGCGGTTGTTGATAGATGGTGCTTAGCCAAGAAAATTGAACAAGATTATCAAAATCTCAAGCAAATTATATTAATTGAAGAATTCAAGAACTGTGTCCATAGTGACGTTAAGTCTTATCTTGATGAGCATAGGATTGATACCTTGTAGAATGCTGCTCACGAATATTCTTTGACATATAAAGTTCCTTTTGTTAACAAGACTTCCACTCAACAGTCTTCTGGCATAAAAGTATTTCAGCTTAATACAAGCCCTTTCAAAACTAAAACTAGCACAACTTTAAAAATCAAACTTCAGAGAAGCTTGATTCTAGATCCTTGTCTCTTCTGACGTGTACCTATTGCAAGATAAAAGGACACGTTGTTTCTGATTGCTACAAATTGAAAAATAGGTATCAGAATCAAGACAGACCTGTTCCAAATGCTCTTATTTCAAAGAGGTCGAGGTCACGGTCATGTATTGAAAGCAATACATTTGTTGGGATTAAAAAATCCCAGTCGGATTTTATTATGGAGAATTATGAACAATTCATATCGAAGGGTTCTATATCACTCTTGGGTGATTCAGCCAATCGCACCCCTATTAATATTTTAAGGGACACAGGAGCTTCTCAGAGTCTTTTATTGTCAGGTACTTTGCCTTTTTCTGAGAAGACTTATTCTAATGAAAGTGTTCTTATTCAGGGAGTAGAGTGCGGCTTTGTTAATGTTCCTCTCCATTGTGTAAATTTGTTATCAGACTTAGTGTCAGGACCTGTGATAGTCAGAACAATCTCGGTTTCACCCGTTGAGGGCATTCATTTATTGCTAGGCAACGACTTAGCTGGAGACAAGGGTGTGGTTAATCCACTTATAACTGACAAGCCTGATTTGGATCAGAAAGTTTATCCAATTGAACAAGAAGTCCTTGATATATTTCAAGCTTGTGCAGTTACCAGAGCTATGGCAAAGAAAGCTCTTAAGAATGGTGTTGATCAAGGCAATTTTCTTTTAGCTGACACATGTATAGATCAGGCTTTTGATGAGGTCACTTTTACTCCTTGTTTTGATCAATGAAGGTATTGATCATAGTGATCTTTCAACAACTCATTCACTTTATTCTAATCAGGGTGATAAACGACAGTCACATGTCGTTGAAAAGGAAAAAGATCCTCAGATCTCCTGTTTGTTTCAAAGGGCCATAGGTGAGACTGAAGCCACTGAAGATCCAATCTGTTATTTCATTAAAAATGGAATTCTTATGAGAATATGGAGACCCTCCGTGGTATCTGCTGGTGATGAGTGGTCGGTGAACTATCAAATAGTAGTTCCAAAACCTTACAGACAGGAAATACTTATTCTGGCCCATGAAACTCCTTTGGCTGGTCATTTAGGGATTAATAAAACATATCACAAGATCTTGACTCACTTCTATTGGCCAAAAATCAAAAGTGATTTTGCCAAATGCTGTAGATCTTGTCATACTTGTCAAATGGTAGGAAACCCGAATCAGAAGATACCAAAATCTCATCTACAACCTATTCCTGCCTTTGGCGAACCATTTCGTAGAATTATGGTAGATTGTGAAGGTCCCTTGCCCAAGACCAAGTCAGGTAACCAATAACTGTTGACCATTATGTTTGCGTCAACAAGGTTTCCAGAGGCAATTCCGTTGAGGAATATAAAATCTAAAGCAATAGTAAAGCTTTGATTTTTTTTTTACTCAGTATGACCTTCCCAAATCTGTTCCGTCTGATGAAGATTCAAACTTCATGTCTGGAATTTTCCAGCAAGTAATGTATGAATTGGGCATTCAGCAATTCAAATATTCTGCCTATCATACTGAGAGCCAAGGGGCACTAAAAAGATTCAATTAGACTTTGAACAATATGATCCAATCATATTGTTTTGATACGGATAAAGATTGGGATGAAGGTGTTCATTTACTATTGTTTGCTGTTAGAGAATCAGTTCAAGAATCTTTAGGTTTCAGTCTCTTTGAACTGGTGTTTCGACACACTGTGCGTGGACCATTGAAGTTATTGAAAGAGAACCTTCTCTCTAATGAAGATACTCAGATCAATCTTTTTTATTATGTTTCCGATTTTAGATACAAGTTTTCAAAGGCTTGTGAGGTCGCAAGAGCAAATCTGCACTCTGCTCAATCTAAAATGAAATCAAGATATGATTAAAAAAAAATCGAAGGAAATGAGTTTTCAGCCTGGTGATAGAGTCCTGGTTCTCTTACCAATGCCACAAAATCCTCTTCAGGCCAAATATTATGGTTCCTACACAATTGACAGGAAAATTAATGACTTAAATTACATCATACATTCTCCTGTGAGGCGCAAACAAAAAAAACTCTGCCATATAAACATGCTAATAGAGTATATTGAAAGAGATAGGGTAATTATTTGTAGACTTAACGGCTATTAAAAGTTACAGTAGAAATGTAAACTTGTTCAGTGTTATGAATAAATAATGTATCAATTTCAATATTCTTGTACAAACTACTAATCCTTACCGATTAAGCTGATTCGTAACACTGCAAATCCAGTTTAATTGCAAAAAATAAATGTCTTTTTTCATAGTTTCTGTAATGATTGCATGTAATGTGTATAGATGGCATTTGTTATGTTTCAATTATACACCTTTTTGCCACTTAGATTAGTTACTGTATTATAATGGAGTTGACATGTGTGATCCTACAACTAAGCAGTTCAGGTTCACTTTTAATACAATTTCCATTTGATCAGGTATCAGGGTAAGCAATTGTTAGGATTGATGGGTACCCAGTCAAATATTCCCAAACTTTTCACATTTCTAGTGTTATAACATATAGGAATGTTAGATGTCAAACTCAGTCAAGGTTATAACAATATAAAGGTACTTGCTATATCTAGTTGACATTCAGAATATGAATATGGGTACCATAATAACATTGCACTATAGTATAGTATATGTGGTTGTTCCGTAATCATGCTAACAAGATATCAAAAGTACTCTGTCTACAATGAGTGGTTTTTCTCATTCATGCTAACAAGATTATTGTCCACAAAATCTCAGAAAGATTGCAAAATGCATTTTAAATAATTGAAAACATGCAATAGCCTGAAAATCCAATTAAATTATTCACAAATGCTAAATTTGACTGTACAAAAAGTGATTTTTTGATTGTTTCAAACATTAGTTTATTGAGATGTTCAGTGGACACACAGATTCAAGTAAAGGCAGACAGAACCATTTTTTTTTTAAATCAAAGCATTCTAAATATAACAATACCTTTCACAAGCAGACAGAACCATATAAAAAATCTTCAGGCAGTGTACATAGAAACATGCCTTTCACAAGCAGCATCTGACTTCCTATGGTTACTATGGCTCCATTTTCTTTTGTAAATACAGCATTATATATCCCAGCATCCACCAGTGTAACATTTCTCAAAATGAATCATATCAGATTCTGGTACGTGTTTCCAGTGAAATTCACTCTGTCCTTGTAAAATGGATCATTACTCACACTCTTATTGCCTTGTGCAGACAATACAATACCACCAGACTTATTTTGAATATTTGCAAAAGCTGTATTTGGATCCTCGGTAAGCATAAAGCTGAAATTAACATCTAATCCCACATTTGTCTGGACTGGAGAAACTTCTGTAAATAAATAAATCATCAAATATTTTGCATAACAAAGTCATAAGCAAAATACATGTATCTAACATAAACTTGTATAAAAGTTATTCAAAGTCTTACAATTTCAATTAATATGCAAATAATTATTAATAAGATGCTTACAAATTATATGTTTGAAAAGTTAACATGCAACTGATCTAAGGGAAATTCATTGGTTATGTTCTGCAAGGTGTACATCTACTGTTTTGAACACAGGGGCTACACTGGCATTTGGCCAGTATTTTTTTAAACGTCTAAGAATTAGTGACTGTCAAGTGGTTAAAGCATCAACATCAGATGATGGTAGCTGCAGGTTCAACCCCCAGCCGAGTCGTAGTTAAGACTTATAAAAAGTACTAACAGCCAACGTTCCCTCTAAGTGAATGGTAGGTGTGCGTGCAATGCTCGCTGCATTCTACGCAAGCATACAGAGACGAGCAAACATTTAACATTGGATTGAGCAAAAAATGACAATTCAGCTGCGTGGTGATGCCTGAGCAGCTGCACGTGCGCGCAGCTTAGAGGGAACGTTGCTAATGCCTGTCTTAATAGACGCTTAGTATTAAAATCAAGTGTTAGTTCTGGTCAGTCTTGTGTCGGGATAATGTGATTGGCTGGGATATCATGTCACATGTCTGTGGCATGATACCCCATTGCTAGACATCACTATAAACTGCCACACTGCAAACTCCATAGTGATATGGCAATAAAATCGTTAAAGCTGCGTAAAATAAACTGTATCACACTCACAAACACACATAGACAATTGGTAAATAGCTTACATTCCAGGAGCTGGTTGGTGGTTCAGTTATTTGGGATAAAGTTGACAATGTTGTCTGGTCTGCCTGCTTTAGAGGTACAGTATATATATATATATACATATAAAACAAAACTTTTAAAATGTCTTATGTTGTGGTTACTTGAAACACCGAAATAAACATGTATATACATGCTCTCTCTCTCTCTCTCTCTCTCTCTCTCTCTCTCTCTCTCTCTCTATATATATATATATATATATATATATATATATATATATATATAATTCGGTTTCCACACAAACAAATTATTGTTTTTTTGTTCCTTGATTTTTTTTATAGCTCGGTTGTAAAGCCATTATTTATGTTGTACCATTCTAGCGAGTTTGCGATTAAACCATTACTCAGATTTTTTATTTGTGTACAGCACTTCTTTCCTCCAATATTTGTGTCAATTTACCGTGTTCTTAAAAAGCGACTATATAATTTTAACTTTTTTTCTTCTCGAACTCATACTATTTATCTTATTTATACAGTTTGGTGCCACAGTCAGCTTTCTAACGTACAATTCAACTAATATACTACTATTATAGTATCATCTAACAGTTACATTGTGATCCCCTGTGCACTTGACTAATGTCTCATGAAGGCCGTTCTACCAAATACGGAACAAATTGTTTCTATACATGTAAAAACCTGAGTATTCAAAACCAAATAAAGTTCATCGCTTGGCATATTATATTAGACTTACATTGTAATGATGATATCACAAAAAGCAACTCGGAATAAGACTTAGCGTCATAAGAAACAGATGTGTGTATACTATCATGTTTTTTTTTTTGTTTTTTTTATATAATACTCCGATTCAGTCTTGGACTACTCGTACTTCTACATACATCAGGAGTGGGATGACAGTTGCTCTAGCCGAACGGTGATATCATTGGGCTCCAACTTGGAATACGCCATTTCTCGAGAATGGGAGCGCAGCAACTTGGAAATTCTAATTGTTGCGCTCTTTCTCAAGAAATTGCATGGTCGAACAATATAACGGTCTGAGGCAACTGCCTCCGGTAATTGTTGTAAACGGTCCTTCTAAATACTGCTCAGCCTGACAAACCAATCAAAACCCGACAAAGTCACACCAAGCCATGCGATGTCAAATAAAAAATGCGTATTTACATTGTTGATTATATTGATGAATACATTAACAAAGCCGAAATACTTGTTTTCAAAATATTTATGCAAAATTAAATGACCAAAAATTGGACGACAGATTACAAATTCGAAATCGAATAATGATAAATGAATAACACAGTATGGCACAATCATACTGTATAAATTGATCATTGAACTTATCGAAAGAAATCCTCACAAAGCCAGACAGTCATAAAAGTCGTTTTAGACAAGTGTATTTATATCGTACATTAAATTGTTTTAAATTATAAAATACAAGTTTTATAATGTCTTCATATATATTACAAAAGGCTGCAGAAAGGAGTTTCATCTTTGTTTTTGTTATCAGAGAAGGTACCATACCTATTATCATTTCGGAGAACATTGATTTGGCAATGGCCAATTAAATCTACAATGAATAATCAGATTCTCAACTGGTTACGTGTTTTAAAATATTCATTTGTGCTGAGTTAAATATATAATAAAATGGAAATAATGATCATAGACAAAACAAACATTTTCTATTTCTTTCTCTGAGTCCATTTAGCCCTGGTACCTTTGTTGTTTTATTGGGGTGGTGGCTTTTTTGCAGATTTTTGGGGCTTTCAACACAGTGTACACGCATCCTGAGGAGGTGACCGCTGTTGTTAATTTAAGGTTGTACATTTTCAAAAATGTCATGAATATATCGTATTTTTCTTCCTCAGATTTGGAATTCCACAATAATTTACTTCGTTAACATCGTGTTAATTTTGTGTTAAGGATATAGTTGCAAAGTCCCTGTCAAGAGATCGGAGAATGTGAACGAGCTGGACCTTGATCAGTTCATATATGTTTTCAATGAGCTCGTTCGTTTTCCAGTTTAGCAAGACCTTTAACCGGTTGTTCGTGTTTTCCGTATATTTATTAGTCAAAAGTTTGTAATCAGACCATACATGGTTTGCTATTTTCTATTGAATTTATCTTTCGTAATGGATCAAAATCTCTCCGTGATTATTTTCAATCAATTTAGTTTTCAAGATTTGGTTACGTTCATCAAAAGTTGCAGTCATTGGCTCTGGCAACCCCATTTGATCCAAAAGATCATTTCAACGATACGCGTCCGCTCCTTAGTGATTTTGATAATATTATCTGTGTTGACGGATAAGTTTGTCTTGATGTGTTTCGTACACAGCTTTCCTCTGCAATAAAGGAAAGCCAGATAAATAGCGTTGAACGTTGCCATTTCATCGTTAGTAACCATTAGTATTTCCACATTTTTAAGTTCAATAAATAGCACACCTCTGATATGGGTAAAGAACCTGAAATAGTTATGTTGACGACTATCCCAATGGAACATCAATTGCCCCAACAAAATTGGCTAATCGCCTGTTATCTTCCACTTTATGCGATTTGTATACTGTATTGTTACGAAACATTTACCGAGCGGAAATGTTCTGTCAATGCCAACCGCACCTACTCCGGACTCTAAAAACGATATAAAATCGGTCAAGTGTACTTCTGTGTAGCATATAATTGCCAGGAGAGCGTTGTCTCGGGAATTAATAACTTCTACGTAGGGATGATGTCGGCGAAATTATGTGAGCATCCTTTGGTTATCTTCTTTGCATGTATTCCTGTTTTAATAGTCTGACATTGTCTGAGATCACGTGGATAATATACAGATATATTATGGGATGGGTCGGATGTTCTGCAAGTTTTCTAATTTTATCCATAACCTATGGATTCGATCTTTTATAATCATCTGAGCAGATTTTTGCATCCCCATGTAGAACCAGTGTATCATCATATTTTCCGGTATTTTCCACGATGGCAACATCTCTAAACTTTAAACACTGTATCTAGGTGACAAGAGTTTCGTCTTTTTTTTTCCTCATTGCTGCATAATACCTAACGAATGTAATTATCTCGTACTCGGGTGGTTTCGGTTCCAGCAGTTTTATTTTCCTTGTTCTCGCTTCATGTATTCCCGTGTAAATCAAATATTCTTTGACTAGATCTGGACTGTTTTGTATCTTCTGCATTCACTTTTATCAGATATTTAGTTTTCAACACGTTGGCCTTCTTTAAGTCCCAGACACCACAGTCATCCCAGCATTGCGCAGGCTTATAATTGTGTTCTGTTCTACTCTCTGTATTGTTTACATTATCCAAAACCACATAAACATTTTGTTTAATTCCAGCTGGAATTTCGTTTCACTGTCGGAATGTCATTCTCGATTATTATGAGTACTTCTTCTGCATTTAGTGCTTTTATTCCGCGAAGAGGGTAAGTTCCTGGTATTTCATGAACGTTGTTCATTTCGTCTGTATGCTCATTAGCTTAAGTGCTGTATTCAATGTCTGGGATAAATGATGCTTCCTGATCCTCGCAGTCGTTATGTTCATTTAACGTACCCCAAGTATTAATTTGCTTAAGTTCGTCCGTTTGTATGTAAGTTGTGGCATTGTTTAGAGCTATATCCAGGCCTAATCTTTGAGCTTGTGATAAATTATCCTCATCTGTGAGAAATGGGTCAGTGGGGATAAATGATTCTACGCATATGAGGTCGATACCATTCATTGACTTATTTGGTGTGCTGACCGTTTCATTTTTACATAGAACCAGTACCACAGCATGATCAGGCAACCAGATGCGACCGCCCTGTAATGCTATTATCGATCGCAAAACTACAAGTGACTTCGTTGTCTCAGTTGTGCCCCGTGGCACATATGTCCTCGTGAAGAATCGTGCTATGTAGCTCGAGGGTTAGTTCACATTCGGGTACAAAGCATTAATGTTACGATTCAGCGCATAGCTTGCAGTCTGATGATCCACGAACTAGAATATGCACAAATCTTAGCACAGTTCACGAGAGCCTCTGCACACGAAGGTGTACACAAAATAAATCTTTGATGAATCAGTCATCTCGCACCCAGTAGGCATTAATGAGATGCATCATATCTCCTATGAGATATGATCCCATATCTCGATTTTGTTAGGCACTTGCCAACTTGATCTCCAAAAATTAATTCTCAAGCAAAATACATACTTTACAAGACATCTTCTCGTATTTGAACGTATTTGTTACAAATAAAATTATACAGGGAAAATGGTTGAAAATTGCATACTTAGGTACTCTGCGATAATTTGACAAAATTTGAATTGCGTTTGCTATTACAAGTTACGAAAAAGACAGATAAATGTGCACAACTAAAGATGAATCTTTACCAAAATTTCTTGTATTTCAAATTTCATTTAAATTGATAATGAATATTCAATACACCAAAAAGATTTTAAGTTGTCAAATTAATACCATTCTAATCATAACAGTTTACGATTCAAAATATTAGCGCGAAAGTTTACAATGTGTATGCCTTCTTAGTATCTCCAAACTTATAACGAGTAGCAGTGGAAGTGAACCCTACAACTTTGTAGAGGCGTAGATTTGGCAAACTGAGGTTTCCTCAAATATCGTCCAAAAAAAAGTGTCGATTCGGCAAAACAAGGCTTCCTGGAAGACGCCATGGATGTTGTCGTTCACCCCCTCTGCTGCTATGGGTTAACAATGAAAATCACTACGATTTCACAAACAGACTAATTTATAAAACCTCACCTCGTAAATCAGTTAGATTATTGGACTGGTCAGTGAGTCTGAAATTAATTCTCGTTAACGAATCATTATGAAATCGCATATACATTGGATTAGTTGGATCCTCAATAATTAAAATCCCTGGAGGAGCTATTGGTGCAAATGAATATAAAATATATCCCTGCTGAGCTTGATTTGATCGCTCGAGATTTATTTGATAGCTTCCTTCGATGACAAAGCATACTAAATTCAATGCAATCACCGAGGATATATTTACATTTAGAGTCGCTATATGTCAACCACCACCGTCTGGGTCATTATTATATCTTAAGATAGTTGTTTGTGGTTGTGGTGTTGTTCTTTTCTATGCGTCATGGATTTTTTTGAAACCTTCATCGATGGCATCAGTGATAGATTTTTGTAGTTCTGAGATATTATATGCGTGTAGTTTGAGCGCGGGAATATCTTCTACGCGTGAATTATATACTATCGCAAAGTCCGTTCTCGTTTAGGATTACTATCACCTAATACCTCTTGAATATTTTGCGAATGAAATGTTTCCATATCATTGATAATTTTGTTACATGTTTGTACGACGCAGATAAATTCATCTCGGGTGAGAATACCAGATTTAAGAGATATTAACAACAGCGAAATATAATTATTCATCGCTGTGAAATTTTCAGTGTTTTTATCATGTCGAGTTGCATATTATTTTCTATTAACGCTGTCGTCTATCATTCCGTTGAAAAAAATTCCATTTGGTTTTATTCGCAATAGCTTTTTACCGGATTATCGGGTTTTATCCTGTCGGTAACATAATCAGAATTTTCTGGCTCAGGATTAACTAGTTCCTGTCGAGGTGGGATTTCAGGCCAACCCAGTATAGTTCTTATAGAATTCTGATAGATATCTACGACATAACTGGGCGAGTTTATCTCGATCGCAGATGATAGTGTCGGCTCGCGAACCGTTATAGCGATTTTCGATACTTTTCCAGTAATGGATTTTATTCTACGTTGTAATTCAGCATTGATTTGTTTAATTTGGTATGACCCAGTAGGCAACGAGACAACGTTCCAGTCTAGAGTTCCATCGGGTTTATTCTTACTCGCAAACATTAAGGAATTATTCGGTTGTTGACCACCAAATGCTACCGACCTAATATTAGGCCAACTATGGTATACTCGTAGTTTTGCTAGCGCTATTTCTTTCACGGGAATCGGAGTATGGAAGTTCACACTGAATTCAGGATTCGTTGAGGCTATTGAGATCATGCTGGTCTTCACCGGTGTGGTATTTTTCGTTATTTGTTGAATCGGTTCGGTATTTTTTACTATTCGTTGAAGAACTTCTTGCGGTGTTGTCATTGTTATTATATTCAAAATTGTATTTCTAATTTTGACACCGCTGAGTCAAAAATACTTACCATCGCTGTGAACTCACTATCTGATATAAATGTATCATCGAGCGACGACGATATCAACGAGGATAATTGCGAGTACGCAGTTGATACATCATGAAATTTAATTAAGTAATCTTGCAGTTTACGCTCGCTGCATGATGACATTTTTTTGTTATTGTCAAAATTATTCCAGCAATTGTTGTAGCCGAGGAAATACAAATTGGAACAGCTATCGGGGCAATCTTTGTCACCGAGGATACTATAATATCAGCTCCGGTGATTCCACCATTCACCGAGTACATGGTAACATCAACTGCGAAGATTCTTCGTCGGTATTTCTTAATTTTTTTTTGGTACTCCTCAGTGAGGGTTTTGAGTTTAGTTTGAAATTCTCTGACTTGATCATAGCGGTATTATTGTGACTTTGCCATTTTATTTTTAAATCGTTTACGATTTCAATTTAGTTATTTACTTAAATCCGCAACGAATTCCAAATACCATTATACTGAAACCCTAGCCAAATTATTATCAGAGCATGCTATCGTGAACTGTTCAGTTGTATCCTTGTCGATGTTCGTTGATATCGTATTGTTGACCCAAGATGAACTCGACGATGATATTTTAAATTGAGTCGGTGTCACTAGTGTTAATCGATAAATACCCTTAACGGTCGCTGTGATACTTAGTATATCGTTTGTAGGAGTCCACGCAAATGATCCGTGTTTGATCGTGTATACTACGTTGTTGGTTTTCTCATGAGGAAGTTTTTGTTTTTTCAATGATTGTTATCATCCTCTGAAAATCATTTTTGATTGCTTCGATGAAGTTTTTCGTCTCATCGATGGATTTTTTAATATCCGGGAGTTTTATGTCGAGTTTATCGAATGTGGTTCCACGAAATTCATCTATGATGTTTTTACGAAAAACTGAAAACTATTGTACGTATTCTTCATATTTGGATTGAAGTGGTGTAAGCTCTAACATAGAAGTTTTTATCTCCGCGAGTTTCGGTGTGGTCACTGGTGGATTTCCAAGGAAATCTAATAGAGATTTGTTTATATTGCCAATTGTATTTGTTTGTAATTCAGAAAACTGATCGAATTTAGTTATATGATCATCATACTTATCATTGAGTGATTTCAATGAATTCGCCGTGTAATCGAGTGTTAATATTATATCTGTGATTGTTGACTTGAGGACACCTGGTTTGAGTTTACCCTGATTGGAAAATAACGCGATAGTATCCTCTACTGCGTTGCGATCTTGAAATACAACTATTTCATTGGGATCAACACTTGCTAAGTTCAAAATCTCAGCTATTTCATCTTCAATTATTTTTTTTATATCACCGGTTGCAATGCCACCAGGTTCGGGTTGCTTCAGCGCTGATAAAGATCTCCCCCAAATATCAATCATGTTATTCTATATAATATCTCTCTAAAATCTTTGATTTGAAATCTTTGATTTCCAGCGATTACTGGTATATTCATTTACGACCTGATGAGGTGGTTTCTCAGATGTTGAAATAACATCAAGGACATTTAATACGTCGCCGCCACATATTGGTGGGTCATTCATTTGTTGTGTTGGTAGCGTAGAATACCAACGAGGAGTTTTTAAGCGGTTTATATAACGCATGAATTCTTTAGGCGGCGCTAATCCATATGAATCGAAATAAACGATTACATGTGGATCAATCGCGTATGCAACACAGTGGGTTCCGGGTCCGGTGCTGTTATCAAGGTTAATGATAGCGGTTTCAACGCTGTTTGTTTGTGCCGGCAACTGATCTTTCATAAAAACGCCTCTGAAGTTTTCAATCGCAAGTTTTTTTTAGCAGCATCAAGTAAAACAAAATTGGACATGGAAATCAAAGATTACACAGTCGAAGGTTCTCGAACTAGTAAACCGTTCCTGGTATTCTCATGCCTCTTCCCTTGTACCACGTGTGGAGTTCCCGGTAGTCTTAGACCCTTTCCCTTCTTTTTATACCCACGTCCGGTTGCTTTCTTTAGTGTCATTAATGCCGCGGTACCAACGGCTCCTAACGCTGCCGCTTTAGCCACCGCTGTGGCTTCCGCCGCAATTAACGCTGGAATTGCAGCTAACAACGGGAATATACCACCTGATTTTTTCATGTCGCTGATCGAGGCTGCAGAGAGATTGCTCTGAACGCCTTTTTTATCTTTGAAAGCATCATTGAAGTGTTTTACCTGATGAGTTGTCAGTGACAATTTATTCTGACCACCAGTCATCTAATTATGTTTCAGCGTTATTGTGCTTCCACATTTCTTACCCGATACTGACTGCAATTTCTTGAGTTGACCGGGAGTCAATGTAACACTAATATGACTGTATTTCATTATATAATAGCAGATTGATATAATTGTTACAATTATAGACTTTCCACTGGTGCATCTACCACTCTCATTCTTCCACCAACACCTTCGAGTAGCATTGATTTGTCGCTGAGAATCACAGCAACCGCTCTGTAATTAACACCAACAAGGGTATACGTGCTCTAAAGTTTATATCAACGACGGACTGTCTTGTTAAATCAAGATGTTCCAACGAAAAGTAATAGATCGGATATTGATTTTTAAAATCCAACTGTGATATTTGCAGACCAGGATCAACATTCTCATATCGTCCCATATATGACAACAACCGATGATACACGAGTGTAATATGGTTGTGATCGTAATCAAGTTGTATGTCCTCGGATGGTTCCTGTTGTCCATTTATTCTGAGCGAGCCTTATTTAACGCCTAACGGATCAAATATCATATGAATACGTGTTTGATTGTCTAATCGCGCTCTATCTTGTAGCGCAATAAATATATGACGCGGACTTGAAATACCCTATCGCACTGCCAGGTACCATGTAAATGTACCAGTAATATCAGAATATATAGTATATGTGGACTGGTAACCGATTAAGCAGTGATTTTCCTCCTTGGTTCATGAGCGATAGTAATCGGCCTTCTTCGGTGAGTAATGGAGTCATTACTGGCATCCACAGTGATAGTTTTGATAAAAATAACTTTACTGGCAGCAGCATCATCACCACGCCAGATTGTATCATTATCAGTATCCTTTCTCACGAGTGCTATTGTATGTTTCGCTCCATAAATAACTTTCGGAGATTTCTACAGATTCCAAATATATGATGCAGTGGAATCGCTTGTGAAAATCGTTGACGCTCTCCATTTAGCATTGATTTGCGTGTTGCATATCCTAGATTGTAATAGGGATTAGAGTCTCCGACAATATCAAAAGCACCACCTGGTCTTATTCTGTTTTCATCGGTATCTGGTTGGTTTGGACCTAATGCGGTATCTTGCGGTGTTCGTATTTTAATATACGAGGAGCGATTAGCGTGATCAGTGATATCCTTAGCAAACATCATAGATGGACCGGTCGATCTTGTATAATCGTCGGAGTATCTCGCTAACCCTATTATTGTTGTAGCAACATCAACATTATTCTCAATAGTTTCAATTTCTTTTCCATCAATCATATCTCTAGCGCTACTAAATAACGCCATGATCCCATTATCGACAAAACCCACTCGGAGAATTGGGTTATCTGCCTATAGTGTAATAGGTGCAACATCTGTTACAAGTTCTCCTTCTACTTCAATAAACGCTTCACACGGTAGAAAGTATTTGCTGGTATCATGAACTTGAAGTTCAATTCTTGATCAAAGATTCGGATGTATTGCATGATAGGTATACAATTGATAATCGCGTACAGAATCATCTTTACGCACTGGGGCGTCCATATCAAACGCTGGATCAGGTGACCGTTTTGAACATTTTATTATATATTCATTGATCTAAATCATCGTCGTCGACGGCCTCGTCGTAAGCCACTTCCCGCTATCATATTTGCGGTAATATTATCTTAAGCGCTGGTCACCAGTGACGCTAGTTACTGTTCTACTGCGTTATTTATTATTTTACTAACACTTGCAGGCATGTCTTGTGTAGATGGTAGTGGTCCCAATGACGAAGTCTTCGGTGACGAAGTCGCTGGTGGTTTCTGTCGCCGTCGAACTAACGCTGTTAGTTTATCCTTCACGGCTGAAAATGCTTTCCCGGCAACATCTCCAACAGCGCTAATACCCTTAGCACGAATAACATCAATGGCTTTCATTGATGGTTCTTTTGCTAGCGGTGCTGCTTTTGTAGCCATTCTTGCAAATAACCCTGCAATGTTATCACCGAGACCACCACCATAGTACGCTTTATAATGAGTTTACTATGTAGACGCTGGTTGGTTTATCGTGGTTGTAGTGTATGATCATCTTATTTAATTGTTATGTATCTAATGCGGTGATGAAAAATCCATAGGATTTTCAGTCACTGTGATAACCATGATGCTCAACAAACTCGTCAATGAAATTTCGATATGTTTTGATATCCATGATACCGCCTTGAAATAACCGCATGCAGATATCAGTTGATTCATTAATTGTTTTTGGTGAGTTATTTCCAGCTCGTTTCCCTGATATGAGAGCTTCTAATCGTGTTATATCATTGAGAATATTACCAGGACAACTAACTAGACCACTACCTGATCCATTCTGAGAAAATCCCTCCGCACTGCTATAACCATTTGCACCTTGTGTATATATTTCTCGACTTTCTAAACCAAAAAATTCTTCATCATCTTCATCTCGATCAGATGGTACAAGTTGTGGTTTTTTAGGTGAGAATATTTTCTTTGAAGGCTGTCGTCGCTTTCTTTGTAGCTGCTGCGATTTTTTGCTTCAATTTTTTGTTCTTCCCATCGATTATACATTTTACTCACCGTATTGATGTATCCAATGTATAATGTATTTGTTGGATCAATTTGATTTATTTCTTTTTTAATTTTGTAAATTCCATCAGCCCAATGTGGCATACTTCTAATAAGCTTTTGTTGTTCTGGTTTCAGTATTTGTTTTTCTGTTTCATAAGTCGCAACAACAAACGCAGGAACATCTTTTAGTTCAGTCTTATCAATTGTTGCTAACCCCTCCTTGCTAAATTTCGCGCGTAAGCCCTCTACTGTTTTTGGATCAGAAGGAGTTTTTGTTAACAACACTGTTGTTTTTTCAGTTTCAGCTGCTATTTTTTTAAGTACAGGAAGAAGAGGCTCTTCTTTCCATTCCCCGCCTTCAGGGACATCTCCGTATATAGCTCGCTCAGTGGCTGATATTGCCCCCTTCATTGCCGTGGTAATTGGTCTAAACAACTCTACAGATCCTACAGAAAAACAATCTGAAGATTCTGTCTAGCTTGAAGTTTTTTTTCATACGGAGTCGCGTATGGGTATATACTTTCTAATTGCAGTTAGTCTCTCAGGAGCCAATCTAGTCGTTAATGCTTCATTTACCATTATTTAAACAGTGCAGCAATTTTCCAATTTGAATTTGAAAATCAAAATTTTTGCAGAGATTTCAATCTAAATGTAATGACGAGTTTACTATAAGTGACTTTTAATAAGAAAATCTCTAATTGATTCATTTTGAGAAAATCGACCATTTGACCCAACTGACACCAACAGTCATTTTTGGTCGTTTTTGTCGTTTTTTGATCGTATTTGGTCATTGCTGCTCATATTTGTGAATTTGTTAGTTAAAAAAAACGCAAAAACTATTTTGAATAAAAAAAAATTCTAATTTATTCATTTAGAGAAAATCAACCATTTGACCCGACTTAGACCACCTAAAATCAGTAATCAAATGACAAAAATCAGTAAAAATTATGACTAAAATCAGTGAAAAAAATGAGAAAAATCAGTCAAAAAACACCAAAACCAGTCAAAGAATAACAAAAAATAGTATTTCAGGAATTAACAAATAAAAAAATTATTTTACTCTGAAAAGTTCACTACTTTCTTACAGTAAACGCATCGTTGCCAAATCGTTTGTTGTACTATAGCGGAAAGATATCCGTAAGGGGTTTTTCATTCTGTTGGATTAGCGCTCTTATATTTCTTATTTTCGAATTAACCTCGCGCTTGACCTCATACTCCCGGCCCAGTTCTCTCCTTATTCGCCCCACGATGGTAAATAACGGAACAAATGACATCGCTACAGAATAAAAGATAGTCACGAATAGACTTCTAAAATTCTTTTTATTAACGCGTACTTTTTCGGCAGCGTGTATTTGTTATTCAAAACACCAAATTCGTTTTCCTAAAAGTCTGAAGTAATTTGATCACAATTTAAATCATCTGACAATTGTATTTTTTGAAATTTCAATTTTAAAATTTCAGACATGATTTCATTGATATTTTCAGGATTCATATTATATAATTATATATATTTCTAATTCATTCTTCAAAAATAAACTCTGTCCGTGATAAGGTGTTGGTCATCTTAGCACAGCCAGAGATATTATTATACAATTATATATACAATTAAATTATACAATTATATACAATGATATGTGGATATTATACAATTATATATGATGAACCCCATTTGGGCGCTTCAGGTGTGATTTCATCGGAGACGCCCAGAGGTTACATATATACGACGACACATCTCATAGGGTCCAGTCAGGTGTCTTCACATCTAACCAGACTCAGAGCTATCACGAAGCATATTCCCCTGCGAGTAGGTCTAATTCGTGAAATAACGGGTTAGACCTACAATAGAATATGTTTGGTGAATGGACAGTACAGGACAATTATATAAATATATACAAAACAACCCCAAATCGAGTTTATATAATACATGAATAGATGAAAATATGCAATGAATAGATGGTATATACAATGAACAGATGGTATATCCAATGAATAGATGGTATATACAATGGATGAATGGATGGTAAATGACAATGGATGATAGGATGACGGGGCGGGTCAACATTCATACGTGAACCAATCGTATAACCCAGACTAAAACCAGGGTTGTATGGATACAAAAAGTTTCTACACACCGTGTATAGTGTGTTGGTTGTTCGAATATTCACGTATGAGCTTCGACGCTAAAGCCCCAATAATATAACAGACGATATGGTAGATAAGCTGTTTAATACACGAAAGCCAAACATAGAGGTGTGCGATTTTATTCTTTCATATACTAATTACTGACAACATTGAAACGAGACCGATTACTTGAAAGAAAACACTAAAAAAAAGAATGCAATTGTTTGTAAACACTGCGTATTTGATTCCTTTTCTTGCAAAATAGATTATATCCGCTGAGAATAATGACAGTTAAAAATCAACAATGTAGTAAAATCGGAAAACTGCATTGAGATCCAACACTCTTTCATAAGCCTTACACATACCAGGATGAGTTATCTCCCTTGATGTTATAAACACATAGTTCAAAACATGATTAGATATATGAAAATCGAATTTTTTGTCCAGTCATTTTAGAAAAAGCTGATTGATAAACTCCCTCTGCAACATATTGTACTGAGCATATAAAATATCGAAATATGTGCGGCTTCATGCATTGATTGGAATATTATTTGTTCGTTATTTTCAGTATTAAATGATTTTACAGGTCTCGCATTTTTCGAATATTTTCCAGTTCTTCCTCGTTTAACATTCTCACTTTGTGTAACAACTTGTAGATTTGATAAAGAATTGTTCTTAGGATTGGAATCAATATGATCGATAACAAAACCATCCTTGATTAATCCATTGTGACATTCATATAATATTCTATGATTAAGATGCATTTTCCCTCCAGCAATGAACATCAAGGGATTATTTGCAACACCAACTGGCTTCTTCAGTCTTCGGTGTCTGACAATACCATCAAGGGATGACTCGTAGTTGACAATCACGGGATGTGGTTAGAATTCTTGATTCATTTATATACTATACTATTGTTTGTCTAAGTCATTGTTTGGTTGACTTATTACATTACTTTGGAATATGTCAATATAATATTGAGGTTTTCTTATGACTCTGTCAGAGACGCTGACTTTAACAGGAACAGAGTCATTCATGGTGTTTTTTATTCTCGCATTATCGTAATAACGCTTCAACTCTCTGTATCTCTTAGCACAACAACAGAGACATAATTGTGATATTCCTCTCACACCGACCCCACATCGTACGCAGGGTAAGGGCCCATAACTCCCGTTACGAACACTTTGCATATGATACCCACATAATTCTTTTCTGCATGATTTGTTGCAGGGGGTTATTGATCCAATCATTAGCCATTTGCAATGATTCATTTATATATATATATATATATATATATATATATATATATATATATATATATATATATATAATTTAAATACTTGTTTCAATTATAGCATAAAGGAGTTCGAGATATTATCGGAAATTGCGCCTTGGAAAAATGCTAAATTCAATCTCGATAGAGTCTCTGATGCACCAAAGAATCTAATGAGTGATAGAACTATGTTGGGTAAAATCCGTGATTGTTTTAATGAATTCAAGCATGTTGAAGCATCTCATTGCTGGTCAACATTTCGAGTCGATGGCAGCGTTGATGCTACCATGAATGATGAAAATGCAGAAGTGATAACGTCACATCTTGGGCGAAAAAAAAAAATTTTTTACATTGAAATTCATTATCCGTTCAGACACAGGATATTGGATTATCAGAGATAAATTTGGACCAATCTTGAAAGGTAAAAGAACCGTCGTTGTGAGTCAAGACTCCAAACCAGGAATTTTAACTGGAATTGACAAACCGTATTGGTAAAGATCTTATCCTGTAACAGCAGTTGTTTTCGGGATATATCCGTTAAATTATAAGCCAAGTATTGAAAAACTAAAACCCATAAACTGTCATTGTTGACTTCGTCAAGAATGAATTGTGTAGCAAAACGAATAATAGAACATTTCACAAATGCGCTGCGTAGAAATAAATTGAAAAGAAATGAATGGGGACTAACAGTGAAGGAAAATGGAGCAACAATTCAGGATATAGCCAAATTAGAAACATCATTAAGATTCCCAATAACCGTAGCGACGATAACCGGCGAGATATTATATAAACCTAAATATAAATCAAAAGGAGCCCCAATCAAAATTATTGAACACGCGTGGACACCTGCAGTAACAATATTTCCGAGAAAAAATAATAATAAAATGTCTACCTGCGGAATGTTTTTCTGAGGAAAAAGTATTTGATTTTTTTTTTCAGTTGAGTTAAAACGATACTATGTCAGTGTGATTACTTCACAGTTTTCATCATGAAGAAGACAAATTCAATTTGTAAGACCCTTTAGAGAATTATATCGCACTGAAGCCCTCCATGACGCGATGTAAAATGTAGCTAGTAGTTTTTCAATGGATTACGAAGAACAATTATTTACAAACTGTTTTACAATTCCATCGGTTGCAGCTCATTTTGCAAGAAAGAGAAACATGCGGAAACCAACAAAAGCTGAATTTCTCACAGACATCAAATCAAGCTGCATTGAATAAGGTCATGGTGGATTATGGAATACAAAATACGACCCCAAAACTATTATTTCGGTTGATTTGATTGCGTGTTATCTCGGAAATTTTCTCAGGTACGGAGAATGCACTGATTACTTCATGTGATTTGGACATCCCACACACGAGTTGACCCGTGTTGCTATTAATGGACCACTACCTGATTTTGATTTAACCGGATTCGCTCGTGTGGTATCATTTGAATTGGCTACAGGACTTCATCCGTGAAGTTATGCTTGGATTGGTAGACACATATCTGAAAAACACTGGATGCCAATACTGTTATTAAGGAATATGATTGATTGTGGCATGCTGATATCGCTGATTGTCAGTGAATCGATTATATCACATCACGCGCAGACTGAGGTTTGGTTTTCCACAACGAGATCTAGATAGTATAATCAGCGAAAACAAAAAAAACAATTCCCTGATCTCGACGAAGAAAATATCATGAAATGGTCCAAACAGTTATTTGAAATCAGAAACAAAGACGCAAAAGGTCTCGGTAGAAGAATAGTTGGTAAATACGACAATACAAGATATTATTCACGGCTGATTATAAATGATGCTGAATACGATTTTATTATCGCTGATGTAACATCTAAGGGTATATATGTAAATCGTAAAGACGCTTTATTGTCCGATGCAACCAAATTGGGTACATTTGTTTCTTACAACGATGGATACAGTCTTCAGTATGCACATTTGAGGGCGTCTATGCTGGCTTATGCTTCTATTAATCTGTTTTCGATGATAAATATATTTCCCGAAGCAGCAGAGAGGGTGAACAGACCACGTTTTCAAGCAAAAATAAGGCTTCTACGGAGACTGAAACTATTTCAGACAAACCGAAACTATTTCAGTGAGGGGGAGAGGGTGAACAGACCGCGTTTTCAAGCGAAAATAAGGCTTCCTTCGAAATCTCATTTAACCAAAAAGAAAAAAATCTCCATTTGGCAAAAGGAGACTGCGATTTTTCAATCAATTTTGGTCGCAACGATGTGGTCATCACCCTCTCTGCTGCTACAAGTTAACAAAAAACAATAAATGATTTCAACCGAATATTTGATCGAGTCCGATACGATATCGTGTCACAGGACGGAAATCCTTTTAAGACTTTACAAACAGACTAATCGCTAACACCTCCTCTTGTAGATCAATCAGATTATTGGACTGGTCAGTGAGTTTGAAATTAATTCTGGTTAGCGAATCATTATGACACCGCATATAGACTGGATTAACCGGAGACTCAATTATTAAATATCCTGGAGGGGCTATTGGTGCAAATGAGTATAGAATATATCCTTGCTGAGCTTTATTTGATCGTTCGAGATTAATTTGATAGCTTCCTTCGATAACATCGCATACTAAATTGAGCGCAATCACCGAGGATATATTCACGTTGAACGGAGCTATATGTCTGCCGCCACCGTCTGGGTCATTATAATGTTTGAGGATTTTTATTTCCGATGATGCTGTTTTTCTTCATGCATCATGAATTATTTTAAAACCAACATCGATGGCATCACTGAGAAGTTTTTTTAGTTCTGGTACGTTATATCCTGGTAGTGTGACTGTTGGAATATCCTCAACCTTTATGTTATGCTTCGCTGCTAAATTTGTTATCGTTGTGTGAGATCTATTTAATAAATGTTGAATAATTTTCAAATTAAGTGTTTCCATATCGTCGATAATTTTATTGCATGTTTCTACAACGCTGATAAATTCATCTCGGGTGAGAGAGCCGGATTTAAGGGGTATTAACAATAGCGAAAAATCATTATTCATCGCTGTAAAACTTTTAGTGATTTCATCTTCGTTGGGTTTATGATAAGCTTTTCCATCTTCCTCAAGGGCAGTTTCAAAAAGGTAGGGAATCTCCGTGTAATAACTTTTTATTGGATTATCAGGTTTCATTTTGTCGGTGATATAATCAGATTTTTGTGGTTCAGGTGGTAATTTAACGGTTTCTCCCCGGGGTGGTAATTCAGGCCATCCTAGTACGGTTCTAATAGAACTCTGATAGATATCTACGACGTATCCTTCTGTGCTTATTTCAATTGCGGATGATAGTGTCGGTTCATGAACCGTTATAGCGATTTTTGATTCTTTTCCAGTAATCGATTTTATTCTACGCGCGAATTCATCATTGATTTGTTCAATTTGATATGACCCTGTTGGTATTGAAACAACGTTCCAGTCTGGAGTCCCGTCTTCTTTATTCTTATTCGCGAACACCAGTGAATTATTCGGTTGTTGACCACCAAATGATTTTGATCTGATATTAGGCCAACTGTGATACACTCGTAGTTTTGCTAGCGCTATCTCCTTCACGGGGACTGGGCTAGGGAAATTCACACTAAACTCGGGTTTCGTCGATGTTATTGATATCATGCTTGTTTGTACTGGGTTCGTGTTCTCCACTATTCGTTGAAGTAATTCCATCGGTGTTGTCATCGTTGCTATACTGTTGTTGTCGCTCTAATTTTGACATCGCGGAATCATAAATATTGACCATCACTGAGAACTCACTATCCGATATCGTTGAGGTTATTGATATAATTCTGGTTTTCGGGTTCGTGTTTTCTAATTCCATCGATGTTGTCATCGTTGCTATACTGTTGTTGTCGCTCTAATTTTGATATCGCGGAATCAAAAATACTGAGCATCGCTGAGAACTCACTATCTGATATAATTGTATTATCGAGTGACGACGATATCATCAAGGATAATTGCGAGTACGCGGTTGATACAACATTAAATTGAATTACGTAATCTTGCAGTTTACTCTGGCTGCATGATGATATCTTTTTTATGATCCCGGTTGATATACCCGCGATTGTAGCCACCGCAGAAATGCAAATTGGAACTACGACCGGGGCAATCATTGTAACCGATGCAAGTATTATTCCGGCGCCAGCGAGAACGCTTGACACTAAGTACATAGTAATATCAATTGCGGTGATTCTTCGTCGTTTTTTTTTACTTTTATTTGATACTCCTCGGCGAGGGTTTTGAATCTAGTTTGAAATTCTCTGACCTGATCATAGCGACATTGCGTTGATGAAATCATTTTTATTTTAAAAACGCTAGCGTTTTCAATTGTGAAATCCGAAGGATTTTCCTTTCAATTTAGTTGTTTACTTAAATCCGCTACGAATTCTAAATACCACGTTGTTGAAACCCTAACCAAATTTTTATCAGTAGACGTTATCGTGAACTGTTTAGTTGTATCCTTGTCGATGATCGTTGAAATCGTATTGTTGACCCCGGATGAACTCGACGATGAAATATTAAATTGAGTCGTTGTCACTAGTGTTAATCGATAAATACCCTTAACTGTTGCAGTGATATCTAATTTGTTGTTTGTAGGTGTCCACGCAAATGATCCGTGTTGAATTGTGTATACTAAGTTGTTGGTTTTCTCATGAGGAATTTTTGCTTTTTCAATGATTGTTATCATCCTCGGAAAATCAGTTTTGATGGCTTCGATGAAGTTTTTCGTCTCATCGATGAATTTTTTTATATCCGGGAGTTTTATTTCAATTTTATCCAACGGGGTTCCAAGAAATTTATCCACGATGTTTCTACGAAAAATTGAAAACTTTTCCGTGTTCTTCAGTTTTAGATTGAAGTGTTATTAGTTCCAACACAGAATTTTTCAACTCATCGTTGAGAGTTTTTAATCGATCTGTAATAGTCGAGACGAGTACACCCGGTTTGAGTTTACCCTGATCGGAAAATAACGCGATAGTATCCTCGATTGCGTTTCGTTGTTTAACCAAAATATCATCCAACGACACATTACTAGTTTTCAATTTACCCTGGAGATCTTGAAATACAACTATTTAGTTCGGGTCAACATTTGTTAAATTTAACGTCTCAGCGATTTCATCTTTAATTTATTTTTTATATCCTTGATAGAATCAAGGGTTGCAGTGTCATCGGGTTTAGGTTTCAGAGGTTTTCCCCAAATATCAATCATGTTATTGTAAAACTCTTTCTCTCTCTAAAATCTTTGATTTCCAGCGATTGCTGGTGTATTCATTTACGACAACATGAGGTGGTTTTCCCCTTGGGTTACCCAAGGAGTTAGAAATAGCGTTAAGGATATTTAATACTTCGCTGCAGCATATTGGTGGATCAATCATCGTTTGTGTTGGTAGCGTAGAATACCAAGTCTTCATTGGAAAAGTTTTTATATAACGCATGAATTCCTTCGGCGGTGCTAATCCATATGAATCAAAATAGACAATCCCACGTGGATCAATAGCGTATGCAACCCAGTGAGTACCAGGTCCGGTGCTGTTATCGAGATTAATGATACCGGTTTCAACGCTGTTGGGTTGTGTCGGTAATTGATCTTTCATAAAGACACCTCTGAAGTTTTTTATGGCGAGTTTTTTAGCAGCATTGAGTAAATAAAAATTGGACATAGGAACCATCGGTTCCTCAATCAAAGGTTCCCGAGTTAATAAACCGGTCCTAGTCTTAGACCTTTTCCGCTGTACCACGAATACGGGGTTCCTGGTAGTCTTAGACCCTTTCCCTTTTTTTATACCCCTTCCCCGTTGCTTTCTTTAGTGCCATTCCTGCCGCGGTACCAACAGCCCCTAACGCTGCCGCTTTAGCTACCGCTGGGGCTGCTGCCGCAATCAATGCTGGAATCGCAGATAGCAACGGGAATATGCCGCCTGTTTTCATCATGTTTTTGATAGCAGCCGCAGAAATAGTAATCTGAACACCTTTTTTTGCTACAAGTGCGTCATTGAAATGTTTTACTTGACGAGTTGTCAGCGATAATTTATTCGCTCCGCCATTCATTTGATTGGGTTTCAGCGTGATAGTGGTTCCACATTGCTTAGCTGATTTGGATTGCAATTTTTTTAATTGACCAGGTGTCAACGACACATTGATATTACTATACGACATTATACAATAACAGATTAATTCTAAATCGAGGATTTCGATTACATATTTTTGGAAAAATACGAAGGATTTTCAATCAAAGATTTTCTACTGGCGCATCTACCACTCTCATTCTTCCTCCAACACCTTCGAGTAGCATTGATTTATCGCTGAGAATGACAGCAACCGCTCTATAATTAGCGATAGCACCACGAGTCACATTAGCTCTAAAGTGTATATCAGCGACAGACTGTCTTGTTAAATCGAGATGTTCCAGCGAAAAGTAATAGATCGGATACAGATTCTTAAAGTCGTATTGTGATATCTGCAGACCAGTATCAACATTTTGATCGCGTGCGATAAACGACAGCAACCTATGATACACGCGAGCAATATGATTTTCTGTGTAATCAAGTTGTACATCTTCGGATGGTTCCTGCTGGCCATTTATTCTCAGCGAGACGTCTTTAACACCTAATGGATCAAATATCATATGACTGAAACGTTGATCACCAACTCGTGTGTTATCCTGTAACGCTACAAATATATGACGTGGCGCAGCAACACCTTGTTTTGATGCTAGGTTCCAAGTGAATAACCCGTTCAGACTTGATTGTTTAACATCTGTACTCACGGTTAACCAACTTAGTAATGATTTTCCTCCTTGATCCATAAATGATAGTAATCGTCCTTCTGCGGTGATTGATGGAGTCAACATTGGCATCCACAATGATATTTTTGTTAAATTGACTTTACTGGCATCAGCATTGGGATTTGCATTGTCTGCTGGAATCCTCCAAATTGCGTCATTATCATCACCCTTTCGTACAAGCGCTACTGTATGCTTCGCCCCGTAGATAACTTTTCGGACGTTTCTACAGAATCCAAATATGTGATGCAGTGGAATCGCGCATGAAAATGATTTACGAGCCCCTTGCAACATTGACATACGTGTTGCAGCTCCTAGATTGAAATTAACATCGTTGTTTATAATCATATCTTCGGCATCAATATTAGCAGTGCCAGCATTATTCTTTGGTCGTCTTACAACAAATTGAATTCCTCCAGCGGTATTTTTAACATCTTTTGCAAACATCATAGAAGATCCTGCCGATCTTGTATAATCATCGGAATATCTCGCTAACCCGATTATTGTTGTAGCCACATCAACATCGCGATCTATCGACTCGATTTCTTTTCCATCGATGAGATATCTTTCACTCTCAAATAGCGCCATGATACCATTATTGACAAACCCGACTTGAGTACCAACTGGATACGGTGCTGGTACAGCAATAGTATCAGCAGCTGTTACAAGTTCACCTTCTACTTCAATAAACGCTTCAGCTGGTAGAAAGTATTTACTGGTATCATGGACTTAAAGTTCAATTCGCGATCGACTATTTGAGTCTATTGCATGATAGGCGTAATATTGATAATCGCGTACAGAATCATCCTTGCCAACTGGGGCGTCTATATTAAACGCTGGATCAGATGACTTTTTGAACATTTTATTCTATTTATTAGAGTCTAAATCGTGAAATCGTAAACGATATTCATCGACGTAGTTTTTTAAAGCCGCTTCCTGCTATCATATTTGCAATATTGCTTTGGTCGGGAGTTATCAACGATGCTAGTTTTTCATCTACTGCGTTATTTATAATTTTACTAACACTCGCAGGCATTTCCGCTGTAGACGGTAACATTTTCTTTTTTCGTCGCACCAATGATGTTATTTTATTCTTCGCGGCTGAAAACGCTTTCCCGGCAACATCTCCAACAGCACTAATACCCTTATCACGAATAACATCAATTGGTTTCATTGATAATTGTTTAGCTAACGGCATCACTTTTGGAGCCATTCTTGCAAATAACCCAGCAATGGTATTACCTAAACCATCACCATAGTATGCTCTATAAACTGGAAATTGTGAATTAACTACATAGACGGGGGTTGGTTTATCATGATTGTAGTGTATGATCATTATTTGAAATCAGAAACCATTTTTCAATTGTAAAACAATTTATCAATTTGAATCAAGTCTCGGTGATTAATCACTGTGATAATCCTCCACTAACTCGCCAATGAAATCTCGATATGTGCTGATATCCATGATACCGCCTTGAAATAATCGTCTACAGATATCAGCTGCTTCATTAATTATTTCCGGTGAGTTATTTCCAGCTCGGAAACCTCCTACAAGAACTTCTAATCGTGATATATCACTGAGAACACTACCAGGACATACCCCACTTTGGGGTCCACTGGAATCTTGCAATCTACTTCCGCTAAAACCAGTTGCTTCATCCAGTTCTTCTAAATCGTTTTCTTGTAAATAATCAAGATCATCATCATCTCGATCAGGTGGTAGTTTTTTAGGCGAGTAGAATACTTTCTTTGCAGGTTGCTGTCGCTTTCCTCGCAATTTTTGCGGTTTTTGTTGTTGTTTTAGTTCTTCAAATCGTTTATACACTGCGCCCACCGCATTGATATATCCAATGTATGATGCACTCTCTGTCTTAATTTGACTTTTTTTAGTTTTGATTTTGTAGAATATATCAGCCCAATGAGTTATATTTCTAACAAACTTGTGATGTTCTGGTTTCAACATATTTTTCCTGTTTTCATAAGTCGTAACAACAAGCGTAGGAATTTCTGCTAGTTTAGTCTCATCAATTGCTGCTAACCCTTCCTCTTTGAATCATCTACTGTTCTTTTTCATTCCATTTTTTGTACAGCCTGTTTTGTTTGTTCAGTTTTCGCTGATATTTTTTCAAGTTCACCGATAACAAATTTATAGCACGCTCTACCCCTTTCGTTGCTGTGGTTACTGGTTTAAACAATTCTTCAGATCCCACAGCAAAATCCGTTTGTAAACTCTGTCGTTGTTGCAGTTTATTTCTTACAGAATTTCGAATTGGTATAAATCTCTTGATTGCGTCTAGTCGTTCACGAGCCAATCTAGTTGTTAATGCTTCATTGACCATTATTTGAAATCGTAAACAATTTTTCAATTGCAAAACAATTTTCCCGAACCTGACCTAACAGACGAAAACACTTTTCAGTTAATTCGACATGTCGGATGATTTTTAACACCACCGTGGAAGTCTTATTTTGTTGTTTTAATGGCTCTATCATTGATGGGGAAAGTCACATATTTCCTAATAAAATAATTAATTATGTGACTTTCCCCATTTTTTGTTACATGTCAGACATGTCGGATGATTTTTAACACCACCGTGAAAGTCTTATTTTGTTGTTTTAATGGCTCTATCATTGATGGGGAAAGTCACATATTTCCTAATAAAATAATTAATTATGTGACTTTCCCCATTTTTTGTTACATGTCAGACATGTCGGATGATTTTTAACACCATCATAGAAGTGTTATTTGATTGTTTTAACAGCTCTATCAGTGATGGGGAAAGTCACATATTTCCTAATAAAATAATTAATTATGTGACTTTCCCCATTCTATTTTGATTAATCTGAAGCGTCCATCAATTTTTTATTCAGTGTGTGATATATTTTTTATTCAGTGTGAAATATTTTTTATTCAGTGTGTGTGAAATATTTTTTATTCAGTGTGAAATATTTTTTATTCACTTATTTTGTTGTTTTCAATCAAAAAATGCTAAAAAAAATGAAAATCTCTCTGAGGGTCGGTCACAATCAAAAAATGACAAAATCTCTTTGAGGGGTCGGTCACGGTCAAAGTCGTTCATTTTCTTGAATTAACGCTCTTATATTTCTAACTTTAGAATTTACATCCTTTTTCAATTCGTATTCGTTACCTAATTCTTTTCGTATTCCCTCTACGATAATAAATAACGGCACAAACGCACTTACGTCACTGGAAAATGAAAGAGAGTCTCGAATAGAATTCTGAATTTTTTTTATTAGCGCATATTTCTTGGGCAGCATATATTTGTTAGTGTTAACTCCGTATTCTATATCTTGAAAATCTGACATGATTTGATCAGGATTTAAACCATCTGATAGTTTGATCTCCTGACTTTTCAATTTTAAGATTTCATCAATAACGCTATTCATTTTTTCAGAATTCATACTCTATAACAATTATATTTTTCTAAATGAAAAATATGACGCATCAGACATAAATAAATTGAATTTTTTGTTCGGTCTTTTTTGAAATCGCAGATCGATAAACCCCCTCTGCAACATATCGTACTGAGGCTCTACAAATATCGAAATGCCTACCGGCGCTAGTTATTGATGAAAATACTTTTTCCTCATTAGTTATTGTATTAAAAGATTTTACGGGTCTCGCTTATTTTGAGCAAGTACCAGTCTTTCCCCGTTTGGTATTCTCACTTTGTGTAACAGCTTGCAGATTTGATAAAGAGTTGTTCCTTGGATTAGAATCGATATGATCAATAACAGAATCATCCTCGATCAATCCACGGAAACACTCATACACGAAACGATGATTGAGATAAGTTTTCTTTTCTTTCCCCCCCCCTAACAGAAAACACCAAATAACCCTGATTATTCACAGCACCAACTGGTTTCTTCAGTCTACGGTTTCTTACAATACCATCACTGGATGCTTCATAATTTGTAATCACAGGGTGTGGTCTGAATTCTTGGTTCATTTATATACTATACTATTTGTCTAATTCATTGTTTGGTCTAATGATTACATCTTTGGAGAATCTTTCGATGTAGTCTTGGGGAGTTCTTATGATTTTATCCTTGACGTTGACAACGTCAAGGACTTTTTCAGGGTCATAATTTCTGATTGATTGTTCATTTTTTATTCTTTTATCATAATAACGCTTCAATTCCCTGTATCGCTTTCCACCACAAGCAATACACAACTGCGATTCCCCCCCTGACCCCAACCCCACATCGTATGCAGGGTAACGGACCAAGGCTTCCACGACGAAAGCTTTGCATATGATACCCACAGAATTCCTTTCTGCATGATTTGTTACACGGAGTCGTTGATCCAATCATGAGCCATTTGCAGTGATTCATTATACATAAATCTTTCATTTAAATGCTTGTTTTAATTATAGTATGAAGAAGTTTGAGAGATTATCGAAAATTAAGCCTTGGAAAAATGTTCAATTCAATCCTGATAAGGAGTTTAAGAGATTATTAAAAATTAATCCTAGATTTAATCACGATAAACAAAAAAACGTCTAGTGGACGGTAACATGAAGGAGTTTAAGAGATTATTAAAAATGAGTCCTAGATTCAATCTCGATAAACCAAAAAAACGTCTAGTGGACGGTAACATGAAGGAGTTTAAGAGATTATTAAAAATTAGTCCTAGATTTAATCTCGATAAACCAAAAAAACGTCTAGTGGACGGTAACATGAAGGAGTTTAAGAGATTATTAAAAATTAGTCCTAGATTTAATCTCGATAAACCAAAAAAAAGTCTAGTGGACGGTAACATGAAGGAGTTTAAGAGATTATTAAAAATTAGTCCTAGATTTAAACTCGATAAACCAAAAAAACGTCTAGTGGACGGTAACGATAAACCATAAAAACGTCTAGTGGACGGTAACATGAAGGAGTTTAAGAGATTATTAAAATTTAAGCCCTGGAAAAATGCTAAATTCAATCTCGATAAAGAGTTCAAAAGATTATCGAAAATTAAACCCTGGAAAAATGTTAATTTCAATCTCGATAGAGTCTCTGATACATCAAAACGTCTAATCGGTGATAGAACTATACTGGGTAAAATCAGGGAGTGTTTTAATGAATTCTACCGAGACGGTGCAGCACATTGTTGGTCGACATTTCGAATTATCAACAGCATCGAAGATGTCGGTGTCAATGTACCCATCATCGATGCTACTATGAATGATGAAAGAGCAGCTGAGGTGATTTCACACCTTGGTGGGCCAAGGGCCTGGAAATCCAAAGGATTTTCATTACAAAGCAATTCCACACAGAAGTATTTTTTCAGAATAAAATTCATTATCGAAGTCGAAGGCAAATGGATTATCAGGGATAAATTTGAACCAATCCTTAGGAATAAAAAAACAATCACGCTGAGTAGAGATTCCAAACCAGGAATTCTAACTGGAATCGACAAACCATACTACGAGAGATCTTATCCTGTAACAGCAGTTGTTTACGGAATATACCCGCTAAATGATAAACCCAATATTGCAAAACTAGCTACTATGAAATATTCTAGTTCACTGAATTGTGTAGCAACACGGGTAATGGAACACTTCACAAATGCATCCCGAGGAAATAAACTAACTGATCTGCGACGTAGGAAAATAACCGAATGGGAACTGACAGTGAAACAGCACGGTGCAAAGATTTCTGATATAGCTAAATTAGAAGCATCATTAACATTCCCAATATCAGTAACGACAATAACCGGAGAAGTATTATACGAACCGAAATATCAATCGCGAGGAGCTCCAATTGAAATTATTGATCATAACGAACACGCGTGGACACCTGCAGTAACAATATTTCCACGAGATAGATCCATGAGATATATCCCCAAGGAGTTCGTCGGGGATGTTTCTTATAATGAGAAATTATTCGATGCTATTCACACGCTGTGTAAGGATGATCCTGTGTCAGTGTGGTTACTTACAAGTGATGAAGATCCCGAAATAGGATTCGATCAATTTGTAAGACCAAATGGTGAATTATATCGCGTTGAAGAGTTAGATACTAGAATGAGAAAAATTGCAAATGATTTTTCACCGGAGAGTTTCCATGAAAAACTACTCACGGATAGTTTTACTATTCCATCAGTGGTAGCTCACTTTGCAAGAGAGAAAAACTCATGGCGTCCAACACGAAGTGATTTTCTCAAAGAAGTTAAATTGAGTTGCGTCAAATTCGGTCATGGAGGACTGTGGAATACAAAATACTCACGTGATGGTATGATTTCAATTGATATATCCGCGTGTTATCCTGGAAGTTTTCTCGGGTATGGGGAATGCTCTGAGTATTTTAAACGATTTGGACACCACACGCATGAAATGACTCGTGTTGCGATTAATGGTCCATTTCCTGATTTTGATTTAACTGGATTCGCTCGTGTGATATCATTCGAATTAGCTACAGGGTTACATCCGTGTAGTTATGTTTGGCTTGGTAGACACCTATCTGAAAAGGCCTGGATGCCAATAGTGCTATTGAGATATATGATCGATTGTGGTATGCTAATATCGTTGATTGTCAGTGAAGCGATTATATCCTATCGAGCTCAGAAAGAAGTTTGGCTACCACAACCCGATCTAGATAGAATAATTAGCGAACAGCGAAAACAATTTCCAGATTTCAGCGAGGAAGAAATCATGAAATTGTCTATGCAGTTATTTGAAATTAAAAAAGAACAAGCAAAAGATTTTGGACGAAGAATAATCAGTAAATTTACCCAAGGTGGAAGATACGACAATGCAAAATACTCTTCGCGGTTGATCATAGACGTCGCTGAATACGATTTTATTGTAACGGATTTAACGAAACAGGGAAAACTTGTATCCCGTAAGGATGCTTTTCTATCCAATGGTGAGAAATTAGGTACGGTTGTTACCTACTGTGATGGATATAATTCCCAGTACACACATTTGAGAAGTTCTATGCTAGCCAATGCTTCTATTAATCTATTTTCGATGATAAATAGATTTCCTAATACCGCGGTTAGAGTAGCCACTGATTCGATGTATACACACAGTAAATACAAATCAGCAGTAGCGGCTTTCACAGATCCCGAGGAAAATTGGGGATGTTGGAGATTTAAAAAGGAAACACTACACGAGTATTGTGAATCCGCAGACGTTACCATGGATGATAAATAGCTTTGTTGTAACCGTATTGAAATTCAATCAGAATTTTCTAATGCACCACCGGTATCTGATCCCGTATGTAGATACAAGACAGTTTATTTAAACGGTTGTGGTGGGTCAGGAAAGACAACTCGTGCAATCGAATTATTTCGTCGGTCAAACATGATTGTCCTAACACCGACTCACAGACTCGCCAGAGAGATGAAACAACGAGGGGTAAATGCCTGTACTTATCACAGCTTCTTTCGATGGAAGGGTGACAAATGGACTCCTGAGCGAATGGGCGATAAATTCATTCCTGAAATCATAATCTGGGATGAAATATGCACAGTGTCATTAGATGTATTACAAACATTTCTCGAGTGGTTGTTAAACAAAAACACAAAAGTCGTCATGTGCGGTGACGACGGCAAACCACCGCCATTTGTCGGTGCATCCCCACATGACTGGCTAAAGGGTTTTGTAGACTACTACGAACAAATTACCACTGATTATAGATCACTTGATGAACGATTACGAGAATTCAAAGCGCTAATTAGATTACAACCGGATAGAATCCAGTGTGAAATAACGCGTGAAGTGATTTCAGAGACTCCAATGAATGATTTTTGGGAAACGTGGAAACCGAATGATTTGATAATTGCGAGTAGAAAAATTGTCAGAGACACACTTCAGATGAAGTTATTTGAATTGCATAAAGAAAAATTTGCCGTACTTCCAGTGCCTCTTTGTTAAAGGCCTTCGGATACACGAAAACAGAATATCGAAGTTGATATTCCAGGACAGCGTGAAAAACAAATTCTCGTATTAAATGATATTGTGCTGGTTGATATCAGCGTCGTTGAAGATGCATTGCGTGCTAATAAATCACCGTGGACGCTAGGATACGCAGCGACGATACATTCTTCACAGGGATTAACTATATCGTATACAATTGTTTGGATGGTAGATAATCGCATCGAATGGTCAAATTTAGTCTATCTTGCAGTATCCAGAGTACGAAAAATAAATCAGCTTAGAAGAATTGTCCTGACAGAGTCAGGCGATGATAATGACACAACAATGGATGATATTGATGTTAAAATTATTGATAAAAAACTCTCTGGTTACAAACAACAAGACAAAAAAAAACAACGAGAATTTGACATTGATGCTGGATTAATAATCACTTTGAAGAAACAACAGAATAATCACTGCGCAAGTTGCAATTGTATAATGCGTTGGCAGTATTCGGATAAAGATCCTCGCCAATTTACCGTAGACAGAAAAAATAACAGTCTCGGTCATGTCAGAAACAATGTGATGTTGACTTGTCTTGAGTGCAATAGACGCAACGGCGCTAGTTAAGACCCTGTGGTGGTAATTGAGTATCGTCAGGAATCACTTGTAATTGTTCGCGTGTAAACCCCCGCTGAGGGGCAGTTGAATCCAATTTATAGATTGAAAGTCTACCAGTTGATCGTGTTATAGTAGATCTCTTGTGTGCAGTAACACTCCAAATAGGATCAGTAGCCCTTTTGTGCCACCTTCAAGCTCTCCTGGTTCGTATAAATACCTAACAGTGACATTACTACCAAGAATTGGTTCTTTGAAATCTTTTTGTGAAATCCCTTGAATTTTCATTTTAGGTATAGACTTCTTTTTAATCGCGTTGATAGGTTTCATTTTGATTGTTCTAGTAATTTCATTATTCAGTGCGGTAATCACAGCTGGTAACCTTTTGACCCATTCACGGGATCTTTTATCCTGAATAAACTCCTTGGCGTATTGATATCCAAATATCCGCTCAGCAAGAGTCCGATTAAATCGTTCTACAATTGCCTGATCGCGATGTAACGCAGTATGCCCTCGTCGTATGGTGACTTTGTGATGCTTCATCGCTGATAAAACAGCGCCTTGAAATTCCTTGCCAGGATCAACCTGCAATAGATTTGGCCAGCGCAGATGACCGTTTCGATAAATCCTTTCAAATGCAGAAGCGACTTCAGTTGATGATTTTGTTTTCAGCGGCTCTGCTTCTTTGTATCGACTCGCAACATCAACTACGGTTAACGCGTATTTGTAACCACGATCATGTGTCAAATATAATATATCAGCCTGATGAACTTCATTAGAGACAGTCACATCAAAATGCGAGTAATTAATTTGTTTAGGCGCTGGAAGATAAATTTGCCATATAGCTTGTTTGGATAACCAATTAGCCGCAGTGGCCTTTTTCACTTTTGCGGCGCTAGCGAGTTTATTGATTGCAGCGTTACCCCTCCAGTATCCCCTCGGAGAATAATAAATAGATTCCATGTTGTTATTAATTACCGGCACCTAACATCAATTTGCTTTTCATAGCCGATTTTATTAACCATGAAGCTAATTTTTCTTTGAAGGATTTATCAGGAATAACATTTAATGCGTGAATTAATTTCACATCCGCGAGATGCCTGTGTTGCAAATTGCTGCTTTTATATGCGACATCATGAGCATGACACGCCTTATCAATAACGTTTATCGGTTCTTCACCACGTCGAGGTTGATTTTGATCATCAAGTCTGATATCTAATCGTGTTCCGGGGCCACAGTAGCTATACTCTGGAAGGTGTTTTTCTCCTGGATACTTTGCCCATGGGGTTCCAGGGAGCTTTGCCAATTTGGCTGCGATATCACCTCCTCGTTTTTTTTTAAATCATCAGCAATTTTTAGAAAATCGCCTGCAGATCTCATAGACACAAATCTAAATTTCTTTGTACCACATTGTACGCATTTACCAGAAAGCGCTGATCGGTTATTTTTAGTTGTAATCGTCGTCAAGTCATCTGTGTCAGTATGCGTTTTACACTTCACACAATATAGATCCATAATTTATGTATAGAGATATGGATATAATTGATTTTTTAGCGACTAAAGCAAGAGAACCGGTTAAGCATCATGCAGCGCTACCAAACTCTATCCGGATGATTATAATCGGGCCATCTGGATCCGGCAAGACGCAATTGTTGCTCAATTTAATAATGAGATGGATGAAGTGGGATAAGTTGTATTTAATTGCCCCTAGCGTAGATGATCAACGATGCTATGAAGTGTTAAAGGATTTTAATGAAAACGCTTCAGAGATTGCCGGCGAGGGTATTATTGAATTTATAACCGATATTGACGAGGCACCATCAGTAGAAGATCTCGATGGAAGTATTAACAATTTAGTCGTATTCGACGATGTGATGTTAGATAAACAAACAAACCCAGCTAGAATATTTTCCCGAGGCAGGCATAAAAGCACAGACGTGATATATGTCACTCAACGCTACACACAGATTCCAAAAGTGATCAGAGAAAACTGCAATTTATTGTGTGTATTTAACGGAGTTGATACTCATACTCTTAGAAATATTTGGCAAACTTGGTGCTGCGGTGAGATGGATCATAATCAATTTAAAAATTTCTTTAGTAACGCTCAGTCAAACCCGTACGGATTTGTAACGATAAATTTGCATGACCCTCGGACACGATATCGTATCGGACTCGATCAAATATTCGGTTGAAATCATTGATTGTTTTTTGTAAACTTGTAGCAGCAGAGAGGGTGATGACCACATCGTTGCGACCAAAATTAATTGAAAAATCGCAAAGTCTCCGTTTGCCAAATGGAGATTTTTTTTTTTTTTGGTTAAATGAGATTTCGAAGGAAGCCTTATTTTCGCTTGAAAACGCGGTCTGTTCACCCTCTCCCCCTCACTGAAATAGTTTCAGTTTGTCTGAAATAGTTTCAGTCTCCGTAGAAGCCTTATTTTTGCTTCAAAACGTGGTCTGTTCACCCTCTCTGCTGCTCCCGATACCGCAGTTAGAGTCGCCACTTATTAATTTTACTTAGACATAAAACACAGCAAGGCAGTGGCTAAATTCACTAATTGTGACGAGAGTTGGGGGTCATGGAGATTTAGGCGGGAAATACCGTGTGATTATTCCAAAATCTGCAAATGTTACAATTGAATATAAATATTTGAAAAATAATCAGATATCGGAACTATCTAACGCACCGCAGATATCTGATCCAATATGTAGATACAAAACCGTTTTTTAGAACAGCTGTGGTAGGTCAGGAAAGACGACTCGTGCAATTGAGTTATTTCGTGGGAAATCAAATATGATTGTGCTAACACCAACCCACAGACTTGCCAGATGAAACAACGAGGAATTAATGCAAGCACCTATCGCAATTTCTTTCGATGGAAAGGCGATGAATGGACTCCTGATCAAATGGGTGAGAAATATATTCATGAAGTCTTAATTTGGGATGAGATATGCACGGTGTCGTTAGATGTATTGCAAAAGTTTCTCGAGTGGTTATTGCTATCTGTGAAGGGCCTCGGGTAGTAGGGGTTGGGTTTTTCCTATAGACTTTAAAGAATTATGAGGAATTTCCCCTGGTCCGCATTCAGAATGTTACTTCTGGACAATATATTATATCTGGCTACGAGCCCCCAGTCAGCAATGCCGACAGTTAAATTAAAAGAAATACAAAGATGAAATTTAAACAATAACAATTTAATAAATGAAAATTTTAAAGATATTAAGCAATCAATGTCACTCTTGACCCAATGATCCCTAGATCATCATTTGATTTCAGTGTGAGGAATATTTTCCCTTCTTGAGTGTTACTCATCTAAATATGTCTCCTTTCGTCTTTCTCTCCTTCCGATTCCTCGACTTCCGTTTCCTCTTCTATCTCTACTTCCGTTTCCTCTTCTACGGTATCTCTTGAGGTCACCCGAAATTCACTCGGTATCTCTCAAACTTCCCCGGAATTCTCTCAACGTCACCAGAAATTTCCCCGGAATTCTCTCAACGTCACCCGAAAGCTTCCTGTTGAAAGGTATAATGCATTAGCATAGGGTGATGAATATTACCTCACACTAAGTCACTGAATTGAACCATCAGTTTAAGGCGGGACATTTTTGGTCACGCAGGCGCATACATCAAAATTCCCATACGCTTCCGCCGCTAACAAAATGGCGCCATAACACAATCTCACAAAGAATTCAAACATCTACATACTGAGCCCTATCAGTATATACATACAAATATTTCAAATATCATTTTATTATAATATTACTACTATTAATAATATGACTATCTATATATTTATATATATTTCCTACACAAGCGTGCCAAATCTACAATATTCACATTCAAATTGCAATAACGGAAATCCGTTAATTCAATGGCAAAATATATCATTACGTAAACAAAGTGCTAGTCTACCATAATATACCTACACAAAGAATTATAATATTAATTCTTATAGCGGCTAACAAACAATACAATTCTTCACGAATACAAATCGTCCTTTCAAAAGGGCGTAAACGTAATAATTCACGAAATAATATGCACACATATTACTGACAAAAGAAGAGCAACATTTTACCTCATAAAATAAGATGTAATATAATATCATGAAGAAGATGCAACGAATTTTCATCATAATTAACTATTCATACTACAATACAAGTAAAATGAATATACATACGAGAATCCTTCAATTCCGCAGACGTGTCAAGCAGAAATCAAACAAAAATCAGACTGACCTTTGAAGCTATCTTAAGATTTCCTTGATTTCCAAAATCTGATTCTGCCACCAATTTTCGTCTGGCCGTACGGAGTTCTACTTCTCTTCTTATTGTAGCAAACTGACTAATTCCTACTAAGCATCGGGTATTATCTCCAATCTTTCGAACAAAGTCCCACCCACATCGCATTTCGATTGGAGGGCGATCGACTCTGGTCAGTTGTTCGACTGTCAATCATCCGAATGTCTGTCTGTGTCTCTATCAATTGTTACAGTCTTCTTTTTTGGCGCTGTCCTGTCCTTTGATGTGGTTACGTCACCCGTCCGCGATGGACACAGTCTCCTCTCCCCTCGAGAGCTAACAAAGACCATCTTACGTAAGGGGATTAGCTAACTTAGAACAATTTGAAACATCACAGCTGGGTCAGGCGAACATACAATTTATACATGTACAAGGCCAGTCAGAATCACAAGTTATAGTAACTTATACCTACATACAAGGGGTTGGGGTAAAATCGTCACATCATCGAATACAAAAGTCATCATGTGTGGCGATTATGGCAAACCACCTCCATTTGTCGGTTTATCCGAACATGATTGGCTAAAGAATCGTGTAGATTATTATGAAGAAATTAACACCGATCATAGTGCACTTGATGAACAATTACTCGAAATCAAAAAAACTAATCAGATTACAACCGGATAGAATCCAATGTGAAATAGCGCGTTAAAGAATTTCAGAAACACCATTAAATGACTTCTGGGAAACGTGGAGACCAAACGATTTAATAGTAGCGAGTAGAATAATAGTCAGAGATATACTTCAGATGAAGTTATTCGAATTACATAAAGAAACATTTTCAACACTTCCATTACCGCTCTGTTATAGACCCAAGGATACACGGCGACATAATATTGAAGCTGATATTCCTGGGCAAAGTGAGAAGCAGAATTTAGTGTTAAATGATATTGTGTTAGCTGATATCAATGTCATCGAAGATGCATTACGTGCGGATAAATAACCATGGACGCTAGGTTACGAAGCTACAATACATTATTCGCAGGGATTGACTATATCAGATAGAATTGTTTGGATTATAGATAATCACATTGAGTGGTCGAATTTACTTTATCTCGCAGTATCCAGAGTATGAAGAATAAATCAGCTTCGAAGAGTTGTTTTAGATGATAATGACACTACAATCATTGATATTGTCAGCGATGATGTAATCAGAAAAAGACTGGTTATAAACAATAGGGTAAAAAAAATAACAGAATTTAATATTGATGCTGAATTAATAACCACGTTGAAACAAGAACAGAATAATCACTGCACGAGTTGCAATTGTGTAATGAGTTGGCGTTGGTCGGATAAAGATCCTCGCCAATTTACTGTAGACAAAACGAATAGCAGCGTAGGTCATATCAGAGATAATGTGATGCTGACTTGTCTTGAATGTATCAGACGAAAGGGGCGCTAGTTAAGACAAGCGGTGGTAATTGAGTATCATCGGGTATTACTTGTAATTTTTCAAGAGTAAACCCTCGCTGCGGAGCAGTTGAATCAAATCTATAAACTGCTGGTTTACCCATGGATCGTGTTATGTTAGATATTTTATGTACAGTAACACTCCTAATAGGATCAGTAGCTCTTTTTGTACCACCTGCGAGCTCTCCTGGTTCATACAAATATCTTACAGTGACATTACCGAGTATTGGTTGTCTTGAAAAATATTTTTTGACGTTGTACGGGTATATACTTCTTTTTAATGGCTTTGTTAGGATTCATGTTCATTGTTCTAGTAATCTCATTATTCAGCGCGTTAATTACACCTCGTAATCTCTCGACCCATTCACGGGATCGTTTATCCTGAACAAATTCCTTCGCTTATTGATATCCGAATAAGCGCTCAGCAAGTGTCCGATTAAATCGTTCAACAATTGCCTGATCGCGATGTAGCGCAGTATGCCCTCGTCTGATGGCGACATTATGATTCGTCATCATTGATAGAACCGCACCCTTAAATTCCTTGCCAGGATCAACTAGTAATAGATTTGGCAAGCGCAGAGGGCTCCATCGATAAATCCTTTCAAATGCAGAAGCGACTTCAGGTGATGATATTGTTTTTAACGGCTCTGCTTGTTTGTATCGACTCGCAATATCAACTACGATTAACGCGTATTTGTAACCACCATCATGCGGCAGAAATAATATCTCAGCTTGATGAACTTCATTAGGAACAATCACATCAAAATGCGAGTAGTTAATTTGTTTAGGCCGCGGTAGATAAATTTGCCATATCGCCTGTTTGGATAACCAATCCGCTGCAGTGGTATTTTCACCTTCGCGGCGCTAGCGAGTTTACCAATTGCTGCTTTACCCTTCCAGGATCCTCTTGGAGAATAATAAATAGATTCCATGTTGTTATTAATTACCGGCACCTAACATCAATTTACTTTTCATAGCCGATTTTACTAACCATGAAGCCAATTTTTCTTAGAAGGATTTATCAGTGATGGAATCGAACGCATGAATTAATTTTACATCTGCGAGATGTCTGTGTTGCAGACTACTACTTTTATATACAACATCATGAGCATGACACGCCTTACCAATAGCATTTATTGGATATTCACCCGGTCGGGGATGGTTTTGATCATCAAGTCTGATATCGAGTCTGGTTCCGGGTTCACAATAACTATATCCTGGAAGATGGTTTTCTTCCGTATACTTCGCCCATGGTGTTCCTGAGAGTTTTACTAGCTTGGTTGTAATATCATCTCCTCGTTTTTTTTGTTAAAAATCCTAAGAAACAAATCTAAATTTTTTTGTACAACATTGTATACACTTACTAGAAAGTGCTGATCTGTTATTGCTAGTTGTAATCGTCGTCAAGTCATCTCTTCCAGTACGCTTCTTACACTTCACACAATATATATCCATAAAATATTTTATAATAACATGAATGTAATTGATTATTCACCCACCCGACGACGGGAACATAGTAAACACCATGCGATTTTGCCGAATTATATTCGCGCGATTATAATCGGACCATCTGGTAGCGGCAAGGCACAACTGCTACTTAATTTGATAAGGAAATGGATGAAATGGGACAAGTTTGGTCGCCCCGAGTATAGACGATCAACGATGTTAAAACGTATTAAAGGATGCTAACGAGAGAGCAATAGAAATCTACGGCGAGGGTATTATTGAATTTATAACCGATATCGAAGAAGCACCGAGCATTGATGATATCGATGGAAGTATTAACAACTTAGCCGTATACGACGATATGATGTTAGACAAGCAAAAGAATCCCGCTAGGATATTTTCCAGAGGCAGGCATACAAACAACAACGTGATATATGTCACTCAACGGTACACTCAAATACCAAAGGTGTTCAGAGATAACTGCATTTTGTTATGTACATTCAACGGAGTTGACACACATACTCTTAGAAATATTTGGCAAACATGATGCGGCGGTGATATGGATCATAATCGATTTAGAAATTTATTTAGTCACGCTCAGTCAATCCCACACGGATTTGTATCGATAAATTTATCAGATCCTCTGAAGCGATATCGTGTCGGACTTGATAACATATTCGGTTAACCCATAGCAGCAGAGGGGGATGAACGGCAACGACTATGGCGTCTTCCAGGAAGCCTCAGTTTGTCGAATCGACATTTTTTTAAACGATTTCCGTGGAAGCCTCTGTTTGCCAAATCGACGCCTCTACAAAGTTGTAGGGTTCATCACTTCTGCTGCTGTAATGGGGCAAAATAGATTATATTTTAGACATAATTAATTACATTTTGTTTCTCCATATAGTAGTTTCTTACCGTAACTACATCTCTGAGTTCCTTTACTTCATCTAAAATTGTGTTAAGGGAAGACGGATTAATGTTTTCAGAAGTGGCAATGGATTTTTCTGCTAAAATTTGCTACTTTTTATGTAAATCCACAATATTAGATGCATTGTTGTTCATTACGATTGTAGAGGTTTCCCTTATTTAGGTTTGGACGGGGTGCTCCCAATATTGTTAAATTAATACAGAAGGCTCGTTATGTCAGAAATTGAAGTAGTAATAGAGAGATGCAAAGTTCAGAGCTTCAAGTCAGCGGTGCCGTCAATTAATAAAATTAATACAGAAAATGTGAAATTCAGAAAACAACAATTTAATATAATTCAATTACAGTCATGTGTCAAATAAAATTCAAAATTAAAACCCTATCAATCGTCTTTCACTCAACCAAGTGACGGTCTCTTTCATCATCTGACTAAGTGTGATCTATATTTCTCCTGTTCCGTGTTCCTTTTCATATGTATGATCTTTCTGGACTGGTAATCCAACTCCCTCCAGTCCGTCTAACTTCTGCCTCCGTTTTTCCTCTTTCTTTTGTCTCCCAGAGATTCGAATCAAATGCACTGGGTTATTACCCTCTAGTCTCAAAATGCTTACTATACTGACGCTCCTTGTAATTCCCAGAATATACAAGTTTTGCGCCAATTTCGAATGAAGTCAGAGTAGCTTATCTTCCGTTAATTCACGTAGGCCGGGTTCAGCAACTGCGACTACTGCATTAAGTTTTCAATGTAATAGATTTAAACTTGCGTTTCTAATGGTTGTCCACGCCTTGCTCAATTCAGAGTGGATATTGTTTTATGTCAATCGGTCACTGCCCCCTCATAACACAGTCTGTCACGGGTGGTTTACGACCCCTTTTGATCTGAAAATAGAAATCCTTCACTTACCCGTGAAACATGTAATCAATAATTATTATGTAAAATATAAAAATACGGCGAATTACGAATTGTATGGCAATGTGAATTAACTGGCTTGATACGTTTTGTTCGCCGACATGACCTTCAAACATATTGACGGAGCGAAATTATAGCCTCAGAGTATAACATATACATGTTGAAATCTGGTTCATCCTTACAACGTGACAACCATCCATTTTACGGAATGTTTCAATCAATTACATGCCACCGCTAATAAAACGTTATTTGGGATAGTTTTATTAGTTATGATTTGCTAAAGGCGACTGAGACTAATGATTGAGAATTCTCCTGCTGAGTTGCAAAATTGATGGATCTAAAATGACATCATCATAGTGAAGTCTAGATTTAAAAGATGTGACTAGAATGTGCCAATTGTTTGTAACAGAATCTGGTAAAGGTATCTTATCAGGTTTAAGTATGACCCTGAAGATGACAAATAAAAGATTACAAAACCTTAGCTTCTGAGAATTCATAAAACTTAGCACATTTTATAAAATGATCTAACCATTTAACACGATTCTGAGAGTGACCACCAATTAGAACATCCAACTTGATAGCAGATGAGATAGCTGTTTGCGCAAATCGGTTGTTTCCAAAAATATGAGCACTTCTAGAAAAATGTTCTGGCGGAATTAGAGTTACATGAACCTAACTAGAGAGGTTAACAATAAATATTCTTATTTCTGACACATCGGCCAAAGTTTGTGTAACGTTCAGTGTGTTCGCCGTGAAAAGAGAACTCGTTAGTCACAGGCACTGGCAAAATTCTATCAGACAGAGAATGTACCTGGCTGAAAATTCAGAACATTGGTTTGGCCCAATCGATTGAGCGCTAGGTCACTTGTGCAAGACTGGGTGTTTAGATCAGATGAACGTTGCTCAAACACAGTCTGGATATCACGGGCGGAACTAGGTGCGGACAAGGAATGTATTTAAATTGTTGAAATAGTCTGCAAGGTGGTCATTGGTGGGTAGATTGTCACTGGCGATGTGTAGATGGCTAGCAACAGAGGGGGTGAATCAGAAAACTTTTGGAGCCGTCGATTCGGCAAACTAAGGCTTCCACGCAAATCGTAATAAAAGCGTCGCGGTAGACGCCATGTGGTTGTCGCGCCCCCTCTGCTGCTATGTGGTTAACGATTTTCTTTTACGATTTCACAAACAGACTAATTTGTAGAGGGGGCGAATCGGACAAACTTTTCGGGCAAATATTTCGTAGCGTATGAGTATCAACTCCGTTGAATACAGCAAGAATATTGCAGTTATATCTGATCACGTTTGGTATTTGGGTGTACCGTTGAGTAACATATATCACATCAGTGTTTTTATGCCTGCCTCTGGAAAACACCAAAGCAGGATTCCTTTGATTGTCTAACATTACATCATCGTATACAACTAAATTGTTAATACCTCCATCAATATCATCAATGCTCAGTGCTTCTTCGATATCGTTTATAAACTCGATAACATTATAACCAGCAATCTAAACCGTTCTCGTTAAAATCCTTTAACACTTCGTAGCATCGCTGATCGTCTACACTAGGAGCTATTAGATACAACTTATCCCATTTCATCCATCTCGTTATTACATTAAGTAGCAGTTGTGTCTTGCCACTTCCAGATGGTCCGATTCTAATCATGCGAATAGAATTTGGTAGGGCTGCAATGCTTAACTGATTCTCTAGCTTTTGTCACCGAAATATCAATTACATTCATGTTATTATAATATATTATGGATCTATATTGTGTGAAGTGTAGGAAGCGTACTGGCACAGATGACTTGACGACGATTACAATTTTAAAAAAAACGATCAGCACTTTCTGGTAAGTCTGTACAATGTAATGCAAAGAAATTTAGATTTATTTCCATGAAATCTGCAGCAAATGCTAGCATTTCCGATGATTTAAAGAACGAGGAGATGATATTGCAGCCAACCAAGTAAAACTCCCTGGAACACCATGCGCAAAGCATCCAGGAGAAAAACACATTCCTGGGTATAGTTATTGTGGACCCGGGACAAGACTCGATATCAGACTCGATGAACTAAACCAGCCTCTACGCGGTCAAGAACCAATAAACGCTATTGATAAGGCGTGTCATGCTCATGATGTTGCATATAAAAGCAGCAATCTGGAACACAGACATCTTGCAGATGTGAAATTGATTCACGCGTTGATTTCGATCACTGATAAATCCTTCAAAGAAAAATTGGCTTCGTGGTTAATAAAATCCGCAACGAAAGGTAAATTAATTATGGGTGCTGGTAATTAATAACAACGTGGAATCTATTTATTATTCTCCGAGTGTATACTGGAGGGGCAAGGCGGCAATCAGTAAACTCGCTAGCGCCGCGAAGGTGAAATAAACCACTGCAGCGCATTGGTTATCCAAACAGGTGATATGGCAAATTTATCTACCACCGCCTAAACAAATTAACTACTCGGTTTTTAATGTGACCTTTCCTAATGAAGTTCATCAGGACGATATATTATTTCTGCCGCATGATGGTGGTTACAAATACGCGCTAACTGTAGTTGATGTTGCGAGTCGATACAAACAAGATGAACTGCTAAAAACAAAATCATCAACAGAAGTCGCATCTGCGTTTGAAAGGATTTATCGAAGGGGTCCTCTTCGCTGGCCAAATCTATTACAGGTTGATCCTGGCAAGGATTTTCAGGATGTGGTTCTATCAGCGATCAAATATCATAATACCGCCTTACAACGAGGGCATACTGCACTACATCGCGATCAGGCGATTGTTGGACGATTTAATAGGACGCTTGCTGAGCGATTATTTGTATACCAATACGCCAAAGTATTTATTCAGGATAAACAATCTCGTGAATGGGTCAAGAGATTACCAGCTGTGGTTACTGCGCTGAATAATGAGATTACTCGAACAATCAACATGAAACCTATCAACGCGATTAAGAAAAAATGTATACCTAAAAATCCACAAAAAGATTTTTCAAAACAACCAATACTCGGTAATGTTACTGATAGGTATTTATACAAACCAGGAGAGCTCGAAGGTGGCAGAAAAAGAGCTACTGATCCTATTTGGAGTGTCACCACACATAAAATATCCAGCATAACACGATCTACTGGTAGACCAGCAATCTATAGATTGGATTCAAATTCTCCTCAGCGAGGATTTACTCGAGAACAACTGCAAGTAATACCCGAGGATACTCAATAACCGCCTCGTGGTCTTAACTACCGCCTCTTAGTCTGTTACATTCAAGACAAGTCAGTATCACATTATCTCTTGTATGACCAATACTGTTATTCTTTCTATCTACGGTAAATTGTCGAGAGTCTTTATCCGACCAACACCAACTCATTACACAATTGCAACTCGCGCAGTGATTCTTCTGCTGTTGTTTTAGTGTAATTATTAATTCGGCATCAATATCAAATTCTCTGTTATTTTTTATTCCTGTTGTTTATAACCGGATAGATTTTTTCTGATTATGTCCCCGATGATATCATCGGCACTGATTGTAGTGTCATTATCGTCACTGACTTCGTCAACAACAATTCTTCGAAGCTGATTTATTCGCCGTACTCTGGATACTGCGAGATAAACTAATATCGACCACTCAATGCGATTATCTACTATCCAAACAATTGTGTCTGTGACAGTGTTCTTGACAGAGTCAAAGCTGACAATAGTGTAAATTATCATCTCCGTCTGTCATGACAACTCTTCGAAATTGATTCATTCTTCGTACTCTGGATACTGCGAGATAAACTAAATTCGACCATTCGATGCGATTATCTACAATCCAAAATTTTGTATTTGATATAGTCAACCCCTGTGAAGAAGGTATTGTCGCTGCGTAACCCAGCGTCCACGGGGAATTATTAGCGCGTAATGCATCTTCGACGACATTGATATCAACCGACACAATATCATTTAATACTAAAATCTTTTTGCACGTCCTGACTCTGTCAGGTCAGGAATATCAACTTCGATATTTTGCCGCCGTGTATCCTTGGGTCTATAGCAGAGCGGCAATGGAAGTATTGCGAATTTTTTTTATGCAATTCAAATAACTTCATCTGAAGTGTGTCTCTGACTATTTTTCTACTTGCCACTATCAAATCGTTTGGTTTCCACGCTTCCCAGAAATCTTTGATTGGTGCTTCCGAAATTATTTCACGCGCTATTTCACATTGAATTTTATCCGGTTGTAATCTGATTAGTTGTTTAAATTCTCTTAATTGTTCATCAAGTGCTCTATGGTCAGTATTAATTTCTTCATAGTAGTCTACAAAATTCTTCAGCCAATTATCTGGGGATAAACCGACAAATGGCGGTGGCTGGCAGTGATCGCCACACATGACGACTTTTGTGTTCGCTAGTAGCAGCCAATCAAAAAAATGTTGTAATACTTCTAACGGCACCGTGCATACCTCGTCCCAAATAACAACGTCGGGAACAGATTTCTCGCCCATTCGATCAGGAATCCACACGTCTCCTTTCCATCGAAAGAAACTGTGATAAGTACATGCCTGAACCCCTCGCTGTATCATACCTCTTACAAGTCTGTGAGTTGGTGTTAGCAAAATCATGTTTGACACTCCACGAAATAATTCAATCGCACGAGTCGTCTTTCCTGATCCACCACAGCCGTTTAAATAAACTGTTTTGTATCTACATATTGAATCAGATATCTGTGGTGCATTAGATAGTTCTGATATCTGATCGCGCTTCAAATAATTATTTTCAACGGTCACATAAGCTGATTGAATATAATCGTGCACCATTTCCCGCTTAATTATCCATGATCCCCAACTCTCGTCAGAATTTGTGAATTCAGCCACTTTGCTGCTGTGTTTCCTGACTATGTAAAATGAATCAGTTGCGACTCTAACTGTGTTGTCAGGAAATCTATTTATCATCGAAAACAAATTTATGGAAGCATAAGCCAACATAGATGCTCTCAAATGTGTGTACTGCGGATTTTTATCCATTGTAGTAAGTAACTACTGTACCTAATTTAGTTCCATCAGACAGAAATGCTTCTTTACGATCGACATATGTGCCCTTATTCGTTATATCCGCGATAATGAAATCGTATTCAGCGTTGTCTATAATCAACGGTGAAGAACATCTTGTATTGTCGTATTTGCCACCCAGAGTAAACTTTCCAATTATCCTTCGTCCGAGATTTTTGTATATCTATTTTTGTCTTCAAATAACTGTTTGGACCATTTCAAAAAAGCTTCTTCGTCAAGGTCAGGAAGATTTTTTCGTGGTTCGCTAATTATTTTATCTAGATTTGGTTGTGGTAACCAGACTGATTTCTGTGCTCGATAGGATAGAATCGCTTCACTGGCAAGTAACGATATCAGCATACCACAATCAATCAAATATCTCAATAGCACTATTGGCATCCAGCGCTTTTCAGACATGTGTCTACCTATCCAGAAATAACAGCACGGATGAAGTCCTGCAGCGAATTCAAATGATACTACACGAGTAAATCCAGTTAAATCAAAATCAGGCAATTAATCGCAACACGAGCCATTTCATGTGTGGGGTGTCCAAATCGTTTAAAGTATTTATTACGTTCTCCGTACCCGAAAAAAACTCCCGGGGTAACACGCAACCATATCAACGGAAATAATGGTTCCAGGGTCATATTTTGTTTTCCATAATCCAACATCGCTATACTCGAGACAGCTCAACTTGACATCTGATAGAAATTCACTTCTTGTTGGCTTCCACGCGTTTTTCTTTCTAGCAAACTGAGATGCAACTGATGAAGGTGTAAAACAGTTTGTTAGTAATTGTTCGTTGTCTTCCGTTGAAAACTCACTAGCTAGTTTTTTCATTTTATTGTGCCGCGCTTCAGTACGGTACAATTCTCCGTTGGGTCTTACTAACTGGTCGAATCTGCATTCATCGTCTTCAAAACTATGAAGTAGCCACACCGACACGGGATTTTTTTTTACTCAACTGGTAAATAGCATCAAATAATTTCTCCTCAGAGAAACACTCTCCAAGCTGGGGTATATATTTTACAGTTCGTTTTTGCGGAAAAATTGTTACTGCAGGTGTCCACGCATGTTCGTTATGATCAATAATTTTAATTGGCGCTCCTTGTGATTGATATTTCGGTTCGTATAATACTTCTCCGGTTATTGTCGTTACTGATATTAGAAATCTGAATGATGTTTCTAAGTTAGCTATATCTTGAATTGTTGCCCCTCGCTGTTTCACTGTTAGTCCCCATTCATTTATTTTTTTGCTTCTTAGATCAGTCAATTTATTTCCACGCAACGCATTTGTGAAGTGTTCTATTACTCGTTCTGCCACACAATTCATCTACGAAGAATATTTCATTGGTGCTAGTTTTTCAATATCAGGTTTGTCATTTAACGGATATATCCCGTACACAACTGCTGTTACATGATAAGATTTGTCGTAGTATGGTTTGTCAATTCCAGTCAGAATTCCTGGTTTGGAATCTTGAATCACAGCGACGGTTCTTTTATCTTTCAAGATTGGATCGAATTTATCCCTTATACTCCAATCTCCCGTGTCCGAACGGATAATGAATTTCACTCTTAAAAAATACCTTTTTCGCCCAAGATGTGAAATTATAACTGCTGCTTTTTCATCATTCATGGTAGCATCAACACGACCATCAATTCGAAATGTTAACCAACAGTGAGATGCCCCATCACGCTTGAATTCATTGAAACAATCACGAATTTTACTTATAGTTCGGTGATTTATTAGACCTTTTGGTGTATCAGAGACTATATCGAGATTAAATTTAGCATTTTTCCATGGCGTAATTTTGATAATCTCTCGAACACCTCCTGGCTATAATTAAAACAAGTATTTAAATAAAAAAATTATTATTTAATGAATCATTGCAAATGGCTCATGGTTGGATCAGTGACCCCGCGTAACAAATCATGCAGAAATGAATTATGTGGATAACATATACAAAGCTTTCGTCGAGGAAGCCTGAGCCCGATCCCATGTATTCGATGTGGGGTATGGGTTAGAGGAAAATCGCAGTTGTGTCTGGGTTGTTGGGGTAAGCGGTATAGAGAGTTGAAGAGCTATTATGACAAGAGAGTTAAAAACTCCATTAAGAGCTCTGTCCCTGATAAAATTATAAGATCACCTCAAGACTATATTGATAGATTCTCAAGTATGATTCAACCAAATAATTAATTATACAAATAATATTATAGTATGTAATGAACCAAGAATTTCGAAAGCATCCCGTGATCAGTAACAACGAAGGGTCACCTGAGGTTACTGTCAGAAACTGTAGATTGAAGAAGCCAGTTGGTGCTGACAATGGTAAGGGGTATTTGGTATTTAAAGCCTAAGAGAAAATGCATCTCAATCATCGTTTTCCATACGAGTGTTTCCATCGATTGATAAAGGATGGTTTTGTTATTAATCACTTAAATGGTATTAAGACTGATAATTCTTTAAATAATTTACGAGCTGTTACACAAAGTGAAAAAACGGCATCTGGGAAAACTGGAAAATACTCAAAAAATGCGAGACTTGTAAAACCATTTAATATAGCAGCTAATATTTTGATATTTGTATGCCCTCAGTACGAAAAGAGAATTTATTGGTCTTCTTTTTCAAAGCGCTTTAAGAATAAAATTCGATTTGTTTACATATATATTTCATTTTGCATTATGTGTATATAGCATTAAGGGATATAACTCGACTGGGTATGTAATGGCTTTTAAAAAGAGTTACAGATCTCAATTGTTTTTGTAAAACGTCGCGTCAGATTCTCAAAGGAGATAATCAACTGAGGTAATTAAATGCTTTTTGCAAGAAAATAATTCAGCATCATGGTGTTTGCAAACAATTGTATTCTTTATTTTAGAGGTTTTTTTTTCAAGTATTTGCTGTTGATTCAGCGCTGTCAATAATCAGTATTATGTGCACAAAAGAATAAAATCACACACCTCTGTGTTTTACTTCCGTGTATTAAGCAGCTTATATACCATATCGTCTATTATATAATTGGGCTTTAGCTCGAAACTCAAGCGCAAAAGCAAATCACACCGTCGCAAGTGGTGTGAATGTTTTTTTCGCATTCAAACCAGGTCCATTTTGTAGGTTTGCATTTTGCGCTTGAGCGTAGGACGGCCCGTCATCCATTGTCATTGTACATACCATATCATCCATTGTCATTGTACATACCATATCATCCATTGTCATTGTACATACCATATCATCCATTGTCATTGTATATACCATATCATCCTATAATCTATCGTTTGTGCTGTCCATTCGCCAAACATGTCTTCTTAGATTCCTAAGCCGCTATTTGACGAGTTAGCAGTCTTATTGGAGCCTATGTTTCGTGATAGTGTTGTCTTATATGTTACCTCTGGGCGCCTCCAATAAATACCACACCTGAGGCGTTTCCAAATGGGTTTGTTGTCCTGTGCTGTCCTTACTTGTAGTGCCTAAAAACCACCCTAACGAAAGAGCGGTAATGGCATGGTGCAGTTTAAAAAAAGGGTCAAAATTGACAACAAAGTTTTTGTTTTTTTGTATTAGAAATATATAATTATCATATATATGAATTCTGAAGCTATTAACGAAATTATATCTGAAATATCTAATATTAAAAATCAAAAATTACAATTGTCATATGGTCTAAACTGCGATCAAATTATGTCCGACTTTCAGGATATCGAATTCGCTGCAACCAATAATAAATATGTCCTTTCAAAGAAGTATGCGTTGGTAAAGTGAATTCAGAATGCCATTCGAGAATCACTTGTATGCTGCGAAGATATCACGGTGTTTGTCATATTATGTACTATCGTGGAGCGAGTACAAAGAGAACTAGCCTGCGAATATGAAACCAAGCGGATAGTGAATTCGAAAATCAGAAGTATAAAAGCACTGATCAATCAGAATCGAAATCCTCCCCTTCAGTGGACTTAAGGAGTATACTGAAAATCACTAAAACACTTCACGGCGCCATTTTCCCTACACATCTATAATGCGTCCTGTTAAACAGGTATGACTGCATGTATAAATACCTGTCGGTGAATAATACAATGGATAGAGGTGCGCGACCGACAAGTAAGTTTTAGTCGACAAACAAACAATAGCGGTTGAAACTCTCCAAACATTTATATCAATGACGCGTTAGTTATAAAATATTTTTTTGATTGAAATCTCATAGTACACTAATTGGAAAATGACATTACTGTTTCAATAATGGTAAACGAATCATTAACTACCAGACTGGTGAGAGAAAGACTGGCTGCTAAAAAGTTTCTTCCAGTCCGTGATTCTGTCAGAAATAAACTACAAACTAGACGAAGCCTTCAGACCAATTTTACTTTAGGGTCCGAGGAGTTATTTAAACCAATAACGACGGCAACGAAGGAGGCAATATCAACCACTGAGCGAGCTGTATGGGGGGATATCCCTGAGGAAGGGACGAGAGCGGAGAGACCTCTTCTTGGTGAACATGAAAAAATAGCAAGAACATCTAAACAAACAAAAAAAATCTTTAAAAACACTTCCTGGTGAAATAATAACTGCTGCAAGACAACAAGAACAAGAACAACAAGAACAAAGAAAACAACAAGAACGACTTGAGCAACCTGAACAAGAACGAGAACCTGAAGAACTTGCTAGTATACCACCACCTATCGCACAACCTAAATCAACTGAAGAAGAACAAAAAAGTAAAATAGAGGGAAGAAATCTTGATTGGAAAGATTGGAAAACAAAATAATATTTGGCAAAAATTGGTAAGTCTCAATTACCACATAATGATAAAGAATTTGAGAGACTTGAAAAATTGATGTCTCAAATAGAAAACCCACCGACACCAGTTGCCCCCTTTGTATCCCAACCCTCCTAAGATAAAGGTGCAACCAATACCACTAAAAAAAACAGGGCGGGGATTTAACCAGAGTGAGACTCAGGGGGTATCAGGTAGAGGTTTAGTTAGTTGTCCTGATAATATTCTTGGCGATATAGCACGATTAGAAGTACTTGTAGGAGGTTCGCGAGCTGGAAATAACTCACCGGAAATAATTAATGAAGCAGCTGATATCTGCAGGCGGTTATTTCAAGGTGGCATCATGGATTTCAAAACATATCGAGATTTCAGTGACGAGTTAGTGGAGCACCATCATGGCTATCACAGCGACTAATTGTCGAGTTTCCTTTTACGATGAGATAAATAATAATTGAATTAACAGTAATTGAATAATAATGATTATACACTACAACCATGATAAACCAACTAACCTCTACGTGGTAAACTCACGATTGCCGGTTTATAGCGTGTACTATGGAGACGGTCTTGGTGATACTATTGCAGGATTATTTACAAGAATCGCTCCAAAAGTAGCGCCGCTAGCAAAACAGCTATCGATGAAAGCCATTGATATTATTCGTGATAAGGGCATTAGCGCTGTTGCTGATCGTGCCGGGAAGGCGTTTTCAGCCGTGAAAGATAAACTAACAGCGTTAGTTCGACGGCGAAAGAAACCGGTGGCGTTACCGTCTACAACAGTAATGCCTGCAAGTGTTAAAAAAATAATAAATAATGCAGTCGAACAAAAACTAACATCCTTGGAGGAGTCAATATTAACAGAGCCATCACCCTTGATAAATCAAGGGATAAATCAAGAGAATCAAGATAATATAACAGCAAATATGATAGCGGGAAGTGGCTTAAAGAGGTCACGCAGTCGACGATGAAATTAAAAATCTTCGATTTTCTGATTCAGATCAACAGATGTATCATAAAATGTTTAAACGAGTACATGATACAGCATTTGATATGGACGCCCCAGTACTCAAGGATGATTATGTACGCGATTATCAATACTATTCATATCACGCAGTCCAACCTGATCTTCGATCAAGAATCGAACTTCAAGTTCATGATACCAGTAAATATTTTCTACCGTGTGAAGCGTTTATTGAAGTGGAGGGAGATCTTGTAACAAATGTTGCAGCTAATCCACCATATGACAATAACCCAACTATTCGAGTTGGTTTGGTTAATAATGGAATCAGGGCGCTATTCGAAAGCGCTAGATATCTCATTGATGGAAGAGAAATTGAAGCTATTGAGCGCAAAGCTGATATTTCTACAACAATAATCTGTTTAGCGAGATATTCCGATGATTATACAAGATCAGCGGGGTCCATCAATGATGTTCGCGAAAGATATTACTGATCACGCTGAGCACATCCAGTATCCTAGAGTAAAAGCTGTACAAGCTTCTACAGTTGATCCAGCACCAGCAGGGTATGTAAGACCACCTGGTACATTTGATGTCATAAATAATATTCCTAATTACAACCTAGTATTTGCAACACGAGTAGCAACGTTGCAGGGACAACGTCGACAGTTTTCATGCGCGATTCCACTGCATCATATATTTCAATTTTGTAGAAACGACAGAAAAGTTATAAATGGAGCGAAACATACAATAGCACTCATGCGAAAGGGTACTGACGATACTGCAATCTGGCGTTGTGCTGGTGTTGATCCTGGTAAAGTTATTTTATCAAAACTATCACTGTGGATGCCAGTGTTGACTCCATCCATCACAAAAGAAGAGCGATTACTATCATTTATGGATCAAGGAGGGAAATCATTACTAAGCTGGCTAACAGCAACAACGGATACCATGGAATCAAATATTGACGGCATATTTACATGGAATCTCGCAGTGCGACAAGGTGTTTCAGCTCCGCGTCATATATTTGTTGCGCTACAGAATACTGAAGGATTAAACAATCAAGAACACAGCCATATGATATTTGATCAAATGGATGTAATGAAGTCTCATTAAGAATAAACGGAGAACAGGAACCATCTGAGGACATACTACTTGATTACACCACTATCCATATTGCACGAGTTTATCTTCGCCTATTGTCATATATGGGACGCGATCAAAATGTTGATACTGGTCTATAAATATCACAGTTGGATTTTAAAAATCTGTATCCGATTTATTACTTTTCGCTGGAACATCTTGATTTAACAAGACAATCTGTCGTTGATATACACTTTAGAGCTCGTGTAAACCGTCCAGGTGGTATTGCTAATTATAGAGCGGTTGCTGTCATTCTCAGTGATAAATCAATGCTACTTGAAGGTGTTGGTGGACGAAAAATCATCGTTGTCGCACCAGTGGAAAACATGTAACAATTAGATCAATCTGTTATTGTATAATGTCGTATAGTCATATTAGTGTTACATTAACTCCTGATCAACTCAAGAAATTGCAATAGGAGTTGGCTAAAAAATGTGGAACCACAATAACGCTGAAACCCAATCAGATGACTGGAGGTCAGAATAAATTGTCACTGACAACTCGTCAAGTAACAAACTTCAATGATGCACTCAAAGAACGAAAAGGTGTTCAGATCACAATCTCTGCGAAATCGATCAGCAACATGATAAAATCATGTGGTATATTTCCGTTGTTCGCCGCGATTACAGCGCTTATTGCGGCAGCGGCCCCAGCGGTGGCTAAAGCGGCAGCGTTAGGAGCAGTTGGTATGGAATGGCACTAAATAAAGCAGTCAGAAAAGGATATAAAAAAGGAAAGAATCTAAGACTAGCGGGAACTCCACACACGTGGTACAAGGGAAGCGGCCTGAGAATCCCGAGAACGGTTTACTAATAACACCGATGTCAAATTTCGATTTACTCGATACTGCTAAAAAAACTATCGATTAAAATCTTCAGAGGTGTCTTTATGAAAGATTAGTTGCCGACACAACCAAACAGCGTTGAAACCGGTATCATTAATCTCGATAACAGCACCGGACCTGGAACCCACTGTGTTGCATACGCGATTGATCAGCGTGAGATTATTTATTCTGACTTGTATGGATTAGCGCCGCCGAGGGAATTCATGAATTATATAAACAACTTAAAAACTACTTGTTGGTATTCTACGCTACCAACACAAAAGGTTATTGACCCACCTATATGCGGCAATGAAGTATTAAATGTCCTTGACGCTATTTCATCTAACCAAGGGAAACCAGCTCATTGGGTCGTAAATGAATACACCAGCAAATCGTTTTTTAGAGAGAGAGAAAGAGTTTTACAATAACATGATTGATATTTGGGGACGACCTTTATCAACTCTGATGAAACCCGGTGCCGTTGGCACTGCAACCCTCGATGGAATCAAGGATATAAAAAAACTCATCGAAGATGAAATAGCTGAAACGTTGAATTTAGCAAGTGTTGATCCCGGTGAAATAGTTGTATTTCAAGATCGTCAGGGTAAATTGAAAACTAGTAATGTTTCTCTTGATGATATTTTAGTTAAACGACGAGACACAACAGAGGATACTATCCTATCGCGTTGTTTTCTGATAAGGGTAAACTTAGACAGGGTGTACTTATGTCAACACTTTCGAAACGAAATGAAGATTTATAACCATTAAAAACTCTACGCGATGAATACAAAGATCATATAGTTGTATTTAAAAAGTTAACTGCCATCGTAAACAATATTGATAAACCCATAGTAGAATTGTTTGGTAATCCACGTGTCACCACACCGAAACTCACAGAGATAAAAAATTCCATGTTGGTATTTGCAACACCTCAATCTCGATATGAAGAGCATATAAAACAGTTTTCAATGCTTCTTAAAAACAATAAAGACATATTTCTTGGAACCACATTCGATAAAATAGATACAAAACTCCCCTACATAAAAAACAATATATCGGTGAGATGAAAAACTTCATCGAGGCAATGAAAAAAGATTTTTCGAGGATGATAACAATCATTGAAAAAGTAAAAATTCCTCATGCGAAAACCAACAATGCAGTATACACGATTCAGCACGGATCATTTGAGTGGACACCTACAAACAATATACTAAGTATCACCGGGACAGTCAAAGGTATTTATTATGGAAATCCGCAGGTAACGCCGCGGTGATCATAATTTTTCCCTATTATTTTATATGGGCAACAATTAGCGCTCCAACAACAATTAGCGGCTCCTAAATGACGGTGATTACAATTTTTCCCTATATTTTTATATGAACTACAATTAGCGGCTCCTACTACAATTAGCGGCTCCTACAACAATTAGCGGTCCTAAAACACTTTTAAATATTCAGCTCCGTTTATAAAGACCACAAATAACGGCTCCAAAACATCTGAAGCTCTGTCTACCAACTACAATCACCGGCTCCTTACAACAGCAGCACCGCTGATAATTTTGATCTCCGACTTTACTGACGAAAGAGATTTCAACTTGAAAACGAAATCTACTAACTACAATCACCGGCTCCTTCATCAGTAACGCCGCTGATAATCTACAGCTCTGTTTTCACAACAGAACCGAACGAGATTTAAACTCATAAACGAGATTTTAATCACGTGCTGTCATATTTGGAATACTATCATCTTATCCGCATAATTGTCTTTAACTTTTATCGAGGGAAGTTCAATATTTTTTCATTTTAAATTTCTTTTGTTATTTCCAGCTGTTTGTGTTAAGTAGCCACGTCAAGGTCAGACTTTCATCATCATTAGTTTTCGACATTGTTACAAGGTATTTTCCATTACGGAAGAATATTAACTTTTTTAATGCAAATATTTTGCTTTGACCAACAAGTTCTCATGTACAGTATCTACCTCTAAATTAAGTTTCTGAGAGGGGGGAGGGGGCTTATTGAGTGATTTATACTTGTGTGTTATAACCATTGGATAATTCTGTAAATTTCGGTTAAATATGAAATGTAATGATACATTTTATCACCATTTTTGTCATTTTTATTAGAATTTATTAATTAAGGAATGAAATAAGTTTTATACGTTTTTTTAATTTCCTATTTTTGATTTATTAAATTTATTGTAAAAAATAACATTGCTGATGTCAATTTATCTTGAACTCCCCCTCCCCTATGTCAACAATTGTCAAAATTCTTCATACCCCCTCTCCCTCCTATGTTGTTGACATAATTAATGGAAGACCCCTTGTATTGATAGTTTACATTTTCATTTTATTAGATGTACATATTCTTGTGAGTCCAGCATCTTTGCCTAGAGTGTTTATATAATGCTAATTCTGTTTCAGCTCAAGAAGCTTCTTTGCCACTTATTGCAGCTTTTGGTGTTGTAGCCACATCAAGGTCAACTTGTAATGTTCCAATACTTAACAAATATCTAGGTAAGACCACAGGCGTCTGATGTTTTATCAATAAAGTACGGTGAAATGTTAATATACCTCTGATCTTGCATCATGACCAACATATGGGGATTTATTAAACTGAGGGGACATTTGCTGTGTAATATGCACACATATCCTGAAAGCTTGCTAAATAAATATGATTGGAAATTTATCAAAATATAAAATACAGTATTTTGGTTAAAATTTATTGTCTGGAGCAAGGTGTACGAATTCTCACATTACTTATAAGCAGATCATCAGATAAACTACCAGGTAGCAGCAGAGGGGGTGGACAGGCCAACGTTGTGGGCGTCAACGAGGCTTCCTTCTCGTTAATATTTACTAGAACGGTCTATTTGACAATCTGAGGCTTCCTAGTAAATATTTAATAGAAAAGGTCGATTTGGACGATTTGGTAACCTCGTAGGGGTTCATTGGCAAAAAAAGACGCCATTGTCGTTGGAATCCACCCCCTCTGCTGCTCCGGGTTAACAATTCTTTTACGATGAAAATCACTATGATTTCAACCAAATATTTTGTCAGGTCCGACACGATATCGTGTCCGAGGGGCTGATAAATGTATCGTTACAAATCCATGTGGGATTGACTGAGCGTGACTAAAGAAATTTCTACATCGATTATGATCCATATCACCGCAGCACTAAGTTTGCAAAATATTTCTAAGAGTATGTGTGTCAACTCCGTTGAATACACACAATAAATTGCAATTATCTGTGATCACCTTCGGAATATGAGTGTAACGTTCAGTGACATATATCACATCAGTGTTTGTATGCCTACCTCTGGAAAATATCCTAGCGGGATTCTTATGATTGTCTAACATGATATCATCATATACGACTCAATTGTTAATATCCACATCAATGGAATCAATGCTTGGTGCTACTTCGATATCGGTTATAAACTCAAAAATACCCTCGCCGGATTCTTCTACCGCGCTGTCGTTAAAATCTTTTAATACATTGTAACATCGTTGATCGTCTACACTCGGGGCGACCAAATGCAACTTGTCCCATTTCATCCATCTCGTTATTAAATTAAGTAGCAGTTGTGTCTTGCCGCATCCAGATGGTCCGATTATAAAACTTCTAATTGAATTCGGTAACATCGCATGGTGTTTAATAGGTTCCCGCCGTCGGGTAGCTGAATAATCAATTACATTCATGTTATTATATATAAATTATTGATTTATATTGTGTGAAGTGTAAGGCGCGTACTTGTACAGATGACTTGATGACGATTACAAATAAAAATAACCGATCAGCACTTTCTCGTAAGTGTGTACAATGTAGTACAAAAAAATTTAGATTTGTTTCCAATGATTTTAAAAAAAAACGAGGAGGTGATATTGCAGCCAAGCTAGTTAAACACCATGGGCAAAGTATCCAGGAGAAAAACACCTTCCAGGATATAGTTATTGCGGACCCGGGACTAGACTCGATATCAGACTAGATGATCATAAGCAACCCAAACCCGGTGAAGAACCAATAAACGCTATTGATAAGGCGTACCATGTTCATGATGTTGCATATAAAAGCAGCAATCTGCAACACAGACATCTCGCAGATGTGAAATTGATTCACGCGTTGAATTCAATCACTGATAAATCCTTCAAAGAAAAATTGGCTTCATGGTTAGCAAAATCGGCAATGAAAGGTAAATTGATGTTAGGTGCTGGTAAATAAATAACAACATAGAATCTATTTATTATTCTCCGAGCGGATACTTGAGAGGCAAGGCAGCAATCAGTCAACTCGCTAGTGCCGCTAAGGTGAAAAAAACCACTGCAGCGAATTGGTTATCCAAACAGGCGATATGGCAAATTTATCTACCGCCGCCTAAACGAATTAACTACTTGCATTTTGATGTGACCGTTCCTAATGAGGTTCATCAAGCTGATATTTTATTTCTGCAGCATGAACGCGGTTACAAATACGCGCTAACCATAATTGATATGGCGAGTCGTTACAAACAAGCAGAGCCGCTAAAGACAAAATCAGCAACTGAAGTGGCTTCTGCATTTGAAAGGATTTATCAAAGGGGTCCTCTGCGCTGGCCTAATCTATTACAATTTGATCCTGGCAAGGATTTTCAGGATGTGGTTCTATCAGCGATGAAAAATCATAATACCGCCTTACGACGAGGACATACTGCGTTACATCGCGATCAGGCAATTGTTGAACGATTTAATCGGACGCATGCTGAGCGGTTATTTGGATACCAATACGCGAAGGAATTCATTCAGGATAAACGATCTCGTGAATGGATTAAGAGATTACCATTTGTGATTACCGCGTTGAACAACGAGATTACTAGAACAATAAACATGAAACCTCCCGACGCGATTAAGAAAGCGTCTATGCCTAAAAATCCACAATTTTTTTTTTCAAAACAACCAATATGTAATGTAATGTCACTGTTAGGTATTTACACGAACCAGGAGAGCTCGAAGGTGGCAGAAAAAGAGCTACTGATCCTATTTGGAGTGTCACCACGCATAAAATATCCGGCATAAGACGATCTACGGGTAGGCCAGCAATCTATAGACTGGATTCAACTGCCCCTCAGCGAGGATTTACTCGTAAACAACTGCAAGTGATACCCGAGGATATTCAATTACCGCCGCGTGGTCTGAACTAGCACCCAGGGTGATGACACCCCGACGCTTGTTGCATTCAAGACAAGTCAGTATTACATTATCGCTGGTATGACCAATGCTGCTATTCTTTCTGTCTACGTTAAATTGTCGAGAGTCTTTATTCGATCAACTCCAACTCATTATACAATTGCAACTCGCGCAGTGATTATTCTGTTGCTGTTTCAGCGTAATTATTAATTCATTATCAATATCAAATTCTCTATTACTTTTTGTATCCTGCAGTTTATAACCAGAAAGTTTTTTTCTGATTATATCCTTGACAGAGTCATCGTTGACAAGAGTGTTATTAACATAGTCGTCAATGACGAAGTCATCAAGGAAAACTCTTCGAAGTTGATTTATTCTTCTTACTCTAGATACTTTGAGATAAATTAAATTTGACCACTCGATGTGATTATCCACCATCCAAACAGTTGCATCTGAAATGGTCAATCCCTGTGAAGAATGTATCGTCGCTGCGTATCTTAGCTTCCACGGGGATGTATCAGCGCGCAATGCATCTTCAACGACCCTGATATCAACCAACACAATATCATTTAACAATAAAATTCTGCTTTTCACGCTGTCCTGGAATATCAACTTCGATATTCTGTTTTCGTGTATCCGAAGGCCTATAAAACAACGGTACTGGAAGTCTTGCAAATTTTTCTTTATGCGTTTCAAATAACTTCATCTGAAGTGTATCTCTGACTATTTTTCTACTTGCGATTATCAAATCGTTTGGTCTCCACGCTTCCCAGAAATCTTTTAGCGGCGTTTCCGAAATTATTTCACGCGCTACTTCGAATTGAATTCTATAAGTTTGTAATCTAATTAGCGCTTTGAACTCGCGTAATTGTTCATCAAGTGCTCTATGATCGGTGTTAATTTCTTCATAATAGTCTACATGATTCTTCAGCCAATCATGTGGGGATAAACCGACAAGTGGTAGTGGTTGGCCATAATCGCCGCTCATGAAGACGTTTGTGTTCGCTAGTAGCAGCCAATCAAGAAACGTTTGTAACACATCTAATGACACCTTGCATATCTCATCCCAAATTATGATGCCGGGGACAGATTTCTCACCCATTCGTTTAAGAGTCCATTCATCACCTTTCGATCGAAAGAAACTATGATAAGTACAATCATTTACCCCTCGCTGTTTCATCTCTCTGGCGAGTCTGTGTGTTGGTGTTAGTACAATCATGTTTGATTTGCCACGAAATAATTCAATCGCACGAGACGTCTTTCCTCACCCGCCACAGCCGTTTAGGTAGCTTGTTTTATATCTACATAAACGATCAGATATCTGCGGTGCATTAGATAGTTCTGAACACTGATTGCTTTTCAAATATTTATCTTCAATCGTAACATCTGCTGATTTGGAATAGTCATGCATCATTTCCCGCTTAATTATCCATGATCCCCCAACTCTCGTCAGAATTAGTAAATTCAGCCACAGCTTCTCGATGTTTCTCGTCTATGTAAAATGAATCAGTGGCGATTCTGCGGTGTAAGGAAATCTATTTATCATCGAAACTATATTGATAGAAGCATAAGCTAGCATAGACGCTCTCCGGTGTGTATATTGAAGATTTTCTCCGTCTGCGTAAGTAACAATTGTACCAAATTTTGTTCCATCGGACAAGAAAGCGTCTTTACGATCCACGTATATACCTTTACTCGTTATATCCGCGATTATAAGATCGTATTCGACGCTATCTATAATCAACTGTGAAGAATATCGTTTATTGGCGTATTTGCCACCTTGAGTAAATTTACCAATTATTCTTCTACCGAGATCTTTTGCTTCTTTGTTTCTGATTTCAAATAACTGTTTGGACCATTTCACGATATATTCTTCGTCAAGATCGGGAAACTGTTTTCGTCGTTCGCTAATTATACTATATAGATCGGGTTGTGGTAACCAGACCTCAGTCTGAGTTCGATATGATATAATCGCTTCACTGACAATCAACGATTATAACATGCTACAATCAATCATATACCGTAATAGCACTATTGGCATCCAGTGTTTTTCAGATATATGTCTACCAATCCAAATATAACAGCACGGATGAAGTCCTGTAGCCAATTCAAATGATACCACACGAGCGAATCCGGTTAAATCAAAATCAGGTAGTGGTCCATTAATCGCAACACGGGCCATCTCGTGTGTGGGATGTCCAAATCGTTTAAAGTATTTAGCGCATTCTCCGTACCCAAGAAAACTCGACGGATATCACGCAATCATATCAACTGAAATAATAGTTCCAGGGTCGTATTTTGTATTCCATAATCCGCCGTGGTTGTATTCGATGCAGCTTGATCTGACATCTGATAGAAACTCACCTCGCGATGGTTTCCATGTGTTTCTCTTTCTCGCAAAATAAGCTGCAACCGACGGAATTGTAAAACAGTTTGTTAGTAATTGTTCGTCGTCGAAATTCTTCGAGAAACTACCAGCTAGTTTTTTTCATCTTGTCATGAAGGGCTTCAGTACGGTATAATTCTCTATTGGGTCTTACAAACTGATCAAATCTACCCTCAGGGTTTTCCGCACTGTGAAGTAACCACACTGACACATGATCGTTTTTACTCAACTGGTGAATATCATCGAATAGTTTCTCTTCGCCCGAGAATTCCACGAGTATATATTTTATAGTTCTATCCCGCGGAAATATTGTTACTGCAGATGTCCATGCGTGTTCGTTATGATCAATAATTTTCATTGGAGCTCCTCTCGATTTATATTTCGGTTCGTATAATATCTCGCCTGTTATCGTCATTACCGATATTGGAAATTTTAGTATTCGTTCTAACGCTGCCACATTTTGAATTGTCGCCCCGTGCTCCTTGACTGTTAGTCCCCACTCGGTTATTTTTTTGCGTCTTAGATCAGTCAATTTATTACCACGCAGCGCATTTGTGACGTGTTCTAATATTCGTTTTGCAACACAATTCAACGACGAAGAATATTTCATCGGTGCTAGTTTTTCAATACAAGGTTTATCATTTAACGGATATATCCCATAAACAAATGCTGTTACAGGATAACATCTCCCGTAGTATGGTTTGTCAATTCCTGTCAAAATTCGTGGTTTGGAATCTTGAAGTTTTTTTATCTTTCAAGATGGGTTAAAAATTATCCCTGATAATCCAATCTACAGTGTCTGAACGGATAATGAATTTTATTCTAAAAAAATACCTTTTCCGCGTAAGATGTAAAATAATCTTGGCTGCTTTTTCGTCGTTCATGGTAGCATCAACGCTACCATCAATTCGAAATGTTGACCAACAGTGAGATGCTCCATCGCGCTTGAATTCATTAAAACAATCTCTGATTTTACTTATCATGGTTCTATCACCTATTAGACTCTTTGGTTTATCAGATACTCTATCGAGATTGAATTTAGCATTTTTCCAAGGCGTAATTTTCGATAATCTCTCGAACTCCTTCATGCTATAATTAAGACAAGTATTTAAAAAGAGAATTTATTATATTATGAATCATTGCAAAATGGCTTCCGATTGGATCAGTAACCATGTGTAACAAATCATGCAGAAAGGAGTTTTGTTGATATCATATGCAATGCGTTCGGCGTGGAAACCTTGGCCCGCTACCCTGCTTACAATGTGGGGTAGAGTTAGAGGAAAATCAAAGTTGTGTCTCGGTTGTGGTGGTAAGCGATACAGAGAGCTGAAGCGTTATTATGATAAGAGAATCAAAAATTTCATCAATGACTCTACCTCTGACAGCGTCAACGACAAAGTCATAAGAACTCCTCAAGACTAAATCGGAAGATTTCCTAATGTAATAATTCGACCAAACAATGAATTAGACAAACAATAATAGTATATAAATGAACCATGAATTCAGACCTTACCCAGTGATCACAAACTACGAAGCGTCCCGTGATGGTATTGTCAGAAACTGTAGCCTGAAGAAATCGGTCGGTTGTGTGAATAATCTAGGGTATTTGATGTTTGGTTCTGGGAAGAATAAATATCTCAATCACAGAATAGTATATTAATGTTTCTTTGATTGATCAATGATGGTTTTGTTATCGATCATATTGATTCCGATCCTAAGAATAATTCTTTATCAAATCTACAAGCTGTTACACAAAGTGAGAATTTAAAACGAGGAAAGACTGGAAAAAACTCGAACAATGCTAGATCTGTAGCATCTTTTAATACGGCAACTAATGAAGAAATAATATTTCAATAAATGTATAAAGCCGGTAGATATTTTGATATTTGTAGAGCCTCAGTACGAAAAGTAGCAAAGGGAATCTATCGATCTGCGATTTCCAAAAAAACTGGACAAAAAATTCAGTTTTCGTATGTCTGATTCATGTTTTGCAGTTTATGTATATAACACCAAGGGAGACAACTCGTATGAATGGCTTATGAAAGAGTTATATATCTCAAAGGGTTTTTCCGATTTTACTCCATTATTGATTTTTAACTGTCATGATTATCAGCGGATATAATCTATTTTGTAAGAAAACAAATCAAACAAACAACAGTTGTATTCTTTTTTTGCTTTGTTTTTTCAAGTATTTGGTTCTGTTTCGATGTTGTCAATAAGTACATGAAGGTTACATAGATTCTTTCATTGTCCTGTGCTGTTATATAATACCACTCCGCTAACGTCATTCATTGTAAAAGGTATTTTGTGTACGTATACTGTTATTCTTAGAAATCACATATAGTGAAATTCTTAGAAATGACATATACTGTAATTATTAGAAATCACATATACTGTAATTCTTAGAAATCATATATACTGTAATTCTTAGAAATCACATATACTGTAATTCTTAGAAATCACATATACTGTAATTATTAGAAATCACATATACTGTAATTATTAGAAATCACATATACTGTAATTATTAGAAATCACATATACTGTAATTATTAGAAATCACATATACTGTAATTCTTAGAAGTCATATATAATGTAATTCTTAGAAATCACATATACTGTAATTCTTAGAAATCACATACAATTCTTAGAAATATCACATATAATTCTTAGAAATCATATATACTGTAATTCTCAGAAATCACATATAATTCCTAGAATTCGTATATGCTGTAATTCTCAGAAATCACATATAATTCTTAGAAATCGTATATACTGTAATTATCAGAAATAACATATAGTGTTATTCTCAGAAATCACATATAGTGTAATTCTCAGAAATCATATATACTGTAATTCTCAGAAATCATATATACTGTAATTCTCAGAAATCATATATACTGTAATTCTCAGAAATAACATATACTGTAATTTTCAGAAATCATATATACTGTAATTCTCAAAAATTACATATAGTGAAATTCTTAGAAATCACATACTGTAATTCTTAGAAATCACATATAGTAAATTAGTTAACTGTTCCCTTTGGAAGGTGGGGATTGTCACATTTATAACCGCTTAGCATAGGTTGCTCTTTATTTTCTTATTAGAAATATATTTGTATTATGTATAATATGAATTCTTAGGATATTAATGAAATTATAAATGAAATTTTAAAATTCAAAAGTCTAGGATTTCAATTATCAGATGGTTCAAACTGCGATCAAATTACTTCTGACTTTGAAGATATCGAATACAGCGCAATAAAAAATAAATACGTGTTACCGAAAAGATATGCCTTCATTAAAAGAATCCAGAATTCTATTCGTGAATCCCTTGTATTCTGTAACGACGTCAGTAAATTTGTCCCGTTATTCACTGTTTTAGAAAGGATTAGAAAACATTTGGAGCAGCAATATGAATTAAAACGAGACGTCAATTCAAAAATTAGAAATATAAGAACGCTGATCAGTCAAATGGAAAATCCTCCCTCGGCCGAGTAAAAATTCCCACTGAAAAACACTTTCTACACGATCAATAACTACTGTGAAATCCTATCGACATTTTTGGACAAATGATCGATCGTACATTAATTGGAAATTGCTTTGTTGTTAATAATGGTAAACGAAGCCTTAACAACTAGATTGGCTAGTGAAAGACTATCAGCTATCAAAAAATATATTCCCGTACGGAATCGCATCCGGGAAAAACTTCAAGCCAGACAGAGTCTTCAGACTGACTTTTCAGCCGAAACTGAAGATTTGTTTAGGCCGATAACTACGGCAACGAAAGGGGTAATATCAGTCACTGAGTGAGCTATATACGGAGATGTCTCCAAAGAAGGATCAAGAAAAGAAGCTCCTGTACTTCCTACACTTGAAAAAAATAGCAACGGAAACTGAAAAAACATAAGCGTTATTAACATAAACCCCTCCTCTTCCTCCTCGTCCAAAAAGAACTAGTGTTTCTTTAGTGGATAAATTTACAGACGCTGCTAAAACACTAATAAACAGAGTTTTCACGATTTAAGCGATTTTGCTAATGTCAGCTATAAATCAAGGGGGGAGTATTTAGCGGGCGAGTATAAAGACGATCCAATAACACCCGATGACTGAACTAGTGCGTTGTATAAAATAAATACTGGAGGTTTATAAAAAGGAAGAAGGAGTATAGAAACTTCAAAAGTGAATTTGATTATTATAAAAAACAAGAACGACAACAAGAAAGCGCCAAACACCAACACCAAAACAAAAAAAAAAACAAAAAGAACCTCAATGGGATGATGATAATTCTTTTGGGCGTTTACAATATGATAATGATGCACAGGGTGCAACCGGGGAGGGATTTTCCAGTGGGGCATCAGGTAGTGGTCTTAGTCAATGTCCTGGAAATATTCTCAGTGATATATCACGATTAGAAGTTCTCATCGGAGGGAAACGAGCTGGAAAGAACTCACCGGATGTAATAAATGAAGCAGCTGATATCTGCATGCGGTTATTTCAAGGCGGTGTTATGGATATTGGTCTATATCGAGATTTCATTGATGAGTTGGTTGAAAATTATACGGATGGTTATCATAGTGACTAATCTGATGACGAATTCATTGCATTAGATAACTATCATTTAAATAAGACGATCATAAACTATAACCATGATAAACCAGCCAGCGTCTATATAGTAAACTCACGATTTCTGGTTTATAGCGAATATTATGGAGATGGTCTCGGTGATACAATTGCAGGGTTATTTGCAAGAATAGCTCCAAAAGTGGCACCGCTAGCAAAACAATTATCGATGAAAGCCATTGATGTTATTCGTGATAAGGGTATTAGCGCTGTTGGAGATCTTGCCGGAAAAGCATTTTCGGCCGCGAAGGATAAACTAACAGAGCTAGTTCGACGGCGAAGGAAACCGGGACCAATGCCATCTACAGCAGAGATGCCTGCGCGGGTTAGTAAAATAATAAATAACGCAGTAGATCAGAAACTAGCGTAGTTGATGACTCCGTCATACACCAACGACCAAAGAAACATCGCAAATATGATAGCAGGAAGTGGCTTAAAAAACCCACGACAACGAAAAAGTCGTCATCGACGATGAAAATCCTATGGCGACGATTTAGATCAATGGATATATAATACAATGTTCAAAAGGTCACCTGATCCAGCGTTTGATATAGACGCCTCGGTGCTCAAAGATGATTCCGTACGTGATTATCAATTTTATTCTTATCACGTAGTACAACCAAATCTTCGATAAAGAATCGAACTTCAAGTTCATGATACCAGTAAATACTTTTTGCCTTGTGACGCGCTTATCGAAGTAGAAGGAGAACTCGTAACAGCTGCCGATACCCCTGCTGTACCAGCACCATATCCACTTGATGCTCAAGTTGGTTTTGTCAATAATGGTATCATGGCGTTATTTGGGAGTGCAAGATATCTCATTGGTGGAAACGAAATTGAGTCAATAGAACGTGATGTTGATGTGGCCACAACAATAATAGGGCTAGCAAGATATTCCGATGATTATACAAGAGCGGCGGGTCCTTCTATGATGTTTGCAAAGGATGGTAAGAATGCGACTGGAATAAATCCATTTATTATAAGACGACCAAACAAAGTCAGTGCTGCTAATTACGATGCTGATGTCGAGGCTGTAGTTTTTGTTAATAATACTACATTCAATCTAGGAGCTGCAACTCGCATGTCAATGTTGCAAGGAGCGCGTAGATCATTTTCATGCGCAATTCCACTGCATCATATATTTGGATTCTGCAGAAATGTTCGAAGAGTTATCTATGGAGCAAAGAATACAGAAGTACTTGTTCGAAAGGGAACTGATAATGACGCAATTTGGAGGATTCCAGCAGATGATGCACATCCAGAAAATGATTCCGGCAAAGTCATTTTAACAAAACTATCATTATGGATGCCAGTACTGACTTCATCAAGCACCACAGAAAGACGATTACTATCATTTATGGATCAAGGAGGAAAATCATTACTAAGTTGGCTAACAACAACAACGGATATTGTACAATCAACTGTTAACGGTACATTTACGTGGAACCTGGCAGCGCGACAAGGTGTTTCAGCTCCACGTCATATATGTATTGCGTTACAGGATATGACGAGAGTTGGCGATCAACGCTTCAGCCATATAATATTTGATCGATTAGGTGTTACTGACGTCTCGCTGAGAATAAACGGCCAGCAAGAACCATCTGAGGATATACAACTTAATTACGGTCAAACCATATTGCACGTGTGTATCACCGCCTGTTGATATATATGGGACGCGATCAAAATGTTTATACCGGTCTACAAATATCACAACATGATTTTAGTACCCTTTATCCGATCTATTACTTTTCATTAAAACATCATGATTTAACAAGACAGTCCGTCGTTGATATACATTTTAGAGCTAGTGTACTTCGTGATGTTATCGCCGAGTACAGAGCGGCTGCTGTCATTCTCAGCGACAACGCTACTCGAAGGTGTTGGCGGAAGAATGAGAGTGATAGATGCACCAGTGGAAAACATGTAACAATTATATCGATTTGTTATTTTATAATGTTATATAGTCATATTAGTGTTGCGTTAACTGCCGGTCAACTCAAGAAATTGCAATCGGAATCAGCTAAAAAAATGCGGAACCACGATAACGCTGAAACCCAATCAAATGACTGGTGCTCAGAATAAGTTGTCGCTGACGACTCGTCAAGTAAAACACTTTAATGATGCTTTCAAATAAAAAAAGGCGTTCAGATCACTCTCTCTCTCTCTCTCTCTCTCTCTCTCTCTCTGCGAAAGCGATCAGCAACATGATAAAATCAGGTGGTATATTCCCGTTGTTAGCCGCGATTCCAGCGTTGATTGTGGCAGCGGCCCCAGCGGTACTAAAGCGGCGGCGTTAGAAGCCGTTGGTACCGCGGCAGGAATGGCACTAAAGAAAGCAACTGGTGGATCCGTTCGCGGATCCAAGTATAAAAAAAAGAAGGGAAAGGGTCTAAGACTATCAGGAACACCGTATTCATGGTACAGCGGAAGCGGCCTGAGAATCCCAGGAACGGTTTACTAGTTGAGGAACCTATAGTTCCCATGTCCAATTTTGATTTACTCGATGCTTCTAAAAATTTAGCCATAAAAAACTTCAGAGATGTCTGTATGAAAGATCAGTTACCCGCACAACCAAACAGCGTTGAAACAGGTATCATTAATCTCGATAACAGCACCGGACCCGGAACCCACTGGGTTGCATACGCGATTGATACACGTGCAATCGTCTATTTCGATTCATATGGATTAGCACCGCCGATGGAATTTATGCGTTATATCCTTGATTTAAATATTCCTCGTTGGTATACCACGTCCCAACACAAATGCTGATTGACCCACCAATATTCGGCAACGAAGTATTAAATGTCCTTGAAGCTATTTCAACATCTGGAAAACCACTTCATGTTGTCGTAAATGAATATACTAGTAATCGCTTTTTATAGAGATTATATAGAATAATATGATTGATATTTGGAGGAGACAATTATCAGCGCTGAATAAACCAACCACAGAAACATCTTCAACAGATGATATAAAAAACAAATAATCAAAGATGAAATAGCTGAGACGTTGAACTTAGCAAGTGTTGATCCCAATGAAATAGTTGTATTTCAAGATCGTCAGGGTAAATTGAAAACTAGTAATTTTTCCTTGGATGATATTTTAGTTAAACAACGAGATGCAACCGAGAATACCGTTGCGTTATTTTCCGATCAGGGTAAACTGAAACCCGGCATACTCGTTTCGACGATTACAGATAAATTAAAAACTCTCAACGATGAGTTAAAATTCATACTAACTTTTGTTGGTCATCCAGCGAAAACATCATCGAATTTATCATTAATAAAAACCTCTGTGGGCAATATAAAGACTGTCAATGACATAATAAAATCAATTATGGCTTTCTTCGGCGAACCCGCGGTGACATCACCGAAGCTCACAGAGATAAAAAAAAATTTCTATGTTGGAACTAGCAACACTTCAATCTAGAATTGAAGAATACGTAAAACAGTTTTCAATTTTTCGTAAAAATATTCTAGATAAATTTTTTGGAACCGCGTTGGATAAAATTGAAATAAAACTCCCGGATATTAAAAAATCCATCGATAAGATGAAAGCCTTCAACGAAGCAATCAAAATTGATTTTTCGAGGATGATAACAATCATTGAAAAAACAACAATTCCTCATGAGAAAACCAACAACGTAGTATACACGATCCAACACGGATAATTTGTGTGGACTCCTACTGACAATATACTAAGTATCACTGCAACCTTCAAAGGCATTTATCGATTAAACTAGTAACACCGACTCAATTTAATATATCATCGTTGAGTTTATTTGGGGTGAATAATACGATATCAACGATCATCGACAAGGATACAACTGAAAAGTTCACGATAGCATCCATTGATAAGAATTTAATTAGGGTTTGAGTATCATGGCATATGGAATTTGTAGCGGATTTCAGTAAATAACTAAATTCAAATCGTAAATTGATTTGGAAATAAAATGGCATGATCAACGGTAGCTTCAGTATCTCAATATCGCTATGAACAGGTCAGAGAATTTCAAACTAAACTCAAAACACTCACTGAACAGTATAAAACAAAACTAAAAAAATACCAACGAAGAAGCACCGCGATTGATGTTACCGTGTACTCAGGAAGTGGTGTAATCACCGGAGCAGGAATAATACTCGCATCGGTTACAGCAACGTAGTTCCAAGTTGCATTTCTGCACTGGCTACCGTCGCGGGTATATTAACCGGGATAACAAAAAAACTATCATCGTGCAGCCAGAGTAGACTACACGACTACGTAATTAAATTTCACGTTGTATCAACCGCGTACTCGCAATTATCTTCGTTGATATCATCGTCACTCGATGATACATTTATATCCGATAGGGAATTCTCAGTGATGATAAATATTTATGATTCCGCGATATCAAAATTAGAAATACAACATGAGTATAATAACAATGACAACACCGCAGGAATTACTTCAACGAATAGTGGAGAATACAACACAAACCCAGTACAAACCAGCATGATCTCAATAACATCAACGAATCCTGAATTCAGTGTAAATTTCCCTATTCCGATTAACGTGAAGGAAATCGCGTTAGCAAAACTACGAGTATACCATAGTTGGCCCAATATTAGATCAAAATCATTTGGCGGTCAACAACCGAATAATTCCTTGGTGTTTGCGAATAAGAATAAATCCGATGGTACTTCAGACTGTAACGTTGTTTCGCTGCCATCTGGGTTGTACCAAATCAAACAAATCAAGGCTGAATTACAACGTAGAATTAAATCTATTACTGTAGCAGAATCGAAAATCGCTATAATAGTTCATGAACCAACATTATCATCTACCATTGAGATAAACTCGCCAAGTTATGTTGTAGATATCTATCAGAGTTCTATAAGAACAATACTAGGGTGGCCTGAAATCCCACCTCGCACAGCTTTTCAAATATCCGAACCACAAAAATCTGATTATACCGCCGACAGAATAAAACCCGATAATCCAATAAAAAGTTATAACGAATACAATAAGTCAAACTATTTCACTGAAATAGACGATCGCGTTGATAGATATTATCAAACTCGACAAGATGAAATCGTTAAAAATTTTACAGCGATAACTAATTATTTTGCGCTGCTGTTAGTATCTCTTGAGTCTGGTACCCTCACTCGAGATGAATTTATCAGCGTTGTAGAAACATGTAATAAAATTATTGATGACATGGAAACATATAATTTACGAATTATTCAATAGGTATTAGGTGACAGTAATCCTAAAACAAGAACAGAATTTGCAACGAAGTATAATGTAGACATAAGATATATTCCTTATTTCAAGATTCCAGGACATAATATCCCAGTGATAAAAGAATCTCTTAGACACGTCATCGATGAATTTTTCCAAAAAATCCATTACGCATGGAATAAATCGCCACAATCACAAACAACTATCCTGACATATAATAATGACCCAGACGGCGGTGGTAGGCACATTGCTCCGTTCAACGTAAATATATCATCGGTGATATATTGAATTTAGTATGTGATGTTATCGAAGGAAGCTATCAAATAAATCTCGAGCGATCAAATCAAGCTCAGCAGGGATATATTCTATATTCATTTGCACCAACAGCTCCTCCAGGATTTCTAATTATTGAGAATCCGGTTAATTCAGTCTATATGCGATGTCATAATGATTCGCTAACAATAATTTACTTTAAACTCACTGACCAGTCCAATAATCTACTTGATCTACAAGATGAAGTTTTACAAATTAGTCTGTTCGTGAAATCATAGCGATTTTCATCGTAAAAGAATTGTTAACCCGGAGCAGCAAAGGGGGTGGATTCCAACGACAATGGCGTCTTTTTTTTTTTTTTGCCAATGGACCCCTACGAGGTTACCAAATCGACCTTTTCTATTAAATATTTACTAGGAAGCCTTAGATTGTCAAACAGACCGTTCTAGTAAATATTAACGAGAAGGCAGCCTCGATGACGCCAATAACGTTGGTCTATCCACCCCCTCTGCTGCTCATGGAATGTGATTGTGTGAGTCACACAAACTTAATATGAATTCGCTCACTTGGAAACCACTGATGTGCAATAACTCCCACAAATTTGTTTAATGGCTCATGTATGAAAATGTACTTGGCACAGCATACAATTTTAATTCAGACTTAAAGTGCTTGTCACATCTTAAGTCACGACTGTGTTACAGTGCCGGTCACAGCATGTTTTTTCCCATTACTGTTTACACATCTGTGTTCCTTGGCTTGACATGAATGACTATTAAACTAAATTTGATTGGCATAGTGGATGGACCAAAGAAAAAGCATTCCATCGTAGTTTGAACCATGCTTTGTTGAGACCTCTTAGCCCTTTTCCAGCATATCATGCTGGTTAGGACTTAGAAGTGTTTCACAGTTTTTCTAAAAATGTTTATCTTGTATTTCACTGTGTTTCCTTGTCCACCCATGTAGTGCTTGGTGTTTATATGTTTCATACAAATAATAATATAAATAGTATATGAATTTTGCAGAGTTGTTTTTTTGTTCATTAAATTGTTAGAGTTGTTTTTTTCCTTTAAACTTTTGGGAATAGTATGTACTAATTTCCCTTGGCCTGGGCTGGCCTTGGGCCTGGTTTCCATTTTCCCTTGGCTTGGAGCTTTGGTCTGTACTCTCCACCCATTGGACTATTTTGTCCCATGGGTGGGTTTCCATCCCTTTTCCCATTGGTTGTTAGAATATGTAATGACTTTGCCAGTCAATTTGTCCTGTGATTGTGATTTATGTGTTCGTTTTGTTGTTGCATGAACGAGGTTTAAAAAATGCATGTTTATGATACACCCTACCTAGAAAACCCCAAATGGCTGATTTTTATTGTAATTCATCTTTAGATCATGATTTGTTTTTTAAATATGATAATTGTAATGAAGGCAGTTTATTTTTAAAGTTAGGAAGCATATCAGATTATTCGAGCTGGTAAAGTGTTAATGGAGATGCCAGTGAGTGATTTTGAATCCTGAAATGGTGTTAAATAGGAGTCTGATTAACATGCTAATTGGAAAAAAGTAAACTTCATGCATGTCACTGTCCTCCATTTTAGTGGTATGGCAAAATCAAATTTAGATAAGATAGAATAACTATAATAATAAGTTTAATTAAAATTCAAACAATTCAGCTCTGTGATCCTCTTCTACAAAGCCATTTAGCCCTAGTATATAGGCCAAGCCAAATTTAAATAAGAATTTAAGAGTGAAATTAATAAGTAAAGATATTTGTTTAAAAAGGCAGCTTATGACATGAATTATTTTAAAATGACAATATAGCCTTATGGAACAGATAGTAAATATCGAACAGTAGTAATTAGAGCATTGATTCAAGAAAGCAAAACTTGGTCAGAGCTCATGTTAGTGAAAACGTTGGTGAAAAACTTATTTTGGAGAAGTTTTAAAAATACCTGTGAGGTGTGGAAGATTATACTTATTGCCCATAGTGAACAATCTATCAACTTGTTTCATCTGGCTAAGCTACATATGTATATATATATATATATATATATATATATATATATATATATATATATATATATATATATATATATATATATATATATATATATATATATATATATATATATGTATATGTATATACATGTATATATATGACATTTCTTGTTGGCATCCATTAGTCTCCATGGAAGTGCGCCCATGAGAGATGTCCCAGTTATTTTCTTGTCTTCATTTATTGTAGCTCAGATATTATGCCTATGTAACTATTCCAAGGTCTATTTCAGTTTTCCAGTCAGCGTGCACCACGCAAATTGACTTTTCTAAACAATTTGAACCCCTGATTATCCTTGTATTTCTTATTCAGAATTCCCCGACTTAAGAAGATGAGTGATATTGCAATGAAATTGAGATCAGCTCTTGATGTGGAAGAGTATTGTGATGTTGAGTTTAAACTGAGAAGTGGTTCCTTGCTAAGGTGTCATTCAGTAGTCCTACTGATGAAAAGTGATTTTTTTCAGGGAACGACTTCAGTCTAGATGGACCACAAAGGAAACACCAACCATCGACTGTTCCATGTTTTCAGAAGATATTGTTAAATATTTGGTTAAATTTATGTATGGAATAAACATTCCTTTGCAGATGTCCAACACACATGATACAATTCAGTGTTGTGATTATTTTGGTGTTAGTGAACTACTAGATAAATGTGTTCAATTTTTGATTGATGGTATATTCTGTGACAATATGTTTACAATATTAATGATTAGTGAAAGTTTTTCTTTATTGTCTGTATAGAACAAATGTTTAGAATTTATTGACTGTTACATGGAAAAATTTTTGTGTAATTTTGAAGGCTTTTTTACCCTGCCATTAGTCTTGATTGTCCAAATCATATCTCGTGACACTTTATCTGTGCATGAAGAATTGTTGTTTGACCACTTGATCATGTGGGTAGAACAGCAGACTGTGGATGTGAAGCCTTGAGTCTTGAGTACTTCATAACAAAATGCTTACCAATAAATGTTTTGCCAAATCAGGTAAGCAACCACATTTTAATGTATCTTACAGTTTTGGAACCTTTTGATGTTCAAGGAATTAAGGTTAATGTTGCTTCAAGGTGTATTACAACAGGACATGATGTTTTGGTGAAAAGATTTTGAGGGAGTTAAAGTGACTAATCATTGATTGTTCCATGTTTCCAGATGTAATGTGTGTGATTTAGATTTTTAATGTAGCTTTAACTGGTTTGGTCATATCACTACAATGTCTGTAGTGTTATAGTTTACAGTGAGTGAACTTCTACAGAAATTCATTGAGGTTTTGATAATATTACATGTGACAATATTTTCACAATGTTAGTGATTAATGAAAAGTTTTCTTTATTGTCTGTAAAAGACCAATTTGTATAACATGGTAAACCAAAATATCAAAAAGCAAACTTGTTTTTTGTTTCAGATGATTGTACATTCCCCTTTAAAACATCCAGTCTTTTAGCTGCTTAAACATTAGTTGCCATAAGGTAAGGCCCTATGGCCACTTATGGAGTCAGTACAGTGTATTTGATTGGAGAGAGAGGGCAGAAAAATGTGTTTGAGAATCTTGTAGATAGTTCAGCTCTTTTTGGAGGGTTTCTGTTTTGTACAGTATGTACTGCAGTTATTTGTTAAAAAGTTAAACCGACTTATTCACCACCAAGTTACCAAGAAAAGATACTGACATGTTTCAGTTAGAGTTATGCTGATAGTAATGTTCACATTAATATGCATAGCTTTGTCACAGCCAGCAAAAATACCTATTATTAGGCATAGGGTCCATTTCTAATGCTTGATTACTATTACAATTTCAGGTTGTTGGCAATGATGATTATGATTGCACTTTAATTAGAAGCCATGATTACAATCACGATTATAGGTGGATGATAACTATGATTATTTGCTTTTTATCTTTTTTCTGTTATGGACAGATATCATTCATTGTATAACTGAGACACCAACAATTTTAACTATGTGTCCACCTAAAGTTACCCATTTCTTATTGTAATAGTTTACATTTTCATGTAGCAAAACTTTTCAATATTCTTACAATTATTACCAATATAATTCTTGATTGATTCTAATAATTATTAGACGATGCATTTACACTGTCAATAAAGGATGATTATAAATACAGACTTTCTGAAATGAATGATTATGATTACAATTACATGATAATAATATATTGTTATGTATATTTGATTTAATTTGTTTGTTAGTTTTAACTATCATGACTATTGTTGATGTCAATGACTTACGCTGTTAACATGCTTCCACATTAAGCTAAGTCGGATTATAGGTGTAGTGCATCTAAGGTTCGGTAACTTTTGATTCGGTGATCAGCACACTATACTCCTTGGTATGTTTCACGCATATTTTCAGATCTTAGAGAAGGAACATTCTGGAAAAATGATCCCAGATGGTATGGGCATTACTTTGTTTTTTAAATGATCCATGACTTGAAACTTTCAGTCCTAAAAGGAATGTGAAATATATGTTGCTGCTTAGATATGTGGCACAGGGGATATAAACTTTGCATCAGATCAAATGTACCCAATTTGTCTTCTCTCTACAAATTTGTCAATTTTCCCCTGGGGACATATGTTACTGTAAAGATAAAATCTATACTACACTATAATAGAGATACATGAATTTCAGCCCTGACTGCATATCACATGAAAAATACTTTTTAAAATGAAGTTTACATTGTAATTCTCACAATTGGGATTGGAGAACAGCCAAAGTCTTGCATAGTAATTTTTTCTGTGCATTCCATGGATAGGATTCGATTGATATGTAAAGTAAAACTTTAAATGTTGTGTCATCTCAGTACCTGTCATCTATCTTTTCAACCCATGACTTGTGTGACAGTTGATCACTTTTGCTTCATGTTTACAAATAGATGTAAATTCATATGTTTATGTGTGTGTTGGAAGACTATGAGCAAAAATTTTAAGGAATAAAATCTGTTAGTCAATAGTCATATGACTTAAAAAATAATGTATTAGATCTAATCACTTCTTTTCATTTCCTCACACTATATGTGTGTATAAGATAAGACCCTGTTTTGAACAATTTTGACTAGAGATTTGCTTCTTTTGTCTTTTGTATCTTTGAAAAGGGTTTAAACTATAGTCATATTGGTATATGACTATTATCTTACTGTGGTAAATTGATTCATTATTATTGTTAGAGTACATTAGATGTACTGTGATAACTATGATTTTCAATATTTTGCACCTGATCTTTAAGAGCAATGTATGTATTTATGAATCTCTTCTTCTAATGTCACTTGAAGGTTAATCGTGTTGATTATATTTTTCCAAATGCGACAAACTTTTATTGTACCCTGCGATGTAGTTATTGAAGAATATTTAAACGTTTAACCACTAGCATGCTTTGGCTGGAAATAAAAATGATGTCTCCATATAAAATTTGTATAGTTCTGTACAACACTCAGTTCATTGTATCAACAAAGTTGCCCTTTTATGCTCAGTATATCGTTGTATCTATGCTTATATAGTTTTTGGGCTCAGCTTTCTATTTTTACAACATCAGTGTATTCAATATTTGAATAAAGAAAGAAATATTGTCTGTAAATGTGTTGTATTCATTTTTAGTTTTATTTTGATTAGCAGTTTTGGAATAATTTATTAAAGGCATACAACCTAAGATTTTCGACATTTTTGTTCTTGCAAATGCATGATATTATGAAAAGTATAGTAGAAATAATGAGTAATTACAGGTAATTCAGTTTCAAAAAATGTACATCTGTAAGTTTAATCAATGAAAATATAACGATTTTCTGTACGGATTGCTAATTAATTATGAAGAAACGGAATTAACCGATATTCTCCGAAGTCGCAGTGTCAAGTGACGCGCGTCAACAAATAATGGAAGTCGAGGTAAGCCTATGATTCTCTTTTGATGCAATTATTGCCTTATTCTTCGTCTTTCCTTCTCCTTAGCTCTTTATAGTCACCCACAATACATGTATATGTATTGATTATAGATTTCTCATTATATATGATAAATTACAAGAAGTAGGCAAAAAAGTCAATATGATGGAAAATCCCGACAATAAGGGGTTCCAAAGGGGCCATTCTTGAAAGTGTTTACTTCTCATGTCTGTGTGATTCTGTTACGTTGTAAGATAAACCAACTAAAAATATGATAATTTGTATCATTGTAATCAGAACCACTATTAAAAAGTCTCGCTCAAGTCGCTTCTTTGGCTCAGAATAAAGTTGATTTTCTTGGGCAGTTGCATTACCACATCACGTTCACGTATCCGATAGTCGATGTGATTAGTGCATTTGTTTGTATATTTACACGTTTGCTTCATTGCATAACACAAAAATTAATATTTTCCCACATAATATTTAATGGATTTATTTTATTTGGAATTTTTTTTACTGACAATTTTTAAAAAAATTTCTGCAGGACTTCGACCTGGTTGTTTTAGATGAAGTCGTGCTCCTTGTTGCACAGAGGTATATTCAAGATGTCCTGGCAGCAGAAGATAATGATTATAACCAAGGAAAAGGCATACTGCTAATAGGCAGTTTATATTATGGACTTAACGGATACCTAAGTACTGGCAACAGACATGTCATTCCAAGCTGTTGTGTATGGGGCATAATGGATAAATAATTTTGACCACTATCATGGCTTTACACAAGAAAGACTTGGATGATCTATCCAAATATATGATGTGTGAATAATATAATTTATGTTGATTTTCTGTTGTATAAAACATTTCTTTTGTAGTATGCAATTTTTATTTTGCATGAACAAGTTTTGTTAAACATTTTTTAGTTACCTACCCACTAAAGAATGATTATATGTATGGCTATGTTTTGAAACCAACTGTGAGGAGACTATTTATTAAAAACATAGGATGAATTGAAGTTGACTAGCATTGTCTTGGGATGCAAACAATATAAAAAACAAAAGTACACTGGTGAACATGATTTTAATCGTGCATATACAGTAACACATTAAATTAAATGATAAATAACGCATATTCATATTGAGTTGAGAAAGCAAAACTTGTTGCAGTGTTTCATGAATACAGATTGGCTTGCAAATATCAACAGAACTACAAACACTAGGATACTATTCTATCCAGACACTGCTCATTAATTACAATATCATGTAATACAAAATGGCTCTGGAAACAGAATAAGGTTTTTAAGACTAAAATACTAGTTCATCTAAAGCATCCTTGAATGCTTATATCACATATGTGCATCATCAGCCATCTTATTACAACTAAATCAAATATACTCGACACCATTTAAAAGCATCAAATTTTCAGTTTTTTAAAATGTGTTCATTTACCATAGAAATAATTATACCCTTTATATCAATACCCAGACGAATGTACACAACTGCATTCACTGTAAAACTAACTATTATATATTATGAAATGTACAAAACTTATATAAGTACAAATGTGCACGTACAGGTATAACTTTAATTCAAGAGTACAAGTACAGTCAGGCATAAAAAACTGAAGGATATTATCTAAGAATAATTATTGCAAATATAGAGGTTTTCCATGTTATTTAGGTTGGGTGGGGTGCTCCCAATATTATTTAAATTATTACAAAAGACCCCCTTGGCATGTTTTTGTGAGGAATTGAAGTAGTGATAGATGCAGTGCTCAGAGCCCCCAGTCAGGGGCGCCAACAGTTAAATTCATAAATACACAAAATGTGAAAGTCAAATAAACAACAATTTAATATCATTAAATAACAGTCATCTCTCAAATGAAATTCAAATTAAAACCCTATCACTCGTCTTTAACTCAACCAAGTTATGGCCTATATTGTCATCTGACTTAGTGTAATAGATTTTCCTCTTGTCCTGTGTTCCTACTCGTCTGTGTGATCTTTCTTTGGACTGGTAGTCCAATTCCATTCAGTCCATCACACTTCTGCCTCCATTCTTCCTTTTTCTTTGTCTCCCATAGACTTTTATATGAGAAACTAGTGTACCATTACTATAAAAGATTGATTACAGACATCCTATTCCAAAAATACTAGACAGTTCTATAGAAATTACAATGATGTTTTAGTATGCTGTGCATGGTTTCTATGCTTTTGACACAAGTGATTACCATTTACTCAATGCCAAACTTTAGTACATCACCCAAACAAACTACTGCAGAGAAATAAATATTGAAATTAAGCCCACCCCCATGTATGTTTCCTATTGCATTTCTTTTAAAATTAGGGTAGCTAGGTACACACACACACACACACACACACACACACACACACATATATATATATATATATATATATATATATATATATATATATATATATATATATATATATATATATATATATATATATATATATATATATATATATATATATATATATATATAGATATATATATATATACTGAATATACTGAATAGTATATATAATGTACTAAGTACAACGCAAAACTGGCTCAGATATACATATCAAATTCAGGAATGTAGGATGGTTCAGAATGGCTAAAAGAAACGGTCAAAGAGATAGAATAAAAGAAGAGAGAAATCTCAAAGAGAATCAAATCTCAAAGAAAAAAGGAAGAGAGAAATCACAAAGAGAAAAACTCTCAAAGAAAAAAAACCCTATGAAAAACACAAAACCAGTGAATGATAACCGCTATTGTTTATTTTTGTTTTTTATTTCATATTAAATATATAGTATTTCATATATGAATTTCGAAAATATGAATGTCATTATTAACCAGATTTCAAATTAAAAAAATCAAGGAAAGCAATTATCAGATAGATTAGATTGTAATCAGATTCTTTTTGAATTTCAAGATATTGATGATAGCGCTCGGAATAATAGGTATGTGTTATCGAAATCCTATTCTTTTATAAAGAGAATTCGACACGCTTTTAATGACTCGCTTGCATTTTGTAACGATCTCATTAAATTCCTCCCGATATTCACTGCTGTCGAAAAAGTCTGAAAAGAAACTGGGGAAACAATATGAAATCAAACGCACAATTAACTCGAAAATCAAAACAATAAAAGCGATTTATCCGCCAAAATGAAAAATACCTTTTTCATTACCTAAACATAGTAAACACACCATACATACATGAGTAATACAGGTACGGAACAGAATTCTATACATAGGTATGCATTTGCTCACCTAGAACAAAATTATATAGACAGGTGATTTATCACTACGCTGAAGTATAACACACAAATGACATTTGGGGGTCAGATTTTCCAATTAGAATTTAAATAGTATATTAATTTATAATGGTAAATGAAGCACTAACAACTAAATTAGCAAGTGAACGATTATCTTCGATTAAGAAATTTATTCCAGTTCGTGATTCCGTTCGAAATATGCTCCAAATGAGACAGGAATTTCAAAGTGATTTTGCAACAGACACTCAACAAAATACGTCACTTCAACTACTGAAAGAGTTATATTGGAAGAGGCTAGTGAGGAAAAAGATAGAAAAAAGAGTATTCTCCCGTTGTTAAAACATAGCTGGAGATAAATAGGGTGATGTTAGTAAAACAATGGGTGTTTCTCCAGTTAATAAATTTACTGACAAGGCTAAAAGACTAATAAAACAATTTCAATTATTAAAACAAAAGGATTATCATGCTTTTGGTAATTTCGCTGCTAACAGTTATCACTCAAAACAGGAGTTTTTAAAGGACGAGTAGAATGATAGTGGAATAAAACTCGATGACTGGTTTTATTGGTTGTATAAATAAAAAAAGGGATTGGTCGTGTAGATATTAGGGAGATATGGTATAAACAATTTAAAAAAGGAATTAGCAATTATGAGAAAAAACAAATAGAAGAACGACAAACGGAAATAGAAGAACGACAACAAGAAAGAAAGCGCCAAACACCAACACGAAGACAAACACAGAGACAAAAAAATTACAAGAAGATCCTTAGTGGGATACATCACTTGAGGAGGAGGATTTAGAAAGAAAGGACAGGTCACTGCACGAATTATCTCGCGAGCAAGGTGCAACTGAACAAAACTGGAGATGGATATGCAAGGGGTTTCTCAGGTAATGGTCTAGTTCGTTGTCCTAATAGTATTGTCGGGGATATTTTACGATTAGAAGTTCTAGTAGGAGGAAAATGAGCTGGAAATAACTCACCTGAAGAAATTAATGAGGCAGCTGATATTTGCAGACGCTTATTTGAGGGTGGTATCATGGATATTGGTATATATCGAGAGTATATTGATGAGTTAGCAGACAGTTACCATAGTGATTAATTTGATGACTTCGTCGAAAATCCGTAGGATTGGAAATCGTTTACGATTTCTCGATTAGATAAATAGCATTTAAATAAGATGACCATATACTACAACCACAGCAAACCAACCATGACCTATATAGTAAGCTCACGATTGCCAGTTTATAGAACGTACTATGGAGTTGTTCTCGGTACTACCATTGCAGGGTTATTTGCAAGAATGGCGCCCAAAATAGCACCAATCGCAAAGCAATTATCAATGAAAGCTATGGATGTATTCGTCATAAGGGTATTATCGCTGTTGGTGATGTTGCCGGGAGGGCATTTTCCGCGGCTAAAGAAAAACTAGTAGCGTTAGTTCGGCAACGAAGGAAACCACCGATGACAAAATCATTGGAACCTACCATCTACGGACATTATTTCCGCGAGTATTAGTAAAAGCATGTCGGATACACGATATAGCGTATCGAAGTGGTGACCTTGAACAACGTCATCTCACAGATATTAGATTGATCCACGCATTGTATTCCATCCCGGATAAAACATTAAAAGAAAAATTAGCATCATTGTTGATAAAATATGTCATTTTTTATTTGTTGATTTGTTTTAGTTTTTTAATACTCGGTTTATCATTTATCGGATAGATCCCATAAACAACTGCTATTACAGGATAGGATCTATCGTAATACGGTTTATCAATCCCACTCAGAATTCCTGGTTTGGAATCCTGACTCACAGTGACAGTTCTCTTATTTTTCAGGATGGGATCACATTTGTCGCGTATAATCCAATTCCCCGTTTCTGAACGGATAATGAATTTCACTCTAAAAAAATACTTTTTCTTGTCAAGATGTGAGATTATCACCGTTGCTCTTTCGTCGTAAATGGTAGCATCAAAACTACCATCAATTCGAAATGTTGACCAACAGTGAGATGCTCTATCGAGCTTGAATTCATTAAAACAATCCCGGATTTTACCCAACATGCTTCTATCACTTATTAGACTCTTTGGTCCATCGAGATTGTATTCAATATTTTTCCAAGGCGTAATTTTTGAAAATCTCTCAAACTCCTCCATATTATAATTAAAACAATTATTTAAATCAAGAATTTATTATATAATGAACCAATGCCAATGGCTTATGATAGGATCAGTAACCGCTTGTAACAAATCATGCAAAAATGAATTCTGTGTATATCATTTACAAAGCGTACGTCGTGGGAGATTTGGGCCATTACCTTGAATACGATGAGGGGTAGGTGTGCGTGGTAAGTCGCAGTTATGTCTGAATTGTTGTGGTAAGCAATACAAAGAGCTAAAGCGCTATTATGATAAGAGAATCAAAAACTCCATCAATGACTCTGACTGTGTCAGCGTCCTTGACTCTGTCGAGGATAAAATCATTAGAACACCTCAAGACTACATTGATAGATTCTCAAGTAATAATTGAACCAAATAATGAATTAGACAAATAGTATTTAGTATATAAATGAACCAAGAATTTCAAACACATCCAGTGATTACCAATTATGAAGCATCTCGTGACGGTATAGTCAGAATTCGCAGGCTGAACAAATCAGTCGATTTTGTGAATAATCAAGGATATTTGATGTTTGGTGCTGGAAAGAAAATTATTATTGTCACAGAATCGTCTATGAAGTATTTAACGGATTGATCAAGGAGAGTTTTATTATTGATCACATAAATGGTATAAAAACTGATAATTACTTAGAGAATTTACGATCTATCACACAAAAGTCGGGAAAACACTCGAAAAATGCGAAACCTATAAAATCATTTAATACAGAAAATAACGAAGAAAGAGTAATTCAATCAATAAATGAAGCTGGAAAGAATTTCGATATTTGTAGAACCTCAATACGATATGTTGCAGAGAATGTAACTAGATCAGCGATTTCAAAGCGAACCGGACATAAAATCCAATTGCCTGAATTCTGCTTTCTATTATATATTATAGCATTAAGGGGAATAACTCGTGTGGGCTTGTGTGCACGATAACACCTTTGTTGTCGTCACGTAATGGCTTTTTTGTGTGGTTTAATGTTTCACCAGGTAGAAGTTCCGCATAATGCAATCTCTTGTTGTCATCATTAAATCCTTCACATGATACACATATATCGTATTAAAAATTATGGATTTATAAATTATGATCACTAGTGTATTGTATACACAGATGGAATCTCGTCCTGGCACCCACCGTTCGAATCTCGTGGCAGTCATTATTGTCGACGGTACCGATTTGGAGGTTTTTCTATATAAATGGGGCACCAGCCCAAAAAGGGTACTTCGTGCACACCTCCCGTCACGTCAAATACGTGACGGTGTGAGTTCACACCATCGGGAAATTAATTCTTTGGGGGAGGTGTACAACAACAACAGGAGCTCCCAAAATAAGCAATAACATGGATGCAAGACGCTCTGTGTCACACTAGGGTAACCCCACAGGATGGTTCAGAATGGCTAAAAGAAACGGTCAAAGAGATAGAAAAAAAGAAGAGAGAAATCTCAAAGAGAAACAAATCTCAAAGAAATAAGGAAGAGAGAAATCTCAAAGAGAAAAACTCTCAAAGAAATAACCCTATGAAAAACACAAAACCAGTGAATGATAGCCGCTATTGTTTATTTTTGTTTTTTATTTCATATTAAATATATAGTATTTCAAATATGAATTTTGAAAATATGAATGTCATTATTAGCGAGATTTCAAATTTAAAAAATCAAGGAAAGCAATTCTCAGATAGATTAGATTGTAATCAGATTCTTTCTGAATTTCAAGATATTGATTATAGCGCTCGGAATAATAGGTATGTGTTATCGAAATCCTATTCTTTTATAAAGAGAATTCGACACGCTATTTATGACTCCCTTGCATTTTGTAACGACCTCATTAAATTCCTCCCGATACTCACTGCTGTCGAAAAGGTCTGAAAAGAACTGGGGAAACAAAATGAAATCAAACGCACAATTAACTCGAAAATCAAAACAATAAAAGAGATTTATCCGCCAAAATGAAAAATTCCCCTTTCATTACCTAAACATAGTAAACACACCATACATACATGAGTAATACAGGTACGGAACAGAATTCTATACATAGGTATGCACTTGCTCACCTAGAACAAAATTATATAGACAGGTGATTTATCACCACGCGGAATTATAACACACAAAAGACATTTGGGGGTGAGTTTTTCCAATTAGAATTTAAAAAGTATATTAATTTATAATGGTAAATGAAGCACTAACAACTAAATTAGCAAGTGAACGATTATCTTCGATTAAGAAATTTATTCCAGTTATTATGCTCCAAACGAGACAGGAATTTCAAAGTGATTTTGCAACAGACACTCAACAAAACACGTCACTTCAACTACTGAAAGAGTTATATTGGAAGAGACTAGTGAGGAAAAAGATAGAAAAAAGGGTATTCTCCCGTTGTTAAAACATAGCTGGAGATAAACAGGGTGATGTTAGTAAAACAATGGGTGTTTTTCCAGTTAATAAATTTACTGACGAGGCTAAAAGACTAATAAAACAATTGCAATTATTGAAACAAAAGAATTATCATGCTCTTGGTAATTTTGCTGCTAACAGTTATCTCTCAAAAAAGGAGTTTTTAAAGGACGAGTAGAAAGATAGTGGAATAAAACGCGATGACTGGTTTTATTGGTTGTATAAATAAAAAAAGGGATTGATCGTGTAGATATTAGGGAGATGTGGTATAAACAATTTAAAAAGGAATTAGCATTTATGGGAAAAAACAAATAGAAGAACGACAATGGAAATAGAAGAACGACAACAAGAAAGAAAGCGCCAAACACCAACACGAAGACAAACACAGAGACAAAAAAATAACAAGAAGAACTTTAGCGGGATACATCACTTGAGGAGGAGGATTTAGAAAGAAAGGACAGGTCACTGCATGAATTATCTTGCGAGCAAGGTGCAACTGAACAAAACTGGAGATGGATATGCAAGGGGTTTCTCAGGTAATGGTCTAGTTCGTTGTCCTAATAGTATTCTCGGGGATATTTTACGATTAGAAGTTCTCGTAGGAGGAAAACCAGCTGGAAATAACTCACCGGAAGAAATTAATGAGGCAGCTGATATTTGCAGACGACTATTTGAGGGTGATAACATGGATATTGGTATATATCGAGAGTATATTGATGAGTTAGCAGACAGTTACTATATTGATTAATTTGATGACTTCGTCGAAAATCCGTAGGATTGGAAATCGTTTACGATTTCTCGATTAGATAAATAGCATTTAAATAAGATGATCATACACTACAACCACAGCAAACCAACCATGACCTATGTAGTGAACTCACGATTGCCAGTTGATAGAACGTACTATGGAGATGCTCTCGGCACTACCATTGCAGGGTTATTTGCAAGAATGGCTCCCAAAATAGCACCTTAAATCAAATATTTAAATAAAGATATTATTATATAATGAACCAATGCAAATGGCTTATGATAGTATCAGTAACTGCTTGTAACAAATCATGCAAAAATGATTTCTGTGTATATCATTTACAAAGCGTACGTCGTGGGAGATTTGGGCCATTACCTTGAATACGATGAGGGGTAGGTGTGCGTGGTAAGTCGCAGTTATGTCTGAATTGTTGTGGTAAGCAATACAAAGAGCTAAAGCGCTATTATGATAAGAGAATCAAAAACTCCATCAATGACTCTGACTGTGTCAGCGTCCTTGACTCTGTCGAGGATAAAATCATTAGAACACCTCAAGACTACATTGATAGATTCTCAAGTAATAATTAAACCAAATAATGAATTAGACAATTTCAAACACATCCAGTGATTACCAATTATGAAGCATCTCGTGACGGTATTGTCAGAAATCGCAGGCTGAAGAAATCAGTCGATTTTGTGAATAATCAAGGATATTTGATGTTTGGTGCTGGAAAGAAAAATATTATTGTCACAGAATCGTCTATGAAGTATTAAATGGATTGATCAAGGAGAGTTTTATTATTGATCACATAAATGGTATAAAAACTGATAATTATTTAGATAAGTTACGATCTATCACACAAAAGTCGGGAAAACACTCGAAAAATGCCAAACCTATAAAATCATTTAATACAGAAAATAACGAAGAAAGAGTAATTCAATCAATAAATGATACTGGAAAGAATTTCGATATTTGTAGAACCTTAATACGATATGTTGCAGAGAATGTAACTAGATCAGCGATTTCAAAGCGAACCGGACATAAAATCCAATTGCCTGAATTCTGCACTGTATTATGTATTGTTGCATTAAGGGGAATAACTCGTGTGGGTTTGTGTGCACGGCAACACCTTTGTTGTCGTCACGTAATGGCTTTTTTGTGTGGTTTAATGTTTCACCAGTAGAAGTTCCGCATAATGCAATCTCTTGTTGTCATCATTAAATCCTTCACATGATACACATATATCGTATTAAAAATTATTGATATACAAATTATGATCACTAGTGTATTGTATACACAGATGGAATCTCGTCCTGGCACCCACCGTTCGAATCTCGTGGCAGTTATTATTGTCGACGGTACCGATTTGGAGGTTTTTCTATATAATTGGGGCACCAGCCCAAAAAGGGTACTTCGTGTACACCTCCCGTCACGTCAAATACGTGACGGTGTGATTTCACACCATCGGGAAATTAATTCTTTGGGGGAGGTGTACAACAACAACAGGAGCTCCCAAAATAAACAATAGCATGGATGCAAGACGCTCTATGTCACACTAAGGTAACCCCACAGGATGGTTCAGAATGGCTAAAACAAACGGTCAAAGAGATAGAAAAAATAAAAGAGAGAAATCTCAAAGAGAATCAAATCTCAAAGAAAAAAGGAAGAGAGAAATCTCAAAGAGAAAAACTCTCAAAGAAAAAAAACCCTATGAAAAACACAAAACCAGTGAATGATAACCGCTATTGTTTATTTTTGTTTTTCATTTCATATTAAATATATAGTATTTCATATATGAATTTCGAAAATATGAATGTCATTATTAGCGAGATTTCAAATTAAAAAAATCAAGGAAAGCAATTCTCAGATAGATTAGATTGTAATCCGATTCTTTTTGAATTTCAAGATATTGATGATAGCGCTCGGAATAATAGGTATGTGTTATTGAAATCCTATTCTTTTATAAAGAGAATTCGACACGCTTTTTATGACTCCCTTGCAATTTGTAACGACCTCATTAAGTTCCACCCGATATTCACTGCTGTCGAAAAGGTCTGAAAAGAACTGGGGAAACAAAATGAAATCAAACGCACAATTAACTCGAAAATCAAAACAATAAAAGAGATTTATCCGCCAAAATGAAAAATTCCCTTTCATTACCTAAACATAGTAAACACACCATACATACATGAGTAATACAGGTACGGAACAGAATTCTATACATAGGTATGCACTTGCTCACCTAGAACAAAATTATATAGACAGGTGATTTATCACCACGCGGAATTATAACACACAAAAGACATTTGGGGGTGAGTTTTTCCAATTTGAATTTAAAAAGTATATTAATTTATAATGGTAAATGAAGCACTAACAACTAAATTAGCAAGTGAACGATTATCTTCGATTAAGAAATTTATTCCAGTTCGTGATTCTGTTCGAATTATGCTCCAAACGAGACAGGAATTTCAAAGTGATTTTGCAACAGACACTCAACAAAACACGTCACTTCAACTACTGAAAGAGTTATATTTGAAGAGACTTGTGAGGAAAAAGATAGAAAAAAGGGTATTCTCCCGTTGTTAAAACATAGCTGGAGATAAACAGGGTGATGTTAGTAAAACAATGGGTGTTTCTCCAGTTAATAAATTTACTGACGAGGCTAAAAGACTAATAAAACAATTTCAATTATTGAAAAAAAAGGATTATCATGATTTTGATATTTTTGCTGCTAACAGTTATCACTCAAAAAAGGAGTTTTTAAAGGACGAGTAGAAAGATAGTGGAATAAAACGCGATGACTGGTTTGATTGGTTGTATGAATAAAAAAAAGGGATTGGTCGTGTAGATATTAGGGAGATGTGGTATAAACAATTTAAAAAAGGAATTAGCAATTATGAGAAAAAACAAATAGAAGAACGACAAATGGAAATAGAAGAACGACAACAAGAAAGAAAGCGCCAAACACTAACACGAAGACAAACACAGAGACAAAAAATAACAAGAAGAACCTTAGTGGGATACATCACTTGAGGAGGAGGATTTAGAAAGAAAGGACAGGTCACTGCATGAATTATCTCGCGAGCAAGGTGCAACTGATCAAAACTGGAGATGGATATGCAAGGGGTTTCTCAGGTAATGGTCTAATTCGTTGTCCTAATAGTATTCTCGGGGATATTTTACGATTAGAAGTTCTCGTAGGAGGAAAACGAGCTGGAAATAACTCACCGGAAGAAATTAATGAGGCAGCTGATATTTGCAGATGACTATTTGAGGGTGGTATCATGGATATTGGTGTATATCGAGAGTATATTGATGAGTTAGCAGACGGTTACTATAGTGATTAATTTGATGACTTCGTCGAAAATCCGTAGGATTGGAAATTATGCTCCGTAGGATTGGAAATCGTTCACGATTTCGCGATTAGATAAATAGCATTTAAATAAGATGATCATACACTACAACCACAGCAAACCATCCATGACCTATGTAGTAAACTCACAATTGCCAGTTTATAGAACGTACTATGGAGATGCTTTCGGCACTACCATTGCAGGGTTATTTGTAAAGAATGGCTTCCAAAATAGCACGAATCGCAAAACAATTATCAACGAAAGCTATGGATGTATTCGTCATGAGGGTATTAGCGCTGCTGGTGATGTAGCGCGTGTACTGGTACAGATGATTTGACAAATATTACCATGAAAAATAACCGAGAAGCGGTCACGGGTAAGTGTGTTGTATGTGGGATAAAACAAATTTCGATTTGTAAAAAAGAAGCTGTTGTGATATCGGCGACAAGTTAGCTAAACTTCTAGAATTACCAACGGCGAAATATCCCGGAGAAAAAACATCTTCCAGGGTATATTTATTGTGGACCGGGAACACGATTAGACATCCGACTCGATAGTCAGGATAATCCTAATCCGGGGGAAAGTCCGATAAATGCTATCGATGAAGCGTGTCGGATTCACGATATAGCTTATCGGAGCGGTGATTTACAACAACGTCATCTTGCAGATTTGAAATTAATTCACGCGTTGATTATTTCACTGATAAATCTTTCAAAGAAAAATTGGCTTCATGGTGAATAAAATCGGCAATGAAAGGTAAATTGGTATTAGGTACTGGTAATTATTAACATCATGGAATCTATTTATTATTCTCCGAGTGGATACTGGAGGGATAAGGCGGCAATCAGTAAACTCGCTAGAGCTGCAAATGTAAAAAATACCACTGCGGCGGATTGGTTATACAAACAGGCGATATGGCAAATTTATCTACCGCCGCATCAGCAAATTAACTATTCGCATTTTAATGTGACTGTCCCTAATGAAGTTCATCAGGCTGATATATTATTTCTGCCACATGATGTTGGTTACAAATACGAGTTAACGTTAGTTGATGTTGCAAGGCGATACAAACAAGCAGAGCCGTTAGCAACGAAATCATTGACTGAAGTAGCTTCTGCGTTTGAAGGGATTTATCGTAGGGGTCCTCTGCGCTGACCAAATCTATTACAAGTTGATCTTAGGAAGGAGTTCCAGGGTGCAGTTCTATCAACAATGAAGCATCATAATGTTACCATCAGACGAGGTCATACTGCACTACATCGCGATCAGGCAATTGTTGAACGATTTAATCGGACGCTCGCTGAGGGGTTATTTGGATACCAATACGCGAAAGAATTTATTCAACATAAACGATCTCGTGAATGGGTCAAGAGATTATCAGCTGTGATTACCTCGCTGAATAATAAAATTACTCGAACAATCAACATGAAACCTATCGACGCGATTTAAAAAAATTATACTTAAAAATCCACAAAAATATTTTTCAAAACAACCAATTCTTGGTAATGTTACTGTTAGATATTGATATGAACCAGCAGAGCTTGAAGGTGGTAAAAAAAAGAGCTACTGATTCTATTTGGAGTGTCACCACACATACGATATCGAGTATGTGTGGAGTGTCACCACACATAAGATTCTCCGTATCCGAGAAAACTTCCCGGATAACACGCAACCATGTCCACGGAAATCATACTTTCACGGGGGTATTTTGTATTCCATAGTCCACCATGGCCATACTCGAGACAGCTCAATCTGACATCTGATAAAAACTCACTCCGCGTTGTCTTTCATGCGTTCTTGTTTCGCGCGAAATGGGCTGCAACCGATGGAATTGTAAAACAAATTGTTAACAATTGTTTTTTATTCTCTTGGGATAAATCGTTAGCTAAATTTTTCATCATATCATGTAACTGTTCAGGGCGATATAATTCTCCGTTTGGTCTTACAAATTGATTAAATCTCCCTTCGTCATCTTCAGCACTACGAAGTAGCCATACTGACACAGATTCGTTTTTACTTATTTGATGAATAGCGTCGAATAATTTCTCTTCAGTGAAAAGCTCCCCCCGATGAAGTCCAAGGAATATATTTCACTGTTCGTTCCCGTGGAAATATTGTTACCGCAGACGTCCATGCGTGTTTGTTGTGGTAGATAATTTGTATTGGAGTCCCCCCCCCCCGCAAGATTTATATTTCGGTTCGTGTAATACCTCTCCGGTTAACGTAGATACTGATATTGGGTATCTTAATAGCGTTTCTAATTTAGCTATATCTGTAATCGTCGCCCCGTGCTGTTTTACTGTTGACTCCCACGAAGTAATTTTTTTAAGTCTTAGATCAGTTAATTTATTTCCTCGATGCGCATTTGTGAAGTGTTATATTACCCGTGTTGCTACACAATTCCAACACGTTAATGTTTTCATTGGTGCTAGTTTTCCGATATCGGGTTTATTATTTAATGAATATAACCCGTAAATGACTGCTGTTACAGGATAAGATTTCTCGTAATACGGTCTATCAATTCCGGTCAAAATTCCTGGTTTAGAATCTCGACTCACAACTACGGTCTTTTATCCTTGAGGATAGGGTCGAATTTATCCCTGATAATCCAATCTCCGGTGTTTGAACTGGTAATAAATTTTATTCTGAAAAAATATCTTTTCCTGCCAAGATGTGAAATTATCTTGGCTGCTCTTTCGTCGTTCATGGTAGCATCGATGGTGGGTACATTGATATCATCGTGAATAATTCGAAATGTTGACCACGCGTGAGATGCACCATCGCGGTAAAATTCAGCAAAACAATCTCTGATTTTACGTAATATATTCCTGTCGGGGATCAAATTTTTAAGATTAAACGAATGAATTCTATCGAGATTAAATTTAGCATTTTTCCAAGGTGTAATTGCTAATAATCTCTTGAATTCTTTCATATTATAATTAAAGCAAGTATTTAAATAGAAAATCTATAGAGGAAAAACACAGTTATATCTACGTTGCGGTGGTAAACGATATAGAGAGTTGAAGCGTTATTATGACAAGCGAATCAAAGATACCCCTGTTGACGTCGTAATAAGAACTCCCCAAGACTACATTGAAAGATTTAGATAAAAAAAGATTTATATAACAAATTAAATGAACGACGACGAATATGTTTCGCATCCTATTTTCGTATCATATGAAGCATCACGAGATGGAACGATCCGACATCGACAACGAATGATTCCTCTGGGTGGTATCAGCAATACGGGTTATAAAATAATTACAGTTACCACCAATGGTAACTGTAGAAAATCGTATTCAACGGAAAACGATTAGATAACCGTAGATAATTTAAGAATTGTTACTCAACGTGAAAATTGTCTTAATAAACAAAAATCCACAAGTCTAAGTATCAAACGACCAATAAAAGCGTTTTATTACGATGGTGAATTACAATTCCCGTCAATAAATTCCGCGGCGAGACATTTTAATGTTTTCTCTGCCTCTGTAAAACGTGTCGCTGATGGAAAAATTTCAACGACGTATTCGAATAACATAAAAAAAAGAATTTGCTTCAAATTTATTTCGAATTAGAAAAATAATTTCTATATAGAATCAAATATGAACGACGACAACGTTTCGATGCTCTCTGCTGAACTTGGCCGTATATCAGTGTATCATGACACTGATAATTTTACCAGTGAGTGTCTTGAACAAGAATATCTACGAATACTTGCAGCGAGGCAGCGAGGATATCCTACACATAGATCAAAATATCGTCTAGTACAAGCTCTTATTTGTCAACGAAATAATATTCTTGTTGATTTTTATAAACGACGAATCGATAAAAAAAATTATTAGTGAATTTGTAACCGTATCGTCGTTGTTAGGGGATCTTTTAAAATCTATCAAACAAATATTTGATCAAGAAAAAGAAATTGAAAATTTTGTAAAACAATTTGAAAATGAATTCATGATTTCCCCCTCCGTGTAAATAAAATCCATCATGACTGCGATGAATAACAATGACAAAAAAATTTCATTGAAACTTGACCCAAAAAAATCCATCAATGTTAGTTTCACGATGCGGTTTTCCAATGTGTGTTATTGTTCATTGTTGTATTATATTTTTTGTCATAATTCTTCACGTGCGGGTTTTTCTATTATTATTATATACCCGTCACGATGCCCAACCGAGCAAAATATTTGACCCCGAGTGAACAATTAACAATTATTGAATTACGACGGCGGGAAAAATCTCGTAAAATTGCAAAATAATATCGATTAGGACTTCAACGGATCTATAAAATTTGAACAGAAGCATATCCTGATGAAAACTTTATCGGAGGTTATGCTAGCAGACAACGAGGTAAGAACCTAACAAGGTACATTGAAAATATACAGCATCGCGTTGTTGATCATCATCAGGAGCTAATGCAAGAGCGAGCGAGGTTAGCAGATATTATCAACGAAACAGTAAAAGTTATAAGCGAATATGACAGTGTACAAAAATATTCTTATCAACGTTAAGTGAGACAAAAATACATTGATGAAAATATCAAACTGTTACAAAAAGAAAAATCTACATTAGAAGAACAAATGAATATTCTCCGCGATGAAAATCAACGCAACAAGGAAATCGTCGCTGAATTACACAAGGATGTCCTCGGCGACCAAGATATTATAACAGCAGCGAAATTAAACAGCAAGATAGAGCATCGTGATTAAATAATTGAGAAATTAAACAGAGAGATAGAGCATCGTGATCAAATAATTGAGAAATTAAACAGCGATATAGAACAACGGGATCAAACTATTATAAAATTGCACAGCGATATTGAACAATGTGATCAAACTATTATAAAATTAAATAATGATTTGCTAGCAGCCAATGAAATAATCAGCGATAATAAAATACAAATTCAATCGTTACAACAAAAACTCGATACGACTGTCCGCGATGACTCAATAAAAATTAGATCATTGATGAGACAACTTGATGAAATCTACAACGATGAAAATCGTTTACGATGAAACCCCTCCTAATATCTTCATTAACGTAACAACATCCAGGCACGAATGAACATACTGCATGATTTTATCACGACTACAGGTAATTGTTGCAATTTCATCTTGTTGCAATAGTTCTCGTTGTTGATCAGTTAGTATAAATGTTTCATTTCCGAACACGTCCACGTCGATGTCAACCTCAAAGTGTTCATCTGGACCACGAAAACATTTTATTATTGCGTCTTTGAGAATATTCTAATCGAACACGAATACTCGAGCATGGTGATAAGTCATTATAAAACAACAATGTAGTCTAAATTGGAAAAAAAAATTACACAAAAATTATCTACGATCAAAGTTCTCAGGACTTCACATCTAATGTTATTTGTTATTGTTCCCCTCGGAGATCCAGCAAGGAAAAATTCTAGTCGGTTATTCTAAAATTCATTCTCGTGATTAAACTGTTGGTGGTTTCCAAGTATGTTAATTCATCACGATTAAACTCCCCGGGGAAACATTCGGGGAAAAGAATGTATAGAATATATCAAAGGTTTGCATCATCTGATTCTGATACGTTAACGGCATAACTCCCTAACACTGCATCACAGATAACGTGTATGGCAATCACTGACGATCTATCAACGTTTCCGGGTGATTTATGTTTGTTTTTGCGGTATACTGAATTCTTCGACCGTAGAATATCCAATGGAGGTTGTATTTTAAACCATAACGCGTGAATTTGTGGGAAAAATTCGTCAATGAGTTTCCGTAGTTGTGATTTCATGGCTGGTACATCCCATCCAGGAAATTTCATAAAAACTAAATCTATATTAGTGAGTGAAAATACTCGCTTGAACCTTTCATTGTTTGGTGATTTATCTTCGTACACCAACGAGAGTAATATATCATTGAGATAGTTCATGTCGGCGATAATTTGACTTAGTTGTTGTTGTTGTTTGATTACCTCACGTTGAGTTGTTAAATCTAACAACAACAACTGCGATAGATAATCTCGAAGTTGGTTTAACTTAGTAAGGAATAATTGTTTCATCGCGGAGAAGATTCCAATCAAACTTTTTTCTGTGACTACAAATACACCTGCGTCGCCAAGAGCAAATCGCCATATTTATCTACCATACTCGTTGTATTCGTGTGTTTTTAACGCATCAGTTTCTGTTCCATCGTAGACATCATATGAATACTTGTTATAGATCTCACTGTCTCGGAGGAAAATGTCAAAATTGTAATTGAACTTTGGATCCAACTCGGGGGTTTTATTGTCGAAGAAATCATCACGTTTAGGTTTCGGTGTTCGAAAGTGAACCGCAGGGAGATTATTCAACCACGTGGTGTGAATCCATTGGAAGAATTCGTCGATGGTATCACTGAGTTTTAATCGCATCCATGGTACGTTATATCCTTGAAATTTAAACTCAAGGATGTCTTCGGAGGGGGGAGATTTTATGTTTTTCTAAAAAAAAACTATTCTCGTTATAGGGTGGGTTGATATAGTTTTCATTATTCCAAAATTATACTCATCAATGTCGGAGATAATTTTATTACACACTTCGTATTACTTGATGGCATCATCGTGGCGTGGTGGAATTTCACTTATTGCTGTTATCAAATAACCTCTAAATCGCTCAAAATCTCTATTCATTGCTGTAATCTCTTCAGTAATAATATGTTCATTTTTTTCCCAAGTCCCCGCCTTATTATCTCTCAGTTTGATCAAATTAGCAGACTCTAGATTAAATGGTTTATATATTAATTTAGGAAAATCACCAGGACCCCCCACCCGCCCTTATCGTAACTATGATAGTCTTGTCTCGTCGAAATAAGTCAGATTTTAGTGGTTCGCGTGGTAGATCCGCGATGTCAACGGTGCCCGGGATATACTCAGGATACCCCAACAAGGTTCTTAAGGAAATGTTGTATATATCCACGGCATAATCAGGTGAATTTATCTCGATGATCGTTGACAATAACGGTTCATGTCCGCGTATTTCAATGGGAGATTTTTCCACCCCACCCAACACGTTAATATTAATTTTCCCTGTGATAGCTTCAATGGATTCTTTAATTATTTCATTGATATCTTCGATGTCATATGCACCAGCGAGCAAATGTATTGTATGCCACGTTGGTATTTTTGTTCCATCAGGATTAATCTTGTCTTGGTACGAAAATGTAAAACTGTTATTGGGTGGTTTACCATTAAACGGTTCTGATCGCACATTTGGCCAACTGTAGTAACATCTTCATTGCGTTAACACTATATCAGATGCTGCAAGCTGAGGGTTTAATTCAACGCTCCACTCAGGTGTTTTTGTCACCAGCGATATCAATCTTGTCTTCGACGTGGTTGTATTTGTTGCTGTTCGTTGAAGTAGTTCCGCCGATGTCATTATTATTGTTATTGTTGTCCTCTAATTTTGATATCGCGGAATTATAAATACGCATCATTACTAAGAATTCATTTTCCAATATTGCTGAATCATCCAACTACGAGGAAATCATCGAGGATAATTCCGAGTGGGCAGCAGATGCAATATGAAATTTAACAGTGTATTCGCCATGTTTAACCTAACTGCACGAAGATATCTTTTTTGTTATCACTGAAAATACTCCCGCGATTGTTGCCGCCGCGGATATATCGATTGGAACTACAACCGAGGCAATCATTGTCACCGAAGAGAGTATTCTTCCAAAACCCGCGATTATACCACTCACTGAATACACGGTAATATCAACCGCGGTAATTCTTCGTCGCATTTTTTTATTTTTGTTTGATATTGTTCAATAATCGCGGCAAGTTTAGATTGAAATTCTTTGACGATATCATAACGATATTGAAACACTGACGGAATCATCGGAGTTGTCATTGTTATTTATTACAATAATAAAAATTTTCAATCAAAAACAGTTTCAATTTAAGTTTATTTATCTCTAAGATCTACTACAAGTTCTAAAACCCAATCATATGATGCCCTAACTACAGCATTATCAAGTGGTGACACTATAAAATTTACCAACGTTAATAATTCAATGCGTACCGATACCGTGTTAACCCCGCGCCCAATTGTAATATATTCGTCGTTCAGTGGATTTTCGCGTTTGTGAACAATAATATTAAATTGGTGCTCAGAAACTATTGTACACCGATAAATAAATTTAACGGGTGCAACATAAGTAATTTTACGAGATTCACCCCTTACCCACTCCTCACTCCTATGGGCAACCGTATAAACGCTATTTCGAACATCTTGCTCGGAGAGAGGTATTTTCATTTTATCAATGGTGGTTTTCATCTCATCGATGGATTTCTTCACATCTGGAAGTTTTGTCTCAATTTTATCTAAGATATTTTTACTAAATGCTACAAACTGTTTTACAGGTTCCTCATAAAGGGATTGAAGTGCTGCCTGCTCCAACATAGAATTTTTTATCGCGCTGAGATTCGGTGCAGTCACACGTGGACTACCAAAAAATTCCGTTATGGGGTTATCAATGGTGGATTTTAACTGATTAAATTTGGTTATAACATCGTTGTATTCATCGCGTTTTTTTATATCAGTGACGTTATTACCGGTGGAAACTTTAATCCCATCGAGGGATTTTTGTAACTCTGAAAATGCTTTTATGCTATCGCGTATTTCTTTTAATTATTGTATATCCATGCCAGAGAGAGCTTTATTGATCATTTGTGATACTTGCCTGACAGTAACTTCTTCACGACGACGTGATATTGATCTTCCAAAAATATCTCTCATGTTATATTATACACTGTTAAATAATCGTTTAAGTGATTTCTCGCGTACTCGTGTACTCGTGGATAGCTTTATGAGGTAATTTAGAACTCGTCGAGATAACCACTAACGCGTTAAGGACCTCTTGTCCATATATGGGAGGATCGGTTAATGTCTGTGTGGGTAACGTTGAATACCACAAAACGGCGACGACAACTTAGACACATATTTAACAAATTCGTTCGGCGGAGGTAACCCATACGAATCAAAATAAATAATACATCGAGGATATATTGCGTAACAAACCCAATGAGTTCCAGGTCCAACGTGGTCATCTAGATTAATTATACCAGTTTCTGGAACACGTGGTAGTGTTGGTAATTGATCTTTCATGTTTTATTGGGAGTTTTGTTTACTGCATCAAGGAAGTCAAAATTAGACAACGGCGTTATCTTTGGATATATCTGGTGAATCGACTCCCTGGCAATCTGAAGCCGCTTCCCTTTTTTTGATAGTCTTCGATTTTTGAACAGATCCTTCAAAATTGTCCCTATAATATTACTACCAACCGCGCAGGCAGCACCTAGTCCAAGTGCTTTTAACGCCAGAATAGATAACGCGGCATGAGAAAATATTCCACATGATTTAATCAAATCGTTGATTGCAGCATGTGAAAAAATTAATTTGACTCCTGTACCGGCTTTTAACGCGTTATTAAAATGATTCAGTTGAGATTTTGTAAGCGATAACTTATTTTCCCCGTTGGTCATTTGTTGTTTTCGCAACGTTATTGATACACCACACTCGGCGACTTTCTTTGATTGTAGTTTTTTACCTGACCGGGTGACAGGGTGACATTAACGTGATTATATGACATTTTATTTAAAACATGATAATCTAATTGAGTCGGATTCTTAAAGATTTTCTATCGGTGCATCAATGACTCGCATTTTTCAACCACCACCCTCGAGTATCATAGATTTATCACTTAGAATAATAGCAACTGCTCTAAATCCTCCAAAGAGCATCACCGATACGAGCTTGAAACTTTACATCAACGGTTGAGTGTTTAGATAGATCAAGCTGTTGCAGCGAAAAGTAATAGATCGGATACAATTCCTTAAAATCCAACTGTGATATTTGTAGTCCAGTGTCGACATTTTTATCACAACCCATATAAGACCACAACCGATGATATACTCGCGATATTTGATTGTTACCGTAATCGAGAAAAAGTTCTTCTGCTGATTCTTGCTGATTACTTATTCGCAATGATACCTCAGTGACATTACACTTATCAAATATCATATGGGATCGTAGTTGTAAAATATCAGCTGCAGGACCCGCCATTCTTTGATTTCTATTTGCAGTTTGTAACGCAACAAATACATGTCTTGGCGCGGAAACATTTCTCGTTAACGCAAGCTGACAAGTAAACATACCAACAACATTACTAGTTGTGGTAGCTGTTGTAATATCAGACCATGACATCAATGACTTCCAACTGTGATCCATAAAAGATAACAATCGCGTCCCAACAGACAAGGACGGAGTCATAATTGGCATCCACAACGTTAACTTTGTAAGTATGACAGTATGACTAGCACCAAAAATAACTTTTCTGATATCTCGGCAAAATCCAAAAATATGTGACAGCGGAATCGCACATGAAAATTTACCAGTGAAATCTATGTTCTTTTTTCCCGCTGCAAATCCTGCATTGTAATTAGGATTACTACCAAAAACGACATCTTCAACATCTGCATTAGCGCCTTTAGCATTATTTTGTGGTCGTCTTATACAAAATTGATTATGATCAGCGTTATAAGTGGTATCCCTTGCAAACATCATTGAATGACCCGCGGATTTAATAAAATTGTCAGAGTATCTAGCTAGTCCTATAATTGTGGCTGCAACATCAACATCATTATCGATGGATTCGATTCTAGTAGAATTAATCATATATTGCCCACTACTAAATAACGCCATTATGCCATTGTTGACAAACCCGATCGGGATATTTCCGAGGTGATCACCGGCAACATATTCGGTCTTATCATTTTTCACTAGTCGCCTTTCTACCTCAATGAATGCTTCACATGGTAAAAAGAATTTAGATGTGTCATCAAATCTAAGTTCAATTCGCGATCGTGTATTTAGGTGTTGAGCACTATACGAAAAATACTGACAATCGCGAATTGAATCATTTTTTCGTACAGGAGCATCGACATCAAAGGCGTCATCGATCTCATGTTCAAACATTTTATTATAGTGTCAATGATCTAACTGAATCTCAAAGAGATTAAAATCGCGTTAGACCAGACCCAGTAATGGTTTTCAATCGGTTTCTTACTATTTTGTTGATTGCGCTACCTATTTTAGGTGGCATTTGATTCGTATATTGTAATTTTACTGGTTTTCTTGAACCTCTCGCCAACGACATAAATTTTTCTCGCGTGGAATCAAACGCGTCAATGGCAAGATTACTAGCCCTGGTACCAACTTCTGTACCAATCTTATCACCGAGAACTCCAAAAGCTTTTGACGCTATTTCTTTACCGATCGGGAGAAATTTTGGAGCAGCTCGAGTAAATAATCCAGTGACAAGATCACCGAGATCATCTCCGTATGTCACTTTGTATACTAGAAATCGTGAATTTACAACATAGACAGGTCTTGCTCGGCTCATACTACGATGAACTATCATGATATTTAAATGCTATTTATCTAATCGGATGACAAAATCATCAATGAAAAATCCTCGGATGCTCAGTCGCTGTAATAATCATCAACAAGTTCATCAATAAAACTACGATATAGTTCAATATCCATTACACGACCTTGAAATAACTGTTGACAAATTTCAGCCGCTTCGTTAATTATCTTCGGAGAATTATTTCCAGCTCGTTTTCCTCCGATGAGAACTTCTAACCATGATATATCATCGACGATACTTCATGAACATGGAATATTACCACCGTGATAACCCTCACCGGATTTTTCAGGTATATCTTGCGTGAGATCAGCTTCAAGTTCTTCTTGACGTTGAGGATCTATTTGTCTTCGTCCTCCTCATCCTCATGGTGATACACGATTTTGTTGTTCTTCTCTTGTTTCTCTTATTTTTTCTTTAATTTCAAAATATTTATTTTTAACTGCAATATCAAAAGCATCCAAAAGTAAATCTCCTTTTCTATTTTGGGGTATTTCGTTTTTAATTTTATGAACTACATCGATCCATTGATTAATGCTTTTGATATATCTTTTTTGTTCTGGCTTTAAATATTTATCTCCATTAGACAAAATTATAGCAGTAAAATTTACCAACTCGTTTGGACCACTTTTATCGATAAGTACAAAAGCTTCCTCGGTAAATCTATTTCATAATGTTTGAACTCTATCATCGGTTTTCTTTGGAGGTTTTACCTCTGATTTAAATTCTTCTGATTTACTCTCTTGTATCGCTGTTACAACTTCTCCAGTTGCCGTAGTTATCGGCTTAAATAATTGTTCGGTATCAGCGGTACAATCTAACTTTTGTTGTTGTCGAGCTTGCAAATTATCTCTAAAAGAATTTCTCGCCGGGAGAAATTTCTTGATTGCAGAAAATCGCTCTCTAGTTAATCTAGTTATTTGTGCTTCTCCGACGTTTGCCATGTTAGATTAAAATTATATTGCTAATTTATATCATCATATCTTCGATAGTATCTTTAAGACTTCACAAACAAGGATTGTTAACCCAATACAGTAAAGTTCATCCCCTACTACTAACTAGATCAGCGATTTCAAAGCGAACTGGACATAAAATTTAATTGCCTGAATTCTGTTTTGTATTATATATTGTAGCATTAAGGGGAATAACTCGTGTGGGTTTGTGTGCACGATAACTCCTTTGTTGTCGTCACGTAATGCCTTTTTTGTGTGGTTTAATGTTTCACCAGGTAGAAGTTCCGCATAATGCAATCTCTTGTTGTCATCATTAAATCCTTCACAAGATACAAATATATCGTATTAAAAATTAAGGATTTATAGATTACAATCACTAGTGTATTGTATACACAGATGGAATCTCGTCCTGGCACCAACCATTCGAATCTCGTGGCAGTCATTATTGTCGACGGTACCGATTTGGAGGTTTTTCTATATAATTGGGGCGCCAGCCCAAAAAGGGTACTTCGTGTACACCTCCCGTCACGTCAAATACGTGACGGTGTGATTTCACACCACCGGGAAATTAATTCTTGGGGCGAGGTGTACAACAACAATAGGAGCTCCCAAAATAAACAATAGCATGGATGCAAGACGCTCTATGTCACACTAGGGTAACCCCACAGGATGGTTCAGAATGGCTAAAAGAAACGGTCAAAGAGATAGAAAAAAAGAAGAGAGAAATCTCAAAGAGAAAAAATCTCAAAGAAAAAAGGAAGAGAGAAATCTCAAAGAGAAAAACTCTCAAAGAAAAAAAAACCCTATGAAAGACACAAAGCCAGTGAATGATAACAGCTATTGTTTATTTTTGTTTTTTATTTCACATTAAATATATAGTATTTCATATATGAATTTAAAAAATATGAATGTCATTATTAACGAGATTTCAAATTTAAAAAATCAAGGAAAGCTATTTTCAGAAAGATTAGATTGTAATCAGATTCTTTCTGAATTTCAAGTTATTGATGATAGTGCACGGAATAATAGGTATGTGTTATCGAAATCCTATTCTTTTATAAAGAGAATTCAACACGCTATTTATGACTCCCTTGCATTTCATAAAGACATCAATAAGTTCGTCCCGAAATTTACTGCTGTCGAAAAGGTGAGACGTGAACTGGGAAACAATATGAAATCAAACGCAAAATTAACTCGAAAATCAAAACAATAAAAGAGATTTATCCGCCAAAATGAAAAATTCCCCTTTCATTACCTCAACATAGTAGACACACCATACATACATGAGTAATACAGGTACGGAACAGAGTTCTATAGATAGGTATGCGCTTGCTCACCTAGAACAAAATTATATAGACAGGTGATTTATCACTACGCGGAAGTATAACACACAAAAGACATTTTTGGGGTGAGTTTTTCCAATTATAATTTAAAAAGTATTTTAATGTATAATGGTAAATGAAGCACTAACTAAATTAGCAAGTGAAGAATTAGCTTTGATTAAGAAATTTATTCCAGTTCGTGATTCCGTTCGAAATATGCTCCGAACGAGACAGGAATTTCAAAGTGATTTTGCAACAGACACTCAACAATTATTTAAACCCGTCACTTCAACTACTGAAAGAGTTATATTGGGAGAGACTAGTGAGGAAAAATATAGAAAAAAGGTATTCTCCCGTTGTTAAAACATAGCTGGAGATAAATAGGGTGATGTTTGTAAAACAATGGGTGTTTCTCCAGTTGATAAATTTACTGAAGAGGCTAAAACACTAATACAACAATTTCAATTATTAAAACAAAAGGATTATCATGCTTTTGGTAATTTTGCTGCTAACAGTTATCACTCAAAAAGGAATTTTTAAAGGACGAGTATAAAGATAGTGGAATAAAACGCGATGACTGGTTTGATTGGTTGTATAAATAAAATAAGGGGATTGATCGTTTAGATAGGAGGGAGATGGGGTATAAACAATTTAAAAAAGGAATTAGCAATTATGAGAAACAACAAATAGAAGAACGACAAATGGAAATAGAAGAACAACAACAAGAAAGAAAGCGCCCAACACCAACACGAAGACAAACACAGAGACAAAATAATAACAAGAAGAACTCAGTGGGATACATCACTTGAGGATGATGAATTAGAAAGAATGGACAGGTCACTGGATGAATTATCTCGCGAGCAAGGTGCAACTGAAAAAAACGGAGATGGATATACCATTGGACGGTATTGTATCACAATACAGGCATGTGCGCTCATCTAGAACAAGGTAGTTTTAGTCAAAAATAGCGGTGAAATTCTATACTGGCATTTATCAATGAATGTTTTACAACTTCCTTGTAGTAAAATTTTTTATAATAGAATATTTTTTATTGATCTTTAGTCGTTGCTGGTCACTTATAGTATACTATCGTGAACTGTTCAGATGTATCCTTATCGATAATTGTTGATATCACATTGTTGACTCCGGCTGAAGTCGACGATGAAATATTAAATTGAGTCTGCGACGTTATTGTTAATCGATAAATACCCTTAACGGCCGCAGTGATATGTAAAATGTTGTTTGTAGGAGTCCACGTAAATGATCCGTGTTGAATTGTGTATACGATATTGTTGGTGCTCTTATGGGAATTTTTGTTTTTTCAATGACTTCTATCATCCGCGTTTCATCAACTTTCATTGCCTCGATGAAGTTTTTCATCTCATCGATGGATTTCTTAATATCAGGGAGTTTTATGTCGAGTTTATTGAATGTGGTTCCAAGAAATTTATCTATAATGCTTTTACGAAACATTGAAAGCTGTTTTATGTGCTCTTCATATCGGGATTGATGTGTTGCAAATTCCAAAATAGAACATTTTATCTCTATGACTTTCGGTGTGGTCACACGTGGATTACCAACAAATTATACAATGGGTTTATCAATGTTGTCTACGGTGGCAGTAAACTTATTAAATACAACTATATGATCGCGTAGAGTTTGTAATGGTTCTAAATCGTCAATTTGTTTCACAAATGTTGACATAAGTACACCTGGTTTGAGTTTACCCCGATCAGAAAACAACACGATAGTATCTTCTGTTGCGTCTCGTCGTTTAACTAAAATATCATCAAGAGAAACATTATTAGTTTTTAATTGACCCTGACGATCTTGAAATACAATTATTTCACCAGGGTCAACACTTGCTAAGTTCAACGTTTCAGCTATTTCATCTTCGATGAGTTTTTTTATATTACCGGTTGCAACGCCATCAGGTTCGGGTTTCTTCAGCGTTGATAAAGGTCGTCCCCAAATATCAATCATGTTATTGTAAAAATCTTACTCTCTCTAAAATGCGATTGCTAGTATATTTATTCACAACTATATGAGGTGATTTTGGGCTGGATGAAATAGCATCAAGGACATTTAATACTTCGTTGCCGCATATTGGTGGGTCATTCATTGTTTGTGTTGGTAACGTGGAATACCAACAAGGAAATCATAGATTTCCACTATAACGCATAAATTCCTTCGGCGGCGCTAATCCATATGAGTCAAAATAAACAATCCAACGTGGATCAATAGCGTATGCAATCCAGTGAGTTTCAGGTTCGGTGCTGTTATCAAGATTAATGATACCGGTTTCAACGCGGATTGGTTGTGTAGGTAACTGGTCTTTCATAAAGACACCTCTGAAGTTTTTAATCGCGAGTTCTTTAGCAGCATCAATTAAATCGAAATTGGACATGGGAACTAGTAAACCGTTCCCGGTATTCTCGGGCCGCTTCCCTTATACCATGTTAATCTTAGACCCTTTCCCTTATTTTATATCTAGATCCGTGAACGGATTCCCCCGTTGCTTTCTTTAGTGCCATTCTTGCCGCGGTACCAACAGCCCCTAACGCTGCTGCTTTAGCTACCGCTGGGGCCACTGCCGAAATCAGCGCTGGAATCGCAGCCAACAGCGGGAATATACCACCGGTTTTTATCATGTTGCTGATCGCTTTCGCAGAGAGTGTGATCTGAACACCTTTCTGTGTTTTAATTGCGTCATTGAAATGTTTCACTTGACGAATTGTCAGCGACAACATATTTTCCCCGCCATTCATTTGATTGGGTTTTAGCGTTATTGTGGTTCCACATCGCTTAGCTGCTTCGGATTGTAATTTCTTTAACTGACCAGGCGTCAACGTAACACTGATATTACTACACGACATTATACAAACACAGATTGATCTAATTGCTAGATATTTTCCACCGGGGAATCTACCAATCCCATTCGTCCACCAACACCTTTGATAAGCATTGATTTGTCGCTGAGAATGACAGCAACCGCTCTATAATTAGCAATAGCACAACGGTTTACACGAGCTCGGAAGTGTATATCAACGACGGACTGTCTTGTTAAATCAAGATGTTCCAGTGAAATGTAATAAAGAGTATATAGATTTTCAAAATCCAATTGTGATATTTGTAGACCGGTTTCAACATTTTGATCGCGTCCCATACATGACAACAACCGATGATAAGCGCGTGCAATATGATTGTTGTCATAATGAAGTTGTATATCCTCGGATGGTTCATGCTGTCCGTTTACTCTCAGTGAAACCTCATTAACACCTAATCGATCAAATATCACATGGGAACATTCTTGATTGTTTAATCGTGTAGTATCTTGTAGCGCAACAAAAATATGCCGTGTAGTTGAAATACCATGTCGTGCTGCCAAGTGCCATGCAAATATACCATCAATATTAGAATCAATGGAATCCGTGGACTCTGACAACCAACTCAGCAATGATTTTCCTCCTTGATCCATGAATGATAACAATCGCTGTTCTGTTGGCATTGACCGAGTCAAAACTGGCATCCACAATGATAGTTTTGATAAAATAACTTTACCGGCAGCGCCGCCAGTGCGCCAGATTGCATTATCGTCAGTACCCTTTCACATGAGTGCTACTGTATGCTTCGCTCCATAAATAACTTCTCTGACGTTTCTGCAAAATCCAAATATATGATGCAGTGGAATCGCGCATGAAAACCGTTGACGTTCCCTCTGCAACGTTGCTACGCGTGTTGCAAATCCTAGGGTGTAATTGGGAACATAATTTATGACATCAAATGTAACAGGTGGTCTTTCATACCCGGCTGGTGCTGGATCAACTGCAGTATTTCTTGTTGCCTTTACTCTAGAATACTGGATGTGCTCAGCGTTATCAGTGATATCATTCGCAAACATCATAGATGGACCCGCTGATCTTGTATAGTCATCAGAATATCTCGCTAACCCGATTATTCCCGTGGCAATATCAACCTCACGCTCAATAGATTCAATTTCTTTTCCATCAATGAGATATCTTTCACTTTCAAATAACGCCATAATCCCGTTATTAACAAAACCACCTCTTACAGTTTGGTTATCTGCGTATCGTGTATCACCTGCTTGTATAAAATCACCTTCGACTTCGATAAAAGCTTCACATGGTAGATAGTATTTACTGGTATCATGAATTTGAAGTTCAATTCGTGACCAAAGATTTGGTTGTACTGCGTGATAGGCATAAAATTGATAATCGTATTGATTCGACTCTATCAACGAAGTTGCCAACGACGCTAGTTTTTGATCTACTGCATTATTTTTATTTTACAAACACTTGCAGGCATCACTGCCGTAGATGGCAGTGAAGTCATTTGTAGTTTCTTTCGCCGTCGAACTAACGCTGTTAGTTTATCTTTCGCGGCTGAAAACGCCTTACCGGCAAGATCGCCCACGGCACTGATTCCCTTATCTCTGATAACACCAATGGCTTTCATTGATAGTTGTTTTGCGGTTGGTGATCTTTTGGGAGCCATTCTTGCAAATAACCCTGCAATGGTATCACCGAGACCATCTCCATAGTATGATTTGTATTCTGGCAATCGTGAGTTTACCACGTAGAGGTTAGCTGGTTGATCATGCTTGTAGTGTATGGTCATTCTTATTCACTTACTAGTAATTCAATTACTATTTATCTAATCGTGAAATCCTACGGATTTGCAACGGGAGTATCATAGGGGTCAGTCACTGTGATAGCCGTGTTCTACTAACTTGTCAATGAAATCTCGATATGTGCTGATATCCATGATGCCACCTTGAAATAACCGCCTACAGATATCAGCTGCTTCGTTAATTATTTCCGGTGAGTTATTTTCGGCTCGTTTCCCTGATACAAGTATTTCTAATCGTGATATATCACTGAGAATATTACCAGGACAACTAACTAAACAACTACCTGAAACGGAGTTTCTAACTCCACTTGAATATCCATGTCCATCTTTTTTAGCGATACCAGTTGCACCTTGTGCATCATCATCATCATCATCTAGCGGGGTACCACCCCTTATTTTATTTATTTTCTTCAAATACGATTTATAATTATTATCGTCATTTTTTATTCTAGTTTCATCATATTTTGCCAAATATACTTTATCTTTCCAAGTGTTAAAATTTGTTATATTTTTTCTAAAATCATATTTATATATACATCCCTTTTCTTTTTTGAAAATGAATTAACAAAAAATTTAGCTAATTCATCATCCGTGTGATTTTTAAATTTCTTTATCGCGCTTTTCAGAAATATTTCTTGGGGGGTGTGCTCATCCCCTTCAGAGCTTTTTCTTGTTGTTGTTCTAGTTTAGGTAGTGAGGAAATATCAATATCACGTAATTATTCAACTTCTTGTTGTTGTTCTTCAACTTCTTGATGTTCTTCAAGTTCTCGTTGTTGTTGTTCTTCAAGTTCTCGTTGTCTTAAAGTAGTTGTTATATCACCAGGAAGTGTTTTAAAAAATTTTTTGTTTGTTTAGATCTTCTTGCTATTTTTTCAAGTTCACCAAGAAGAGTTCTCTCCGTTCGTTTCCCTTCCTCAGGGATATCCCCGTATATTGCTCGCTTAGTCGCTAATTTTACATCATTGGTAGCACTAGTTATTGGTTTAAATAACTCCTCGGATCCTAGCGTAAATCTGTTTGAAGACTCTGTCGTTGTTGTAATTTTTCGCGTACACGATCACGAAGTGGAAGAAATTTATTAATAGCGGCCAATCTCTCTCTCGCTGATCTGTTAGTTAATGCTTGTTTGATCATTATTGAAATAGTGGCGCTATCTTCTAATTATCGACGAAGAAATTGTTTTACAAAATCGATTTTCTCTAAGTAAATTCCGGGGGTTTTAACCGACAGAAAAAAATAATGATTTTTTAAGACATTTTGGTCGTTTTTGTTATTTTATTTAGCCATTTTTCATGCAAATACGTTGAAATCTGTGGGATTTTATTGAAAATTTCATGAAAAATTAATTTTCTTTAAATGAATTCCGGGGGTTTTCACCGACAGAAAACGACCAGCATGGTAAAAAAAAAACGACCACAATGGTCAAATAAAAACGACCAGCATGGTAAAAAAAACGACAAAAATCAGTCAAAAGCGACAAAAAAATGTATTTCAGAATTAATAAACAAAAAAAATATCTTTATTATATTTTACAACTTATTAATGGGGCATACCTGTATTCGTATTCAATGACGCGCGCATTCACCGCTATGAATGGGCATACCTTTATGCTCGCGTGTAGCCAGTATAGAATTTCACTGCTATGAATGGGGCATACCTGTATGATCGCGTGCATTCACCTGTTGGTTTACCTGTATCGTACATGTCTGACAGTGAAGTATTTTACACATAGTTATACAACAGCGGCTCTTAAGGGGTATTTTCATTTTGTTCAATTAGATTCTTTATATCTGATTTTTGAATTTAGTATTTTTTTAAATTTCATATGCTCTCCGCAAATCTCTTCTTACCCGTTCCACGATAGTACATAACGGTACAAACACACCAACATCTTCACAATAAACAAGACAGTCACGGATAGAAGTCTGAATCCGTTTTATAAATGCATACTTCTTTGAAAGGGTGTACTCATTGTTAATAGTCGCAAATTCAATATCCTAATATTCTGACATAATTTGATCAGAGTTTAAATTTTCCGATAATTGAATCCTGTTTTTTCAAATTCGATATTTCATTTATAATCTGATTAATAATTTCATAATTCATTTATATAATAATATGGAAATAATAATCTTTAAATATAAAACAATAGTATCCTATAATGAGTGGTTATCATTCATTGGGTCCCTTATTAGGCCTTTGTGTCTTTCATAGGGTCCTTCATTGAGAGTATTTTTCTCTGTTGGTTATATTCAGAGTTTTTTTTCTGTTGGTTATATTCTCTCCTTGAGATTTTCTATCTCGTTGACCCTATGACCGTTTCTTTCAGCCGATAATTGATTCTGAATTACCCTACGGGGTTACCCTTAATGTGACAGAGAGCTTATTGCATCTATGGTTACTATTTTTTTTAATTCCATGTCATACCACAAAGTATGTTCCCGATAAGATATCTGATTCGTCAAACGACGAACTAAAAATCTACAAGGAAATGTTTGGGGGATGGGCGTCAACGAGGACAGTACAAGACAATGGATTATAGAATGACAATGGTATATGAATGAATGGACAGTACAAACAATGATAAATGACAATGGATGACGGGCTACCCTACACTCAAGTACGAAAACAAACCTACAAAATCAACCTGGTTTGAATGAAAAATTCGAACCACGTGACGGTGTGGATTGTTTTCGTACCTTGAGCTTCGCTTAAAAGCCCAATATATAGAGAAAAATTTCGTTTATATATGTAACCAATACAAACTGGCGGAAATTAATAAAGAAAGGTGTTTAATCGTTATATCTTTGCTGTGTTTAATAATGATTTTTGACAACGCTGAATTAACAGAGATTATCTGAAAAAAACACTAAAAAAAAGAATACAATTGTTTGTAAACACCACGTCGCTGATTTGTTTTCTTACAAAGCGTGAATAATTGATTATATCACTGAGAATCATGACATCGAAATCGGCCAATCAAAATCTATCATCCAAATTAAGTGACAGTGTTTCAACCGTAACTCTAGTTAGGTCGTAACTATACCCAAACGAGTTATCTCCCTTAATCAATATACATAATTAGATGTAAATAAATCGAATTTTTTGTCCGGTTGCCTTGGAGACAGTCGTTTTGACTATCCCTTCTGCTGCTCTTCGTACTGAAGGCATACAAATATCGTAATTTCTACCGGCGCTATTCATTGATTGAAATACTATTTCTTCATTAGTTGCTGTATTAAATGATGTTACACGTCTCGCATTTTTTTGAGTATTTTCCAGTTTTCCCAGATGCAGTATTCTCACTTTGTGTAACAGCTCGTAAATTATTCAAAGAATTATCAGTCTTAATATTATTTATATGATCAATAACAAATCCATCCTTGATCAATCCATTATATACTTCATACACGAAACGATGATTGTGATAAGTTTTCCTTCCACTAGTAAACACCAAATATCCCATATTACTCACCGTGAAAACTGACTTCTTCAATCTGCAGTTTCTGACAATACCATCACGAGACGCTTCGTAGTTTGTGATCACTGGATGTGGTCGGAATTCTTGGTTCATTTATATACTATACTATTGTTTGTCTAATTCATTATTTGCCTGAATTATAACACTACTTGAGAATCTTCCAATGTAGTCTTGGGGTGTTCTTATGATTCTGTCGTTGATTCCGTCAAGGTCATTGATGGAATCTTTGATTCGCTTGTCATAATGACGCTTCAACTCTCTATACCGCTTACCACCACAACCGAGACACAACTGCAATTTTCCTCTAACCCTTACCCCACATCGAATACATGGAGTCAGGCCCAGGCTACCGTTACGAACACTTTGCATATGATGCCCACAGAATTCATTTCTGTATGATTTTTTACACGGAGTCGTTGATCTAATCATAAGCCATTTGCAATGATTCATTATATAATATACTTCTTATTTAAATACATGTTTTAAGTATAGCATGAAAGAATTCAAGGGATTATCGAAAATTGCGCCTTGGAAAAATGCTAAATTCAATCTCGATAGTGTATATGATATACCAAAGCATCTAATAGATGATAGAATCATATTAGGTAAAATCAGAGATTGCTTTGTTGAATTCAAACGTGATGGAGCATCTCATACTTAGTCAACATTTCGAATTATCCATGATGATGTCAATGTACCCACAATCGATGCTACCATGAACGACGAAAGAGCAGCCGAGATAATTTCACATTTTGGGGGGAAAGGGTATTTTTTCAGAATAAAATTCATTATCCAAGAGGAACCCGGAGAATGGATTATCAGGGATAAATACGACCCAATCCTCAAGGACAATAAAACCGTCGTTGTGAGTTGAGATTCCAAACCAGGTATTTTGACTGGAATTGACAAACCGTATTACGCGAGATCTTATCCTGTAACTGCAGTTGTTTACGGGATATATCCATTAAATGATAAACCCAATATCGGAAAACTAGCACCAATGAAATTGTCATCGTCGTTGAATTGTGTAGCAACACGGGTAATAGAACATTTTACAAATGCGCATCGAGGAAATAAATTAACTGATCCATGACGCAAAAAAATTACCGAGTGGGTGTTAACAGTAAAACAGCACGGGGCGACAATTACACACATAGCTAAATTAGAAACATCATTAAGATTCCCAATATCAGTAACGACAATAACCGGAGAAGTATTGCGCGAACCGAAATATAAATCAAATGGACCCCCAATCAAAATTATTGATCATAAAAAACACGCGTGGACACCAGCAGTAACAATATTTCCGCGGGAACGAACAGTAAGATATATTTCCAGGGTTTCACCAGAGGAACCTCTCTATGAAGAAAAATAATTCGACGCTATTTATCAAATAAGTAAAAACGATCCGCTTGTCAGTATGGCTATTTCGTAGTGCTGAAGACGATGAAGGAAGTTTCAATCAATTTGTAAGACCAAATGGAGAATTATGTCGCACTGAACAATTACATGATATAATGAAAAAATAGCTAACGATTTCGACGAAGATAACGAACAATTATTAACAAATTGCTTTACAATTCCATCTGTTGCAGCGTTTTTCACGCAAAAGAAGAACGCGTGGAAGCCAACGCGCAGTGAGTTTTTATCAGATGTCAAATTGAGCTGTCTCGAGTACTGCCATGGTGGACTATGGAATACAAAATACCCCCGTGAAGGTGTTATCAGCGTTGATATGGTTGCATGCTACCCCGGAAGTTTTCTCGGATACGGAGAATGCGAGAAATACTTTAAACGATTTGGGCATCCCACGCATGAAATGGCTCGCGTTGCAGTTAATGGTCCATTGTCGGATTTTCATTTAACCGGATTCGCTCGTATAATATCATTTGAATTCCGCGTAGGACTTCATCGTTGTAGTTATATTTAGATTGGTAGGCATATGTCTGAAAAACAATGGCTACCCATAGTGTTATTAAGATATATGATTGATTGTGGTATGTTAACATCGTTGATTGTCGGTGAAGCGATCATATGCTATCGAAGTCAAACCGAAGTTTGGTTACCACAACCTGACTTAGATAAAATAATTACCCAAAAAGGAAAACGCTATCCGGATCTCAACGAAGAAGAACTTTTGAAATGATCTATGAATGAATTTGAATACGAAAATAGATACACAAAAGATCTCTCACAAAGGATAATTGGTAAATTTACTCAAGGAGGTAGCAACAACAATACAAGATGTTCTTCACGATTGATAACGTCGAATACGATTTTGTAATCGCGGACGTAACGAACAAGGGGACGTATGTCAGTCGTAAAGACGCATTTCTCTCCGATGGAACCAAATTAGGTACAATTGTTACCTATAACGACAGATACAATCCTCAATATACACATTTGAGAGCTTCTATGCTCGCCTATGCTTCCATAAATTTGTTTTCGATGATAAACAGATTTGTTGACACCGCGGTTAGAGTCGCCACTGATTCATTTTATATAGATTCGAAATATAAAAAAACCGTAGATGCGTTTACAAGTTCTGAAGAAAAATGGGGATCATGCAGAATTAAGAAGGAAATGTTACATGACTATATTGTATTGATAATTACTTGAAACGCGATCAGATGTCAGTGTGTTCTAATGCACCCTTGATATGGGATCCAATATGTAGATACAAAACAGTTTATTTAAACGGCTGTGGTGGATCAGGAAAGACGACTCGTGCAATTGAACTATTTCGTGACAAGGCAAACATGATTGTGCTAACAGCAACTCACAGACTCGCCAGAGAGATAATGGCGCGGGGAGTTCAAGCGTTTACTTATCACTGTTTCTTTCGATGGAAAGGAGACACGTGGACTCCTGATTGAATGGGTAATAAATTTATCCCCGGTGTGATAATTTACGATGAGGTATGCAAGGTGTCGTTGGACGTATTACAAAAATTTCTTAATTGGTTATCATTGAAAAATACAAAAATAGTTATGTGTGGTGATCACGGTCAACTACCACCATTTGTCGGTTTATCACCACATAAGTGGCTAAAGGATTTTGTAGATTATTACGAAGAAATTAACACTGATTATAGAGCACTTAATGAACCATTACGAGAATTCAAAGCGCTAATCAGATTACAACCGGATATAATCCAATGTGAGATAGCCAGTAAAATAATTTCAGAAACGCCGCTAAATGATTTTTGGGAAACGTGGAGGCCTAATGACTTAATAATCGCAAGTAGGAAGAAGTCAGAGACGCACTTCAAAAGAAATTATTTGAAACACACAAAGAAAAATTCGCAACACTTCCAGTACCACTTTTTTATAGACCCAAGGATACACGGCGGCAAACGTCGAAGTTGATATTCCAGGGGGAAGAAAAAACAATTTAGTGCTAAATGATATTGTATTGGTTGATATCAGCGTCGTCCAAGATGCATTACGCGCTAATAATTCCCCGTAGACGTTAGGATATGCAGCGACAATACACTCATCACAGGAATTAACTATCACAGACACAGTTGTTTGGATCATAGATGATCGCATCGAATGGTCGAATTTAGTTTATTTAGCGGTATCACGAGTACGAAGAATAAATCAACTTCGAAGAGTTGTCCTCGACGACGACGACGATAACGACGTTGCTGTCAGCGCTGACATCAAGGACATAATCAGAAAAAAACTATCTGGTTATAAACAACAGGATAAAAAAATAATAGATAATTTGGCATTGATGCTGAATTAATTATCATGTTGAAACAGCAACAGAATAATCACTGCGCGAGTAGCAGTTGTATAATGAGTTGGCGTTGGTCGGATAAAGATCCTCGCCAATTTACCATAGATAGAAAAAATAGCAGCATTGGTCATACTAACGATAATGTGATGCTGAATTGTCTTAAATGCAACAGACGAAGAGGTGCTAGTTAAGACCACGCGGTGGTTATTGAGTAGCCTCGGGTATCACTTGCAGTTGTTGTCGAGTAAACCCACGCTGAGGAGCAGTTGAATCCAATCTATATATTGCTGGTCTACCCGTAGATCGTGTTATACTCGATATCTTATGTGTGGTAACACTCCAAATAGGGTCAGTAGCTCTTTTTTTTTACCACCTTCGAGCTCTGCTGGTTCATATAAATACCTAACAGTAGCATTACCGAGAATTGGTTGTTTTGAAAAATCTATTTTGTGGTTGTACGGGTATATACTTCTTTTTAATAGCGTCGATAGGTTTCATGTTGATTGTTCTAGTAATTTCATTATTCAACGCGGTAATCACAGCTGCTAATCTCTTGACCCATTCACGAGATTGTTTATGTTGAATAAATTCCTTCGCGTATTGGTATCCAAATAACCGCTCAGCGAGCGTCCGATTAAATCGTTCAACAATTGCCTGATCATGATGTAGTGCAGTATGTCCTCGTCGTAGGGTGACATTATGATACTTCATTGTTGATAACTCTACACCCTGGAATTAATAGCCAGGATCAACTTGTAATAAATTTGGCCAGCGCTGAGGACCCCTTTGATAAATCTTTTCAAACGCAGAAGCAACTTCAGTTGATGATTTCGTTGTTAGCGGTTCTGCTTGTTTGTATCGACTCGCAACATCAACTACGGTTAGCGCGTATTTATAACCACCATCATGTGGCAGAAATAGTATATCAGCCTGATGAACTTCATTAGGGACAGTCACATTAAAATGTGAGTAGTTAATTTGTTTAGGCGGTGGTAGATAAATTGGCATATCGCCTGTTTGGATAACCAATCCGCTGCATTGGTTTTTTTTAATTTTGCAGCGTTAGCGAGTTTACTGATTGCTGCTTTACCCTTCCAGTATCCTTTCGGAGAATAATAAATACATTCCATGTTATTATTAATTACCAGCACCTAACATCAATTTACCTTTCATTGTCGATTTTATCAACCATGAAGCAAATTTTTCTTTGAAGGATTTATCAGTGATAGAATTCAACGCGTTAATCAATTTCACATCTGCGAGATGTCTATGTTGCAGATTGCTGCTTTTCTATGCAACATCACGAGCGAGACACGCCTTATCAATAGCCTTTATTGGTTCTTCGCCACGTCGAGGTTGGTTTTGATCATCTAGTCTGATATCGATTCTTGTCCCTGGTCCACAATAACTATATCCAGGAAGATGTTTTTCACTTGGATACTTTGCCCATGGTGTTCCTGGGAGTTTTACTAGCTTGGCTGCAATATCACCTCCGAGTTTTTTTTTAAAGGTTTCGTAGAAATAAATTTAAATTTCTTTGTACTACATTGTACGCATTTACCAGAAAGCGCCGATCGGTTATTTTTAGTTGTAATCATCGTTAAACCATCTGAGTCAGTACGCGCCTTACATTTCACACAATATAGATCCATAATATATTTATAGCAACATGAATGTAATTGATTATTCAGCTACCCGACGACGGCAACCTATTAAACACCATGCAATGTTACCAAACTCTATTCGCGCGATTATAATCGGACCATCTGGAAGTGGTAAAACACAATTACTACTTAATTTAATAACGAGATGGATGAAATGGAATAAGCTATATTTGATTGCTCCGAGCGTAGATGATCAGCGATGCTACGAAGTGTTAAAGGATTTTAACGAGAAAGCAAAATCGGAAATCGATGATATTATTGAATTTATTACTGATATCAACGATGCACCGAGCATTGATGACATCGACGGAAGTATTAACAATTTAGTTGTATACGACGATGTAATGTTAGATAATCAAAGAAAAAAACCAGCCAGGATATTTTCCAGAGGCAGACATAAAAACACTGACGTGATATATGTCACTCAACATAACACACAGATCACGAAGGTGATCAAAGATAACTGCAATATGCTATGTATATTTAACGGAGTTGATCCTCATACTCTTAGAAATATTTGGCAAACTTGGTGTGGAGGTGATATGGATCATAATCAATTAAAAAATTTCTCTAGTCGCGCTCAGTCAATCCCACACGGATTTGTGACGATAAATTTATCAGATCATCGGACGCGATATCGTGTCGGACTTGATAAAATATTCAGTTAACCCATAGCAGCAGAGAGGGTGAATGACAATGACGCAGCAAACGTTAATTTTACCCCATGGACACTTTTGGAAGAAGCCTCAGATTGACAAATCGACGATTTATTTTTTTTGGGCCTAAAAAAAGTAAAAAATGAAGAAAGCCTCAGATTGACAAAAAAGTGATTAAAATGAAATTTTGCTTGGAACATGTAGGGTTCACCCTCTCTGCTGCTGTTTTATTCTTATCACGCAGTACAACCGGATATTCGATCAAGAATTGAACTTCAAGTTCATGATACCAGTAAATACTTTCTACTATGCGAAGCATTTATTGAAGTAGAAGGAGAGCTTATACGAACAACTGACGCTCCGTATGATGATAACCCAACTATCCAAGTTGGTTTTGTTAATAATGGTATCATGGCGTTATTCGAGAGTGCTAGATATATGATTGATGGAAGAGAAATTGAAGCCATTAAACGTGAGGTTGATATTGCAACAATAACAATCGGGTTAGCAAGATATTCTGATGAATATGCAAGATCAGCGGGTCCATCTATGATATTCTCTAAGGATATTACTGACCACGCTGAACACATCCAGTAATCTAGAGTAAAGGCAACACAAGATACTGCAGTTGATCCAGCACCAGTCAGATATGTAAGACCGGCTTGTACTTTTGATGTCATAAATAATATTCCTAATTACAACCGAGGATTTGCAGCACGCGTAGCAACGTTGCAGGGACAGCGTTGACAGTTTTCATGCGCGATTCCACTACGTCATATTTTCAGATTCTGTAGAAATGTCCGAAAAGTTATTTATGGAGCAAAACATACAGTAGCACTCGTGCGAAAAGGAAATGATAATGATGCAATCTGGCGCCATGATGATGTTGCCGATGCCGGTTAAGTTATTTTATCAAAACTATCACTGTGGATGCCAGTACTGACTCCATCAATCACAACAGAAGAGCGATTACTATCATTTATGGATCAAGGAGGAAAGTCGTTGCTGAGTTGGCTATCAACAACAACAGATACCATGGATTCTTCTATTGATGGTACACTTACATGGCACCTGGCATCAAAGCAAGGCGTTTCAGTTCCGCGTCATATATTTGTTGCGTTACAGAACAGGGATAGATTAAACTCTCAAGAACGCAGATATATATTTGATAAATTAGGTGTAATGAAGTCTCACTGACAATAAATGGACAACAGGAACCATCCGTGAATATACAATTACGAAAGCAACCAAATAGCACATGTGTATCGTCTGTTGTCATATATGGGACGCGATCAAAATGTTGATACTGGTCAGCAAATATCACAATTGGATTTTAAAACTCTCTATCCGATCTATTACTTTTCACTGGAACATCTTGATTTAACAATACAATCAAACATTGATATACACTTTAGAGCTCATATAGCCCCTGGTGGTGTTAATTATAGAGCGGTTGCTGTCATTCTCAGCGACAAATCAATGCTACTCGAAGGCGTTGGCGGACGAATGAGAGTGATAGATGCACCAGCGGAAAACATGTAACAATTAGATCAATCTGTTATTGTATAATGTCATATAGTCATATTAGTGTCACATTGACTCCTGGTCAGCTCAAGAAATTGCATTCAGAAGTGGCTAAAAATTGTGGAACCACAATAACACTGAAACAATCAGATGTCCGGTGGGGCAAATAAATTGTCACTGACAACTGGAATGACGCGCTCAAAGATAAAAAAGGTGTTCAGATCACACTCTCTGCAACTGCGATAAAAAACATGATAAAATCAGGCGGTATATTCCCGTTGTTAGCTGTCATTCCAGCGTTGATTGCGGCAGCGGCCCCAGCGGTGGTTAAAGCGGCAGCGTTAGGGGCCATTGGTACTGTGGCAGGAATGGCACTAAAGAAAGCAACTGGACAAGGATATAAAAAAAAGAACGAGGAAAGGGTCTAAGACTACCAGGAACCCCGTATTCATGGTACACGGGAAAGGGCCTAAGAATCCCAGGAACGGTTTACTAGTTCGAGAATCTTCGATTCCCATGTCCAATTTTGATTTACTCGATGCTGCTAAAAAAAAATTGCGATTAAAAACTTCAGAGGTGTCTTTATGAAAGATCAGTTGCCGGCACAACCAAACAGCGTTGAAACCGGTATCATTAATCTCGATAACAGCACCGGACCAGGTACTCACTGGGTTGCATACGCGATTGATCCATGTGCAATCGTCTATTTCGATTCATATGGATTAGCGCCGCCTAAAGAATTTATGCGTTATATAAACCGCTTAAATACCCCTTGTTGGTATTCTACGCAACCAACACAACAAATGAATGACCCACCAATATGCGGCAACGAAGTATTAAATGTCCTTGACGCTATTTCATCATCTAGAAAACCACCTCATCGGGTTGTGAATGAATATACTAGTAGTCGCTTTTTAGAGAGAAATTATATAGAATAATATGATTGATATTTGGGGACAACCTCTATCACCGTCGAAGAAACCCGAACCCGGTGGCACTGCAACCGGTGATATAAAAAAACTCATCGAAGATGAAATAGCCAAAACGTTGAACTTAGCAAGTGATGATCCTAATGAAATAGTTCTATTTCAAGATCGTCAGGGTAAATTGAAAATGAGTAATATTTCCCTTGATAATATTTTTGTTAAATAATGAGACGCAGCCGAAGGCACTATCGCGGTATTTTCCGATCAGGGTAAACTCAAACCGGGCGTACTTATTTCAACTATTGTGAAACTAATTGACGATTTAGAACCATTAAATTAACTAAGCAATGAATACAACGATCATATAACTAAATTTGATCGGTTTACTGAATTACAAAAGTCCATCGTGGACAATATTTATAAACCCGTAGTAGATTTATCTGGTAATCCACCAGTGACCACACCGAAACTCACGGAGATAAAAAATTCTATGCTGGAATTTGCAACACTTCAATCCAAATATGAAGAACATATAAAACAGTTTTCAACTTTTTGTAAAAACATCATAGATAAATTTCTTGGAACCACGCAAAATAAAATTGACATAAAACTCCCCGATATTAAAAAAATCCATCGATGAGATGAAAAACACCATCGAGGCAATCAAAACTGATGCAATAAGGATGATAGCAATAATTGAAAGAACAAAAATTCCTCATGAGAAAACCAACAACGTAGTATACACAATTCAACACGGATCATTTGCGTGGACACCTACAAACAACATTTTACATATCACTGCGGCCGTCAAAGGTATTTCTCGATTAACACTAGTGACACCAACTCAATTTAATATATCATCGTCGAGTTCATCTGGGGTCAACAATATTATATCAACGATCATCGACAAGGATACGACCGAACAATTCACAATAGAATCCACTGATAAGAATTTAGCCAGGGTTTCAGTAACATAGTACGTGGAATTAGTAGTGGATTTAAGTAAACAATTAAACCGCTAGCGGTTTCAATTGAATTCACTGGTGAATTAAAAATAACATGGCATCACAATACCGTTATGACACCGTCAGGAAATTCAAACAAAACTCAAAACTCATTCTGAGGAGTGCCGAATAAAAATGAAAAAATACCGACGAAGAATCACTGCCATCGATGTAGCTGTATACTCGCTGTCTGGTGTAATCGCCGAAGCTGGTATTACTATATCATCAGTTACAATGACCGCTCTGGCTGTTGTTCTGATTTGTATAGCTGCAATGTCAACCGCCGCAGGAATAGCCTCCGCGATAGCAAAAAAAATATTGTGTTCTCAACAAAAACTGAAGGATTACACTGTTAGATATGCTGCGGTATTTCGCGCGTACTCGCAATTATCTAAGTTGACAGCATTGTCGCTCGACAACACGACAATAACCGAGGATGAGTTTTCGAGAATGGTTCAGTTGTACGAGTCAACTATGTTAGAATTAGAGCGCGACAATAATAATAACAATGACAACACCGCAAGAACTACTTCAACGAATAGCGGAAAACACAAACCCGGTGAAAACCAGCATGATCTCAATAACATCAACGAATCCTGAATTCAGTGTGGATTTCCCTACTCTGATTCCCGTGAAAGAGATAACACTAGCAAAACTACGAGTGTATCACAGTTGGCCTAATATTATGTCGGTAGCATTTGGCGATTAACCGAATAATTCCTTGGTGTTTGCGAATAAGAATAAAGAAGACGGGACTCCAGACTGGAACGTTGGTTCAATACCATCTGGGTCCTACCAAATTGAACAAATCAATGCTGAATTACAGCATAGAATAAAATCTATTACTGGAGCAAGTGAATCGAAAATCGCTATAACAGTTCACGAGCCAACACTATCATCTGCCATTGAGATCTACTCACCTAGTTATGTTGTAGATATCTATCAGAGTTCTTTAAGAACCGTGTTAGGATGGCCTGAAATACCACCTCGACAAGAACCCGTTAATATACCCGAACCAAAAAAATCTGATTATGTCACAGACAATAAATCATATCATGAATTAGGCCCTGAAATAGTCGATTATCTTTATACGAGGTATTTAACAGATCCTGATGTTAGGTATTCTACTAAATGGAAGTTTGGGATGGTGGGCAGCTTGATCGAACCGGATACAAGTAATATCATGGAGGTTTTTAAATCTCTTAAAAAAGAATATAAAAAGTATTTAGATAAATTACGACAAAGTTTTCAAGAATATATTGTTGATTTATTGTCGAAAACTTCAATTATCAAATACACAGAAATATTAAATCAAATTATACAAGATATGGAACTGCTTAACATACGACTTATTCAAACAGTATTAGATGCCAGGGATGATTTTATCAGAATAGAATTTGCAAAGGAATATAATATACGCGTTGAAGATATTCCAGCATTTAAGTTTCCTGAGCATAATGTAGAATATAATAGAACAGAATAGTATAATGTAATCCAGAACTAAAAAAAAATCAACCAATGATCTCCTCGATGAGTACTTCCCCAAAATACTCGCCATATGGAAGAAAATAGCACAACCGCAAACAACTATCCTGACATATAATAACAACCCAGACGGCAGAGGTAGACATATCGCTCCGTTCAATGTGAATATATCCTCTGTGATTGCATTGAATTTAGTATGTGACGTTATCGAAGGAAGCTATCAAATAAATCTCGAGCGATCAAATCAAGCTCAGCAGGGATATATTTTATATTCTTTTGCACCAACTGCTCCTCCAGGGTTTCTAATTATTAAGGATCCAACTAATCCAGTCTTTATGCGATGTCATAACGATTCTTGAACGAGAATTAATTTCAAACTCACTGACTAATCCAATAATCTAATTGATTTATGAGGTGAGGTTTTACAAATTAGTCTGTTTGTGAAATCGTAGCAATTTTCATCCTAACAAGAACTGTTAACCCCATAGCAGCAGAGGGGGTGTGACAACGACATTAGCGTCCATTTTTTTACGATTTTGAGGAGACCTCGGTTTACTCCGTGGACGCCTTTTTTTTTTTACGATTTACGAGGAAGCCTCGGTTTGCCAAATCGACGCCTGTAAAAAGTTGGTCTGTTCTCCCCCTCTGCTGCTAAAGAATATAAAAAAACAAAAGTACAGTGAGACCCCGCTATAACCCGCCCCGCTATAACCCGAATTCAGATATAACCTGGTCGTGCATGGCTTCCGAAATTTCGGGTAATTTATTACAGGTATTTTTCTCAAAGACCAAAAAAAAAAAAAAAAAAAAATTTTTTTTTTTAAGTATGAAAAAAAAATATGTCAAGAGTTTAATTATTCTCATATTCGTCTAAACAGTGCGAAAAAGAACGTGTAGAAAATGTATTATCAAATTTCTTCTAGTTTTGTGCCAAAATAAACGTCGGAAATACGAACCAATTGCTGGGCCTACTGAGAACTTTGATCTTTGTTTATTGTTGAAAAATTACAGCTCATAAGTGTCAATATTATAATTACTGATCCCTGAGTAATGAAGCCATCGTGTCTACTTTGTGTTTGTCTTGAATGCATTCTGAATACAATCGTTGCTCTAATAATCTCCGATATATGTTCTCTTAATTTTATTCACAACTAAGCAATAGCCAATGCGGGGGTTGATAAAAGATTCTCACCAGAATGTATAAGTCAATCAATTTAAGTACATTGTTTATCATCAAAGTGAACTGCCGAACAAAACAGTGACATAATTCAGTGGTTAAAATACAGCCAGTTCGCCTGCTGTATTAGAGTACATCAAAAGAACATGACGCAATAGCTGGGCGGCAAGTTCAAAGGACTTTGACTAGCAGCTTGGGTGGGGAAATGTGCTGAAATTTACAATGACTGAATTCAGAGACAGAAAGATCCTGAGATGTACATGTAGTTATTATAAGAATACACTTTAGCTTCCATTATTTAATCTACGGATATGTACTATTTCATCATTCATTACGTACACCCGTTACGTAATTTTTTTTATTTTCTTTTCATTGAATTCAGTCACATAATGATCTGTGACAAAATTATTGAATATTTTACATCCTTGTGTGGATATTTTCGATGGAAATATTTGTATTATGGATTCAGTGTATGTTACAAGATTCGCTGGTGAGTACACGGTGTTGATACTCTTTTCATGCAATAGATTATACATGTATATATAAATTAGACACGTGTATGTACCAATGCATGGTTCTCTGAATAAAGTAATATATTAAATCTGCAATTTCTGTTACCACAGCAAATGTTTTTCTCATTTAATATATATTGATCAAAAATGGTAATTGTGCCATGCATTTTCGCACCCGTCTTTATGTACCCCCCCCCCCGCCATTAAGTCCAAAAATGTGTTGGTATTGTACATGGTTGCTTATAACACGGTTCGGTTCATAGCCCGGTCGGATTCTATGGCTCCCAACTACCGTGTTATAGTGGGGTCCCACTGTACACTGGTGAACATGATTTTAATCATGCATATACAGTAACACATTAAGTTAAATGATAAATAACGCATATTCATACTGAGTTGAGAAAGCAAAACTTGTTGCAGTGTTTCATGAATACAGATTGGCTTGCAAATATCAACAGAACCACAAACACTAGGATACTATTCTATTCAGACACTGCTCATTAATTACAATTGCATGTAATACAAAATAGCTCTGGAAACAGAATAAGGTTTTAAAGACTAAAATACTTGTTCATCTAAAGCAACATTGAATGCTTATATCACATAATATGTGCATCATCTGCCGTCTTATTACAACTAAATCAAATATACTTAACACCAATTAAATGCATCAAATTTTCAGTTTTTAAGAAATGTGTTCATTTACCAAAGAAATAATTATACCCTTTATATGAATACCCAGATGAATGTACACAACTGCATACACTGTAAAACTAACTATTATATATTATGAAATGTACTAAACTTATATCAGTACAATGTACAAATGTGCATGTACAGGTATAACTTTAATTCAAGAGTACATGTACAGTCAGGCATAAAAAACTGAAGGATATCATCTAAGAATAATTATGGCATATATAGAGGTTTTCCATGTTATTTGGGTTGGATGGGGTGCTCCCAATATTATTTAAATTATTACAAAAGACCCCCCTGGCATGTTTTTTTGAGGAATTGAAGTAGTGATAGACAGATGCAATGCTCAGAGCCCCCAGTCAGTGGTGCCGACAGTTAAATTAATGAATACACAAAATGTGAAAGTCAAATAAACAACAATTTAATATCATTAAATAACAGTCATCTCTCAAATGAAATTCAAATTAAAACCCTATCACTCATCTTTAACTCGACCAAGTTATGGCCTATTTTATCATCTGACTTAGTGTAATAGATTTTCCTCTTGTCCTGTGTTCCTACTCATCTGTATGATTTTTCTCTGGACTGGTAGTCCAATTCCATTCAGTCCATCTAACTTCTGCCTCTGTTCTTCCTTTTCCTTTGTCTCCCAGAGACTTTTATATGAGAAACTAGTGTACCATTACTATAAAAGATTGATTACGGACATCCTATTCCAAAATACTAGACAGTTCTATATATATATATATATATACTGAATAGTATATATAATGTACTAAGTACAATGCAAAACTGGCTCAGATATACATATCAAATTCAGGAATGCAGGGGTCATGTTACCAGGCAAGGAGACTTTGACCTCTTGATTTTTTAGACGTAAAATGACTGGTTTTATACTTTATACCTTCCTTGTTGTACCCATTAAGTTCTGGCAGTGTTGTAATCCAAGGCAAAATGTATTTATGCAGTGTTGATACCAATTAGCCTATGCCGCCAAACAAACACTTACACATTCACAGGGGTATTATAATTGCTAACTGACCTTTAACCCTGTTTGCAGCAATATATCACTATTGAATTCATGAAATTGGGCCAACTGTTCAGTGATGAAAATATACCAAATTCTGTTTCAAAATTGTAACAGTGTGTGTGTTTTGGATGTTTGCAGTGTGGCAGTTTACAGTGACGTCTAGCACTGAGGCATCATGCCGCAGACATGTAGCATGACATCCCACCCTGATACATTATCCTGACAGTAGGACGACCAGTCCATACACTAACCTCTTAATGCTGAGCACCAAATGAGGCAGCTGTTAATACCATTTTATGTCTTTGGTATGACCTTGCCAGGGATCAAGACCTCCACAACCTCTTGCATCTGAGAACAGTCAACACCAGTATGTAAATAGTAATTTGTTGTTAACAAATATAATCGTTAAAGATCATTTCTAATTGATTTTTTTTTATTTAAAAAAAAATCAGAAGTTAACAGCATTTTTTTCTTTATAAAATTAGTTTGAAACTGTATGTGAACCGGTAATGGCAGACATCGCTGCACCTGTGATAAACCACTTCATTACATTGTATTCTTAAAAAATTGGGCAAATACATTCAGGAAAATATATAATTTAATTAAAACAAAGTCTAAATATTTTGTATTAGAAGATTTAGCCTAAATATTTAATAATGTAGTCATAAATATGGGACACAATACTATGTTGTGGAATTCGAAACAATGTTGTTAAGCTCAATGCTGTTTTCTGATGTCATTCATTTTCATGAAAAAACATACATATATACATAGTAGTGAAGCAAAAACTCTTTTAAGCAATGCATATCGTTGCTATCAGTATTTAGGCAAATAATAAAACCACAAATATGCAGTCATAATATTGGATGTATGTAATGAATCTAAGAAGTGTGTAGTTAAATTAAGATGCACTCACATGGCACAACACATGTTCTTTGATGGGTTTTGTTGGAAAAAAGGATCCAGTTCAGTTACATTTCAATTTAATCCTTCAGTGTGTTGTCTGTTGATAGGTACAGTAATGTTTAGTGGGAGCAATAAAATCAAGATGAAGGGTATGGATTGAAGTCATTTGCTCCAATGTACATTTTTTCTTCTTCAAAGTATGCTAGAAATCTTTCTGACTGCAATTTTACACAAAACATTTAGAAAAAAAAATTATTAAAAGGTACTTTATTATGCAATAATACCGACTTGCAATTACATGATTTTAATCTTGTTACTCCTATAAGATTAAATGAATTACAATGAACAGTTTCTGCAGTGCTTCTTTTTAATACATCATATGGCCAAAATACACTGCATTTACCTCAATCTAAACATACATATAAGACATGTATAAATGCAATGGGTATGAAAAGTTTGAAAAGGTCTTACATCTTGTGGTTCAAATGCATGTTTTTTCTAAAAGCTTTAAGAACATACCGTAATCAATAGTGGTCTGAAGATAAACTGAAATCAAACAGATGCTGGACTTTGGCTCATAGTAGACACTTCAAGAAAGACTTATTCAAAGTCTATATGGGTCCATGGTAGGGATCATTTGTTATCATACAATCACTAGAATAGTCTCTCCATAACAATTTGATATCAATAGGTGTTACCTGACTAAAAGGCCTAAATCATTTTAACTTAAAATGATATTTCTGCTTTGTAACAATCTCTTCTGTAGGTGGTGGTGGTATTGGAGCAAGTACATCAGATATTCACCTATGATCATTTATGTCCAAAACAACTGGTTGGTTCATTCCAACTCTATCATCTAACCTCATTTTCAATATTTTTATAATTATTTACGGAATATACAGGTACTGTTGATCAGCTTTCTTTGGGTTTGCAGACCATCTCTCACTTTTTTGTTGAATGACCTTTGGTATCTGACAAGAAAATGCAAACATTTCACTGACAATGTCATTTTATATTTTTTTAATTCTCAAAAGTCCAAATAAAAACTTCTTACAATTACATGCAACAAATCATTTTGCTACAGATGAAAATGTCAATATAGCAAACCTGTATTTAACCCATATATCATAAAAATGTTTAGATTATTTACAGAATTTTCTAATTACATTAGACTAATTCTAACCAAAATTGGTCTATGAAATTTATTTTAAAAAATTTCTTCTGTAAAAGTTTCAATTGTACCACAAACAGATGGTTTATCAACTTTCAGGTAAAGCATTAATATTTTAACAAAAATGAATTATTACGTTAACAAACAAGAATAAAGTGTGTTACCTTATTGTTCCATCTGTGTTTACAATCACATCTCTGTCAATATGATTGTTATGATCAAGAGTTGCCAACAGATTCCTAGCTCTGAAAGCTGGTGGCTTATATGAATGTTCTTTGGAGGCATACAATACAATCAACCATCTGGAAATTCTCCAGTCCTGCTGTACTTCTGAAACAAAGTAAAATGACTAAATAAATAAATTGATTCAGATGCAGATATTTATAATTAAAATTTAAATTAAATTATAGATATTTATAATTAAAAATTAAATTAAATTAAATTTAAATTTATAAATCCCAATAAATCTGTTTTGATGAAAATGACAATGTACAGTAGCATTATACAGGCAGAGAATAATAAAATCATTCCACCCATACAATTTTTTTTCCTTGTCACATGAAATCAGGGTAGGGAACGCATTTGTGGGCTAATTTTGAATACATATACATCGAAATACATCTGCTTCCAAGAATTTTTTGCTTAGATATATGCCTAGGTGTGCTAGAAACATCATTCGGCATCTGCATATGGGTAAAAGTTGGAGTTTTTTCTTCTTCTGACCCATCATTTTCCTCCTGGCCACTTTTTACTTCCAATCCCCAATTTATCCTACTTCTGCAAATGTTTATCTGTCTGTGTATAGCTCAGACCGATGTGAATTAGATTGCAAGTAAAAAAGTAAAAAATCCGGAAACAAAATCTGATTCCAACAATAGGCATGTGCACAAAAATCGGGTAAAGCTTGAATCCTCCCTCCCTGTACACATGCATACTTTTTTTTTTACACACACCCCATCTGCGTACATGCGATTGCCCTCCCCATTCTGTAGAACAGCCTATATTTAATCCACACAGAAAAGATCAAGGATTAATAATATTATGTATTTAATATAACAGATAGTCCACCAATGTTGAATGTCTGGCTGCATCAAAGAAATAAGCTGTTTAACTTTAACAAGTTTGTCGATTGTCCACTAAAACTCAAACACCAACTGAACCCAGTCAAGCAGGTTACATATTAAACAAATTACTATCAAGGAATATGTGTAAATACATTATCAGTAGACCACCCACTCCCATACACAAGCATATGCATTTGGGTAAACCCCCCTTGCCCTCTCCATGTGTACTAAATGGACAAACCATAACTATGGCCTTAGTGTGGTTTGTATTTATAATACAGTGTATTCATATTCTTACTATGATAACCAGTATATCTTCATTTTTTCAATTATGCATCAATAATATATTTAAGATATATTTTAATTACACATTTTTAACTTGTATGTTCATACACTGCAAAGAACGCTTTAGTGGGAGCAACTTTCTGGTTTATACACAAATACCATCCACAAATACCAATACAATACTATACATGTATATATATGGTTGTTTTTTTAGTATACTTAACACAAATATTCTCCTTTTTTATATGTATCACAATTATTTTTGTTAGTATACTTTCTCAAATAGGTTGATACAACTTTTAGACTTTTCCATCATAACACTTTCCTTTTCCTTAAGTTTTTCAACTTCAGACAAGACTGAATCCCTTAAAATAAAATTCTGAAATGTGTAAATACTAATGTTGAACTTGGAAATCTTTAGTTTTGTATAAAAAGAAAGCATTATTATTTATCTTGGTTATTATAATGGGAATGATAATGCTTAAAGAAATAATAATAATTTATTTAAAGGTGTGACTCATTTAGTCAAAGACTATTCTCCCTTGTGGCTCTTTAACTAAAATACAAACAGCATGTGCCAACGACATGTGCCAACAATTTACAAAAAAAATATTATTCAAAATAAAACAAACCATATTTTAACAAAATGTACAATGTTTACCAACTGCAAAATATTAAACTAGTATAGAATGATACATTTCCTGGTGCATCTACCAAAATATTTGTAAACAAGTAAATATACATGAAATTTAATAAAATGTAGTAATACTTACACAGATGCCATATCTGATTCTGATGTGGTTATATCAGACACAGCAGGAATTTGTATCCTATGAATTCTTGGCCCAGGTGTAGAAGTTGTGGCCATGTCTTCTTTGATATTCATCTGTTTCTGATGCTTTCCTTGCATTGGCATTAAATTCATAACTAATATAGCAAGGGAAAATAAATGTTTCATTAGACACAACAAATATATATATTTTACAAATAATAGTGAATGAATGAATGTTAAATTAAAGTGAACCAGCCACGATGGGTCACTATTCACTGTTTTATCTTTCAAAAGAAAGTTATTTATTTTTTCCCATGGGGTAAGGAATGGTGCCACATCCCCATGGGCGTTTATGCACACATATTGTGCTATTTAATTTGGTTATGCATAAAATATACTTAACTATATTGCATTTCTTTTATTTACAGCCATCACCATTTACATTGAATATAAATAATTTGTAGTTTAAAAAAACAGTTGTGACTGCTTGCCTCTAAATAAAGTCTTATGGTTGCATGCGAAAATGAAGATGATCATTACTTTCCCTTTGGTAACCTCAAAAACAGCTGCAGTATGTCATGTACATATGGATTTCAGCGATATTGTTGCAGGGCTGTGACATTTTATTTCAAGCTAAATGGAATAATGCCAGTTTATATAAAATATAAGAGTTTTGATAAAGAGTTAACAATACAGAAATAAAACAGCGGTATAAAAACTTGACTGTTCATTGCAAAATTGAGACTCAGCAGTATCCAGCAAGAATTTGGCGACCTCTGGATTATTTTCCAGGCTTAAAGTGGACTTCTTTTTATTCCATCGTTCATGCTGGTCACCAATACATATGCGTGTGCTGCCAAAATTGCCCAAAGAGCTTTTTTCCCCCTCCTTTCAGAATCTTAAGTTTTGGTTTTTGATCTACCGGTAGTTGCGGACACGCCATTATTTTTGTGAACACGTGTTTGCGCATGGCTAAAATTCTTAATCTTCGGGAGAGGTCAACACAGAGGTTACATGAATATAGGCGTGGCAAATTGCAAATTTTTGTCTGGCAGACAATAATTCAAAATCGCATCTTTTATCACAAAATTACCGATACTATCCTGATTTCGGCCTCAGTAACAGCCTGAATCATAATTTTTCAACTGAAAAAGTAATCACGAACTAAAAAAAAGAACAAAATAATTTAATTCGTTTTTACTTAGGTTGTATGCCTTTAAGTGCACTGAAGGATTTAACGTCATGTATGAAAAGAAACTTTTTTGGTTACCATCTGGATAGCAAGTTTTTATTAACTTTAGCTAGAGTTCGATAGCACAGGCACTTGATTCTGGGTAAATTCATATATACACTCACCATGTTATATGGTGAGTGTATACATGAATTTACCCAGAATCAAGTGCCTGTGTTAGATAGTCAGACTTGATGGGTAGGTTAAACAGCGTGGAATATGGCCCAACAGCGTTCAGCATCGCAGTCAGACATGAAAAATAAAAACACAGACCTACTTGTTGGTCTATGGTAGTTCTGGCTATCTGGCATATTATAGACGTTGTTCAGAGAACCTTTAATTCCCTTTATTTTTGGTGTACGATTGATGGGTATATATGGATTATAGAATATGTACAACTTGTGCATCTTTAAAAAAAAAAAAAACCTGGTAGCTCTCTTGGAACAAATTCACTCCCTCGACTTAGAGGCAAATTGTTAAAAAAATTTTTTTACAAAAATATGAATCTCTTTACTTGTGTATACTATGGTTTATCAGGCCCACACCCGCACCTAGGAAATTCTGGGCCCCAGTCAGCTGACAGAGTTCGGGCCCCTTTCGTGTTTCAAATATGTGCGTATATTTTATCTATCTAGCTCGGGCCCCCTGACAAGTGCCATGGTTTCTTCCCCCCCCCCCTCCCCATGTGCGGGCTTGGGGTTATATTTAGTGCACTTTCGACTAGTCAAAGCAGATGTTTCTTTTAGAACAAGGGAGCAATCATTTTAGTTAGTATTGTGCAAACTATATAGCATGATAGAGAGGGTCCTATGTCAGTATGGGTCAAACGGGTAATCTTAGGTATTTAATCACTCTGCATGATTTTTTCCTTTAGATTATTGTTCTTTTTTTTCACATCATGCTCGCGTCGAGCACCAGTGCTTAGATCATGTACAATTTCCGCAAATAATATCCAAAGAACTGTCAGCTACATTACATCAAAGTTACAGTGGTAGGCCAAAATTCTCTCAACTGTTCATGTTTCAAATTAAAAACAACTTCACTCTTTCACAGCTACATTTCAACTGGCCCCCATAGACAAAGTAACGGCATATTGCATTACTATTAGGTCACAGAGTTTACTACAGGATCATCAATCATTAATACCTAATTACTCTCTGTGCACTGTCGCCGAAATAAAAGCAATACTGCTTAAATTCTAAAGAATAAACAATTACCTTTGAATCAACGCCAAGAATGCCAAAGGAGAGAGGAAAAATAATGGAATTAATAATTGTGACCCAATTTTAGTATAGGCGGTGGCTGGATAAGGACATAATATCAAGCTATTAAATATGATAGCCATATGGACTGGTTCTCAGCAATATATTATAACATGTATCGATCATCAAGCAAAAAAAAAAAAAATCATTCGGATTACTTCCGCTATTTTCAAAACAAGAATTAGACTCTGGTCTACGAATAATTTATTGAGCAGTGGGTTTGGTTTCTTGACCGCTCTCTCCTAAAATATTAAGGGAACCAGACTATATATAAAAATAGCAAATATAGTTTTACTTTAAATTACTGCGCCAACATACATCGAGTGCATAATTTTCTGTGGCAGATGTAACCGTGCCAGTTCCGAATGCGGAATAACGTTAAGAAGTTTCACGAGTTTATGCATTTTAGGAGATTTTACCGCCCGCAGCAAGGTTTATAACGTACAGCGATACCGAACATGAACAGAAAGGCAGCTTTATGCATCATGTTTGCATCATTTATAATACTTACTGGTAAGTTATCGCTGTAACACCAAAACACAAATAACATGTACTACGTCTAACATTGTAGGGTAATTCCGACAGCAGATGTAATTCCAACTATTTACAACAAAGATATGCAAATTATCTACTGTGTTCTTTGTTTTAATCTGTGCAAATGCGTACTAGCGTTATTACGTTCTTTGAAGGTTTTTGACAGTTTGGGAAAAATGAGGTGTCATTTTCAAGGCCTCGACAGATTTTATTAATCGAGCATATCTTGATGTCTTTGAAAACTGAAATAAACCGAAACATTTTTATTTCTTTCCAATAAATACAAATACAATTGTCCAAGGTTATTAGATTTGGCTTTAGTCGAATTTTACTGGTTTCTTTCTCTTGATTAATTTTAGTTTGAATTTCATCATTAAACAACATTGTAAAATTTTGCATTCGTTGTTTTCTCAGATAACATAACATGTCTACAAAATGTTAGCGAAAATAATAGATCTTGGAAATCGGTCTCCTTAAACACAATAATGGAGAGTAATGGACAGTAATGTAGATGAAAATAATGTATTGTAAGAAGAATTGAGTAAATTATTGGAACTAATTTTTGTAATATTTATTATTTATATACGAAATTTATTAATGACAAAAAGGTTCAGAAACATCTTGTTTTTGTTTTAATCACGATTGTTATTTAATATTTTACATTTTAGACCACATGAATAACTTTGACTTTATCATTCTTTCATTTAATGTATGTATGTCAACTGTCTTGGCATTTTGTCAAGACCTCAAGCTTGTGTTCATAAATTATATTTGCAATGGAGTAAAACTTGTTAGCTGAAAATTTAGTGTTCAGTCCTTTTGTTCTGTATGCACAGATGATTTTCTGGGGAATAAAATATGTATAACAAAAAAAAAATAGATATGTTGTATACTAATGTATGTTATAAAAAAATAACAGCAGCAGAGGTGGCGAATCGGACAAACTTTTTAGGCAAATATTTGTTAAGCAAAACCCTTTTACGAGCAACAAAAAAAAATATGCCAATGTGGTTGTCGCGCCCCCCTCTGCTGCTATGGGGTTAACGATTTTTTTAACCGAATATTTGATCGAGTCCGATACGATATCGCGACATAGGATCATGTAAATTTATCATTACAAATCCATGTAGGGTTGACTTAGCGTGACTAAAGAAATTTCTAAAGAGATTATAATCCATATCACTGCCGCACCAAGTCTGATGAATATTTCGTAGCGTATGAGTATCAACTCCGTTGAATACAGCAAGAATATTGCAGTTATCTCTGATCACTTTTGGTATTTGGGTGTACTGTTGAGTAACATATATCACATCAGTGTTTTTATGCCTGCCTCTGGAAAACACCCTAGCAGGATTCTTTTGATTGTCTAACATTACATCATCGTATACAACTAAATTGTTAATACCTCCATCAATATCATCAATACTCTGTGCTTCTTCGATATCAGTTATAAACTCGATGACGCTGTAACCAGCAATCTAAACCGTTCTCGTTAAAATCCTTTAACACTTCGTAGCATCGCTGATTGTCTACACTAGGAGCTATTAGATACAACTTATCCCATTTCATCCATCTTGTTGTTAAATTAAGTAGCAGTTGTGTCTTATCACTTCCAGATGGTCCGATTATAATCATACAAATAGAATTCGGTATTGCTGCATGATGCTTAACTGATTCTCTTGCTTTTGTTGCCGAAAAATCAATTACATTCATGTTATTATAATATATTATGGATCTATATTGTGTGACGTGTAGGAAGCATACTGGCACAAATGACTTGACGATTATTTCTATGAAATGTGCAGCAAATGCTAGCATTTACGATGATTTAAAAAAAAAACGAGGAGGTGATATTGCAGCCAAGCTAGCTAAACTCCCTGGAACACCATGGGCAAAGTATCCAGGAGAAAAACACCTTCCAGGGTATAGTTATTGTGGACCCGGGACAAGACTCGATATCAGACTAGATGATCAAAACCAACCCAAACCCAGTGAAGAGCCAATAAACGCTATTGATAAGGCGTGCCATGCTCATGATGTTGCATACAAAAGCAGCAATCTGGAACACAGACATCTTGCAGATGTGAAATTAATTCACGCGTTTAATTCTATCACTGATAAATCCTTCAAAGAAAAATTGGCTTCATGGTTGATAAAATTGGCAATGAAAGGTAAATTGATGTTAGGTGCTGGTAATTAATAATAACATGGAATCTATTTATTATTCTCCGAGCGGATACTGGAGAGGTAAAGCAGCAATCAATAAACTAGCTAGTGCATCAAAGGTGAAAAAAACTACAGCGGCAAACTGGATATCTAAACAAGCAATATGGCAAATTTATCTACCAGCGCCTAAACAAATTAACTATTCGCATTTTGATGTTACAACACCTAATGAAGTTCATCAAGCTGATATACTATTTCTGCCGCATGACAACGGTTACAAATACGCGTTAACGTTAGTTGATATTGCAAGTCGATACAAAGAAGCAGAACCGTTAAAAACAAAATCATCTACTGAAGTAGCTTCTGCATTTGAAAAAATTTATCGACGAGGTCCTCTGCGCTGGCCAAATCTGTTACAAGTTGATCCTGGCAAGGAATTTCAAGGTGTTGTTACATCTACGATGAAACATCATAATGTCGCCATCAGACGAGGACACACTGCGCTACATCGCGATCAGGCAATTGTTGAACGGTTTAATAAAACCCTTGCTGAGCGGTTATTCGGTTATAAACTCGCTAACGCCGCTAGAAACCACTGCAGCGAATTGGTTATCCAAACGAGCGATATGGCAAATTTATCAACCACCGCCTAAACAAATTAACTACTCGGTTTTTAATGTGACCTTTCCTAATGAAGTTCATCAGGCTGATATATTATTTCTGCCGCATGATGGTGGTTACAAATACGCGCTAACTGTAGTTGATGTTGCGAGTCGATACAAACAAGCAGAACCATTAAAAACAAAATCATCAACTGAAGTCGCCCATGCGTTTGAAAGGATTTATCGGCAGGGTCCTATGCGCTGGCCAAATCTATTACAAATTGATCCTGGCTAGGAATTTCAGTGTGCGGTTTTATCAGCGATGAAGCATCATAATATCACCATCGGACGAGGGCATACTGCACAACATCGCGGTCAGGCAATTGTTGAACGATTTAATCGGACGCTTGCTGAGCGGTTATTTGGATACCAATACGCGAAAGAATTTATTCAACATAAACGATCTCATGAATGGGTCAAGAGATTACCAGCTGTGATTACTGTGCTGAGTAATGAGATTACTAGAACAATCAACATAAAACCTATCAACGTGATTAAGAAAACGTTTATACCTAAAAATCCACAAAGAGATTTTTCAAAACAACCAATACTTGGTAATGTTACTGTTAGGTATTTATACGAACTAGGAGAGCTAGAATGTGGCAGAAAAAGAGCTACTGATCCTATTTGGAGTGTCACCATGCATAAAATATCCGGCATAACACGATCTACGGGTAGACCAGCAATCTATAGACTGGATTCAACTGCCCCTCAGGGAGGATTTACTCGACAACAACTGCAAGTAATACCCGAGGATATTCAATTACCGCCGCATGGTGTTAAATAGCGCCTCTGCGCCTGTTGCACTCAAGACAAGTCAGCATCATTGTATGACCAATACTGTTATTTTTTCTATCTACGGTAAATTGTCCAGTCTTTATCCGACCAACACCAACTCATTACACAATTGCAACTCGTGCAGTGATTATTCTGTTGTTGTTTCAGTGTAATTATTAATTCAGAATCAATGTCAAATTCTCTATTATTTTTTTTATCCTGTTGTTTATAACCGGATATTTTTTTTCTGATTATGTCCTTGACAGAGTCATCGTTGACAATAGTGTCATTATCATCTCCGTCTGTCAGGACAACTCTTCGAAGTTGATTTATTCTTCGTACTCTGGGTACTGCGAGATAAACTAAATTCGACCATTCGATGAGATTATCTATGATCCAAACAATTGTATTTGATATAGTCAATCCCTGTGAAGAATGTATTGTTGCTGCGTAACCTAGCGTCCACGGGGGATTATTAGCGTGTAATGCATCTTCAACGACATTGATATCAACCAGCACAATATCATTTAACACTAGGCCAGGAATATCAACTTTATTATTTTGCCGCCGTGTATCCTTGGGTCTATAGCAGAGCGGCACTGGAAGTGTTGCGAATTTTTCTTTATGCAATTCAAATAACTTCATCTGAAGTGTGTCTCTGACTATCTTTCTACTTGCCACTATCAAATCCTTTGGTTTCCACGCTTCCCATAAATCTTTTAATGGTGTTTCTGAAATTATTTTACGAGCTATTTCTTATTGGATTCTATCCAGTTGTAATCTGATTAGTTGTTTGAATTCTCGTAATTGTTCATCAAGTGCTCTGTGGTCGGTATTAATTTCTTCGTAATAGTCTACAAAATTCTTCAGCCAATTATGTGGGGATAAACTGACAAATGGCGGTGGTTGGCCGTGATCGCCACACATGACGACTTTTGTGTTCGCTAGTAGCAGCCAATCAAGAAAATTTTGTAATACTTCTAACGACACCGTGCATACCTCATCCCAAATAACAACGTCGGGAACAGATTTCTCGCCCATTCGATCAGGAGTCCATATGTGAGATATCTGTGGTGCATTAGATAGTTCTGATATCTGATCACGCTGCAAATAATTATTTTCAACTGTGACATCTGCTGATTGAATATAATCATGCACCATTTCCTGCTTAATTCTCCATGATCCCCAACTCTCGTCATAATTTGTGAATTCAGCCACTTTGCTGATCTGTTTCATGCCTATGTAAAATGAATCAGTTGTGACTCTAACTGTGGTGTCAGTAAATCTATTTATCATCGAAAACAAATTTATGGAAGCATAAGCCAACATAGATACTCTCAAATGTGTTTACTGCGGATTGTATCCATCGTTGTAAGTAACAACGGTACCTAATTTAGTTCCATCAGAAAGACTGCTTCTTTACGATTGACATATGTGCCCTTATTCGTTATATCCACGATTATGAAATCGTATTCAGCGTTGTCTATAATCAACCGTGAAGAACATCTTGTATTGTCGCATTTGCCACCCTAAGTAAACTTTCCAATTATCCTTCGTCTGAAATCTTTTGTATATCTGTTTTTGTCTTCAAATAACTGTTTGGACCATTTCAAAAGTGCTTCTTCATCAAGGTCAGGAAGATATTTTTGTTGTTTGCTAATTATTTTTTCTAGATCGGGTTGTGGTAACCAGTCTGATTTATGTGCTCGATAGGATATAATCGCTTCACTGACAATTAACGATATCAGCATACCACAATCAATCATATATCACAATAGCACTATTGGCATCCAGTGTTTTTCAGACATGTGTCTACCAATCCAAAGATAACTACACGGATGAAGTCCTGTAGCCAATTGAAATGATACTACACGAGTAAATCCAGTTAAATCAAAATCGGGCAATGGACCATTAATCGCAACACAAGCCATTTCATGTGTGGGGTGTCCAAATCGTTTAAAGTATTTATTACATTCTTCGAATCCGAGAAAACTCTTGGGGTAACATGCAACCATATCAACGGAAATAATGGTTCCAGGGTCATATTTTGTATTCCATAATCCACCATGGCTGTATTCGAGACAGCTCAATCTGACATCTGATAGAAATTCACTTCTTGTTGGCTTCCACGAGTTTTTCTTTCTTGCAAAATGAGCTGCAACTGATGAAAGTATAAAACAGTTTGTTAGTAATTGTTCGTTGTCTTCCGTTGAAAACTCACTAGCTAGTTTTTCATTTGATTGTGCAGCGCTTCAGTACAGTACAATTCTCCATTGGGTCTTACAAACTGATCGAATCTGCATTCATCGTCTTCAAAACTATGAAGTAGCCACACCGACACAGGATCTTTTTTACTCAACTGGTAAATAGCATCAAATAATTTCTCCTCAGAAAAACACTCTCCAAGCTGGGGTATATATTTTACAGTTCGGGTTCGTGGAAAAATTGTTACTGCAGGTGTCCATGTGTGTTCGTTATGATCAATAATTTGTATTGGCGCTCCTTTTGATTGATATTTTGATTCGTGTAATACTTCTCCAGTTATTGTCGTTACTGATATTGGAAATCTTAATGATGTTTCTAACTTAGCTATATCTTGAATTGTTGCCCCTCGCTGTTTCACTGTTAGTCCCCATTCATTTATTTTTTTTGCGTCTTAGATCAGTCAATTTATTTCTACGTAACGCTTTTGTGAAGTGTTCTATTACTCGTTCTGCCACACAATTCAACGACGAAGAATATTTCATTGGTGCTAGTTTTTCAATATCAGATCTGTCATTTAATAGATATATCCCGTACACAACTGCTGTTACAGGATAAGATTTTTTGTTGTATGGTTTGTCAATTCCAGTCAGAATTCCTGGTTTAGAATCTCGACTCACAACGACGGTTCTTTTATCTTTCAAGATTGGGTCAAATTTATCCCTGATAATCCAATTTCCTGTGTCTGAACGGATTATGAATTTCACTCTAAAAAAAATACCTTTTTCCCCCAAGATGTGAAATTATCACTGCTGCGCTTTCATCATTCATGGTAGCATCAACACGACCATCAATTCGAAATGTTAACCAACAGTGAGATGCCCCATCACGCTTGAATTCATTAAAACAATCACAAATTTTACTTATCATAGTTCGGTCATTTATTAGAGCCTTTGGTGTATCAGATACTCTATCGAGATTGAATTTAGCATTTTTCCAAAGGGTAATTTTTGATAATATATCGAACTCCTCCATGCTATAATTAAAACAAGTATTTAAATAAAAAAATTATTATATAATGAATCATTGCAAATGGCTCATGATTGGATCAGTAACCCAGTGTTACAAATCATGCAGAAAAGAATTCTGTGGATATCATGTGCAAAGCTTTCGTCGAGGAAGCCTGGGCCCAATCCCATGTATTCGATGTGGGGTAGGGGTTAGAGGCAAATCACAGTTATGTCTGGGTTGTGGTGGTAAGCGGTATAGAGAGTTGAAGCGCTATTATGACAAGAGAATCAAAGATTCCATCAGTGACTCTGATAAAATTAAAAGAACACCTCAAGACTACATTGAAAGATTCTCAAGTATGATTCAACCAAATAATTAATTAGACAATTAATGGTATAGTATATAAATGAACCAAGAATTCTGACCACACCCTGTGATTGCGAATTATGAGGCTTCCCCTGATGGTATTGTCAGAAACCGTAGGCTGAAGAAATCAGTTGGGTGGGATAATGGTATGGAATATTTGATGTTTGGTACTGGAAAAAAGAAATATTACTGCCACCGATTCATCTTCGAATGTCATAATGGATTGATCAAAGATGGTCTTGTTCTTGATCACATTGATTCGAATCCTAAGAACAATTCTTTAGATAATTTACGAGTTGTTACACAGAGTGAGAATACTGCATTTGGGTAAACTGGAAAATATTGAAAAAATGTGAGACCTGTAATTTAATACAGCAAATAATGAAGAAATTGTATTTCAATCGATGACAGAAGCCAGTAGATATTTTGTTATTTGTGAACCCTCAGTACGAAAAGTAGCAGAGGGAATTTATCGATCTTCTTTTTCAAAGCGTTTTAAGAACAAAATTTTATTTATTTACATCTAGATTTCATTTTGCACTATGTGTATATAACACCAAGGGAGATAACTCGTGTGGGTATGTAATGGCTTATAAAAGAGTTACAGATCTCAATGGTTTTTTTTTAAACGTGGCGTCATCTGATTGGCTGATTCTCAAACAGGATAATTAATTATGTTTTACAAATATGTGGTGTTTACAAACAACTGTATTTTTTTTTAAGTATAAATAACACCTCTTTGTTTGCCATGCGGTACGTAAAATCACAATTCTCAGCGGATAATCAATTTGAATCAAATACGTGGTGTTTATAAACGGCTGTATTCTGTTTTCAAGTACACGAAGGGTACGTGGAATCTATTGTGCTGTGTTCTACATATACACACCACGCCGTTGATGTACATTGCACCTGTTTGGGCTTGACTTACCTATATATTGTATTCAAAATCTTGTACATGTAACAAGAACAGTTATCTCAATGCGTAACACGTTGGATTCTAGTCCTGGCGGCTATGGTTCTAATCCCATAATAGACATACTGTCTACGGTGTACCGATAGATTGTTTTATATATATATATATATAATTGAGGGCACGAGCCCAAAGGTACTTTGTGTACACCTCCCGTCACGTTAAATATGTTACAGTGTATTATTGCACCCCTGGGAAAATTAATTTCTTAGGAGGAGGTGTATAACAACAAAGACGCCCTAAAAATAAACAGCAACCATAGATGCAATAAGCTCTCTGTCACATTGGGTAACCCCGTAGGATAATTCAGAATGAATTATCGGCTAAATGAAACGGTCATAGGGTCAACGAGATAAAAAATCTCAAAGAGAGAAACATACTCTCAAAGAAAGGACCCTATGAAAGACACAAAGGCCTAATAAGGGACCCAATGAATGATAACCGCTCATTATAGGTTGCTGTTTATTTTTTTATTAGAAATATATAATTATCATATATATGAATTCCGAAACTATTGATGAAATTTTATCTGAAATATCGAATTTGAAAAATGAAAAAATACAATTGTCAGATGGTCTAACTGCGATCAAATTATGTCCGACTTTCAGGATATCGCATTCGCTGCAATCAATAATAAATATGTCCTTTCAAAGAAGTATGTGTTGATTAAGCGAATTCAGAATGCCATTCGAGAATCACTTGTATGCTGCGAAGATATCACGGTGTTCGTCCCATTATGTACTATCGTGGAACAAGTACGAAGAGAACTAGGCTGCGCATATGAAACCAAGCGAATAGTGAATTCGAAAATCAGAAGTATCAGAGCACTGATCAATCAGAATCAAAATCCTCCCGTGGCCGTTCAGTAAAAACACTTCACGGCGCTATTTTCACTACACATCTATAATGCGTCCTGTTAAACAGGTATGACTGCATGCATAAACTTGTCAATGGAAATACAATAGACAGGTGCGCGACCGACAAGGAAGTTTTAGTCGACAAACAACCAACAAACAATAGCGGTTGAAATATCAATGACGCGTTTTAGTACCAGGAAGTTGTAAAGTATTTTTTTTTATTGAAATCTCATAGTACACTAATTGGAAAATGGCTTTACTGTTTCAATAATGGTAAACAAATCATTAACTACCAGACTTGCGAGAGAAAGACTGGCTGCTATTAAAAAGTTTCTTCAGTCCGTGATTCTGTACGCGAAAAACTACAAAATAGACAAAGCCTTCAGACTGATTTTACTTTAGGATCCAAGGAGTTATTTAAACCAATAACGACGGCAATGAATGAGGCAATATCAGCCACTGAGCGAGCTGTATGGGGGGGGGAAACACACCCCCCCCCCCCCCCAGAGTCTCTCTGGGGAAGTGATGAGAACGGAGAGACCTCCTCTTGGTGAACTTGAAATAATAGCAAGAAGATCTAAACAAACAAAAAAATCTTTAAAAACACTTCCTCGTGATATAATAACTGCTGCAAGACAACAAGAACAACTTGAACAAGAACGAGAACTTTAAGAAGAACTTGCTAGTATACCACCACCTATCGCACCACCTAAACCAAACTGAAGAAGATCAAAAAAGTAAAATAGAGCGAAGAAATCTTGACCCTAAAACGATATTTAAAAGCTATATTAAAAATTTTAAGATTGATAAAGATTACGCCCGATTTATCGTCAATTCATTTCCAAAGGGTCAGTGAGAACAATATATGAACGAAGGATATCAAGATGTTATAACTACTAGAAAAGATTGGAAAACAAAACTATATTTGGCAAAAATTGGTAAGTCTCAATTACCACATAATGATAAAGATTTTGAGAGACTTGAAAAGTTGATATCTCAAATAGAAAACCCACCGACACCAGTTGCCCCCTTTGTATCCCAACCCACCCAAGTTGAAGGTGCAACTGATATAACTAAAAAAGCAGGGCGGAGATTTTCCCAGAGTGAGACTTTGGGGGTATCAGGTAGTGGTTTAATTAGTTGTCCTGGTAATATTCTCAGCGATATAGCACGATTAGAAGTACTTGTAGGAGGTTCACGAGCTGGAAATAACTCACCGGAAATAATTAATGAAGCAGCTGATATCTGCAGGCAGTTATTTCAAGGTGGCATCATGGATATCCAAACATATCGAGATTTGATTGACGAGTTAGTGGAGCACCATCATGGCTATCACAGCGACTAATCGTCGAGTTTCCTTTCATGATTAGATAAATAATAATTGAATTACCAGTAATTGAATAAGAATGATTATACACTACAACCATGATAAACCAACTCACGATTGCCGGTTTATAGTGTGTACTATGAAGACTGTCTCGGTGATACTATTGCAGGATTATTTACAAGAATCGCTCCAAAAGTAGCGCCACTAGCAAAACAACTATTGATGAAAGCCATTGATATTATTGGTGATAAGGGCATTAGCGCTGTTGGTGATAGTGCAAGGAATGCGTTTTCAGCCGTGAAAGATAAATTAACAGCGTTAGTTCGACGGCGAAAGAAACCGGTGCCGTTACCGTCTACAATAGTAATGCCTGCAAGTGTTAGTAAAATAATAAATGAACAAAAGCTAACATCCTTCGCGGAGTCAATATTAACAGAGCCATCACCCCTTGTCACACAAGGGATAAAGATAATATAACAGCAAATATGATAGTGGGAAGTGGCTTAAAGAGGTCACGCGGTCGACGATGAAATTAAAAATCTTCGATTTTCCAATTTAGATCAACAGATATATAATAAAATGTTCAAAAGGGTACCTGATACAGCATTTAATATGGACGCCCCAGTACTCAAGGATGATTCTGTACGCGATTATCAATACTATTCCTATCACGCAGTGCAACCTGATCTTCGATCAAGAATCGAACTTCAAGTTCATGATACCAGTAAATATTTTCTACCGTGTGAAGCGTTTATTGAAGTGGAGGGAGAACTTGTAACAAATATTGCAGCTAATACACCATATGACAATAACCCAACAATTCGAGTTGGTTTTGTTAATAATGGCATCATGGCGTTATTCGAAAGCGCTAGATATCACATTGATGGAAGAGAAATTGAATCTATAGAGCGTGTGGTTGATGTTGCTACAACAACAATCGGGTTAGCGAGATATTCCGATGATTATACAAGACCAGCGGGTCCATCAATGATGTTCGCAAAAGATATTACTGATCACGCTGAGCACATCCAGTATTCTAGAGTAAAAGCTGTACAAGCTACTGCAGTTGATTCAGCACCAGCCGGGTATGTAAGACCACCTGGTACATTTGATGTCATAAATAATATTCCTAATTACAACCTAGGATTTGCAACACGAGTAGCAACATTGCAAGGACAACGTCGACAGTTTTCATGCGCAATTCCACTGCATCATATATTTGGATTTTGTAGAAACGTCAGAAAAGTTATCTATGGAGCGAAACTTACAATAGCACTCATGCGAAAGGGTACTGACGATAATGCAATCTGGCATGGTGCTGGTGTTGATCCTGGTAAAGTTATTTTATCAAAACTATCACTGTGGATGCCAGTGTTGACTCCATCAATCACAACAGAAGAGCGATTACTATTATTTATGGATCAAGGAGGAAAATCATTACTGAGTTGGCTAACAACAACAACGCATACCATGGAATCTAATATTGACGGCATATTTACATGGCATCTCGCAGCGCGACAAGGTGTTTCAGCTCCGCGTCATATATTTGTTGCGCTACAGAATACTGAACGATTAAACAATCAAAAACACAGCCATATGATACTTGATTAAATTGGATGTAATGAAGTCTCACTAAGAATAAACGGACAACAGGATCCATCTGAGGACATACTACTTGATTACACCACTAACCATATTGCACGAGTTTATCATCGCCTGTTGTCATATATGGGACGCGATCAAAATGTTGATACTGGTCTACAAATATCACAGTTGGATTTTAAAAATCTGTATCCGATTTATTACTTTTGGCTGGAACATCTTGATTTAACAAGACAATATGTCATTGATATACACTTTAGAGCTCGTGTAACCCGTCTTGGTGGTATTGCTAATTATAGAGCAGATGCTGTCATTCTCAGTGATAAATCAATGCAACTTGAAGGTGTTGGTGGACGAATGAGAATCGTCAATGCACCAGTGGAAAATATGTAACAATTAGATCAATCTGTTATTGTATAATGTCATATAGTCATATTAGTGTTACATTAACTCCTGGTCAACTCAAGAAATTGCAATCGGAATCAGCTAAGCGATGTGGAACCACAATAACACTGAAACCCAATCAGATGACAGGAGGTCAGAATAAATTGTCACTGACAACTCGTCAAGTAAAATACTTCAATGATGCACTCAAAGAACGAAAAGGTGTTCAGATCACACTTTCTGCGAAAGCGATCAGCAATATGATAAAATCAGGTGGTATATTTCCGTTGTTAGCCGCGATTCCAGTGCTGATTGTGGCAGTGGCCCCAGCGGTGGCTAAAGCGGCAGCGTTAGGAGCAGTTGGTACCGCGGCAGGAATGGCACTAAATAAAGCAGTCGAAAAAGGATATAGAAAGAAAAGGAAAGGGTCTAAGACTACCGGGAACTCCACACACGTGGTACAAGGGAAGCGGCCTGAGAATCCTGAGAACGGTTTACTAATAACACAGATGTTAAATTTTGATTTACTCGATGCTGCTAAAAATCTGTTGATTAAAAACTTCAGAGGTGTCTTTATGAAAGATCAGTTGCCGGCGTATCCAAACAGAATTGAAACCGGTATCATTGATCTCGATAACAGCACCAGACCTGGAACCCACTGGGTTGCATTCGCGATTGATCCGCGCGGGATTATTTATTTTGACTCGTATGGATTAGCGCCGCTGAGGGTATTCATGAATTATATAAACAACTTTAAAACTCATCGTTGGTATTCTACGCTACCAACACAAAGGATGAATGACCCACCTATATGCGGCAATGAAGTATTAAATGTCCTTGACGCTATTTCATCCAACCAAAGGAAACCACCTCATTGGGTCGTAAATGAACAATCGCTTTTTAGAGAGAGAAAGATTTTTACAATAACATGATTAATATTTTGGGACGACCTTTATCAACGCTGAAGAAACCCGGTGCTGATAACAATGCAACCCTTGATAGAATCAAGGATATAAAAAAACTCATCGAAGATGAAATAGCTGAAACGTTGAACTTAGCAAGTGTTGATCGCGGTGAAATAGTTGTATTTCAAGATCGTCAGGATAAATTGAAAACTAGTAATGTTTCTCTTAATGATATTTTAGTTAAACGACAAGACGCAACAGAAGATACTATCGCGTTGTTTTCCGATCAGGGTAAACTCAAACCGGGTGTACTCATGTCAACGCTTGCGAAACGAATTGACGATTTAGAACCATTAAAAACGAGATAAATACAATGATCATATAGTTGTATTTAATAAGTTTACTGCCATCGTAGACAACATTGATAAACCCATAGTAGAATTTTTTGGTAATCCACCAGTGACCACACCGAAACTCAGAGATAAAAAATTCTATGTTGGAATTTGCAGCATTTCAATCCCGATATGAAGAGCATGTAAAACAGTTTTCAGTGCTTCGTAAAAACATCATAGATAAATTTCTTGGAACTACATTCGATAAAATAGACATAAAACTACCTAATATTAAGAAATCCATCGATGAGATGAAAAACTTCATCGAGGCAATGAAAGTTGATGCAGCGAGAATGATAAGCGTCATAAAAAAAACAAAAATTTCTCATGAGAGCACCAACAATATCGTATGCACGATTAAACATGGATCATTTACGTGGACTCCTACGAATAATATATTAAATATCATTGCAACAGTCAAAGGTATTTATCGATTAACAATAGTGTCGCCGACTCAATTTAATATTTCATTGTCGAGTTCAGCCGGAGTCAACAACACGATATCAACAATCATCGATAAAGATACATCTGAACAGTTCACGATGGAATCCACTGATAAGAATTTAGCCAGGGTTTTAGTAACGTGGTACGTGGAATTCGTAGTGGATTTGAATAAACAACGTAACTGAAATCGTAACACGCTAGAAAATAAAATGACAACATCGCAGCAGTATTGCTATGATCAGGTCAGAAAATCTCAAACTAAACTCAAAACCCTCACTGAAGAGTATCAAACAAAAATAAAGAAATGCCGACTAAGAATCACCGCGGTTGATGTTACCGTGGACTCAGTGAGTGGTGTAATTACCGGAGCTACCATCGCAGGTATATTAACCAGAATAAAAAACTATCATCGTGTAGCCAGAGTAAACTGCACGATTATGTAATTAAATTTCATGTTGTATCAACCGCGTACTCTCAATTATCCTCAATGATTTCGTCATCACTCGATGATACGTTAATATCAGATGGTGAGTTTTTATGATTCCGCGATTAGAGCGGGATAATAATAATAAGAATAATAATGACAACACAGCAAGAACTACTTCAACAAATAGCAGAAAATACCACATCGATGACTCCAATTCCTGTGAAGGAGATAGAACTGGCAAAATTACGGGTATATCACAGTTGGCCTAATATTAGGTCGGTAGCATTTGGTGGTCAACAACCGAATAATTCTTTAGTGTTTGCTAATAAGAATCGCGAAGACGGAACTCCAGACTGGAACGTTGTTTCAATTCCAACAGGGTCATATCAAACTGAAGAAATCAATAATGAATTATAACGGAGAATAAAAAATATTACCGAAAAAGAATCGAAAATCGCTATAACGGTCCACGAGCCGACACTATCATCTGCAATCGAGATAAACTCGCCCGGATATGTTGTAGATATCTATAACAGCTCAATTAGAACCGTACTAGGATGGCCTGAAATACCACCTCAACAAGAAACCATTAATATACCACCTAAACCAAAAAAATCTGATTATATCACAGACAATAAATCGTATCATGAATTTAACCCTAGAATAATCGATTCTATTTATAATAAAATTTTAACAGAGCCTGTTTTTTTTTTAATGGAAAATGGAGCTTTGGACAGCGGGATGGTGGTTGGGTCAAAATTCCTTCACACCAAATCTCGGAAATTTTTAATGCTTTTAAACGAGAACATAAGAATGATTTAGATAAATTACGGCAGAATTTTCAGGATTTATCCCCAGCAGTGAAATGCATTGAAATATTACATCATATTGTACACGATATGGAATTATTTCACATACGACTTATTCAAGCAGTATTAGATGCCACAGATGATCAGAGAGTAAAATTTGCAAAAACATACAATATACGTGTAGAAGATATTCCAACATGTAGATTTCCTGAATATAATATAGACCAATTTAAAAAAATCAATGATCTCATTAATGAGCACATCCAACGAATACTCGCCGCATGGAAGAAATTGTCACAACCACAAATAACAATCCTCAGACATGATAATGACCCAGACGGTGGTGGTAGACGTATTGCTCCTCAAAATGTAGATATATCATCAGTGATTGCATTGAATATAGTATGTGATGTTATCGACGGAAGCTATCAAATAAATCTCGAGCGATCAAATCAAGCTCAGCAGGGATATATTTTATATTCATTTGCCCCAACGGCTCCTCCAGGGTTTCTAATTATTGAGAATCCAGTTAATCCAGTCTATATGCGATGTCATAATGATTCTTTAACGAGAATTAATTTCAAACTAACTGACCAATTCAATAATCTGATTGATCTACAAGGTGAGGTTTTACAAATTAGTCTGTTTGTGAAATCGTAAAAAAAAAATCGTTAACCCCATAGCAGCAGAGGGGGGGGGGGCACGACAACCACATTGGCATATTTTTTTCGTTGCTCGTAAAAGGGTTTGCCTAAAAAGTTTGTCCGATTAGCCCCCTCTGCTGCTCAGTTGCATAGCTATGGAACTTAATATATTTATAATTTTATTTCTGTTTTCATTTCAGACACTGCATTTAAGGGTTCACTTTTTCAAACTCTTCTTTAAAGAAAAATAGTTAACTGAGTAATAGCTGAAACATTTCAATTTCATAACAACCTAAAACTAGTATTGTATACTTTAATTAAATGCTGCATTCAGACTTGTGGCAATTGTCTTTAATGTCTTTTGACATCCACTTTAGAATTCAGTACGTTGAGCAGACAGTGTCATATCTGGCTTAACATAATTATCATGTAACGACAATTCACAGTGACAGAATTGAATAGAGGTTTAATACCTATAGAGGTTTTCTGCTATTCGTTGAAGTAGTTCTTGCGGTGTTGTCATTATTATTCTTATTATTATTATCCCGCTCTAAACGCGGAATCATAATGTTTAATACATTATTATTATTTTTTGAACAATAGTGCTTGTTACCAACCATCACTAATGTTTAAACAGTGAATTTTAATGAAAATAATTGGCACCAAGATGATATATATAAAGAAGTCTCCGCACTCAAACTAAAATCAATTTTATATTCATAGTGTTAAAATTCTCAATTTTGTGGACATTAGTGATATCAGAACGGTTAAAGGTAAGAGCAAGAAACGGTTTCCTTGGGGTGACTAAGAAAGCATATGAGGTATATCTTCTTTTAGAATCATGCAGATAAAAATGTTATAGAATTGTTTACCTTTGAACAAGTTAATCCAAGTTTCCAGTTTTGCATCTACTTTATCGTCTGCAATCCAGTTTGTCATTTTGCATCTCTGACGGATTCTCAAGAAAATCTAGAGCATATTGCCTGCTTTAAAATATTGGAGGATTTTTTTTCTCCAAAACTAGACATTCTAAACACATTACATGTATATCATATTTGTTGTTTCTCTTCAATATAATAGCTTTTTTAAAATAACATGAACATTAACTAATATTTTTACAAGACGAGTTAAATTTGCGTAATAGTTCTTGCCATTTAGTGGCATTATGACTGAATTCTGTAAAACCAGTTTTAAATATGACTTAGATCATTAACTGAAATGCTGGCAGAAAGAATCCAAAGTAATATATTTTATTTCCATTGCCTGATGCATAAACATTACATCTGATTCATGAAAACATGGGAGTGGTATACCATTTCTCCAAAATTAGTCTTATTTTAAACAGAATATTCACATTTCAATTCATAAACATTGCAGAATTTTAATCAGTCAAATTCAGTATGCGTTTTGCACCGATATTTATGTAGAATAGCCAGACAGCTGTGTAACTCTTGGTTTTCCTTCAATGGTTTGATTGAATTTTGTCAATACAAGGAATGGACTTATTCCAATCACTAAGCAAGGCATCACATGCTTTCTTACACTTGGCTAGTATCCCATCCAAACTATCAGTTCTAGCAACTTCTGAATCCCATTAAAATCATTTTGCCATGTAACCCTAAAATGCATATCCAAATTTGCAAACAACATTTTGTCCAAGTATTGATGTGTCTTTTGTACATCTCGAGGTCCTTCTGTCACTAAATTCAGTCACCTAAACTGCTAGTCAAAGTCTTGCTGCCAAGCTGTTGCATCATGTTCTTTTGATGTACTCTTATAATTACAGCAAGTACATTTAACCACAGAGAATTCGGTCATTGTATATATCAGCAAGGCTTAAATGATCAAGAAGTCAACACGTTCTCCAACCAGGAAATTGTTGAAGAAGGACTGGCAAGTCTTTGAAGTACATGGGTGATTTTCAGACCTGCTGACCCATCTGATAAAATCGGGAGAATCCTGATTTTTGCACCTTTCTTTCGACTCCCCGATTTTTAAGAGAAACTCTCGATTTTTCAGCTCTTCAAGAAAAAAATGTTCTGTATTTATTTTTTTAAATTTCATTTTCCGTTTCCTGGTTTCTGTATCTGGTTTTGCCATGTCTGGTACGTTACATTATACTTTACGATATAATGGTACCAATTGCGCATGACCAGGTGGGCGGTGCTTAAGGTGTAGGGTCCATTGCAATCCGAAATAAACAACAACACAAGCTTTGATTGGTGGATTATGCAAGAGTTGTACTTTCTGTTAGGCTTAAAAAAAAGTTTAGCCTCTTGGCAACATGTGAATTTATGCTAATTCCTAAATAGATCAAATTTTGTATTTTTTATGATTTTTTGAAAATGTAATACTCATGACTGAAAATAGGTATGTTGTGACTAGATAACTCATACCCGTCTAGTTCCAGCAGAGTTATCTCTCTTAAATGCAATGGAGTACCTGGTTTTGTCATTGTCAAATTGACAATCTAACATTGTTCTCTATAACAGTGTGTGAGATGCAGGCTAAATTAGGATAGAAAATATATTTATCTCTCCAAATATTAGCATTAAGGTCTATGGAAAAACAATTGGTACCGTGATACCTTACAATATTGGCTTCATTTCCGGTTTTCATCCACCAGTTCAAAAGGCCATACACCACAATTAATTTTACTATGTGTTCTCTTTATATATTTCTCAGCACTGACAGTTCCACAGTGTGACAATCAATACAAATCATATGAAAATCTAAAATGCCCCTAAAGATGAATTCACGGTGAAATTATTGTCATGGGTTGATCGGTATTTTTGTGAGTGGCTGCACTGTAAACAGAGCAGCATGTACACAGAACACTGATTTCACTTAAGGATCATCAATAAGGCCTAATTACACAGTGTGCACTGTCGCCAAAATACATACAGACAACCACTCTCAGAGCTCCTATTCTCAAGAATAAACAACTACCTTTAAATCCATACCAAAGATGCATCAATATCACTCTTCTATCACCACCAAAAGGAGAGAGGAAAAAATGTTCTAAAAATAGACTAGAACTATATTCGTGGGTACTGAACTGGAAGTATTAATTGTGATGTGATTCCTGACAGGCCCAACTTTTTAGTAAAACTTCTATATTTGAATGTCACACCTATTTGAACTTTATACATGAAGTCTTTTTGAATTTCCTTCCATACAAGACATGTGACACCTGCTGGAAAGTGTGTAGTGCTGGTGTTCCACAGGGTGCACATGCTGATCCAAGTGCTATTGGGAAACCACTACTAAATTTGCTATATCTTCCTTAATTATAGGACTTTTTCAATGCTGTAAAAATCTAATTGTACTACAAGATAAGGACTGTCTGAAAATATGTTTTAAGTTTATATATTTTGATCAGTTAAAATTTTAATGGGTTGTGCAAGCTTGCAAAAATAAGCTTGCGCAAGCTTGCAAAAATAAGCTTGGGCAAGCTTGCAAAAATAAGCTTGCGGCAATTCCAAATACAAGCTTGCGCAAGCTTGCCGTAAGCTACAGGGGTAAATTTGCCAGTAATTTTTCAGCTCATATCTTTTGCAAAGAACATATCATCATCCTCTGGCAGCCAGACCCTCTTTTCTGACCTATATGAAACTATGACCTTGCTCACCATCAGCTATGCCATTACATTTTTTTTTCTGTCAACACGAATGACCACAGATGATATTGTAAAATAATTAAGCAGCATATCATCTATGGTATATTTTAGTTCAATCTGTATCATCTTATCATGGAGAGATTCTTCATGATAAAGTTGACCCCATGTACCACAAATTGATCCTAATTCTGATTCTGAGTCACTCTGACTGAGAGTATGAGACTGTATCACACTAATATTATACATTTACTCAAACATTTTACTGCGGTAAAATTTAGTTTATGAAAATAGAAATTTTGTTATGCTTGCTGTCCATGCCTGAGTGTTGTGGTCAACTACAGGGGCACCTATACTTCGATAGTTGCTGGAATTGTGCAAAACCTGATCTGTTGTTGTTTTTACAGCTATTGGAAACTTTAGTCGCTTTCCCAAAACTGATGTCCTCCATGCAGGCTCTATTGCCATTAACACGCTTTGCCCTTTTGTTTCTTTTTTTTTCTAATTCAAAATTGAGATATTTTTCTGCATATTGACCATGTGTGGCAGATTTAAGTTAACATGTGTCAATGTAGACCAGACATAAATGGAAGAAAAAATATCTCGGGGGATCATGGTGTCTCTATATTTTAAAGCATTGATTAACATGTGATTTGGGCATAATGCATCACCAGTTAACTCTGTGGAGGAAGTATTTCTTTGAAATCAATATGAATAATGTACATAATGAATCAAATTGCAAGCTATGCATATATTTTCAGTGCCAGAAATATATTTTATCCACAATATAGTTAACATCGTTTAGGATATACATTTGTGTACCAATATCCATGTATGCATAATCATAAGATTCGGCAGCATAATGTATAATCATTTATTACGTTAATACATTTCACTAAATCGGGGTTTTCTTATTTACACCATGGCAATTTATTCATTTGAAACAATACCAAATGTTATTTATACAGCATTAACTGCCATACATACCATTGATCACAGAACTGAATAAATGAAGAGAAACCTTATAACATTACGATGTAATATTTTCAGCAACATGAAATAAAATGCTAAATAAAAATGAAGTTAAGCATGTAATAAATACAATCAAACACATTAAGTTGATAAATCTAGACTAATTGGATGATGTATGTACTTGTAACACTTGTTATCAGCTTAGAACAATAGTGGCTATATGCTGTCAAATAAAGGTTATAGTTAAGAGTACTTAAAAATGATGAATTAGCATAAAATGGTAAGGAATGAATTATTAAAGCAACATGTTTTATAAAATTGATAACTTTTTTGACTGTTTATAGAATGACATGTTCACAAAACCACTGCAAAGGATTGAACCAAATTTCACAGAATATTGTCCTAAACGACTCGAGTTAGTATCATAGATGCAGATCCATAATTAAAAGTAATTGTAATTCAAGCTAACCTTTTATTGATTTCTTCCCAACAACCTAAGTCGAAACTGTGACCAAATTAACAAAATCATCATGACTGATGGCTTCTGACTTTTACACAGGTAATGATGAACAACTTCAAATATGGCCATGGTCAAATATATTTATCTCGTAAGCTGCTGAATATACCAGATGTGGCAATGCTTGTTCACATATTTTGTTTACCAAATGCATTTAAATGACCTGTTCTCAAGCGCCTCAATGAACTAAATTTGTTAAAGAGAAGTATGGCATAAAGGCATTTCAGTATTGGTACATATCAGGAAGGTTCACCTTGAAAAAAGATATTTTTAAAAATGGCTCTGGATAGAATTGGACTGATGGAGTATATATAGTTTAAAAATTAAGCTGATCAATTAAATGTAGCCATTGTTATTAACAGAAACAACTATCAACATATATTTTGACATTAAACACAGCATGAAGGTGTTTCTGTATGTATATAGATTTGATTCGCTGTCAAATATGGACACCTTTACTAATTTAGAACTACTTTAGAATGATTACTTGACAGAAGCATACAGTCAATAAGGGTTTTGTACATATGATGCCAATCAGCCAGAAATAACGGTAATATAAGAAAGACATGACTTATCAAAACTTGATGAATGGTATTTTTCATACAATTGTGCAGAAGGCAACCAGCTATATGTATTTTAGTTTGATAGTTCATGTCATCTTATCAGTATGGCCATTGTTGCTAAAAATGGGAAAAACCTCAAAACTGTTTTATTTCATGTACCAGGCAACCATTAAGACGTGTTATGTATAAAAAAAGAAACTATGGAGGATTGTTATTTTAATCTCAAAAAGTGTTCCACACAATTTATACAAAATTCCAAGTATTGTAGTATTGAGAAAGTTTAAAATGATACAAATTATGCTTATCTGCCATCAAATATAAATTGAAGATTTTTTGGTTAGCTGTTCTTGGACTAAGATCCAAGTCCTATGTGAGCCAGGAGGGCATCTGAAATCCTGTCTTCTTGTGAAGTTCAACAAATTAATACAGTAGTCCCCCTCTTATACGGCCACCCCTGCTGCACCGGGAAAGTGGCCTTATAAGGCGGGTGGCCGTTCCAGAGAGGGGCTAAATTTATTATGAGAAGTACATGTATATGTAATGTACGTAGTAAGAAAGCTACATACTTCAAAACATTAAATATCTTCGTCTAAATGAAACATTAATCAATAAAAGTTTTTTTTGTTGTTATAATAACAAATTTATTTCAACTGAATATACGTTACTATTTTTGCTTTCTTGGCGTAAGTTTGATATGCGAACGGGTATTGTTCTCATGCACATTGCAAATGGATTCAAAAACGTCGTTTACATCTTGTTACATACATAATTATCTTTCCATTTGCTCCATTTTCCCACTGCTGCTGAATAACCTTCTTATCGGTTATTACTTTGTTTATTCAAATTATTTCAACATAAACTTGTTTTTACGAGTCTTTTGACGTTTTGTATATACAATTGTTCGGCCCCTCCCCCCTTCACCCCACCCCCCCCCCCCCGGTGTCGTCGAGTAGAATAACCGACTTTCTTCGAAAATAATGTATCCGTTAACGTGATGACATTTTAATGTTTGGTAATGATTTATTCGGTTATTGCTGACTGTATGCGATTTAATTATGCAGACAAAACTTGTGTCGAGTCTGCCGAAATACATCCTTCGTAGGAAGCCATTTTGTGTGGTCACGTGATTTTTCCGGTCTTTGTCTGGTACCCTATTGTCTTTTTTAAGGTTGTCTGTGTGTGCCAATGTACAAAATCTATTTTTAGCCTATGCTGACCTTGTTACGATTATAACAATTACGTCTGGTTATAATCATCAACGAGAAGAACTCAACATAGGTGTTAAACCCCAAATTCTATCATAACATTATTGAGCCCATTTCCTGTAAACATCGACTTTCACAGATAACGATATACTATAAAATTTTGGTCAACACTTTTAACGGCGACTTGACACTCGGAGACGTGTTATCTACGATAGAGATAATCAAAATTGCTTACCTTACGTCAAGATTTGAATTAATTATTGGTTCTGGATACATTTAAAAATAAAATGTGGCCGCTCGTGAGGGGTAAATTTTATATTATTGCACAAAAATGCTGGCCGCTGGTCGCGTTAGCCGGGTGGCCTTTCGTGAGGGGTACTTTTGAACAGAAACTCGTCGGTGCCAACGAATTCTGGCCGTTAGGAGCGGGTGGCCGCTGGTCAGGGGGGCCGTACAAGAGGGGGACTACTGTATCTGTCAAAATGTACAAGTGTATCCAGATAGTAGAATGATGATTTTCCTTCGACTGAAACGATATGTCTAAGCCAGATATTCTTACTTGTGATGTTATACAGGATATATAAACCATATGCCTATGCCAGATATTCTTACTTGTGAAGTTAAACATCATATATAATTATATAATGAATAAAGAGCTAATAAACTAATACATTTTAATGGCCATTGAAAATTAATGTTAAAAGATAATATCAGTTTGAATCAATTATCTACCTTTAGTATCAATATATGTAAGCAAATATCAAAATTATCAATATTCATGTTACCCTTAGTTTTCCCCATTTCAATCAGCATTTTCTATTTTTTTTATTTCAGAAGGAAATAATGTGACCTTATTGCCAGTTGGCATTGCTGAATCAGGAAAGCCACATAGCTTGCAATGTGTCTACAGTGGAACAAACAGTCCTTATACCTTCAACTTCTACTTGAATCAAGATACAAATGGATTACAAATAAGGGTTTCTAGCTGTAGGATTGCCATTGCAGTAGGTTATGACACAAGTTTGTACAATCAAAGCTGTGGTACAAACAGTGTGAGTCTTATAATTTTAAATGTTTCTCAGGCAGACGATGGCCACAAATGGGAATGTGATGTGTCATTTATAACTGCTGTTCCAATACCACCCAAGGCATCAACCATAATTAGGGTAACTGCTGCAAGTAAGTTTAATAATAACAATAATTATAATAATTATTCTTTATTCAGTGTAAGGGGGGTGGGTTCGGTATCAAGCGTTATTGGTACAATATTGCACAAGTCCCTGGTCAGAGGTATTGCGCAACTTGGAAAAACAACACTTGAAATCGAAATCACCTCCCGCTAATACTCTTTATCTAGATGATGATCTCTACGATGTGAAATACCCGGTTATAAAATTGGATATAGCAATCTGAGTCGATATCTTGAACAAAGACAACACACGAGCCCCCGTAAAGATAAATAAAGGATTTAATCAAAATAAAATCAAAAGAAGAAAGACACAGTAAATTACAGTTTTGTTTCCTTCTGAATATTCTTAGTTCAGAAGCGCTCTAAAAACCGACGTTTAAAAATAATGGATACATTGATTAAAACTCAAACACTAATAAAATAGACGAATTTAGCCGTTAATAGCTGATAGCAAATTTCATCACGAAATCGAGTGTTCATTAACATTGGACCGCTTGGTAAATTCACAATGACCTGTTCGTCGACTTGGTTTTTCTTTCTGCTTGCGACGACTTTAACTTGTCCTCTCTGGTTGAACGAGGGATTCCACACTGACTTCTAACTTATTTTTCCCTCCTTTTTGAAATTTCAACTTCCTCGCTATTTCTCGCTCTTTACTCAAACTATTTTCCCTTGTGTTTTTGGCACGGTTCTGCCATTTGATTTCCGGCGGACTTTCCTGAGCTTATTGTTACGAAGGCACTGCTCTAAAACTACCTCTGGAGTCTTTAATAAATATTTCTTCAACTGTTTCTCCCTAGCAGAGAATTTTCAAGACTGCTTAAAATTCATTAGATTCGTAGTATATATATTCCCTTCAAAATTCAGGGATCGACCCACCCCAATGCTATTCCTACAGACATTTGAAAAATTAACTATCAGTGTGCCAAAAAATGTCACCTGGGGTTGAAATAACATCCTACTACCATTTGTCTCAATCACTTTTTGTCAGTTCTACGTGCGAATTTAGCGCTTTCTAGCTGCCATACACCCAATTCGTTTTGACTATAAACAATCTAATAATGGTGACCCAGTTAGGAAAACATTCCTTCGTACAAAATCTGCCATAAGTTAACAGTTAACTGCTGGCTAGAACTAAGAATTAATTAATGGATTTCACTGACGAAAAATTTGGTACTTCACATTCAGAACATAATGACAATAATTTTTTGGGTCCAAAAAAGTTTTTGGTGCAAGACTCTGAGATGTCAGTCATTGACATCAGCAAAAAGAAGACTGACAACATTGCTTATCTTTATACAGCTATCAATTTTATTTAAAGTTCCATTAAATTTAACGACTTGGTTTGTATCATTCTGATCTGCAGTGTAATATGGTTTCCACGAGTATCAAAGAATATCTTAACTTCATTTCAAGAAGCAACATTTTACCAAACAAACAAAATCATCTTTGCATATATGTTTGAAGGATTCAGTTTGCCATCTAACGTGTTTTCCGTTACTAGCAAGAGTAAAACCCGAAATACTTGTCAAACAGCTCAACATTTTTTAACCATATTTTCAGAAAGCATCCTAGCATAAAACTTTTTAAAGTTTGGATGCTGTTAGTGATCCTCACTTTAATAGCAGCAATTACTTACCTGCCGATGCTACATAGCTAACTTGGTTTTGTGGCTAAATTCACTGTCTGCTCAATGTGAATACATCCTTCCACAGAGTAGAGAAAATGTCATTATTTTCAAGGATGCCATACTGTATAGAAATCTGCCAAAATTGTTACCAGAGAAATTATATCTGTAGCAACTTACTGCAAACAGCGGTCTTCTTCTCCAGTTTTTTAAAAAAATTAGTCTTGGTGTTACAACTCTCTGTTATGTTTTCTAGAGAACTGTATTTTAGCCTATACCTCTTAAGAACTTAGTTCCTCTACGGGCTTTAGAGGCTATCACTTGTTACACCTTTTTGGCAGACACATGTTCTTTACATATATACAAATCACTGTGTTTAGAGTAAGTCCTTGTGTTCTAAGGAAAATAACAGACTCAGCTTCATAGCTTTGAGTCTTAATTATTAGTGGAAACAAACTATGTTCAACATTTCTTTTCTCGTGTTGAATAGTGAGAAATACTTAGTCAGTATTTTACAGTATGAATTTTGTGAAAGTGTTTTTCTTTCTAACTGTGTGTTACTGTGTGTATATTGTACAGTCCTACCCGTTTATGTCGACATCCTCGGGCCCAAGAAAATATTGTCAACATAGGCGGATGTCGAGATAAGGGGGGGGGGGGGCTGAAAAAAGATAAAAGTTTAAATTCATCAGCAAAGGGTGACCCATAGTCTGTGAATACCATTTACACTTTGAGAAAACAGTGGAAATTTTTACATTTTGGTTACCTTTGTGTAATAAAATCCAAAATAAAATATTGCATCGATCACATCTTGATACGAAAATCATTATGATATTCAATGTCAGCATTACCACATGGTTGGATAGCTGTTATTTACATGCTTCATGTACATGTACTTAAATTGGCCTTGATTTTGGTCAGACTGTTCCCATCTTATTGAGGCTACCAAGGGAATGGGGCTGTTCACAGGAAAATATATTAAATAAACTGTCAACAGTACATGTATTCTCCGCAAATACTTTTGTATCCAATGTTATGACGAACATTAAAGCGACTGAACCAACCACTTCTTGCAGTGAAGTTCTCCACACAGTTTTTTTTTCGCAAATGCTTCATTGAACCATTTTGATACTTCCTCCACATCTTCAAATCTAGCAGTCTTTTACTTCTTCCTTTTGGGAGCACAGTTACCTTCAATGTAGTCTTTCTTTATAGACTCAGCAGCTTTCATCCTTCCTGAATGGGTGTTATTTTTAAGTGAAAAAATGTCACAGACCTCTTTGCGAGATGTTCAGCCCTCAACTTCCTTAACAGCCAGATATTTAGTTTCCAGAGACTGTAGATTTATTTTGCGTTGTACACTGATGTTAGTATCCATCGTAAATGTAAATAAAGTTAAAAACGAAACTTTTACAGCAAAATAAATTTGTTTTAATCACCGATCACTTTCAAAGTTGTTGGAAACGCGTAATCCGTATTTTGACGCAATTTTTATATTTTGACGCAATTTTTATATCTGGGATTCAGAAAATCACGTATACAGGAGTCCTCTATATGCATCAATTTCCAGGATGGCAAATTTAAGGGCTTGCTAGTCCTGCTTTGACCACCTGTTGAGTGGGAAATTGTGTTGATGATCCTATTAGCTGTGCTGATATTTACAATCAGAAAATTCAGTGGCTGAAAGACCCACAGATGTACATGTTGTCATTGTAAGAGTACATCTGAAGAACATGGCCCACAAGCTAGGTGGCAAGATCAAAGACTTGACTAGTTGCAGAGTGGTGAGAAAATGTGCTGATATTTACAATGACTGATTTCAGAGGTAGAATGACCCATTAATGTACTTGTGTATAAGAGTACATCAGATAAACGAAACCTTTATTATTATTTTCATTTCCAAGTGTAGCAAACTAAGTAGTGCTTGTGACCGCAAAATCAAGACATGTTGAGAGTTAGACAAAATGTTGTTTGCAAATTTTGACAAGAAGGGTTAAATGGCAAATTGACAAAGATTGTTATGAAATTCAAGGGATACATGTCAGTGTTGTAAACAAGTTTGAAAATTAAACTCGATGGCAACTGCTGTTTCTACTTGTCTGGAAATATAGCCATTTCAGGTATGCCCACTTTGCTTCTGGTAGGGTACTGCAATGTTTACTGGTGGTACCCTTGAACTCCTAGTTTTAAAATCATAGCAATACATCTGTGCACTCTTTGGAAAATGCAAGAATTTTCCGATTTCACTTCTTTTAAGTTGCCGTGAGAGGCCAGCTTCATAGGCCCAAACAAAAGCCTAGGTTGGTTGTGTTTTTTTATCCAACCGCGACATTAAAACCTGGCGGCAAGATCAGCTAATTGTTAAACAAAGTATGGGTTGGAATCGGCAGCATGTCGACATAAATGACAGAAAACAAAGGATTTGTTCAAGATGGGACCAGGGGCTTCTGTCGACATGTACGTTTATCTTTTATCTCTGCGTCAACATAAGCATGACAACTTGATATTAATAGTAGACCAAGGGACTAGGACTTTGCTTTTTTGTCAACATAGGTGGCGTGCCAATATAAGCGTTGTTGATATAAATGGATAGGATTGTCTTAGAAACAGACAGGATTTTATTATATAGTTTTTTTGTGGTTTTTTTTTTACTTCTCAACATATTCTGTTTTGATATGCTCAAATCATATTGTACTCAGAAATATACCCATATAACTTTGAATGTTATATATTATTTAGATATCAAGGATGTACACACAATTATCAGTTCACTTTATTAATTGTTACATTTTCTAACAATTTTTTCAGAGATTGACACTCCTTCTCCTGACACTATTTTTCTGGGGTTTTTTTAAAGTCTGAGTCAGAAAATTCATGATCAGCATGTCGTATTTGAGACTGAGACAGAAAAGAAAACATACTTCCATGCATAGTTGTGATTTTCAAGTTCAGGTGTATGTACTTTGTGTTATGTCCATTCAAGCATATTAATTGCCAATAAAATTATTCAATTTGATCCACACCCAGACAACTGGCTTAGTGAGTCACTATATGCTCCAGTATCTGACCAGTTGATTATAATTTCATGTCTAAACATACCATTTCTGATATTTGATCAAAACACTGTCCAATCATGCCCTAAACATTTCCTCTTCCTGTCATAAACATCAAACGCAATCTCAAAACAATTCAGCCAAATTCAGTTTCACCTAAGCATTAGCTTTGCCCAGGTCATATATATCTTCCATTGGTGCATTATTTTTGGCTATAAAGGTGTAAACTGTTCTCAAGCAGATGTCAATAGTGCCTCCTACACTAAATTTGTTCCAGACAGCTCTCTCTTAGTAAGAAACTAAGCCAGAGTTGAATCAGGGGCAATTTAGGTTGATGGTCCAGCACCAAAATGACGCACAAGTTGGAATTTCAACATATCAGAAATGGGTCATATTTTAATTTCAAGCATCAAAACAAAAGAGTACACATCTGTTGAAAACCTGTTCTTATTATGTCAACTTTATTGTTTGCTATCAGTTCTCTTAGTGCGTAAACCAGTGTGAACTATTACGAAATTGCATTTAACCAGGTGAGTTTTACTTCAACGTGATGCAGTGTTCTTTGTGCGTACACTAATAGTGTTTTAGTAGTATGACCCTTCTTAGTCAACTTAGTATTTACACTACAGGTGTTTTAGTGGTATGACCCTGCATAGTCAGGCGAGTTTCACGGCTATCAACAAACAGTGTTAGTGCACACACAGAGTGTACTCAGTAAGACACTGCATCCAGTCAGGTGAATTTCAAGGCAACAAGTGATTTCATTATTACACAGTAATGTCAGAACAGTCTGTGGGGCATGGTGTCCAACAAAGGGACCCTTGGGATATTTGTGCAGATTGCATCAGTGCTCAAAGTGCACATGGAAAAATTGTTACACTTCTTGTAAATTTGGTCTTGTATCAAGGCCAGGGGAACCTTTCCTCTCCATTTTGTTCAAAATTTTCCAACAAGAATCACATGTTGGAACAAACATTTTTGGCAGCTGGTAAAGCCTGTCTCAAAAGAGGTTTTATACATTTGAGAAGTCAATCAGATTCCCCATGTAGGGAGATGATAAACATTTATTCTGTCTCTATTAGCATGCACACCTTTGGTTGCAGATTGTTCCCTTCCATTGGGGAGCACTGTGACATTGGTATGCTTTCTCCCATTAAGAAGGTAGAGCACTGTAATAGCATGTTACATCTTACCATTAATGAAGTATAGCACCATCATTGCAAGTTGTGCCCTCCTGAGCATCCAATCAGTGGGTTGCTTCCTCACATCCGGGAAGTAGTACAGCAATACATGTCCTTTCTGGCAGCATGTTGCTCTTCTTCTGTTCAGGAGGCAAAATGCTGCACCTATGTTGCATACAGTGATAATTCAGTTGCAGATGAAGTCTTCCACATCTAACACTCGTCAGCATCTCAGTACATGGACAAGGACAAAGCTTCCCCAGTTATCTGTTTTAACATCCCACCCTGTGCAGGATTCACAATTTATACACAGGACTTGGACTAAGGAATAGGGATCGCATTAGTGTTCCCAAATTATACCTAGAAACCCTTTCGGGATGTGGGGCCTTCCACCTCACGGTCCATTAGCACTGACTGGCTAGTGGACCTTGTCCTCACGGTTTAAGTTATGCAGTGGCAAATGTTCCACCATCACTTATTCACCAGGTGGCTTCCATTTGAAGGCTTAAAGTGATACATCATCAGGGATTGACATACATTTTTGTCTCCCCTCTGTAACTCATGATGAACCAGGGACACAGTACTTCTATGCCCATTCCATCAAGGAACATGGTATGTACAGCCACTCTCTAATTTGGAGCATTCTTGACCTTGATGATGAGAAATTTCTCCTCATTGTCCCCAGTACAGTGACATCTCAGACCCTCCATCTTCAGCTCAGATGGACGAGGAAGAGTTCTGGTCATTTTATTATGTGGCCAATTACGTGTACCATCTGCATCCCACAGACTTGTGCCCCATCCTGGCACACAGTCTATTATGAAGGTTCCTTTCCTTTTTAGAAAGATCTCCAGGTGACCGGCTTGCCAGACATACTTCTCCCACCTTTATCCATGTTTAAGGAAATATCACGGAGGTATTCACAAGGCCAATGTACATCGACAATATGAGAGGATGGTCTGTTCCTGCCTCATCTTTGATAACCCCTTTTCTTCTTCTAGTTACTGGGTACATTCCCCAAAACTTCGTTTATACGGAGCCAAAGTGGGTACTTCTGTGGAAGAATGGGCACGCCTTACTATAAAAAGAATTGATACCATAGAATAGGAAACCAATTCAATGTAATCATAGTTTTGCATACCACCCTATTCTCAGCTGCTTACTTTAATTTGTTGAGAGTCCTTTTTTGTATTCAGCTGCATTACTACATGCATATAATGCTATGACCCTGCATCTCAGCATGCGCTCTGTTGCCAAGGCATTATAGGCAGACTTTATGCACGAACGCTATGATGTTGCATTGGCCTCAAAATGTCTTGATTAACCACAGTAAAGACCTTTAGAAGGCTGCTAGTCTGGAAGCCCTGGGGAATTTTTCTTATGCTGGCTTCTTCAACCTTGTTAGATCACCAACATTGATCTTTCTAACTACTCCCAGTCCATCGCAATCAGCCAAGAAACAAGTTCAGGCAAATTGCCCTCAGTGGCCATCAGCAAATTTTTCAACCAGGCTCAAGCCCATTTTAATCACCAACTCCTGCTAGACCACCTCTCCTTGAGGTTCATAGTGCCCAGGACACCGCAGGTTTGTGAGGAAGTTTTCTGACGCTCCTTCCTTTCCTACCAATTTGATACATTTAAGGAATGCTGACAATTTCCCTTGCTACCACTCCACATGGCTCTAATCGAGGTGGCTGAATATGCAAGTTAAACTCGATGAATGGAACACTGTTCCCTCATTGGTTTAAAGAAAATAATGTCCTGCATTTATTTATAACTTATTTTCAGTTGGCTGATGAGAAAGCAGTATTCCATTCAGCACAATGTTCTTGCATATTAAGCGTATGCAATCATGGCCATGTAAGCAGTGGCATGTTGCAAATGGTCTGGCATTCCTTAACGGTGTGATAACAAGCCAAACTTTGGATACAAATAAAAAGTTTAAATGCCCGAGCGGAACAACGGTAACTAATTTAATACATTACACGAAATGTAGCTTGAAATATTGGCATTTTTCTCAGATATGTCGTGCAAGAAAGGAGATAAGTGCCCCTCCCCCCTTTCCGAGTTATTATTAGGACATGTATGACAGGTAAATTGTAAGCAACAATACAAGCACCTCTGATTTCCACTAGTCAGTTATTAGCGATGTCTCCACTGATATGTCTAACAAAGAAGCAGAAAATGTTATTAACTTTAATTTTATGCCGTTGAATTTAAACTATTTAACCAGAAATTTAGATCCATTCCATTTGTAATATTGTAAATATACAAACCGCTAATTGGACTGTTTTAAAGTAAGATGGCTGTTTTATACCATTAAGCTAAAGTGATACATTTCCTGATAGTTTTACAGATTAAATAAATTTCAGACCAAATGCTATTTTCCATATTGAAGTATAATAATGGCAATATATCAGAGTTACCTTTCTTTTGTGCACTGTTTGATATGGAATTCCTAGTAAAATAACTAAAATATTTCCCATGGGTTGTGTACACAGAACTTTTGGACATCTTCATTGAAAAACTGAATTGGTCATAAAACAGATTCTAACAAGTAATATATATTCTCTACAGAATTCAGGGTCATGCAGGGAAATTCTTCCATTTACTGGGGATCAACCACTAATACAAATTCTGTCTCAGGAAGCACCACACTTATCCACATACATGTATGCGAAGAAAACTGCACATAATTAGTAAATGTTGATTAAAAAGCGTGATTAGCATGAGCTAAATGTATGTGCAGGTTCAGATGGTCAAAATGTTATACACAGTATATTTTTTTTCAGTATAATTTATGCATCGTCATTTCTTGAAATAAAAGTATGAGTTTAAAAATTCAAAATTAAATGCAAGCATAATATTTACTAGTAAATGAAAATCATGCCAAAACAATCTTGGCATTTGTTATCAGATGGTATTAATAAAGACATTGTCAGCAATGTTGACAATATCCAACCCTCTGGTTTAACTGTACTACCTGTACATAACAGTACTTTGATTCAGTGTTATGATTTTTATTTCAGCAACACCAACAACACCAACAACACCCACGAGTAAGTTCTCTCTCTCTCTCTCTCTCTCTCTCTCTCTCTCTCTCTCTCTCTCTCTCTCTCTCTCAAATATTATATGCATTGCTAGAAACGCTGATTTCTGTAATTGAACCAGGGGATTTATATCCATTATCTAAATTCTTGCAGACAAGCAACTTTTGCAAGGTTACTTGTCCATGGGCCTGTAGCTTGAAAGGGGTATAGTCTTTTGTCTGAATGGTGCTTAAACAAGTATCAATCATATTTACCAGCAAGTACCATTGGGGTATGTTCATTGAAGACTTATGGTATACTGAAGGAGATAGATGGTACTAGTTTGGACAAGATCCCCCCAAAATAATCGATCTGTTTGAATAAATTGCTGGATTTCTGGTAACCATTTGATCAAGTATGATGAATATTCTCTGGAATGCATCTAGTACTATGTTTTTAGTTTATAGCTGTGGCCAGATCACAAGAAGTTGAAAAAAAGTCAACAAAACGGGATAAAACTAAATGTGACAGTGAAAGTGATAAAATGAAAATAGAAAACAGGAGTTAAAAAAATTTATGGTTGAAGAAGTTCCCTTCAAACAAATGGGATCTTGCAATTTCTTTAAGAGATATCCATCAGCTGCAAAGTCAGTGATTGTTCGCAGCAGTAGAGTGATAATGGGGCTTTTGGAGTTTAGTTGAAATTTAGTACCAAATTTTTGACAAGAATTAAATAGCATAACATATTCAAATCTAATAATCATTAGCATATTTCAGTTCAGTTATTGATCTTGAATAAGGTTTCTCATGAGAAAAGACAACAAGAGTATGTAAATATGTATTATAATGCATAACATTCGTTCTGCAATGAAAGTTCTTAAAGGTCATAATGCAAGAAATGTGCTTCACATCAAGACCATTCTTCACTTCGAAAAAGTTCAAAGCAGACAAAAACTGTCATTAACATTCCTGCTTCTGAATTTCATTATGTATATGCATTCCATATGCAAGTCTGCAACAATATTTTCACTTGGAGATTGTTCTCTTTGAATCTATGCACTTCCTGTTGACCAGTGAATTTAAGTTAGCAGGCTCTGTTTTTAACTGTTGCAAAAATAACCTGAAAATGAAATGAAAAAGCTGATATAAACTTTATCTCATTATGGCATTTGAGACATTCTGTTAGGTGGTTTTTGTATTTCTTTTGACAAGGTAAAGGCAAAATATATAACTATTTTGGATTAGATGGCACTTTTAACACATTAGTGTCTATCTTGTGCTGTGCACAATAGGAGCCAACATTCCTCCCAAGGAAATACTTGGACAGCCAACCCATGGTAAAAATGTGGGCTACAAGCAATTGATAGATCTACCAGTTAAGCTACTATGGTACAGTAGCAAACATAAAAACTGCATTATTGATGAGGTGACAAGAAGTCACATCACATATTCAAAATTTTACTACTTCTTGAACAGTCCTTATGGAGATTTCTCCACAACTTTTAGGATACATTTTTCCAAAATATGCACATTTGCAGTATATAAAAAAAATTCAGAATTTGGTTTCCAATTTTTTTTTATTTTAAAAAAGAAATACTTACATGTGGTAAAATCTTAGAATCTGAATTGCATCCATAATTATCTATTACATGAGAAAATTTGAAGCATATTGAACACACCTTTTGTGATGGAGTCAGAAGTTATCTGGCATTAGGGTTTATTGTCTGACTTCTTCCTCTTGCTTTCAATGTTTTGCACCTCTTTTTGAATGAAATGTATTGATTAAAAAAAAGGTAGTATAATTGAACATTTATTTATCTATGCAGGATGGAAAAAATCCACAGAGATCAGAAAAAGATTTTGTTGGCAATAGACGATATATAAGCATCAAGAAAAGCTATAATTGTTCTCCAATTAGATCTTTATTTTAAATCTACCAAGTCAAGGACTTGACAAAGGGCAAATGTCATAAAGGAAAACAGTAGTAGATAAATCTATATATCCAAAGCACTCACAGCTCTTCTGCATATGATATCCTTACCCATGGCAATGGTTCTACAGTAAAATAGAGAGTGCAATGGTTCTACAGTAAAATAGAGAGTGCAATGGTTCTGAAGCTTGAGTATGTTGGTATGTTGTACTAATTAAGTCACACAATACACACAATGGCAATCAATAGTTGCAACTCATGTAAATTCCAACTGTATAATGTATCGAATGAGCTGCAAGTAAAATAGAGCACAAAGATTTATTGGTGTTTGTATTGATTGCACATAAATGTATTCAAATTTCAATGAACTGTTGTTTTGTTTTATTCTGTTTGATTTTTGTATGGCAAATGACTTAGAATTTTAAACATTACCTGACTTAGCCATGTCCATTTCAAGATATTTAAAACAAATGGGACTTGTATTGTTACAACTCCCTTTTCACACTTTGTTTCAATGGTATGTATTTTATAACTTTTATTTTCATGTATGATTTATAACAATATAATATAAATGGAGATTCAGTAGAAAGCTGGAACTTTTTTGAAAACTTGTCTTCAATTACAGAGAAATTTTAACAAACAACCTAAAGTTAATAAATCCTATAAAAAATATAAAAGTATACTTGACCGGCCCTAGTATATAAAAATTTTTCAATCTCTACTTGTTTGAAAACAGATAGAATACATTTATAATTATATGGCTGTGACATGTGAGGTTAGTTGAAAATCATTTTAATAATTTTTTGAAGGTTTAATATGCACTGTCATTAAATATATATTATTTTGCACATTAATTTCATCCGAATACAATGAACTGCCGGATATTAATTTTTAATTGGAGGTCAGGTTGGCAATGTGAAGGAGAAAAAACCATCTCAGTGTTTTATTTGTTGACATTCTAACAGAAAAGTGTTCTGCTGTTTCTACTTGTTGTGCAATACTTGTTAGAAGCCTGATTTAGCCTTTTATGAAGAAAATGTCAATTAAGCTACTACATTTGTTTTTCAATCATGTGTGCTGAATTTGCTCCACCCAATCAGCAATAAAATTATACAAAGAACATTCATATTTGTCCAAATTCAAATAGGATTTATAATTCTGAATGTTTGGGTTACTAATTGTTTTAATTGGTAAGAAGCACCCACATAATTATTGGTTTGGGTTGGGGTTGAAGACAGACGTGGTTGCACAGTTCAAATGTGGAAGGCATAAATAAGTTTAGATGCAGTATTGTTCAACACAAAGGAGGTAGAGTATTATTCGATGATCAAGCGGTGTAAGTATCATTTTCAGCAACGAGGTTGTTGTACGGTTATATGGTATTTTTCAAAACAAAGGAGGTAGAGTATCATTTGATGATCAAGCGGTGTAGGCATCATTTTCAGCAACGAGGTTGTTGTACGGTTTTATGGTATTTTGCAACACAATATGGATGTTCTTGCAGTTGGACATCCAGGAAAATGTCACTTGACCATCACAATGCAGCTGCCATATTTTTTGGGGGAAAAGCAAGAAATCACATCGTATGTAAAATGCCTAAGATCTGTTGTGTACCAGGTTGTACTTCAAACAAGAGGAAAAATAGGATCTAAACTTTTTGTAATACCAGATGAGAGCTCTTGAAGAGAAAGATGTTTAAATGCAATCAGCAGAGCAAAGCTAAATCCTTTTGGGCAGTATCAACAAAATTAAATGCTGGTCTACAAGATGCAAACACTGTTAAATTTGTCCAACACGTTTCTTTACTGGTAAGTATTATTTTAATTTATATCCTTTCATTTAAATCGTTAACTGATTTAATGTAAATGATGAGAAATGGAATTAAATTTGTTTACTCGAACAGGTTCTACCTGACTTCCAAAATCAATATTCTTTCATTAAGTACACGTTCACAGCACTAAACTGGAGTTATGCAGGAAATTTCATGATAATGCAGAATAACATTCTACATCTGAAATAAGTTTTCTGTTCTAATTTTTCAGGTATGAAAGTCAACGACTCAAAACAGCCAGATTATGTGCCCTCCATATTTCCAATCATCACCACAAGCCGACATGATGATGGGAAAAAAATGTCAAAAGTAAAGGTTGGCCATTTTAAAAGGGCTGCAAAGAGATCAAGTAGTACAGATGTTTAGATTTTCTATTTTAAACAGATTTGTAAAGACTCGTGTATACAATGTGCACACCAATATCCAAAACATTTGTAGATTGTATAACTGTAAATTAATCTTGATGAACAATTTGTTAATTAAATATTGCATTTTGTGAAATTTCACACTGTTCCCATGAGTAATATATATATATATATATATATATATATATATATATATATATATATATATATATATATGTGTGTGTGTGCTTTTTCTAACTGAGATTCGCAGAACCATGTCAGGCAAGAAAGAAGTTGAAGTTAATAGAAGACAATTCAGAACTGGAGATACCATCTTGTACTTTGTCAAAAGAGGAATCTCAACACCTGGAATCAAGGTCAGCGGAATTGATACCAATAAAACAACCTTTGGAAGAATCTGAGAGTGAGATGCTGTATTTGGAAATCGAAAATCTTAAGGGAAAAAAGAGATAATGCCCTACAGAAACTATCATATTTGCAAAAAATGATTAGTGCTACTTCTTTTTCATTAGCTTCTTTAAAAGGAAACAATGATGAATAACAGATGATGACAATGGTATCAAAGCTGTTTACCTTTTTTTAAGTACTTGCATTACAAGTAAAGGGTTAAATAATGCCAGCCTGCCACATGTCAGGAGACGAGATACTTGGTGATAGATGATTTCAACTGAAAGATGATTTCACCACAAGTTGTAGTGCAGAATTCCTTACACCATCTTGTACTAAAGGTATAAAACAGTTACCAGCAAGAGATGTTTAAATTTCCTCTGTTCATAATCATATAAAACATGACTGGATATATGAAAAACAGGTTTACTATACTGAAAGGGGCTTTACCAATCACATGTTTCAAAACCAATAAAGATGAAAGCGTTGAATCAGTGTTATTGCCCAAACTAATTTGGGAACTGGGATTGCGTTTATAGAATAAACCAGAGCACAGTAAATATGTTTGAAATATTTATTTGAATCCATGCAATTGGTTGATTCATGATGACATTTCAAATACATTATAATAGAAGTTTAAACATAGTCCATGACAAATATTTTGTACATGTATAATGTTAAAAAACAATACTTTTGATCAGACACGGATATTAAGGAAATGTAATTTAATGAAATGTTATTATCACTTTTATCATCAAACACAATTCACATGTGTAAATTTACCATGTTACATCTGTTTTATTATGTTAGGACATGACCATGTTGAATACATTGAAATACATTGACAAAATGAAAAGAAATGCCTCATGGATTGTTTTATTGGGGGGGGGGGGTTGGATAATGAGAGGGAAAGTATTTGAGCTGTAAACAATTGACATTTTTTACATGCATTTTAATTTTATTCGTTGTTATTAAACAACCTTCATAGTAAAAATACTGTTTCATTTTTTCACCAATTTCTTACATTATCCACAGTACCAAGTTTTTAATGTTAGCAGACACTTTAGTCCTATGAAACCATTCATCATAATGATCACAACCAACCATGTAATCTAACATGGTTTCACATGCACAGGATGATTTGGTACTGTCAGAAGGCATTTTCTCTTTGTCAGCATTAGTACTGCATTCAGCTTGATCATTAAGTTTGAATCTCCTTGTGACTAGCTCAGGAAGGGTACATGTTTTCCATGCAATGCCAATCATTACGCTTTTTTTCACTAAATTATACCTTGCGCGTAACCATATATGGATTACACTTTTTCAATATATCCACCTTCCCAAAAACTCAATTATTTGTTTTCTCATTTTTATTAACATTCAATTAATCCCACAGACCATATTTTAGAAAAGACGGCTTCTACGAAACTTCAGTATAAGAGTATGCTTGTCTGTGAAGTTTCCTAACAGTATCATGTTCTATTTATAGAAACTTCCGACCTTATATTCTATTTTTAACAGCAGTATGGCTTAGTGAGGAGTAAACAGACTGGTTTTCTAATTTAAATTTTTACACGCAGATTATTTTGTTATTGTTAATATTTGGTGGAGAACCAGTCTAAAGGTATTTAGCGCTAAAAAGTATATTTTATTTTAGTCGATGCATACATGAGAACAAAAATATCTCCTTTCAAATAGTTTCACAGATATATTAGATAAAGGCAAAAAATAAACGAAACAAAAAAATAGCTGAATCCTCTAAATATGAAGACACGAGGAGCATCATGTGACATCAATTTCAGGCCGTGTGGAAAGATATTTAATATTTGGCGCTAAAAGTCTCAAGATGGATTCTAGTTGATGTGTGTGTAAAGCTAAATGTGTTACATATGAAAACTTGAAGCAGTAAAGGATGTTAAAAGACGAGAGGGGCAAATAAATCATTGTTCATTAGTATGAGGCTACTGTCCCAGTTTACTCTTACAATAATGCAGTCAACTGGCATCCACACTACTAAATCTGCAAAGCCTGCATTACATACATGCATTTGCATCCGCACTTGTTGCAAAATAATTGGTCTTCTTTTCAAGATAAAATTCAGTGTCAATTAAGGCATCAATAATTTTACAGAGTTCTTAATATAGCACTGACTAAACCTAGCAGTAGAAGACTATATTTGTCCTTTGTTCAAATGACTGTTTCCTGATTCCAAAATTGCAGGAAATAGGCATCCATGAAAAAAAAATGATGTTGAGGGTTACTAAATATTCAACCGATTGAGTATCGGGTCATTTTGTCCAATCCAGGTTGGCAATGCCAGTTTCATTGATGCAAGTCACATAAAGAATGTTTGATTAATACCATTGTGAGTAAATCAAGATTGGTCAGTGGACAGGTCACTGGCATAATCTGTGACATGGCTATCAAAGACCTCTTCCAGAAGGTATTCAACAACATGTGCATGGTAAACAAAGGATTTTCCTTTTTTATATGATCACAAGAGACTCTATCTGCCTTGTTAAAACACCATTCCTGATGTGGATCTGACAGTCACTAATGCTGTAGCTTTTGGAGCCACTGCTGCCAGCAATTATTAATTCTAGAGACAATTACTTATGGTATCACGGTACCAATTGTTTTTCCATAGACCTCAATGCTAATATTTGGAGAGATAACTATATTTTCTAACCTAATTTAGCATGCATCTCACACACTGTTATAGAGAACAATGTTAGATTGTCAATTTGACGATGACAAAACCAGGTACTCCATTGCATTTAAGAGAGATAACTCTGCTGGAAGTAGACAGGGGTATGAGTTATCTAGTCACAACATACTTATTTTCAGTCATGTCTATGACATTTTCAAAGAATCATAAAAAATACAAAATATGATCTATATAGGAATTAACATAAATTCACATGTTGCCAAGAGGCTAAACTATTTTTTAAGCCTAACAGAAAGTACAACTCTTACATAATCCACCAATCAAAGCTTGTGTTGTTTATTTCTGAATACAATGGACCCTACACCTTAAGCACCTCCCACCTGGACTTGCGCAATTGGTACCGTTATACCTATATCAGTAGTCTGCTACACTAATGAAGAAAAATTGAATTTGAAGTTATTTTATTATCTAAAGAAGGGGTGGTGGTAATCAATAGAACATTTTCTCTTGAGAAATATTTTGTTACAACCACAGTATACAAATCTAACAAGGTACTATGGGAGGCCCTGAGTGGCTGATTGGTCTAAAGCACTCACCTTTATGTTTATCACTGCCATCTCACTTCTGTCTGTGTGTGTTTGAGTCTAATATTTGGCAAATGTGTGTATGTGAGAAAGCTTGCCAGTAGCTTCTCTTGAGGATTGTGGTTCTTTCCAAGAGTTTTCCCGGGTTTTTCCTCCACCATTAATACTGGCCACCATGTATATCCTATCGCGTACTGAAATAATAGGGTTCAACCCTACACAACAGGGTACTATGCAAGGGAAATAGAGACGTGCCAATACTTGGGACACTCTAGCTTCTTTGGGATGGTCACCAACATTTTTATTTCAGATGTATTTCACATTTGACAAGTGTACTTCAGCTTGGCATGTAAATTAAGAATTAAAAAAATTGATATGATCCTGGGAATTGATGACTAATGCCGGGCAGTGATCAATGCTATAGATATGTCATTTCTGGATTGCTGAAGAAAACTGTACAGAACAAATGACCAACAAGATCCCAACTAATACTGTTGATGGAAAGGAAAATTGTTGACATTATTTTTGGAGCAAACAGTGTTCCAACGGCAAACAACTCTGTGATCTTTGATGAGTGAAACATCAAACTTAAAAACAATCTTGAAGCACAAGGTCTTAATGACGTTAGGCCTGAAGAGGATAAATTGGAAAACCATGTTATTTCTAGCAACAACTCTGGAAAAATAATAACACTGAAAGCATGAATCACAGATTAAAAGTGAAATTGAACTTGAGCCCAGAATAAAAGACTAACTGGTTGAAATCCGAGTGGTCTAAAGCGCTGTCCGTTACGGACCACTGCCATCTCACCTCTGTCTGCGTGGGTTCGAGTCTAAGATTCGGCTAATGTAGTTAAGTGAGAAAGCTTGCCAGTAGCTTCTCGTGGGTCGGTGGTTCTTTCCGGGGTTTTTCCGGTTTCTTCCTCCACCACTAATACTGGCCGCCATGTATAGCCTATATATTGTGCTGAAAAATGGCGTTAAACCATAAAAAAACAAAAAAAAAACAAAAACTGGTTGAAATGGTTAAACTAGATGGTGGGCTTAAGAAGTGCATTATACAGGACACATAACTTTTGTCTGAAACCAAACTTTTCAAACTTTAAAATTACAAAATATTCATCAAATTTGAACATTGAAGAAGAACAGCAACTCTTAAACAAATTCTTAAGTGCAAGCACTATAGGTGTTTCAGGACTTCATTTGGAAAATAGTGGGTCCCTGAGTGGTCTAAAGTGCTCTTTGTTACGGATCACTACCGTCTCACCTCTGTGTGGGTTTGAGTCTCAGATTCAGCTAGTGTTAATATGAGACAGCTTGACATTAGCTTCTCATGGGTAGTGGTTCTTTTCTGGAATTTTTCCGGATTCTTTCTCCACCAGTAATACTGGCCGCCATGTATAGCCAATCGTGTGTTGAAAAATGGCGTTAAACCCTACAACAACAACATCATATGGAAAATATACTTACTATAAGGACCCAAAGTAAGCCAATAAGCCAAATCAAAAGATGTGATGCAGGTCTACAAAGACACGAAGCAAACAAATCTATATAGAGCAGTGAATGCAATGAGCATAATATAATGTCAGATTTGGCTCATTATAAAAACTCATTTATTATTTCTTTTTGGCAATACCAATGGTTACTGCACCATCATCTGGTACCAAGTCAGAGAATATTAGTCTGAATCAGAGGGGCAGTAGAATTAGGATTACTATTATTTTGCTGTTCTTATATTATAATACATATATATAATATACAGTAGTCCCCCTCTTATACGGCCACCCCTGCTACACCAGGAAAGTGGCCTTATAAGACGGGTGGCCGTTTCAGAGAGGGGCTAAATTTATTATGAGAAGTACATGTATATGTAATGTATGTAGTAGGAGAGCTACATACTTCAAAACATTAAATAAATATCTTCGTCAAAATAAAAAATTAATCATTAAAAGGCAATTTATGCTATAATAACAAATTTATTTCAACTGAATATACGTTACTATTTTTCTTTCTTGGCGTAAGTGTGATATGTGAGCAGGTAATGTTGTCATGCTCATTGCAAATGGATTCAAAAACGTCATTTACATCTTGGTACATACATAATTATCTTTCCATTTGTTCCATTTTCCCACTGCTGCTGAATAACCTTGTCGGTTACGACTTTGTTTATTCAAATTATTTCAACATAAACTTTGGGGGGGGGGGTCTACATAAAATTGTTCGGCAATATCCCACCCCCGAATGTCGACTTTCTTCTAAAATAATGTATCAGTTAACGTGATGACATTTGAGGGTTTGGTAATGATTTATTCGGTAATTGCTGACTGTATGCGATTTAATTATGCAGAAAAAACTTGTGTTGAGCGTACAAAATACAGTCTTTGTAAAGGAAGCCATAATGTGTTGTCATGTGATTTTAACGGTCTTTGTCTGGTACCCCATTTTTTTTTAAGTTTCTCTGTGTGTGCCAATGTACAAAATCTATTTTTAGCATATGTTGACCCTGTTATGATTATAACAATTATGTCTGGTTATAATCATCAAAGAGAAGAACTCGACATAGGTGTTAAACCCCAAACTCATAACATTATTGAGCCCATTTCCTGTAAACATCGACTTTTATAGATAATGATATACTATAAATCTTTAGTCGACACTTTTAACGGCGACTTGACACTCGGAGACGTGTATCTACAATAGAGATAATCAAAATTGCTTACCTTACATCAAGATTTGAATTAATTATTGGTTCTGGATACATTTGAAGAAACAAAAGTGGCCGTTCATGAGGAGGACATTTAAAATATTTTGAACTAAAAGCTGGCCGCTGGTCGCGTTAGAGGGGTGGTTGCTCTTGAGGAGTACTTTTGAATACAAACTCGTCGGTGCCAAGGATTTCTGGCCGTAATTAGTGGGTGGCCGCTGGTCAAGGGGACTGTTCAAGAGGGGGACTACTGTGTATGTATATATATATATATATATATATATATATATATATATATACATACATACATACATACATACATACATACATACATACATACATGAGACACAATTGGTGAGTTATTGGTCTTTATTTAAGGGTGTACATTTCATGCACAATATGTTCACTCCCATGTTTATTAGTTTATAAGTGTTCTGTACATATTACTGAAAATGCTTGTAATATCTTTTGAGCCTAAGTGATATATATGTATGATTCATTCAACTGATAAAGGAATCAAAGTTTCTCTGTCATCCTTTTGATATTCCAGTAATCTGTCGAGTTCATACCATTACTTGAGACCTCCAAAAATTTCTTCAAAATATTTAGAGAATCAATCTGATTTTTTTTGCTGTTTTTGTACCATAGTAATAGCTTGTAATTGCTCGTTTGAATTTGATCTTTGTATTTATTGGCATGCAACGTTTTCTAAGCATGATTCTTGTAACGTTTGTACAGTCAGTGTGTGCTGTCTAGATATGATTCAAATATTATTCCTGGTCACATGCCATAATTAAATTGATAAGCATGCATCAGTCACATATGGGGTAAGAATGCCTACGAGGTAGAATCTATGTAAAGTGTCAAAAAGCCCTACTATGCCATTGGAGCAAAAGAGGGTGCATATTAATTATTCCTGTATCTTAGCAAATTCTTTTTTCTTTTTCAAATTTTAATAAAATAGGTAAAAGTGGCTTTGAATAAGATTACGTAGGTTTTTTTTAACAATGCAAAAGCCTGCGTAGTACATTGAACAGCTATTACATGAGTTAGGTGAACAGTGAGCAGTATCTGGACCACTAGAGCCCCTTGTTACAAAAGCAATTCATAGAGTAAAGATCGTGATTGTAAAGTAAATGGTTTCATATGCCAGCAGTTTTGTTTTTTGTTTTTTGTTTGGTATGAAGCTGTTCATTAGCTTCACTATTATTACTTTTGTGCAGAAAAGCAATTGAAGTTCACTGTTTTGGAGACGTTCAGATATGTTGCTTTTCTCTTTGCCAAACATTAAAGCTTCTTCCCATTAAATTGCACAAGATTGCATGATTAAAGCTTTCAACAAGGTAAGTTAGCATCTCTATGCGTCTTCAAAGTAATAAACAGAACTTCAATTTCTTTCAGCAGTTACAACAGTTACCACGACTACAACAACAACCACAATATCAGTTACAACAGTTACCACGACTGCAGCAACAACCACAATATCAGCATCAAGCACTAAAACGGGAACAATACAAAATGTAACTGTGACATCACCATGTACCTCACCAGTCATGCCGCCAATTATTGTAATAATAGGCATCATTGTTAGTGGCATCCTGCTCATTGTTCTAATCTTCATTATCTGTTGCTGCTGCCGATGCTGCTATTTGTACCACTGCAGGAATGAGGCAGAATCGGAAGAAACTAATGATAACCAAGATGATTATAAGTATACAACAGATGAAGATGTAACACAAAATCCAGAATCTGTACTGTCAAATGCACCAAGTGAACCAAGTAAATTTGATAAATCAAAACAAGCACATCCCAATATAAATATGACTCAGTTTTAGAGAGAAATAATGGTTCAGAATCATAACCTAACAAGGAAATTTTAAATGCCTAAGTCATGGATCAAATCAGACAAGTACTTTGAAACAGGATTGGAGTGAAAAGACACATCAGTTCTACAACAAAAATGAAGTTAAAGAATCAAGACATGGCAAACCAGGGACAACAAACCTAATAATATTGCCCATGACCTGAAAAAATTCTCATTTAATTGGTGGCAAATTTAGACCCTTACTAATGGTCATGGTGATGTGGCTGCCACAGTGAACAAGCTGAAAATTCTCCCTATTAAATAGTAATATAATCTTGGTTATTTCACCAAAAGTCTGCCTATGGCGTCCAAGAGAAAATGATGCATATCTTGCGTCATTATAGATGCCAGAGCAGATAATTTAATTAGATCAGCAGTTCTATCAAGATTTCCATTAAGTCCAGAATGTTACCAAATAGGTAATGAACTGAAAAGAGGCATTGTATTCGTCTGCATATTATTTTGTTCAGTTTTATATAAATACAAATATGAATATGCATTTGTAATTTCACATGATTTTTATTCTAGTGGTTTTTGGTGAATCCTGCTAACATGGCTTTAGTCACAAATGTCCATATACAAGAAGTTTTAAAAGATATTAATTTTTGAAAATATTTTAAGCAGCCTAAAAGTCAAATCAGGCTAACAAAAATCTGAATGTATTACTAACACAAGACTCTTTTTAATTCAAACTAAAGGCATTTGATTGGGCAGTTTTAAATTAGACTTAAATTTTAACCAGTGAGATAACATGATTGTAAATATGAAAGTTGACTTGAGATCTTTTGGTGAAATTTGGTCATCTACTGATAACTATCTATTAAATTATATGACTAAATTATGTCAATTGTGGAAGAGAACAAGTTAGGCTGTATTTTGCAAGAATGTTCCATATGAAGAGGTGACTTTTTGGGGAAAAATCAGCCAAACTGGATCAATAACAGATAGGAAGATAGAAAAATTAAAAAACAAAACTATAGTATATTGGGTGGAATATGTCACTTATAATTTGTCCTAATTAATCTGCAGTGCCTGACATTTTTAAGCCATTTAGATGATAAAACCATCAATTGAACTCATATACATCCAGTATGTGCACCAAGGTAACCTGCCTGAAACTTTTCATATTGTTACTTCTCATTTCATAAGTGGACGGTCATATTATTACGGAGTTTTCATCCATTCTTATATTTGCTCTGGAAATTGCCAGGAACAAAACGAAAACAGATCTCCCATTCTTCTTTTATTTTCAAGATTTTTGGCAAACTCATTCCAGTTATTTCCAGTAAATAAAAAAAAAATAAGCATGAGAATTATTCAGAAAGGGTAATTTCGCACAATGCCAATAATAGTATGAAAAAAGTAATCATTTGTATGTGCTCAAATATCTTACCAGTTTTACCATTATTAACATAATAACTGCATAAGAATGTAGACTTAATGAATGCCTTAATGAATGCCAGTTACTTCACTCGACATATTTTTTTATCCCTGGTTGGCAAAGTTTAGTTTTGTGTTTGTTGATTGAAGGTTATTGATCAGCTCTACCAGTAATCATGTGATAGGTCAAAGCATATAATTTACTTATTCAGGGCTTAATTTTTTTTGTGTGGATCATCCATAAGCTTGTAGACAGGTTGTTGATAATAAAAATTGTGTTCTTTTATAATTAAGAATAGTTGATTGATTTATCAACTTAAGATTTAATTAGTATTTTTTTAAACAATTACAATTACAAGTATGCTCCTGTGTTCAATGATGTAATCCTTTGTGATAATTATTATGATAATCTTTATTCCAGTACATGTACTACTATGATTATTTTAATTCCTATGGTAATTATTTTAATAGTTAAACAAATTGAATCAGTTCTGGCAATTTGAAAGTATAAACATTTCCATATTTATGATTTTGAATTTGTTGATTATGTCATTGCTTAAATAAACTCTTATCTACTCGTTTTTTGTTATGAAAAACTTCTTTTTAGCTCTAATGGTCAGACAGATGAGTATGGGATGGTCTTTTGTTCCTCATCCATCATCTCATCATTCCATTTTGTTTGTTAAAGCTACTTCTCTTAAAGTATTTGAAGCTTTACACATTCATCAGAAAAGGTCTACTTGGTCCTAAATGCAAATGGTTTTGCTTGGACATCTAATTTGGCAACCACATTTTCACACCATTTTCAAATTCTTGTTATTGCTAATTGTATGCATGGATGGTCATATCAACATTGGGTTTACCTAAATGATTTATTATCATGTCTAGTTGGTCCTAAATGAAAATGATGGCAATATGGTGTCCAAAATGGTCACCACAATGTCCTACATAATCATGAATGTTATGATCATCTTAAAAATTACGTTACCACTACACTTCCTGATCAGATGCTTTTATCAACATTGAGTTTTCACTAAAAGACTTGTGCTTTTTATTTAGTTGGTCCTAAATGAAAATGGTGTCAGTCATACTTCCATGATGACTATGTGCTACATCACTTGAATGGATGATCATTATCAAAAGATCCTAAAAATAAAAATGGTACCAGTCGAGCATCTAATAAAACTGTTACAATAATCATAACTTTTTTATAATAAAAAAAGTTCCACTACTCCCCCAAATGTATAAACATTGTGAAAATAGGGCCAAGCTGACATCATGCTAATTTAATAATCTTGTTATCGCTGAATAACGTGATGGTTAAAAGTCAGAAATGGTCTTATAGTGAATTCCTGAAAATTCTTTTTGTGGGTATAAACAGTTATTTCAAGCTACATTTTGCATTATGTAATAAATTTGGTACTGATGTTTAGCTCAGGCATTTGACTTTGTGGGTATTTCCAGTTTGGCTTACTATCATACCTTTAAGGAATGCCAGAGCATTTTCCCATGCTACTGCTTGATATGGTCATGATCACACCTGCTTAATATGCATGGACAATATGCAGATTGGAATTCTCACTTCTCACTGGTCAACTGAAAATAAGTTATAAATAAATACAGTGCATCATTTTCTTTTAAACAATGAGATGACAGTATTTCATTCAGTTGGAATTGGTGTAGTCTGGCTTGAATGTCCTTCATTGGAAGCCTGATTGTCATGAATTTGGTATTATATACGATTCCAGGTACTTTCTTAATTCAATACAAACATGTCTTTCTAATATCTTTAAAAGTGATGATAAAATTGATTGATTTAGGCCAATAGTTATTATATCAGAAAGAACTCACTTGTTGTTTTTACAGGAGTTAGTTTTGCTAGTTTTAGCCATTTGGAATAATACTAGTGGAAATACTTAGATTGAAGATATATGTAAGTGAATCAATTGAGATGAGAATTTTAGGAATTTAGCACTTATATTATCTAGACCTGTTGCTGTTGGTCCAATTCATTTAAAATGAATTCAGGGTGGTATTGGTTGTCCTGGCATCAAGATAATAAGACTTGGTAGGACACGAGTCTTCATGTCTGCAGCATGATGCACCAGTGCCATACATCACTATATACTGTCACACTGCATATATCATATTCAAAAATTATTCAAGATACATTAAAAAACTGAAATACACAAATACACATAATTATGAAACTAGGGGATTATTCTTGATTAACACTATGCATTTCATTATATGCTGCACTGACTTGGGTTAAATTGTTTTGTTTGATCATGCTAGAATGGCAAAATAGATGATGATGTGTATCTTTTATAATATCAATGCCATATGATACAACAAACTTTCATCTTTCACCAGCTTAGCTTAAGTTTTTACTCATGGATATGAGATTTTTCGCACATCATATGCTCACTACTCTGCCTTGACACATCAAACTTGTTACGTTGATGTGACTTACTACCGGTAAGTTAATACATCCCTTTTTTCCAAAACTGATCTTTGTGACCTATATATCAGGTTTTCTTTAGATTCTGTTTTAAAAGTTAACAACTTCTTGGGTGCTGATTCAGTTTCAGTCACAAAACTTGATGACTGACTTGTAATATCCCTATTAACACATGAGGTTTTTGCTGTTTTCGCATGAAATGTGAGTCAGAAACAAATTTTTGGGACTATTTCTGAATACATCCTAATATATCGACTTCCAAGTAATTTTCCATTAGCCCAATGCTTAGTTGGGCAAAAAATGTTTTCCATTGGTTATTTTGCTCGTGCATGAGCAGAATGTGACAAGTTGATTTTTTATAATTATTTTTTTCTTTAATTAACGGACCCATAATTTTTATATGGAGATAACTCTTTATTTCAGAAATGTTCACTGTACTCTACGTTTTGCACAGGTTCACCTGTCTGTGTGCACTTCAGACCAGAGGCCATATCTGGACACAAAATCAGATTCTGACCACATGCAAATCTTGGGTGGAAAAAAGACAGGTCCAAAATATTAGGTGTTTCCCTCTGTATTTTGTAGTGCAAATAAAATCTCCAGTTTATTTAGTATCATTCTAGAGCTAAATATGTCTGCCTTTCTATAAAACCACCCACTTTAGCGGCGCTAGGGGTTAGTGTGTTAATATTACATCTTGAATTCCAAATATGGTCACAGGGACCAACATTTTTTTGCTTTACTTGCATTAGTTAAGTATTTATTATAGGTCTGATGCATCCCTGATAACAAGTGTGTGTGTGTGTGTATATATATATATATATATATATATATATATATATATATATATATATATATATATATATATATATATATATAAACACCTTAACCTGTATTGTACACATACAGGTAATTAGCAGTGGATTGCATGCTTTCTTGCAAGGCCTCACTTGTGGTTAATTAAGCAAAGTTATTATTGATGCAGTTGACCATGTACTGCTGGCTGTCACTGCTGTGACTTTCAGCTATAAAATCTTGCTTCTAGGGATGGACAGTGATTTTTTTCTGATTGTAATGGGAGAGTGATTTAAAAACTAAACTAAGTCCATATTAACCTGTTTTGTTTATTAACTTATTACATGTACAAGTAGCTCAGTGTAAAAGAATGTTCTTTGAAATGTTTCTGCTTTATGCCTGGGCACAGTTGGTAGATAGGTAGTTGGGTGGGTAGGGCAGTTGATAGTTTTGCAAATTTATCAGCAATATACTAGCTTAATAGTACCATCAAGAAAGTCAAAAAACACATTTTGCAATTATAAAACATTCAGGTGTATAGATAAAAGGTAGAAAAACTTAAGTCAGAAAAGGGGAGAAAATCACTTTTGGCTAGTTTTCTGCATGATAATTATTTGCTTGCTATGGCTACTGTAGGTTAGTAAAAGTAGAGGTGAGCTAGGTAATGATTGATTGCATTTATGAACACACTTGGTGTGTAGTGACATTTCTTTCTTTTTTTTGTTTTCATACTGTAAACTCCTGCAGTTATATTTTGCACCTCTATACTGATTAAATGATGAATTAGTTGGATTTCCAACATTCCAGATTTGATGAGTTATGACCCTTAAATGTTCATCATCGCCAAACAATAGTTTTCCAAAAGGAATTCTTGTTTTATCTTGATTCAAATGTAAAGATTGGGACCCATTGTGGTATATTCATTACTCATAAAGGAGACGAGAAATAAAAAATTCCTTTTAGGTATGTAATTATCCACAAATTGTAATTAGACTGTAATGTTTGTAAATTCAATATCATAAGCGGGTTGTGATTATATTGCGTGGAAAATACCTCGATTACGTAAATTGCAGAGTTTTGATGAGACAACAGATCATGTAGTCCCATGATGCAATACAAACAAAACATGGCAAGCGAGACAGACAGGAGGAGACCATGTTTGGGTTGCATATTCAAAAGTTGAATCTGCTTCCGAGATATGCTCATAACTATATATGTTGAAGTATGTTTTAACAGTGTTTTTAAGACATGCCAGCAGAAAAGTACAGCACTAAGAAGATACTCATATTTCATATTCTGGGATTTAAAAAACCCCAGAACAATGTGATTTAAAAAAAAGTACTGATGCATTGTGTGCTGTGCAAAAATTATGATAATGATTAAGTGATGGTGCTCAATGCAAAAAATTATATTTTTTAGCCACAATGCAATAAATTCATTGAAGAAGGATGAGGTTCAATGATATTATATGTAAATAACATATTCATTACCTACCCAAAACACACACACGTCCACCCACCTAAAGACTGATACCTTGTAAAATATACATCCTCAAGAGATAATACTGAATTATGGGCGAAGAGACTTGATGGGGGACAGACTTGTTTTTTCTTACTCATGTGCAGCAGAAATCATTCAAGTGATCCATTATGCCTTTTTTTTAATTTGTTTTATTACTTCGTGTCAATGGTACCAGAAAATAGGTTTAAAGTAATATTTCAACCCATGGTGACTCTTGTTGACAAAATGTTTTTTATTGTTATGTAGATAATTGTTTTCCAGGTTGTTATGACAATAATGTTATAATCACATTACATGGAAATTTTTTCATATATGTATTTAATGGTTTATTAGCATGTGACCATAGCACATATTTAAAGTAAAACCTTACAAAGTACTACAGAAATTAAAAGATAAGGAGTAATTTGAAACTCATTACATTCATTTATGCTTGACAATATGTAGAACTTAAGTGCAATTTTCATTAAATCCTGAATATTAATACCATAAGAGTAGGTTTTCTTTGCCTTTGCCTTTGCTTTTCCATTTCTGATTTGTTTGCTAAATTTAATATGTACATTTTATCTTTGAAACTGCTCAAAAAGGTTATCAAAGGCCCATTTGTTATTGACATCAGAAAAGAATTGAAGTTCTTGGTTTTGGAGACGCAATGACTATGTAACAGTAATTTGGAATGAAGTGCATTTGTACTTTTACATACCAAGTTTTTCACAAACTATATGTAAAACCAGTATGCCTACGTCTTCAAAATTTGTATAAAGAACTTCATTATCTTTTCAGACCCACCATGCTGGTGTACACAAGGCTGGTGCATAGGGCTCATTGTATCTGATGGAATAATTGTGGTGATTGCTGTCATTGTCGGAATTATCATCTTGTGCATCTTCTGCAGGAGGAAAAAATACAAAAAAAAGCAAAAATGCTCAAAAATATTAATGTATTTGGTAATAATTATACTGGTTGTAATTATCATAGCTATTTTCAGTCTTTTGGTATGGTTTGCCTGTAGTACTTGTAGTATTGGCTAGATGCAAGAGAAATAAGAATTCACCTTTGATTAAATGACAATGCAAATCATTTGTTAAACTACACAGTTAATAAATTGTCTGACTAATCATGGAATAATTTATGACATCATTAAATAAATGCAATTGCATAAGTTGGTCAATGTAACAACAATTTATGTTTGTCAGATTGTACACTACTACTACTACTACTACTACTCATGATAATAACTTTCTTTTAAATGGTCACTCAGTTATAATAATAATATGCTATCCTCACCTTGGGCCCTCAAAAGGAAAGAACCAAATGCAAACAAAAAGAATAATAAAATGCATAAATTACAGAAATGAAGTAAGAAAAAAAATGAAAATATAAAAAAATAATTGTAAGGCTTGCTGACACGAATAGGTATAATATCACAAAGTGTATATGACATTTACCATAAACTGAAGTGAATGTATTACAATGACAACTGCCTTTAAAGATTACAGTCAACAATGTAGTTGTTTCTGGGCTGGTGATTTTGGGTGATTCATTTCATGTTACTACTGCTCCACCTGAAAAAAGTAATGTAGCCACAGGGTTTCACCAGAAGATATTTTGTGATGTTTAATTGGTCCTAAATGAAAACAACGCTGCTTGACCATCTAATATGGCACCACAGTGTCCATCTTGATGATCTTGTTATCACCACTCCTCCTGAGTGGGTGATCATATGAGGTCTGTGGTGTTATTAAATGACTTCCTTTGTCTGTTTAGTCCTAAATGAAAATGGTCCTTTCCAACATCTGGTTCTGCCACCAGTGTCCATCTTGAAAATCTTCTTTCCTATATGATTGGTCAAATCAGCATGGAGTTCACTAAAAGGTTTCTTATGATGTCAAATTGGTCATTAATGAAAATGTTGAATTACAGTATAGGTATCACAATAGTCATCTATACAAAAAATCTTGTTATGGCTACTTCTCTGATGACTGGTAGTGTGTTTTCACCAAAACTCTAATGTCTGGTTCATCCAAAATGAAATGTTGGCAATGATGCCAATCTTACATTTAATGTTGTTCATCCATCTATTCGATGAGGACCTCTCTAGTCATCTGAGGGTTGGAAGGACTGGTTCTGTTCTGTATATGTGCAGGTGACTGATAAGACAACTACCCTTGCACAAAATGTTTGTTTGATAAGGGGGGATGAGTGGGACATCTCCAGGAGGGTTGATAGTACATGCTTTTCTTCATATCAGCAGCTGCAGTCCTGCTAGGCTCGCACAACTTGGAGCCTTTGAGCACAGAGGAATGCCAAGTGACTCGATCGCTTGCTGTTTCCTTCCAGGAATCAGTGTTTATGTTCAATGCTTTCAATACAGCTTTTAGATTGTCTCTGAAGCATTTCTTCTGACCTCTATGGGATCACTGTAGCTTGCCGTAGAAGAGTCTCTTAGGCAGTTGGTGGTATGGCATGTGTACAACATGTCCTGCCCAGCATAGCTGGCACTGCAGCAGGATGGTTTGGATTCTGGGTAGACCTGCTTGGGCGAGTACCTCAGTGTCTGGAACCTTGTCCTGCCACTTGATATTGAGGATTTTCCTGAGACCTATGGTGTGAAAATGGTTCAGCTTCTTAGCATGGTGTTTGTACACCGTCCACATTTTGCATGCGTAAAGTAGTGTGTGGAACACCTCTCCCCAGTAGACCCTTAGTTTGGTCTGGATGCTGATGACTCTTCTATTCCAGACAGCATACAATTTGCCAAAAGTTATGCTGGCTTTGGCAATGCAAAGGTTCACTTCGTTATCCATAATGACACTCTGAGACAGTGTGCTTCCAAGGTTGGTGAAGTGGTTCACTACATTGAGTATTTGGCCATTGATGGTGATGTTGGGTTCAACATAGGGCTTTCCAGGGGCTGGCTGATGCAATACTTCAATCTTCTTGGTACTGATGATGAAAGCAACGCAGCTGGAGAACTGTTCACTGCTGCATTCAGGTCAGCTTCTGAGCCAATATTGAGGGTGCAATAATCAGAAAATATGAAATCCCTGATGGTGTCTGTCATAACCTGTCATGATATGTAACATTTAATATGACCACCATGGCATACAGTCATATTTTGACAATCTTGTTATTGCTACTTCTCCAAAACAGAAAGTTGTTTGAACACCAGAATGCTTCATATGTCTCATTGGTCCAAAAGGATCTCTTGTTCACCTTAAATGAAAATGGCACCAATTTTACCTCCAACATAGCTGATTTTAAAATCTTGTTAAAATCTTGTTTATTGCTAAATATCATCAGAAATGATTCAATACAGAGGACTTAAAAATGGTCTTGCTTGAATTCCTGAAAATTCTTATTCAACCATTAGAGCATCAGTCCATTCAAGAGACTTTTTTTCAAGACTATTTTTACCAGACTTATCTTTCTGATTAGTCCATAACAACGATTTCACTTTACTGCTATATATTTGTCATTGTGCCACTAACAACCTATTCCAGATTCAGTGAAAATGGATGCTGAGACTCTTGGTGCCAAATGTAATTTAGTTAAGGCCCAAATAAATACAATATACTTGAAGAATTAGCTCATACAATGTAAGAATCAGTTTGTTTCAAAATGTGTTGTTGATAATTTTTAAAGAAAAAATGAAAAAGACACATGCTGATTTTATTTTGTTAAAGGAAATGGTTTCTTCATAACTTGTTAATGAGAAATTACTTTGATATAATTTTACACTCCTCTTATCTTGAACAATCAAACTTGATTAGGTTCGATTTGCAGGAGTTTTTTATCATTACTAATGTGGATGGAAAATCTACATAACTTCTTAGTTAATTGGTCAGGCATCTGGCCTTCACTACAGATGTTCAATCCATATAACACATTCTGATTGGAATTATTTAATGTGTTTTCTCTGAGGACTGAACAAGAATATTCTTTGATGCACTAAACTTTTATCAATTGATTTTTTAATTTTATTCACACTATAAAGCTGTTATTATTTAGACAGCAATACAAATACGGTCATGCAATAATACAAAAGCCACATTTTGTGTATTGTGAGATTGGACCTCATGTTAGATGTTAATTTTTTTTTAAAAGTCTGCCATACAGCATCAGTACATACTTAACGCTATATCAAACTCATTCTTTCTGTTAACTCTGATAAACTTTTTTAAAAAAGAAGTACTATATATATAAATAGTTTTTGTAATTAAGGCATTGGGTATTTAGTCACTGATGAATTTGTCATCTTTTCATCAAGTACAGATGTTGACAGTAGTAGTCATCGTCTTCATTGTTGTACAGGTCTTTGCTTTGTTTATTTTGGTTTTGCTGTTTTACAGGTAGTCTTTTGTTTGAACAGTAGGTCTTTTCAAGAAAACAATTTTATGTATAATTTACAATCTATGTAGTGATTGAGTAATTGAGTAGATAACTGGAAGCTTGTTGAAAACTGTCTCCCATATAACAGAATAAATTTAACAAACAATAACTGTCTAGTAGATAAATCATATATGAGTATGACAGTATACTGAAATATTTCCAGTACATGTAATTGTTTAAAAGATCATTTAATGGAGAAAAAAAGATGGAATTCACTTGCATGGTCGTTTGGCACAAACAAGGTCAAATAGTATTGGATGATCGAGTGGTATGAATTCATAATAACAAGAGGCTGGATAATATCTTGTAAGTAATTTGGATTATTCTTTGATTAAGATTAAAGTGCCTACACCTGTACAGGTGATGTCTTAATTTGTATTGAATGACAGGTTTTTAGGCTGCCTGCTTTCCACATAAATATTTTTTGGTATTCCAAGACCTAAAGAGTTCTAGATAATAATAAAAATGTACATTTATTTGATCAAAATCATTTAGGCAGCTTGATTTGTAACCATAAAGACTGACTTTTTGCAACCTTTTCTGTTAAATTGATTTTGATTTAAAATAGATTACATATAACATTTAACACTATGTGCATACATTTATACTGGTATATCTGACATTTTTTTGGGCTTAATCATACATTTAGGATGCATTCTGACAGAAATTGACTTCTGACATAAACCATAATTAGAACATGTTCATTAGCTTGCAAGGAGATGACCAAAAACCATGTGTAGACTGCAAAACCTTGTTTTACAGATTCTTCTTTATTCATTACAAACACATGGTTGTATTTAAATCTTAACTATCTAAATGTAAATAATCCATGAATAATAAATATAGGTGATATTAGCAATTGCAGTCTTATTTATTGAGATATATTTAATTTTTTTTTTTTTTAAATCTGCAATTTGCACCATTATCAAAAGTTATGTTTGATCTTATTCTTATGAGCTTCACACTTGTATCCTCTTTACAAGTTCATAATGTTTTCTATATATTTGGTTACATGGATGCTGGTGAATTGACTTTTTTAATGTTATTAAGTTATGAGTAGCTGGTCTTTAAAAATTAATATTTTAATAATAATTTTTATATATTATAATGAAATTTATCATAATTATATGTTAATTAACAGAAGTATAATTTGTTATTTAATATTAAAATTAAATAAAATGAGTGTTATCAGTTTATTTTAAATAAAAATTAGCTTTTTGCTATGATTTAATTTTTGTTTAGTTGCTTGTATTCATGTATTTAAAAAAAAACATGAACCTTTCTGATTAAAAATCTGATTACAAATAATATTCTTTATTATTTTTTATGTATGAAACCTCACAGAATATTGCATCTCTCTCTCTCTCTCTCTCTCTCTCTCTCTCTCTCATATAAAAGTATACAAAACCAGTATTTATGCTACTTAATAAGGATTTCAATGATCCAATTGTCTAATGATGACTACTGATATCCAGTGTTCAAGTAATTTTTTCTTCTCCCATTACCTCCCCCCATCCATACACACATATTGAAATGTTTGCAAAGTGATAGCAATCGTTATCCAGAGTTATTTCCACAAAATAAATGTAGTTTGCTGGGTAGGGATGGGTGTATCTGGTATGTTTTTTTAAATAAAAGGCCTTGTATATGGTTTACCACATATGTATAAACAAAAACCTGTTAATTATGGTGCTGTTGTCCTTAGGCTTACATGCATACACACACACACACATGCTTGCGCACGTGCAGACACACACAGAACAAAAATTATGGAGAGTAATAATGATAACAAAGATTTCCACAGCATAACATTGGTTGCTGTTGGATTTTTTTTGCTTTGTTTTCTCATACCTTGTGTGTGCCTGATTCATAATTATAGGCATAAGCCAGTCAATTATTAAATGTCAAAGGTCAGTGTAATGATATGTTCATTTCTGCATAATAGCTCTAGTTACATCACACTCAGGGCCGGCACTTCCGCTAGGCGAACTAGGCAATCGCCTAGGGCACTGGGCTAAGGGTTTATTTCATGATGGGCGAGTAAGGGAGGGCGTGAGTGAAAGGGGAGTGCCAGATATCTGATCTCGCCTAGGACAATAAAATGCCTTGCACCGGCACTGATCACGCTGCATAGATACTGTGTAGGATAAATTTGGATGGAGAGTCAGCCCATTATTTTTTCTCATACAAGATAAAGATTACTGCCAACATTGTAATTTACTGCACAATAACTTCAAAAGTATTATATGCTGTAGCCACCTCCTTGTTGATATTTATCTCATTTTTATGGTGTCTGTTCCTTTTTTTGTGTTACATCTTTGCCTGGCAAGGTGTCAATCTGTACCAATGTAAATACTGTGACTGATTAGCAAGCATTTATGGAAATAAAGTAACAGTCTACAACAATGTCACATATAAAGTATAATAAACACGTTTTTGCTATCGTGGTTTTTACTTTGGGAACAAGAAATATAAAGAGTTGTTTGATTTGAAATGCTTGTTTGCCTTAGACTCAGAAATAACTGATTGACCAAGGCATGCTAGAGTTGGATACAGATATCACACCTATGTTGACAATGACGTTACAGTTGGGAAAAGCAATTCAGGGCATTTAGTAGCATGCACATTAGGCAAATTCCATGGTTCATTGACACAGTATTATACCAAAAAATTATGTATACATGATTTAACGACAGAAAATTGCAACAGTTTAATTAGCCATTATTAATCCATCACTTTTGATTTGTTAGGTGTAAAAACAAACGGTGTGACTTGTTCATCAATTAATTCAGTATCTATCCTCACCGCAACTTCATCTGAACTGATGTCAACAAGTTGAACTGTCACAGGAGCAACAAATACTGTTGTAATCAGTTCAACAACACAAACAACAACAAATTCAGAGTAAGGATCAGCTATTAGGTCAAGTACATCAGAACCACTCAGTGACCAGTTCAGTAAAAAAAAATGCAGCAGCTGAGTCAGCAACATCTACTTGAAAGGTTTTCATTTTATCTTAATCATAACTGAACTGTGAGCAGTTTCTTCAAAACAGCCAGTTACACCACTATCAGCAAATGGTACATCAACCTCGACAGCCTTAATTTCAACAAACATCACAGCACCATATTCTTCTACAATAACAACAGAAACATCAACTTCATTATCAACAATATTGTCAACAGCAATAGCACCCAAAACTCAATCATCAACAGTAGCAGCATCAACAACATCAATTGATGATAAATGCCAACATCAATAGTCATTCACAGAAACAGCAACTGATTTGCCTACAGTAACAGCTGACACGCCAACAATAGGAACTTTAACAGAAACATCAACAGCAGCAACTATTGGTTCTTCTACACTGAAAACAGGATCATCATCATTAAAGAGAAAAACAACAGATTCATCTACAGAGACAAGTAAAAAGCTGGTAATATCAGTGGTATCAATTTTGTCATCAAGTGTTACAGCACAAGCAGAAATGATCACAGTGTCCTCTTCAAAAACAGCTGATATCCAGGTATATCAGTGACTACAAGGAATCAATGAAGGCTCATTAAGTACATCAAAAGATTTGGGAACTACATATGGTTCAACAGAAAACTCTTCCACTTCACTTTCAGACTTGACATCATCATTAACCAAAAATCAAATTTCAACATCTTTATTATCCAGCACTACTGTCCCCACATTTTCCACTTACCTCTATCAACATCAGAGCCTGGTTCCAATGGTACCAATTCACCAACAGATTATAAGAAAAATCATTGAGACTTCTCACCAGCTATCACTGTTGAACTTGTCATAATTTTATCTATTGCTATGGTAATGCTTGTAAGACAAATGTGTCCAAGAAAGGCATCCATGTCAAAAACCAAAGAAAGAAGAAGGAAAAAAACACATTGATCCTGATATTGGTTCCAGCTCTGATTCAGGTAAATTTGCACCAGTCCAATGAGAGGAAAATGCAAGGTGGAATACATTATATATACTGTAGTGGATAGTCATATTTTGAAAAAGAAACTTTTGGTTACAGTTAGAGTAATCCATACACAAATATGAATACTTTTAAAATGTACTTTTATGTTGAAACTTGCTCATGGAACAACAGTTTGCTTCAAAGGTCAAACAACAGAAGCAAATACTCAAACAATAAAACTGACAGTAGATTGGTTTCCATTGTCAGATGAGTTGGCAAGAACGCAGCATTCAATAAATGGTGCATACATGATGTACACTGGGCAACCAAACTTTGAATTGGATATTAAGAGGACCAAACCACAATCATTTCCAGACATCACATCCACTGGAAGACTATGAAGACTAACATGAGCAGAAGGAAATGATAAGTGGATATTTCACCTCAGTTTCCTACAGAGATCATCTGGCTTGAACCAGAGATGCTGTAGGTTCAACCCGGTCAACAGCCATTTTCCTGCAGCTCATTGGAATCTTTATAAGAATAAGTCCACCTGATGCTAGACACTTGATTGATCTGTAGATGATGTTGACTTTATTGACAAAGCAATACTCTTTCAGTGCATTATACACTTTAAACTAACCGCTCCAGTGGCCTAGTAGCTGGAGCATCCACTGTGGATGCTGGAGGTTGTGGGTTTCATCATTTGGCCGAGTCATACCAAAGACTTACAAAAATGGTACTAACAGCTTCCTCGCTTGGCGCTCAGCATTAAGAGGTTAGTATTAGAACTGGTTGGCCTGGTGTCACAATAATGCGACTGGGTGACTACATGTCTGCAGCATGATGCCCCAGTGCTAGACATCACTATAAACTGCCTCTGCAGACATCATAACGATATGACGATTTGTTTTTTAAGGCTATGTTAAAAATCCTAATCACACATACACACACTTTAAACCTTGTTTAATGATACAGTTGTGCTGTGCTTTTATTTACTAAGATTAAAATTTGATACTTACACTACTTTATGTTACTCTGTTTGCATTTTCATTGAATTTTACAATAATTCAGAATTCTGGCAATCACAATGAAAACTGCCTCAGCAAACAGCTTTATTAAAGGGACATCTGTTCATATACACATTTTATTAAACCTATTGTAGCCTAAGGGGTCCAACAAGATGATAAATAGGTCATGTGAATGGTCAATATGCAAAATCTAAGGTGAGCCATCATTAATGACAAATGATGCACTGTGTGCACAACTGAAAACCAGGCTATTACTAAAGATGGATTTTTTGGCAAGAAACAATGGCTGACCATGTAGCATTGCAGATGTGCCAAATGGTTTCATTCTTGGAGGAAACACTATTATTATATCTAGTGTCAATATGACATTCAGATCGATCAAGCTTGTTATTGAAGCTCGTGTTTATATTATTTCAGAATTCTTTTGATTCAAGGGTGACGGGATGTTACCAATTATTTCAGTGTTTACTGAAAACTTGGGAGAAAGACAATTGAACTTAGCTGTTACTTCATCTTTTCAATTTTGTGTCAGTATTCCTTTTTACGTTTGCTGCTTTTTCAAAAGAAATTAAGTATTAACCGTAATTTAAGAATTTCACAGGATATATTTTATTTTGGTGATAAGGGGAAGTGCAATTTTGATAATAAATTATGATGCCAAAATCAAGTCCATACTAAGTTGTAAACAATGAAATGTTTTCAAGTTTTATTGCATGGTTGGTACACTTTACACACAGTACTTGTGATTTACTATTATTGGTATATCAGAACATGTTAACATATCGGTTTCTGTTAAATTCAGTTGGTCTGAATTCAACACATTAACATATCACTTTCTGTCCAAAAAAGCTTATTAAATTGATACATAGGATTCTCATTTCTGATTGGCTGTAACCATGGACAGTACTTTATTTTGCGATCATTGTGGCCATCTTTCCAGTCAGTAGCTATATTGACAGTAGGAAAAATTAAACATGTGACTTACAGAAAAAACATTTTTTACATTAGTGGGCTATTACCCTACATATAATTTTTTAAATTCTCAACTATAACTAGAAGATGAATAAACGTGATGAATTAAACCGAAATTGTCAGCTATTACATTATACAAAATGAAGATACCAGTATATGCAGAAAACATCTAGCAGCCTGTTATAAAGCAAATATTTACTTTACATTGATGCTACCATGCAGTATGGATCTTACACTCAACCTCTTGGACAACCATGGTTTAAATGTCAACCTTTAAGGGTTGTAAACACACTTCTCTTACCCAAAAAAATTTCATTAATGCTGGACTCGCATGTGATAAGAAGTTAATATATCCTTCCGTATCTCTTTTCCATATCATATAATGTACATATCTGGTTAGAAAAACATTCAGTCTTAGAATAAATCAGCCATAATTTTAAATACACATGTACTAGAATGCAGCTTTTATTGTACTGAGGTGCCATTACATGCTGATTCAAAAATTTTTGAAGCTTTGTCAAATGTCAAAGAGTACCAAATTAAAATACAAGATTAGCTAAGATATAAATATACAGAATAGTTTTCAGGTTTTTTAGGATGTATTAGGATTATATTTTTTTATTTTTAGGTTCAATAATGCAACAGTATATAAATAAATTTATTGTTTTATGTATTTTTGTATGTAATTGTTGTGTGTGCATCCATCTTGACAAAGGGATCCACAGATCTGGAAAGTGGCAGTTTATTGGACTGCTTTATTTCCATTGTCATGTTTCTTTCCTCTATAAGTTTACCATCATAAAAACAATCCATTAGTGCATTTGGATTTTTTAAAATTTCCTATAAAATGTTTTACATAATATCTTGGCAATTAAATCAACCAGTCTGATGAGGACACATGTTCTACAGTGAAAAAGTGGCTTTATTAAAACTAAAGTTCTCATATGATGTTGAGAAAGGTGGCTTTATAAAAATGGTGGCCTACCTAAATTACGAGGTGTTCATAACTGGGGGAGAACTCCTTAAGTTAATTTAAAACTGCTCCGGTGGCCTAGTGGTTAGAGCATATGTCGCAGAAGTGGGAGGTCATGGGTTCAATTCCCAGCTGAATCCTACCAAAGACTTGCAAAACTGGTGCTAACAGCTGCCTCGCTTGGCACTCAGTACTCACAGGTTAGTGTGACTGGTTGGCCTGGTGTCAGGATAATGTGACCGGGTGTGACATCATGCTACATGTCTGCAGACTGATGCCTCAGTGCTAGACATCACTATAAACTGTCTCACTGCAGACATCATAGTGATATGACTGAAAAATTGTTAATGCTACTAAAAATCCTAATCACTAAGTTACTTCAAAGGAATCTAGCTTTAAGTTAACATGGAGAGGAGAAACCTTGTTGCCATTATTGATGATCTGGAAAGAAAGAACTGTAGAATGCGATTTATATACATTTATACACTAACTATTGTTAATTTTGCAGTTTTTGCCTTATTATCAAAATATTATGCCCTTGCATTTCACACTGCATTTGGTCTTCAGTTCTTCACATATTCAAATAGAATTCTTGTTTTCTGTTCACAAAGAAAGATCAGTGATTGAATCTGCTTCACTATTAAATATATCTGATTTAATATATATTTTTTTTATTTATTTACAGTTTGTTGGTTTGAAATAATTTTTATTTTTCATTACATGCTATTGTAATGTCAATTTATTCACAAGAGATGACGCTTTTCACAGAAAATCAGTTGACATGAATTATTCTTTGGTAAACAACTGCTGTTGACCCTGATCTTGATTTTGGCTTAGTGGAAGCAATGTAAATGTGCTGTATTTTATTTTTAAAATGATTGGTTGCTGTCAAGATCAAGATGGGACTAGTGAATTAAGAAGTAAACAACTTTTTATTTTTAAAATGAAACGATTGTTTCTCGCCAAGGTCATGTTATTAGTATGTGATATAAACACGATCACATGACTCTTTGTTTTACTCAAATGTTCTGTTTCGGGCTTTGATACCTGACGTTGGGTCATTTTATTTTGTTGTAACCATTTTTTTAGATCATGTTAACTTTTCTTTAGTTCATATGGATTTTAAAAGATTTATCCATTTCTCTGGAAATATTTGATGTGCATATACAAACTTCTTGGACAAAGACAGTTTATTGAAATTTTATTCAGATTTCCAAAACAGGAGTGATACATTGTAAATTCTACAAGGAACTGTAGCTAAACACAAATCAGACTACAGCATTAATCATCATCTTCCATCTTTGATTTCCCAACAGGACTCTAACTTGATTCTATTAGAACATTTCATTACTAGGACATTTGTAATTTAATTCATGGATCATTTTTGGATTTGATTCCTAAAACTACATTTTTTCCCATTGTTAAAATCTTTTTGAAGGAAAAATTTTATATGTTAAATTTTACAAAGCTTGTTGTTTTCAAATTTTCTATGTTAATGTTATTAGAGCCTAAACACATAGCACCCACTTTCTGAACAATATTGGATGTCAAACAAAATTGTGATATGCAGCGGAGATTGATGGAACATGAGGCTAAAATTTTCAGGTTTCTGCATTATTATTTAGTGGTAATTAAGCCTTCCAAAAATATAATCATGGGAAGTCATTTTCACCATGATAGTTTTCACACTATAGTCATTTCCAACTAATAGCATAGGGTCGCTAAATTTAAACATTGTTACGATTGTAAGGTTAGTAATCTTCACAGTTTATGATAAACACTAAGATGCAAGCAAACTTGTGTTGGTCTGATATGCATCCATATAACTAGTGTATTAGTAACATTGGAAATAAAGTTAAATGCTGTTTGTGTAATATTTTTGACTGTAATTTAGCCATTTCCCTTTTTTACCGTTATCTTTTATTTATTGTATTAACATCTTTATTATTTGTGTCTTGTGGTTCTTACTGAGGTTTACCCATGTTTTTCTCCAACAATTATACTGGCTGCCATGTATAGCAGACAATTGTGTGCTGAAAAATAGCACTAAGCCCACAACAATAACTTTACCATCTTATTTTTTTGTGAGAGTTTACATGTATGTTTGATATTGTTTGTAAGAGTTTATCTTGCTGAAAGTTTAGAAATTTTTAATGTTACAGTTTTACAACTAATTAATTACTGGCACTATATAAGCAGGTTTATGCTGATGTGCCAGTCAATCCCATATTTACATACATGCAGAAATGCATTTGAGTACCTCAGATGTGATACATCATACCCTCAAGTTGCAGATCACACTTCTAGTTGTCCCAAATTCCAAACACTTGTTTACAGTTTTGATCAATAGCTTTAATTATAACATGTGATTTTCAAGCATTGAACCCATCATGGACTTCACGTCCATGTTCCATTCTAGACCAAAAGCAGTTGCCATTGTTATCAACAAGCATGGTATGCTTAGGTCTTTTCTGTGAAACTAAAACTGTGAAAAATTATGAAACAGTTTTCTTTTTAATACACAGTTATCTTACCATGTTTATTAGCAAGTTCATCTTCAGACAGACACTAGATAGGTTTTCATTGAAATTAACTTTACTACATGCTTTTAAAACATTTGTACATTTACTAAAGAATATTTTACGTAAAACCTTACAGTATGTGCTTACAATAGTATTGACTTCCAGTAAAATTAATAGTAAAAGGTGGCTTTGTGATTCCCAGGTACTACAACAAAAGAAACAGTGACTTCAACTTCTTCACCTTCAATATCCATGTCTTCAACCACTATCAAAGCAAAAACCAACAGCACATCAGCAACCCATATAGCAACAGAATCAACTGCAACTGCCTCAATCAGTACATCATTATCAACAAACTCTGCAACAGAATCAACTGCCAGTACCAGCAGCAGTACATCAGCATCAAAAAGCCCTACAGCAGGATCAACTGTCACTGCCACTAGTACCTCAAAACCAACAACCCCTGAAACAGTAGGATCAACAGGATCAACATCAACAAGTCCTACAAATTCCAGTGGTCAGGGTGGTACTGACACTAAGGTCATTGTGATAGCAGTAGTTGTTCCCATTTTTGGACTATTACTAATAGTAATAATTGTCTTGTGCATATGGTATCACTGGACAGGAAAGAAGGGTCATGACATTCCAGATGGTATGACTGTACAGGACAGAGGCAATAATGTAGATGGATTTAAATATGACATGACTGATAAGCAGTTTAATGCAATACCGAGCACATCTGATGGTTTTATTATATACCCAGGTCCAGCAGCCATGTCTACTGCCAGACCAAACAAAGAGAGAAAGTATCATGATGTAGGATACCAGTATAAAACACCCTATACTAGTTACCAGACTGCATATGTTCCAAGCACCTACCCATCTGCTAAATCTTGCACTCACAAGGACACAAAACACCATAATGTACGTCACCCATACATCAGACCCTATACTGGGACCTATGGTAATCAGACTGCATACTCTCCTAAGAACAAAAGCTATGATTATGAATCGCCCTATCAAATTGCTGCCAGCAGACCAGCCTACCATCGGACTGCATATTACCCACAAATCAGACACTATGAGCATATCGGTCAGGATGTGTATAAGAGAGGCAATGGACAGTATTCCTATGGGCAGAGGTCAAGGCCACACCAAGACCACAATGGCAGACAGCAACAGAGAGAATACTACTACAACCAGTATGAGATGGCAGACTATGGAGGCAGTAGAACACGATATGGACAAAAAAGACAATATGGACTGGACACAGCTATCTTTTATTGAGCTCACCCTGCTGATGACACTAGTTCCTTCTTTGCCTTATTGTAACCACTTCATCATCGAAACAGTATTACTAACTATAATGTAGTTGCTTACTTCATTCACAAGATCAGCTTCATTTAGCTTTTACATTTGTTCAACACATGCAAGAATAAATATGATGCATAAATGAAACATGAATGAGCGCAAAAAGAAAATATTGATTTCATAATAACTCAGATGATCTTGCAATGGAATATAATTGATCCCTATCTACAAATCTGGATGGATTACAACAATTTGCTCACACTTATTACAGAGGTAAAATTTGTATAGTCTGTGATAGTTTTCAATATGAGATGTGGAAATCTGTGAAAAGTGTATGAAGTGTTGATATTTTGTTTTACATCAGTACAATCCAGATTGTGAAAATCTCTCGACATCATGATTCTGTATTACATTTGCTATCTTTATTCTGTGGAAAACTAATAAAAGATAGTGGTTCTTTTTTTTTTTTTTTTTTTTTTTGCCTATCCTCTTTCATCATGTACTTAAGCTATTTTTATTCCTATTCATTAATCTTGCATATCATATATCTCATATTTCCCATGAAAAACTTGTACTTAATTCAGGAATGCATATTAATGAATCTACCATATTTTCCGGCGTATAAGTCGAGACTTTTTGACTTGAAAGTTCGGTCTTCGTCTTATATACTCCGAATCGAGTTATAAATGGATTTTGTCACTGAAATTGCATCGACTTATATATGGATTACAGTATCCGGTATGCTATTGATATTGCTCTATAATCGGCATAATCGAAAACAGGTCACATAGAAGTACAAATTCATGTTAAATTACTATGTCAATAAATTGTCATAAAATAATATGACTGCATTTATATTTGTAAGTTTTGTCATTATTTATTTTGCATTCTGCGTGTTTTTTCTTATTTCTCAAACATAAAATGAAAGAAAACAATTACCGGTAAAAACTTCACCGGGCCGCATAGCACACTTACGGTCTATACTCTATAGTGTACTGTACTAATTCAAAGCATATTGTTTGTTCCTAAAAAAAAGATATGAAATAACAGGTCCATTAATATTTGATTTTCCAGTATAATGTTGGACACACGTGAGCAATTACCGGCATAACTTTTTTTTTGATCCAATTGATCCTACAAAGGGATGTAATCCATATTAACTCGAGCGTTCTATGATTATTTATAAAATAATGTAGATCATGCATTCTACTGAATCCTCCAAATCATATGTTTCTACGGTACTTTATCAATTTAGCTGTGCTGATATTTACAGTGACATAATTCAGTGGTTAAAATACAGCCAGTTCTGCCTGCTGTATTTATTAGAGTACATCAAAAGAACTAGACCAGCGAAAGTTGGTCTCTAAACCTTTTTTTTTATTTTGACTTTGCGGCTTAGAGACCAACAATGTAATGCATCTTTACAAACTGCTAGTATGAGTCCGCACGATATTAATTAATAAATTTAATAAACACACTAACCTTTGTACCCAGACGGTAAGTATAATCCCTCTTCTAATGATCCACTGCGTTAAATCCTTTAGAACACTCACTTTTTTAGTACAAATCCCTGTGTATTTATCGGCTCGTGACCTCAGATTTAAATTACCGACGCATGCGTGTAAAGCAGCACCAACTTTCGCTGGTCTACAAAAGAACATAACGCAATAGCTGGGCGGCAAGTTCAAAGAACTTTGACTAGCAGCTTGGGTGGGAAAATGTGCTGAAATTTACAATGACTGAACTCAGAGACAGAAAGATCCTAATATGTACATGTAGTTATTATAAGAATACACTTTAGCTTCCATTATTTAATCTACGGACATGTACTATTTCATCATTCATTACGTACACCCGTTACGTAATTTTTGTTATTTTCTTTTCATTGAATTCAGTCACATAATGATCTGTGACAAAATTATTGAATATTTTACATCCTTGTGTGGATATTTTCGATGGAAATATTTGTATTATGGATTCAATGTATGTTACAAGATTCGCTGGTGAGTACACGGTGTTGATACTCTTTTTCATGCAATAGATTATACATGTATATATAAATTAGACACGTGTATGTACCAATGCATGGTTCTCTGAATAAAGTACCGTAATTGTATTTGACAAAGTTTCTCAAATAAATTACCGTAGGTTTAAACTTTCAACTGAAAGGAATGATCATAGCTCTTGTTGTAATGGATTTTGCGATTAATATGGAATATCATACGACGATACCATCAATATTCATGCAACCGGAAGTTACTACCAGTAGTATAAAATACAAAGCCAAGTTATTGACCTGGCCTCGTCTTATACTCCGAATCGTCTTATATATGGACGAAGGATGGAAAATTTACAAAATTGGTCAATTCGACTTATACTCCGCATCGACCTATAGGCCGGAAAATACGGTAATATCATGCGCCTTTCATATTCACAGCTTCAGCTTTCTCTCATCATAGGTTGGGTAGATGTTTTAATATTTGTGTAACCAAGGCACCTTTTACTGCTGTAAAACTATTTCAAATATTTTACTTACCGATATGTAACATATCAAGTTACATGACAATTAAGACATCCATGTCAGCCAGGAAGTTACCTGTATGTAACATATCAAATCACATGATAATTAAGACATTCCATGTCAGCCAGGAAGTTTTTTTCCTGTGCTGTTGTATGTAGAATGAAGCTTGTACGAGCAGTTTGCGCAGTAATCTATTTACTTCCTGAAAAGTGTTTATAATTATTTTCTGTCAGCTTTTCTGAAAAATTCTTGTATTTGTTCATTTTTTCAGAATGGTATTGTGTTGTATTATTTTACCTGAAAGGCTCATTATTTTAAATTTAAGCCTAGTGAATGACAGTATGTGCATAATAAACAGATCTTAATTCTGAACTGAATTTCATATTTTATAATTTGAAATATATACATTTATAAAGATAGTCTTCGTCTTGTGTTAGACATTTCTATGCAAATACATTACACAGCTAGTAGTGACTGTTATGAGATTTTTGTCTGTGTTGTTTGGATTTTAACGTAGCTTTATAAACTTTCAGTCATATCGCTACCACGTGTGCAGTTAGGCAGTTTATAGTGATATCTAGCATTTGGGCATCATGCCACAGACATGTAGCATGATGTCCCACCCAGTCACATTATCCTGACACCAGGCCGACCAGTCCTAACACTACCCTCTTAATGATAAATGCCAAGTGAGGCAGCTGTTAGTACCATTTTTGTAAGTCATTGGTATGACTCTGCCAGGGATCAAACCCTGGACCTCCTGCTTCTGTGGCGGACACTCTAACCAGTCCTAACACTAACCTCTTAATACTGAGCGTCAAGCAAAGCAGCTGTTCAAGTACTGTTTTATAAGGCATTGGTATTTTGTCTGAGTCAGTATGAGATTTATACATTTCTGGGCAAACAGAGTACACAGTTTACATGGTGTGAAAACTTTATTATTTTCACCATTTTATTATTGAGTTCATTGTGTTTGTATATAATTATTCGAAAATTGATCATTGTTTGGTACAGGGTTTAGAGATATTGAATTTTCTGTTTCAGTTTTCTTTTTACTTTACAGATAAGTGGTTGTGCAAGAGTGTTTTCTTTTAGAAAGATTCATGTTTTACTTTTTTACAACTCTTTACATTGAGAATTCCTAAAAAAAAATGTCTTTTTTCCAGTATATAGTATATGTTCATAGAGTTATGTTTATGTGTTTTACACATTTTTTCAAAACATTTTCATTTTGCATATTTAATTGATAATTATGTAGAATTGTACACAAGGTTAGACATGTAGACACACCTCCCAAACCATCAAGCCAACATAACACATTAGGGTGTGATTACCTTAAGGATTTATAGAAATATGCCATTTGTTGCAAAAAAGCTCAAAACTAAATCTTTTGCATTTCAAAATTAGTGATCCTCATTTATAAGAATACAAGATTACTTTGTGACTACCTTCGAATGATGCATTGCCTACCTTCTACTTGTGCTTTACATCTATTGTTCCCTCGATAGTGTACCTGGTCATTTTAACATTGAAATCCCTTCCTTATCGTTAGTGCTTCCTTCAGAATGACAATGTTTTTTGTGAGCATTTGAACACACAGTAATGGAAAAGTTCATTTCAACAAATATATTGAAGTGGATTGTTTCAGTAGCATTTATAAGAAACTAAGTTTTATTGTAAATAATGGTTTTTCTACTGTACTATATGAAATACATATATTTTGCATCATACAAAATTTAAAGTGATAATAAAAAAAAAATGGGTACCCATGGAAATGCATCTCTTATTTTGAATGAGTCAATATCAAAACATTTTGACCACCAAACTCAAGGTCAAAAACAAAGTCACTGAACACTGACAGACTGCAACACTGACAATTAAAATAGAAGGACAAAGCCCAAATTAACCTTGACAGACTGTAACACTAAGAATAAACTTTGAGGGACAGAACTTTTCTGATTTCTTAAATATATCATCACCCACCATACTATATTTCACACACACACACATACACACACACAGTTTTGAGAATACATGATACGGGTATAAAACAGTAATTCCTTTTCAATTTGTGTAAAATTGACAATTAACATGAATAGTACACAGTCCTCTAAATATGAAATGCTTGATATATGGCAAAATATTTTGATAAAGAGCTAGGTGTTTTGATACAAGGCCAGGTATTTTGACATACTCTAGATATTTAATTCTTGGTCAGATATATTGATACAGAGTCAGGGCTAAGTGTTTTACTATATGGCAAGATGTTACAGTGCATGACTAATCATTTTGATACATGGTCAGGCATTTTTACACAGAGCCAGTGGTCTGATACAGGGCTAGTTGTTACATGGCCATATTCCAAACCAAAATGCATGCTTTCCACAAGCTTGCAGCAAGCTAGTTGAAGTTGTACAAGCTAGTAAGGTAGCTTGCGCAAGCTTGCAAAAGGAATTTTTCCAAGTCTGCAAGCTTGTGCAAGCTTGCAAAAGGAAATTCTCAAAGTCTGCAAGCTTACTGTAAAATCTCAAACTTACACAAATTAAGCTAGCTTGCAAAAGGAATTTTTCCAAGTCTGCAAGCTTGTAAAATGTAAAATTCAAGCTTCCTAGATTGCAAAAAATGAAGGAGTGCATCTGCAGTCATTCATCAAACAGCAGCACAGTGGATAAACTTTAACATAGAACATAATTTGTCCACATTGTTTTACACCATTAAATATAAAAATAACAGAGCAATAATTTCTTGAATGTGTGTTATATTTTACAGTGATAAAGGATTCCATTTAGTAAAATCCGGTAAAATACATAGCATTTACCGATTGCAAAGTTATTTACAGACTGACTTAATGCAGCAAGATATTTGAAGTCAAGTACTTATAAATGCTTCTTACCAACAATGTATGCACCATCAAATATAGTCTCTGTAATTTTGTGATGATAACTTCTGGCATTTGGTTTTTGAAAGAATATTCCAATTTCTGTTTCATTGACAATTTTTGTATTTGAAAGTGTAGGTAATTTTAACATTGTTGAAACAGCGTCAGACTCCTGTGATCGAACGGAAATCACTTGGAATAATGTTTTTGATTAACTCTTCAATATACGGTAATTTATCCTGAAATTAATATAAATGAGTATTAAAAACTAAAAAATCTGACACCCCCCTCCCTTTTGCCTTTGCAGACCTGTTTACCAGTTCGTATTTGACTGTATTTGTACGGAATAAAGCTCATTCGTACGATAGTATGGTCATTGGTTTTAAAATACGATTTGAGGTTGCATTTATTTATTATTTTTTTAAAATAATTTTTTAAGCGTTTTTATTCCGGTTAGTTTTGTTGTATCGTCTCTTCGGTCCGCGTCCGGGTCTGTAGTCGGCGCCACATCACTGATTGTAACATTCTCAACATCCGGTTGTTTAAACATGCCGCCGACAACAAAGTTTCAGCTCGAATCTGATGATGAAAATAGAATGTCTAAACATAGAAAACAGCATTTTCTACCAGTTCATAATTCTCTGTGACCATGCCTTAAACCATTGTCTAAAGGAGTGCATTTTGTGCTCTGCACTGTTTGCAACTTAGATTTTTCATGTGCACAACATGGTGGAATGAATGACTTTTCACGGCACGTGGAATCGGAAAATCATGCGAAATTGGCATCGTTAGTGAAGGGAAATACAAGTATTTTGTCAACGATGAAGGGAAAGGAAGTCAGTGATCAGCACATATTTCAAAAGCAGATAACGTGCTGAGGTGATTCTATGAGCTGATCGTAAATTGAGCCCAGCCTACAAGTTAATGGAAGTAATTAAAAATATGTTCCCAGATTCCAAAATTGCAGAAGATATTTAGAAACAATCTCTCTCTCTCTCTCTCTCTCTCTCTCTCTCTCTCTCTCTCTCTCAGTATGTCGTGCAATAGTAAATAACGGTAATTATAGTATATTGATGTGTCTACTATTTGTTATCGAGGGACTGGTGTATTTGGTCCAATTGCTGTTTCAATTGGTACATTTGTATTAATTACATGAGATTATTTTGAATCTAGTTGAATTCCAGGAGATTTATTTGTGAATCTTGTACTTACAGTGCAGAACTTTTGAAATTTGTTTGAATCTCAATCCTAGGCGGTACATAAAATTATGTGAATATCGGATAGTGTATACTATTTTTTTTAAACAGAGGTGTTTTGAATCTGTATATCAGATAGATATAATATTTTGAGAGCATGTGAGAATCATTGTATTTTGACATCATATATTTTTATTAACTAATTAAATTCATGAATTGCCATCTTTCACACCTTGTTTGAGTTATTCATTTAATACAAATTCCACTCTGTTTCAATTCTGTGACATACATTGTAGCATATATCAACATTTTACTTTTAATATTTTATATAAATGGTCATTTCCACAAATCAAGGGCTAGAAATATGGTGCCAGTACATGCCATGTCAGTTACATATATATATATATATATATATATATATATTTATAGTTTAAAATCTAAGCTTGTCATGCACAACCTTAAAAATAAGCTTGCGGCAAGCTTGCCACAACCTTAAAGATAAGCTTGCGTCAAGCTTGCACAAGCTTGCCGCAAGCTTTAAAATAAGCTTGCCACAACCTTAAAAATAACAAGCTTGCAGCAATCTTGCCGCAACCTTAAAAATAAACTTGCAATTTTGGTTTGGAATGTTCCGATACATCTATTTAACATCAGACTGTCTTCAGGCAAACACTGGAGAAGCTCTTTAACAGCCACGTCATGTTCAAAAGTAAAGGATGTTGACTGCATTATTTTAGGTTGTATTTTTAGTTATTTACTAATTGATGATATTTTTAATGTGTTAGTGACAATAAAATATAACCATTCATGCTTTAATCCTTTTGTAGCTGAACTACATGAAAATTCTTACTCAGATTTATGACTAAAAACACAAGTATTTGTTGATTTACTTTGAGATTTATTTTATGACTTTTTTACTTCAAAAGAGATGGAGATTGACATCATGACTTATTGACTTCTGACACTGAAGTATTGCTACTACTTCATGAAGTTGCATAAATCTCACTCCTTGTGTGTTTTAGGGTTAGGTACATGTATAATGTGCAATTTTTTCTTATTTGTTATTAACAGTGTGACTCTGAGACAGAAAAGTTTGTAACTATACTCTAGAAATATAGAATTTGTTACTATTTGACAATTTTGGAATCGCATCACATGACATAATATATTATTATGCTGGTTAACTACATATTTTTTATATTGTAATAAAGATATAATCTCAACATGATATTGTTTTTCATTTAAATTTTGGAAGAAGAAATTATCTCCCTCATTGTTTCCCTACTGTTAGGTGATTTTGTTCATTATTTGTATTCATCCATCATGTGATATACATTTGTTCCCCCATGCAGCTGTCCATTTATGTGTATTTTATTTCTTTGTTTACATACCTAATGTTGTTCAAACTAGACAAATATTTAAAATGAACCATAATTCTGTAGACAAGTTTCCATCAAATTCAGTTAAGATTAAAAGAGATAAACTTATTGCGGAATTTATAATTAAAGCAAAAGCTTTTTTCAATATCCAGAAAAGAATTTATAATGAAGAGTGAATATTATTAATATTTCCGAAAATCGTAATGATAAAATTTCAATACAATTAATACTGTAAGGATGTGCAGATAGACACAATAGACATGTACATATACATAGTGTAGATAGAGGAGGATCTTTCATGGCTGTTCAGTTAGAAAAAAACATTATGAACAATGTTAAATGAGTTCAAATTTTACTTTGTATATCTAAAAAATACCCCAGATTTTATTTGCTAAAGATTGTATTGAATAGATCTTAATTCTCTGCTATTCCACCATTTGGAACTTGTCTACAGAATTATGGTAGTGACAATGAAATATAACCATTCTGCTCATAGTGTACTTGATACAGACATTATAATTATGTGTAAAGGAAGACAGCTCATAGTGTACTTTATACATACTTTATCATTATGTGTAAAGGAAGACAGCTTGTAATGTACTTTATACAGAATTTATAAATATGTGTAAAGGAGAACAGCTCATAGTGTACTGTATATAGACTTTATAATTATGTGTAAAGGAAGACAGCTTGTAGTGTACTTGATACAGACTTTATAATTATGTGTAAAGGAAGACAGCTTGTAGTGTACTTGATACAGACTTTATAATTATGTGTAAAGGAAGACAGCTTGTAGTGTACTTTATACAGACTTTATAAATATGTGTAAAGGAGGACAGCTCATGGTGTTCTTGATACAGACTTTATGTGTAAAGGAAGAAAGCTCATAGTGTATTTTATACAAACTTTATAATTATGTGTAAAGGAAGACAGCTTGTAGTGTACTTTATGCGGACTTTATAATTAAGTGTAATTATATGCATAGTATACTTAATATAGACTTTATAATTATGAATATGAATTGTTTATTTGCAGCCAGTAGTATTAGTTCTACAACAACCTTATTAGCAGCCAGTAGTACTAATTCAACAACAACAATGACTTCAGGTACTATATATGTGTACCTCCCAGGCTTAATATGCAGCAATGCTATATTAGTGTACTCTTAGATTCCATGTACCATTCATTCCAGCTATTATAATACATAAAAGTCATATTGCTTCCAACCTTTTGATAATTTGACTTTTCACTTTATTTATTTTCTTTAACATTGAGTGTACCTTCATCTTCAATTTGGTGCCAGTTTTTTAAAATTAAACAGTTCATAAAAACATTTAATTTAAATATCAAATGTACAATAATCCTTATGTGTAAAAAATAGGTCTTCCCAATACATTAAGTTTTGTTTCAGTTTGTATAATCGCTACAAACAATGGATTTAAAACACCCACTATACAATGCTCCACCAGGATGGAGGTGACAAATGTGCTACTGATACTTTGCATAAAATCAAAGTGAGAGACAGCATTGCCATCGCCACCTGGAACACTACACATGGCACTTTCTTGGACTCTGTGAAGTCAGATGGAAAGCTCTAGAAGAACACCAAAGTGAAGATGGGCATATATTATACTATAGTGGAGAGTTGGAGAAGTCCATAAATGGAGTAGGCTTCCTTGTAAACAAAGTCATTAAGGGATCTGTGCTTGATTGTTGTCCCATATCTAGCAGAATCATCACTATTCGTCTGAAAGCATCTCCCTTTAACATCACAATTATACAATATATGCTCCAACTACCACTCATGATGATGAAGATATAGAGGAGTTTTACAATACACTCCTGTGTATTCTAAATTTGGTCAGTAACAAAGACATTTTCGTCATCCAGGGAGACTGGAATGCCAGAGTTGGCAAAGATGCTCTAAAAGACTGGGATGATCATTGTGGACTTTCTTGCAATGAGCTTTACCAATGAAAGAGGGAGACTGCTGCTCGAGTTTACAAGCTACAGCAACTTGGTACTAGCCAACACTCTGGGCCAACATAAAGCTTCACAATGCTGGACATGGCATGCACCAAATGGAATAAATTTTAACCAGATTGACTACACACTGGTTCAAAAATGTTGCTGATCTGCTATCAATAGAGCAAACACAAGGACATTCCCAGGTGCTGATGTTAGCAGTGATCACGACCTTGTGATTGTAAACTTTCGAGTGAGGCTGAAGAAAATTTACAAGCCAAAGAATGTCAAGCTTAAATTCAACCTTGAACAACTGAAGGTCATCAACATCTGCACCCCTATGAAATGATCATGAAGAATTCATGAACTGGCATGAACTGTTCTTGAACGGTTCATGAACCATCCATGAAAGTTCACAAATTGGTTCATCATCATTCATGAACATATTCATGAACAATGATGAACAGATTTTCTCTTGAATGATTCATGTCTTCATGAACAATTCCTATTTACAAATAGTTGATTATCTGACAAATTCACAAACAACTACTTGTATTTTATCCTGAATCATCACCTTAAATGTGGGGGTTGTAAAACAGTAAAATGCAATATATTATCTAACAAAACAGTGTTTAATTTCAAATAAATTTCTAATATTTAACAAAGAACATGTATTGTAAATTGGCAAGCTATATTCTTTTTTAAATATTTGGATCTTTAACATTGCTGCAGCATTCACTTTTTAATGTCTATTCCATCTTGCCCATAGAACCATCCAGTTTTCAAATTTTCCTCCATAGCTCACAAATTTCATCCTCTAATGATTTTACTTTTCTGCTGTCTGATCTGAAAGATAAAGTTAGTTATTTACAGATAACCTCTGATTAACTTTGTCTTGAGCTTTTAGCACACTATTTTTGTTCACCACTTTTTTTAACTGGAATAATTATGATCCAACTCAAAACTATTTCATCCCTTACACGTCTTAACAAAACATTTAGTCACTGTTTTTAATATTTTAACTTAAGTTGGAGTCATCTTTTAATCAATAAAATAGGACAGACTGTTTTGACAACATCGTTACACTAAATATCCTTATATTATTTCATGCTTTCAAAGCTTTTCGCCATTTTCTATTGATAAAATGTCAGACTTGTGTCACATAGGTCCTTAGTATGCATCCACTCCAACTTCACGTGTTGCCTATATCTGCTTCCTGTTTCATCACGTCATTTTCAGTCTTATTGTGTACAATTTGACACATTAACTATTTTAGTTTTCTTGTTTTAAATTACCAAATTACATCAGATCATAGAAATAGTAATGTCAGGGAAAAGAAAACGATATCGATAACGGGTCTGGGGGGGGGGGGGGAGATAGTGATTTTCAATCTTCAAAGAACAAGTTTAAATTAGGTTTGATCAAAATCATGTATAATTAGTTTGGTTAAAACTAATATGACATAAAAGCCAATAAAATATAAATAAAACTTTCACTGAAATAAACACAAAAGAACAAGAAAAAATGCCTCACCGTAATTGTAACGATCCTAGCTGGGTACGCTTTTCCACCTAATTTTGATCTCACCGAATCATTTCCTTCATAATCGCTTCTCAGCACTTCTACTTATTTAAGAAAATGATATTGAAAATATTCTCATCTATCCATTCCTTGGGGATCCACGGTGTTTTGTTCGAGGTTTTAAAGCGACTGTGTGCTCTTTCGTTAGTGGGGAAAAGTCGGCTCAGCAGCTGAAATCTCGCGCGTATATTAACCAATCACATCACTTCTTATTTCACAATCATCTAATCAGGATAATCATTGTTTACATAGTTCGGTTTTTATGGCACATTGGCAACCAGTGACCAAGTCAATATAATACAAGTTATGCAGTTTATGACAGTAATGGCCAAAAATATTTTAACAAAGTCATTAAAAGCTTTTATGGCAAATACATTTTGTTCATGCTGTCCAGAAAATATTTTCCCCATATTAATACAGAACTATTCAGGTTAAGAACACAATTATGAACATTTTATCATATCATAATCAATAATATTGTGAGATGTTTGTATCAAGAAAATTCAAATTTTTCAGGAACTTAAAAGATGTTAAAATAGTTCATAAAAGTTCACCAATGTGTTCATGAACTTCAAGTACATAATTCATCAAAATTCTTGAAGTGTTCATGAACTTAGTTAATGAAATTTCATGAATATTTGTTCATGAACTATTTTGATCATCAACACTTCAAGAATGTTCATGAACAGTTCATGAACATTCATGAACAGTTCATGATTGTTCATGAAGTCAGGAATTTGTTTTCGTAGGGGTAAGACATTATAAGCCACAATTGGTGGAAAATTTGCTCCACTCCTTGTCATGGATGTTGATGTTAAAGTGATGACAGACACTTTCAACAGTCACGACAACAGCTGCCAAGTACATCATTGGCCTCCATTGCCCAAAGAAAAAACCATGGGTTTCAAAAGAGATTCTGAACTTATGTCATGCCAGAATAGACCTAAAAATAACACCAGACACACAACAGGGGCAATGGAGTACTGAGAAATAAACAAGAATATTAGAAAAAAACTTGAAGAAAGCAAAAGAAGATTGGATTGGATAAAGTGCAGAAATAGAGTGCAGTCTGATAAAGAATAACAGCAAAAATGCATTCCAAATTATCAAAAATCTCACCAGACAGAAGCAACCAAGAGTCAGTATCAAGACGAAAATGGAAAATGCCTCAGAGAAGCAAGTGACATTGCAGAAAGATGGACTGAGTATTGTATAGAACTCTACAACTATCAGTCCACAGGAGACTCAGAGGTGCCTGAAATTCCAAACTCCACAAATGATGATAGTTTCCCCATTCTCAAAGAAGAGGTGGAGTCAGCAAAAAGAGCACTGAAGATTGAAAAGGCACGTGGAATAGACAACATCCCACCAAGAATAGGGTGGGTGGGGAATCAGTGATTGAGTTACTAAAACGATCTGGCTGACAGGTGAATGGCCAACACAGTAATCCAGGCACATGAAATGAGATGCTACAGAACCATCTTTGGCATCTCTTACATGGACCACATCACAAATGAAGAAGTCCATAACACCATCAGATGCAAAAAAGGCCATTATGAAGACCTCCTGACCGTGGTCAAAAAGAGATGGCTGAAATGGTAAGGCCATGTCACTAGAGCCAAGATATCCACAACATTACTGCAGTGCAGCATCCATGTTGGCAGAAAGAGAGGTAGACAGAGAACTGACAACATCACAGACTGGAGCAGGAAAAGTTTTGTGGAGACACAGGCATTGGCACATGATCGAGACAAGTGCATGGAGCTGGCCAGATGTTTAGCAGCACAGTGCCTCAATGACCACACTAGGTCAAGAGAATGATAATGATGATGACTACATATTTTTTGTGAAATCAGGAAAAGAAATGTCAGATTATTAATTAATTAGTTTTTGCTACTAAAACTTGCTAACTTATGCCATTAACTTTATGGCTTGCAATATATTTTTGTTTATCAAATTTGCCTCTATAAAATGAATGCAATTCAGCTGTCCCTTCCTAATACCTTCTTAGAAATCTGCTACAAGATGATGGTACAAATGCTGAGGCTTTTTAATGTTGCTTGCTTAGTATACATTGATCCTATTCCTGTCTTGTCCCAGCTTATAAAAACAAGTTGCATGATATAAGCAGGGGTTAAAATTGTACTCACAACTGAAAATGACAGGTTACAATTTGTCAGATAAATGTCAGGGCTGACCATTGTTTTTTTTTTTTATTTAAAAGTATACTCAAAGGAAACTAATACATGTATTATTATATTATATTGTATACTAAAAGTAGTATTATGGGTAAGAAGCAAACTGAATACCTTTTATCTACCTCTGAACAAATTTCAGTTGAAAATCAAATACGATGTCAAACATGGTAACCATTTCAAGCAAGGGAGTGCTGACGAGTATAGCCAGGATTGACCACTTGTATTTTTATCTGACTTAAGTCCTTCATTGAAATCAGTACATTTATAGAATTTTAATCATTTGTAGAGAATGTCTGACAATGATTAGCCATAATTTATTTTCATTTCCTTAACAACATTATCTTAAATAAAACTGTTCATTTCATTTTGTTGCAAGTACACTGAAAAGAACAGGTATGACAGTGCGTGTTGTACCAGCTTTCACATATACATGTATTCATTTCTCAGTCCTAACTTTAAAAAAAAGTTTAATCTGTGTGTCATTTCAGTTTCACATGTTTTGAAATACCGTAAGACACATTCTTATTCATTTGTTTATATGTATGTTTGACTAGTTACTATTACAGTAAAACTTACACATCTCAAATAGTTTTCAACTTGTACATAAAAAAAATCATGCAAATAATGTCATGCATTACTCAGTCAATATATATCATTGAAAACTATCATGTATTACTCAGGCATACTACATATATTATTTATATATTGTCATGCATTACTCAATTAATATATATCATTCAAATAATGTCATGCATTACTCAATATTTATCATTCAAATAATGTCATGCATTACAGTCATACTACATATATCATTCAAATAATGTCATGCATTACTCAGTCAGTATATATCATTCAAATAATGTCATGCATTACACAGTCATACTACATATATCATTCAAATAATGTCATGCATTAGTCAATATATATATCATTCAAATAATGTCATACATTAGTCAGTCATGCTACATATATCATTCAAATAATGTTATGCATTACTCAGTCAATATATATCATTCAAATAATGTCATGCATTACTCAGTCAATATATATCATTCAAATAATGTCATGCATTACTCAGTCATGCTACATATATCAGTCAAATAATGTCATGCATTACTCAGTCATGCTACATATATCATTCAAATAATGTTATGCATTACTCAGTCAATATATATCATTCAAATAATGTCATGCATTACTCAGTCAATATATATCATTCAAATAATGTCATGTATTATTCAGTCATACTACATATATCATTCAAATAATGTCATGCATTACTCAGTCATGCTACATATATCATTCAAATAATGTCATGCATTACTCAGTCAAGCTACATATATCATTCAAATAATGTCATACATTACTCAGTCAATATATATCATTCAAATAATGTCATGCATTACTCAGTCATATTACATATATCATTCAAATAATGTCATGCATTACTCAGTCAATATATATCGTTCAAATAATGTCATGCATTACTCAGTCATATTACATATATCATTCAAATAATGTCATGCATTACTAAGTCATGCTACATATATCATTCAAATAATGTCATGCATTACTCAGTCATACTACATATATCAGTCAAATAATGTTATTCATTACTCAGTCAATATATATCAGTCAAATAATGTTATGCATTACTCAGTCATGCTACATATATCATTCAAATAATGTTATGCATTACTCAGTCAATATATATCAGTCAAATAATGTCATGCATTACTCAGTCATACTACATATATCATTCAAATAATGTCATGCATTACTCAGTCATACTACATATATCAATAATGTTATGCATTACTCAGTCATATTACATATATCATTCAAATAATGTCATGCATTACTAAGTCATGCTACATATATCATTCAAATAATGTCATGCATTACTCAGTCATACTACATATATCAGTCAAATAATGTTATTCATTACTCAGTCAATATATATCAGTCAAATAATGTTATGCATTACTCAGTCATGCTACATATATCATTCAAATAATGTTATGCATTACTCAGTCAATATATATCAGTCAAATAATGTCATGCATTACTCAGTCATACTACATATATCATTCAAATAATGTCATGCATTACTCAGTCATACTACATATATCAATAATGTTATTCATTACTCAGTCAATATATATCAGTCAAATAATGTTATGCATTACTCAGTCATGCTACATATATCATTCAAATAATGTTATGCATTACTCAGTCAATATATATCAGTCAAATAATGTCATGCATTACTCAGTCATACTACATATATCATTCAAATAATGTCATGCATTACTCAGTCATACTACATATATCATTCAAATAATGTCATGCATTACTCAGTCATACGACATATATCATTCAAATAATGTCATGCATTACTCAGTCATGCTACAAATATCATTCAAATAATGTCATGCATTACTCCGTCATACTGCATATATCATTCAAATAATGTCATGCATTACTCTGTCAACATATATCATTCAAATAATGTCATGCATTACTCAGTCATACTACATATATCATTCAAATAATGTCATGCATTACTCAGTTATACTACATTTATCATTCAAATAATGTCATGCATTACTCAGTCATACGACATATATCATTCAAATAATGTCATGCATTACTCAGTCATGCTACATATATCATTCAAATAATGTTATGCATTACTCAGTCATACTACATATATCATTCAAATAATGTTATGCATTACTCATACTACATATATCATTCAAATAATATCATGCATTACTCAGTCATACTACATATATCATTCAAATAATGTCATGCATTACTCAGTCATGCTACAAATATCATTCAAATAATGTCATGCATTACTCAGTCATATTACATATATCATTCAAATAATGTCATGCATTACTCAGTCATACTACATATATCATTCAAATAATGTCATGCATTACTCAGTCATGCTACAAATATCATTCAAATAATGTCATGCATTACTCAGTCATGCTACAAATATCATTCAAATAATGTCATGCATTACTCAGTCATACTACATATATCATTCAAATAATGTCATGCATTACTCAGTCATGCTACAAATATCATTCAAATAATGTTATGCATTACTCAGTCATACTACATATATCATTCAAATAATATCATGCATTACTCAGTCATACTACATTTATCATTCAAATAATGTCATGCATTACTCAGTCATGCTACATATATCATTCAAATAATGTCATGCATTACTCAGTCATGCTACAAATATCATTCAAATAATGTCATGCATTACTCAGTCATATTACATATATCATTCAAATAATGTCATGCATTACTCAGTCATGCTACAAATATCATTCAAATAATGTCATGCATTACTCAGTCATGCTACATATATCATTCAAATAATGTCATGCATTACTCAGTCATACTACATATATCATTCAAATAATGTCATGCATTACTCAGTCATGCTACAAATATCATTCAAATAATGTCATGCATTACTCAGTCATACTACATATATCATTCAAATAATGTCATGCATTACTCAGTCATACTACATATATCATTCAAATAATGTCATGCATTACTCAGTCATGCTACAAATATCATTCAAATAATGTCATGCATTACTCAGTCATGCTACAAATATCATTCAAATAATGTCATGCATTACTCAGTCATATTACATATATCATTCAAATAATGTCATGCATTACTCAGTCCTACTACATATATCATTCAAATAATGTCATTCATTACTCAGTCCTACTACATATATCATTCAAATAATGTCATGCATTACTCAGTCATATTACATATATCATTCAAATAATGTTATGCATTACTCAGTCATATTACATATATCATTCAAATAATGTTATGCATTACTCAGTCATACTACATTTATCATTCAAATAATGTCATGCATTACTCAGTCATACTACATTTATCATTCAAATAATGTCATGCATTACTCAGTCATGCTACATATATCATTCAAATAATGTCATGCATTACTCAGTCATGCTACAAATATCATTCAAATAATGTCATGCATTACTCAGTCATATTACATATATCATTCAAATAATGTCATGCATTACTCAGTCATGCTACATATATCATTCAAATAATGTCATGCATTACTCAGTCATACTACATATATCATTCAAATAATGTCATGCATTACTCAGTCATGCTACAAATATCATTCAAATAATGTCATGCATTACTCAGTCATACTACATATATCATTCAAATAATGTCATGCATTACTCAGTCATGCTACAAATATCATTCAAATAATGTCATGCATTACTCAGTCATACTACATATATCATTCAAATAATGTCATGCATTACTCAGTCATGCTACATATATCATTCAAATAATGTCATGCATTACTCAGTCATACTACATATATCATTCAAATAATGTCATGCATTACTCAGTCATGCTACATATATCATTCAAATAATGTCATGCATTACTCAGTCATACTACATATATCATTCAAATAATGTCATGCATTACTCAGTCATACTACATATATCATTCAAATAATGTCATGCATTACTCAGTCATGCTACAAATATCATTCAAATAATGTCATGCATTACTCAGTCATATTACATATATCATTCAAATAATGTCATGCATTACTCAGTCATGCTACATACATCATTCAAATAATGTCATGCATTACTCAGTCATATTACATACATCATTCAAATAATGTCATGCATTACTCAGTCATACTACAAATATCATTCAAATAATGTCATGCATTACTCAGTCATGCTACATATATCATTCAAATAATATCATGCATTACTCAGTCATGCTACAAATATCATTCAAATAATGTCATGCATTACTCAGTCATATTACATATATCATTCAAATAATGTCATGCATTACTCAGTCATGCTACATACATCATTCAAATAATGTCATGCATTACTCAGTCATATTACATATATCATTCAAATAATGTCATGCATTACTCAGTCATACTACATATATCATTCAAATAATGTCATGCATTGCTCAGTCATATTACATATATCACTCAAATAATGTCATGCATTACTCAGTCAATATATATCATTCAAATAATGTCATGCATTACTCAGTCATGCTACATTTATCATTCAAATAATGTCATGCATTACTCTGTCATACTTCATATATCATTCAAATAATGTCATGCATTACTCAGTTATACTATATTTATCATTCAAATAATGTCATGTATTATTCAGTCATACTACATATATCATTCAAATAATGTCATGCATTATTCAGTCATGCTACATATATCATTCAAATAATGTCATGCATTACTCATACTACATATATCATTCAAATAATGTCATGCATTACTCAGTCACACTACATATATCATTCAAATAATGTCATGCATTACTCAGTCATGCTACATATATCATTCAAATAATGTCATGCATTACTCAGTCATATTACATATATCATTCAAATAATGTCATGCATTACTCAGTCATGCTACATATATCATTCAAATAATGTCATGCATTACTCAGTCATATTACATATATCATTCAAACAATATCATGCATTACTCTGTCAACATACATATATCATTCAAATAATGTCATGCATTACTCAGTCATGCTACATCTATCATTCAAACAATATCATGCATTACTCTGTCAACATACATATATCATTCAAATAATGTCATGCATTACTCAGTCATGCTACATATATCATTCAAATAATGTCATGCATTACTCAGTCATACTACATATATCATTCAAATAATGTCATGCATTACTCAGTCATGCTACATATATCATTCAAATAATGTCATGCATTACTCAGTCATATTACATATATCATTCAAACAATATCATGCATTACTCTGTCAACATACATCTATCATTCAAATAATGTCATGCATTACTCAGTCATGCTACATATATCATTCAAATAATGTCATGCATTACTCAGTCATACTACATATATCATTCAAATAATGTCATGCATTACTCAGTCATACTACATATATCATTCAAATAATGTCATGCATTACTCAGTCAATATCTATCATTCAGATAATGTCATGCATTACTCAGTCATACTACATTTATCATTCAAATAATGTCATGCATTACTCAGTCAATATCTATCATTCAAATAATGTCATGCATTACTCAGTTATACTACATTTATCATTCAAATAATGTCATGCATTACTCAGTCATATTACATATATCATTCAAATAATGTCATGCATTACTCAGTCATGCTACATATATCATTCAAATAATGTCATGCATTACTCAGTCATATTACATATATCATTCAAATAATGTCATGCATTACTCAGTCATGCTACATATATCATTCAAATAATGTCATGCATTACTCAGTCATATTACATATATCATTCAAACAATATCATGCATTACTCTGTCAACATACATATATCATTCAAATAATGTCATGCATTACTCAGTCATGCTACATCTATCATTCAAACAATATCATGCATTACTCTGTCAACATACATATATCATTCAAATAATGTCATGCATTACTCAGTCATGCTACATATATCATTCAAATAATGTCATGCATTACTCAGTCATGCTACATATATCATTCAAATAATGTCATGCATTACTCAGTCATATTACATATATCATTCAAACAATATCATGCATTACTCTGTCAACATACATCTATCATTCAAATAATGTCATGCATTACTCAGTCATGCTACATATATCATTCAAATAATGTCATGCATTACTCAGTCATACTACATATATCATTCAAATAATGTCATGCATTACTCAGTCAATATCTATCATTCAAATAATGTCATGCATTACTCAGTTATACTACATTTATCATTCAAATAATGTCATGCATTACTCAGTTATACTACATTTATCATTCAAATAATGTCATGCATTGCTCAGTCATACGACATATATCATTTAAATAATGTCATGCATTACTCAGTCATGCTACATATATCATTCAAATAATGTCATGCATTACTCAGTTATACTACATTTATCATTCAAATAATGTCATGCATTGCTCAGTCATACGACATATATCATTCAAATAATGTCATGCATTACTCAGTTATACTACATTTATCATTCAAATAATGTCATGCATTGCTCAGTCATACGACATATATCATTCAAATAATGTCATGCATTACTCAGTGATGCTACATATATCATTCAAATAATGTCATGCATTACTCAGTCATATTACATATATCATTCAAACAATATCATGCATTACTCTGTCAACATACATATATCATTCAAATAATGTCATGCATTACTCAGTCATGCTACATATATCATTCAAATAATGTCATACATTACTCAGTCATGCTACATATATCATTCAAATAATGTCATGCATTACTCAGTATATATCATTCAAATAATGTCATGCATTACTCAATATCTATCATTCAAATAATGTTATGCATTACTCAGTCAATATATATCATTCAAATAATGTCATGCATTACTCAGTCATGCTACATATATCATTCAAATAATGTCATGCATTACTCAGTCAATATATATATATCAGTCAAATAATGTCATGCATTACTCAGTCATGCTACATATATCATTCAAATAATGTCATGCATTACTCTGTCATGCTACATATATCATTCAAATAATGTCATTCATTACTCAGTCATACTACATATATCATTCAAATAATGTCATGCATTACTCAGTCATACTACATATATCATTCAAATAATGTCATGCATTACTCAGTCATGCTACATATATCATTCAAATAATGTCATGCATTACTCAGTCATGCTTCATTTGTCATTCACAAAATGTCATGTATTAGTCATTCATACTACATATATCATTCAGATAATGCCATGCATTACTCAGTCATGCTACATATATCATTCAAATAATGTCATGCATTACTCAGTCATACTACATTTATCATTCAAATAATGTCATGCATTACTCAGTCATGCTACATATATCATTCAAATAATGTCATGCATTACTCAGTCATACTACATATATCATTCATATAATGTCATGCATTACTCAGTCATGCTACATATATCATTCAAATAATGTCATGCATTACTCAGTCATGCTACATATATCATTCAAATAATGTCATGCATTACTCAGTATATATCATTCAAATAATGTCATGCGTTATGCAGCCATGCTACATATATCATTCAAATAATGTTATGCATTACTCAGTCAATATATATCATTCAAATAATGTCATGCATTACTCAGTCAATATATATCATTCAAATAATGTTATGCATTACTCAGTCATACTACATATATCATTCAAATAATGTCATGCATTACTCAGTCAATATATATCATTCAAATAATGTTATGCATTACTCAGTCATGCTACATATATCATTCAAATAATGTCATGCATTACTCAGTCATGCTACATATATCATTCAAATAATGTCATGCATTACTCAGTCATGCTACATATATCATTCAAATAATGTCATGCATTACTCAGTCATGCTACATATATCATTCAAATAATGTCGTGCATTACTCAGTCATGCTACATATATCAGTCAAATAATATCATGCATTACTCAGTCATGCTACATATATCATTCAAATAATGTCATACATTACTCAGTCAATATATATCATTCAAATAATGTCATGCATTATTCAGTCATGCTACATATATCATTCAAATAATGTCATACATTACTCAGTCAATATATATCATTCTAATAATGTCATGCATTACTCAGTCATGCTACATATATCATTCAAATAATATCATGCATTACTCAGTCAATATATATCATTCAAATAATGTAATGCATTACTCTGTCATGCTACATATATCATTCAAATAATGTCATACATTACTCAGTCAATATATATCATTCAAATAATGTAATGCATTACTCTGTCATGCTACATATATCATTCAAATAATGTCATGCATTACTCAGTCATGCTACATATATCATTCAAATAATGTCATGGATTACTCAGTCATGCTACATATATCATTCAAATAATGTCATGCATTACTCAGTCAATATATATCAGTCAAATAATGTCATGCATTACTCAGTCATGCTACATATATCAGTCAAATAATGTCATGCATTACTCAGTCAATATATATCAGTCAAATAATGTCATGCATTACTCAGTCATGCTACATATATCATTCAAATAATGTCATGCATTACTCAGTCATGCTACATATGTCAGTCAAATAATATCATGCGTTACTCAGTCATGCTACATATATCATTCAAATAATGTCATGCATTACTCAGTCATGCTACATATGTCAGTCAAATAATGTCATGCATTACTCAGTCATGCTACATTTATCATTCAAATAATGTCATGCATTACTCTGTCATGCTACATATATCATTCAAATAATGTCATGCATTACTCAGTCATATTACATATATCATTCAAATAATGTCATGCATTACTCAGTCATACTACATATATCATTCAAATAATGTCATGCATTACTCTGTCATGCTACATTTATCATTCAAAAAATGTCATGTATTAGTCAGTCATATTACATATATCATTCAAATAATGTCATGCATTACTCAGTCATGCTACATATATCATTCAAATAATGTCATGCATTACTCAGTATATATCATTCAAATAATGTCATGCTTTACGCAGCCATGCTACATATATCATTCAAATAATGTTATGCATTACTCAGTCAATATATATCAGTCAAATAATGTCGTGCATTACTCAGTCATGCTACATATATCAGTCAAATAATATCATGCATTACTTAGTCATGCTACATATATCATTCAAATAATGTCATGCATTACTCAGTCAATATATATCATTCAAATAATGTCATGCATTACTCAGTCATACTACATATATCATTCAAATAATATCATGCAATACTCAGTCAATATATATCATTCAAATAATATCATGCATTACTCAGTCAATATATATCATGCAAATAATATCATGCAATACTCAGTCAATATATATCATTCAAATAATATCATGCAATACTCAGTCAATATATATCATTCAAATAATATCATGCATTACTCAGTCAATATATATCATTCAAATAATATCATGCATTACTCAGTCAATATATATCATTCAAATAATATCATGCAATACTCAGTCAATATATATCATTCAAATAATATCATGCAATACTCAGTCAATATATATCATTCAAATAATATCATGCATTACTCAGTCAATATATATCATTCAAATAATATCATGCAATACTCAGTCAATATATATCATTCAAATAATATCATGCAATACTCAGTCAATATATATCATTCAAATACTATCATGCATTACTCAGTCAATATATATCATTCAAATACTATCATGCATTACTCAGTCAATATATATCATTCAAATAATATCATGCAATACTCAGTCAATATATATCATTCAAATAATATCATGCAATACTCAGTCAATATATATCATTCAAATAATATCATGCAATACTCAGTCAATATATATCATTCAAATAATATCATGCAATACTCAGTCAATATATATCATTCAAATAATATCATGCATTACTCAGTCAATATATATCATTCAAATAATGTCGTGCATTACTCAGTCAATATATATCATTCAAATAATGTCGTGCATTACTCATTCCGTATATGTCATTCAAATACAAATATTTCATTCCAATGAGAAGTCAATAGTAGTTTAACATTAATTTTATTGCATATTTGATTTTTATTGTATATGGTCTTGCCTTAAGTTTTTTACTGGCTTGTAAAAACACAAACAGGTATGCAAGGATTTTAATCATTTAAATCAGTTTTTGGACATATAGAAAGAATTCCTTGAATAATAAAACTTCAAAAACTGTATTGAATTTCAAAAATATACTTCAGATAGATTTAACCATTCTTAGAAAATGTCTTGTCTGAAGCAAGTTCAATAATAATATTAATAACAATAAAATATCATGATAATAATAAGACTGGCCTGATTAGCTAGGGCATATAGTTAAGTAACATGTTGGAACAGTTACTGCAATTCAAACAAAAATGCACATAATTAATAATCTCAAAGTTTAATGCCAGCTACATAAAAGTAATCAAATATAACAGAAGTAAATAAATTTACTGTGATTGATGTTATGATACAATGGGTTTGTATTGAGACAGGAAATATTAGCATATCAGTCTGACAGACTGTGATTGATGTTATGATACAATGGGTTTGTATTGAGACAGGAAATATTAGCATATCAGTCTGACAGACTGTGATTGATGTTATGATACAATGGGTTTGTATTGAGACAGGAAATATTAGCATATCAGTCTGACAGACTGTGAGTGATGTTATGATACAATGGGTTTGTATTGAGACAGGAAATATTAGCATATCAGTCTGACAGACTGTGATTGATGTTATGATACAATGGGTTTGTATTGAGACAGGAAATATTAGCATATCAGTATGGCAGACTGTGATTGATGTTATGATACAATGGGTTTCTATTTATTTAGTTGACATAAAATACTAGCATATGGAGCATAATGGTCAAATGTAAACAATAATTACATAAAATGGGGTTGTCACATGACTTTTACTGTTCTATGACCTGAATAATAGGGTTTTGGTGACATGACTTTTGCTGTTTTATAACCTGAATAATAGGGGTATGGTGACATGACTTTTACTGTTTTATGACCTAAATAATAGGGTTTTGCTGACATGACTTTTGCTGTTTTATAACCTGGGTTATGGTGACATGATTTTTACTGTTTTATGACCTGAATAATAGGGTTTTGGTGACATGACTTTTACTTTTTTATAACCATAATAATAGGGTTATGGTGACATGACTTTTACTGTTTATAACCTGAATAATTGGGTTGTTACATGACTTTTACTGTTTTATAACCTGAATTATAGGGTTATGGTCACATGACTTTTACTGTTTGATAACATGAATATTAGGGTTATGGTGACATGACTTATAACCTGAATAATAGGGTTATGGTGACATGACTTTCACTGTTTTATAACCTGAATAATAGGGTTGTGTTATGTATATGTGATATAAGTCATTTATATTTATTTTTATTGTTTGTTTGTTAGATTCAAATTTGGCATTTTAAGTTTAAAGATTCCTTCATTGAAGGGGGGGTGACCTTTACAGAGTAAACACCAGGTGTTGACCTCATTTCTGACCTGGCTTCAGAGTTGTAAACAAGCTTTTAAAATGATTGGCTGGTTCCAAGGACAAAATGGAGCTTTTGTATAAACATCTTTCAATTTTAGTTGGGTCATAAGATGTGTACGTGTTACTTTGAACGTAAATTTGTTTTGATAGTTTCTAGAAGATCACATGACCCCTTGTTTACGTAAAAAAACAGATGTAAACCATGTTTTGGGAGCCAGCTATTCAGTAGAAGTTTGGGCTTTTAGAATAATAAGTTGTATGTGGTTTTTTTTTTAGTTATTTTTAATTACCTTGTACTGGAAATTGTGTCAATTCATTTGGATCAAGAGGAATTATTTTGTTATTTATCTGGAAAAGAATTGTGCTCATAGAGATTTTTATTAACAAGAACTGACTTCATCAAGTGTCATCATCGTCCATATTGGATACTTTGCTGGAATTCGAACTTAGAATTATTTGGACATTTTATTACCAGGTCTTTTGCAATTTCTCTAGGGGATAATATTTTGAATAATTTTTGGATTAATTTTGGAATTGATTCTTAAAACCGTAAGTTTATTTTTCTTTTCTGAAAAATATTTGTACTCAATAAATTGTTTATTAAGTTTTATAAGCTTGTTATTTTCACTCTTTCTATGTTGCTGTTTATTCGAGCCTAAGCATGTAACAGTTGTCACATGACTTTTACTGTTTTACAACCTGAATAATAGGGTTATGGTCACATGACTTTTACTGTTTTATAACCTGAATAATAGGGTTATGGAGACATGACTTTTATTGTTATATTACCTGAATAGTAGGGTTATGGTGACACGACTTTTACTTTTTTATAACCTGAATAATAGGGTTATGGTGAGATGACTTTTACTGTTTATGACCTGAATAATAGGGTTATGGTGACATGACTTTTACTGTTTTATTACCTGAATAATAGGGTTATGGTGACATGACTTTTACTGTTTATGACCTGAATAATAGGGTTGTCACATGACTTTTACTGTTTTATAACCTGAATTATAGGGTTATTGTCACATGACTTTTACTGTTTTATAACCTGAATAATGGGGTTATGGTGATATGACTTTTACTGTTTTATTACCTGAATAATAGCGTTATGGTCACATGACTTTTACTGTTTTATAACCTGAATAATAGGATTATGGTGAGATGACTTTTACTGTTTAATAACCTGAATAATAGGGTTATGGTCACATGACTTTTACTGTTTTATAACCTGAATAATAGGGTTATGGAGACATGACTTTTACTGTTTTATAACCTAAATAATAGGGTTATGGTGACATGACTTTTACTGTTTTATAACCTGAATAATAGGATTATGATGAGATGACTTTTACTGTTTTATAACCGGAATAATTGGGTTATGGTCACATGACTTTTACTGTTTGATAACCTGTTGTTACGTGCTTAGGCTTGAATAAACAGTAACATAGAAAGAGTGAAAATAACAAGCTTGTAAGAACTTAATAAACATCTTATTGAGCACAAATATTTTCCAGAAAAGAAAAATAAACTTACGGTTTTAACAATCATTTCCCAAAATTAATCCAAAAATAATTCAAAATATAATCAACTAGTGAAATTGCAAAAGTCCTGGTAATAAAATGTCCTAATAATTCCCAGTTCGAATCTTAGTGAAGCATCCAAGATGGAAGACGATGTCACATGATGAAGTCAGTTCTTGTCTTATGAAATTCAATGAGCACAATTGTTTTCCAGATAAATAACAAAATAAATCCTCTTGATCCAAATGAATTGAAATAATTTCCAGTACAAGGTAATTTAAAATAACTCAAAACAACACAACTTAGTATTCTAACAGCCCAGATTCTACTAAATAGTTCGCACCAAAACATAATTTATATACCTGTTTTTACATAAACAAGGAAGGGGTCACATGATCTTCTAGAATCTTTAGAACAAATTTACGTTCAAAAAATCTCGTGCATTCCGTATGACCCAGATGAGAATCAGTTATTTCTTACTCTCAAGAACTAAAAATAGAAAGATGTTCCTAACAAAGCTCCATAATGTCCTTGGAATCAACCAATCATTTTGAAAGCTTGTTTACAACTCTGAAGCCAGGTCAGAAATGAGGTCAACATTTGGTGTTTATCTGTAGAGTACAGGTCATCCCACTTTTTAAAAAGAATATCTCCCAATGAATGAATCTTAAACTTAAAATGTCAAATTTGAATCTGACAAACAAACAATTAAAATAAAAATAAATGACTTAAATCAAATATTCTAAACACTGATTAATATGGTTATGGTCACATGACTTTTACCGTTTTATAACCTGAATAATAAGGTTATGGTGACATGACGTTTACTCTTTTATCACCTGAATAATAGGATTATGGTGACATGACTTTTACTCTTTTATAATCTGAATAATAGGGTTATTGTGACATGACTTTTACTGTTTATAACCTGAATAATAGGGTTATCACATGACTTTTACTGTTTTATAACCTCAATAATAGGGTTATGGTGACCTGACTTTTAATGTTTTATAACCTGAATATATGGTGACATGACTTTTACTGTTTATAACCTGAATAATAGGGTTATCACATGACTTTTACTGTTTTATAACCTGAATAAAAGGGTTATGGTCACATGACTTTTAATGTTTTATAACCTGAATAATAGGGTTATGGTGACATGATTTTTACTGTTTTATAACCTGAATAATAGGGATATGGTGACATGACTTTTACTGTTTTATAACCTGAATAATAGGGTTGTGTCACATCATTTGTACAGTTTCATATTGTGAATATATACAAATTTATATTACAGGTTTATCAGGCGGTGAAATTGCAGCTATAGTTTGCGGATGCTTAGGCGGCTTACTTGTTTGCTTTCTTGGATGCATGATCCACAAAAATAGAGGTCAGCCTTACAAATTATATATATAATTGAGTTGGAGAATATATGAATGATATATCTAAAGACAATGCCACCATTTTCCACATAAAATGAAAAATCTTGACCTTTTAAGTTATTCTTAATGCCTCCTTAACTGATTGCATTTCTTGAAAAGACTGCTACCTAGTAGGGAATGACAACGGGAGTCTGAACAAGCCATCAAATGGAGATGAAGGCAATAAAATGTTAGCTATCAATGATTATTAACTAATGGAGATGAAGGCATTAAAATGATAGATATCGATGATTATTAACTAATGGAGATGAAGGCATTAAAATATTAGGTATCAATGATTATTTACTAATGGAGATGAAGGCAATAAAATGTTAGGTATCCATGATTATTAACTAATGGAGATGAAGGCAACAAAATGTTAGCTATCAATGATTATTAACTAATGGAGATGAAGGCAATAAAATGTTCGCTATCAATGATTATTAACTAATGGAGATGAAGGCAATAAAAAGGTAGGTATCAATGATTATTAACTAATGGAGATGAAGGCAATAAAATGTTAGCTATCAATGATTATTAACTAATGGAGATGAAGGCAATAAAATGATAGCTATTGATGATTATTAACTAATGGATTTGAAGGCAATAAAATGATAGCTATTGATGATTATTAACTAACGGAGATGAAGGCAATAAAATGTTAGCTATCAATGATTATTAACTAATGGAGATGAAGGCAATAAAATGTTAGCTATCAATGATTATTAACTAATGGATATGAAGGCAATAAAATGTTAGCTATCAATGATTATTAACTAATGGAGATGAAGGCAATAAAATGTTAGCTATCAATGATTATTAACTAATGGAGATGAAGGCAATAAAATGTTAGCTATCAATGATTATTAACTAATGGAGATGAAGGCAATAAAATGTTAGCTATCAATGATTATTAACTAATGGATATGAAGGCAATAAAATGTTAGCTATCAATGATTATTAACTAATGGAGATGAAGGCAATAAAATGTTAGCTATCAATGATTATTAACTAATGGAGATGAAGGCAATAATATGTTAGCTATCAATGATTATTAACTAATGGAGATGAAGGCAATAATATGTTAGCTATCAATGATTATTAACTAATGGAGATGAAGGCAATAAAATGTTAGCTATCAATGATTATTAACTAATGGAGATGAAGGCAATAAAATGTTAGCTATCAATGATTATTAACTAATGGAGATGAAGGCAATAAAATGTTACCTATCAATGATTATTAACTAATGGAGATGAAGGCAATAAAATGTTAATTATCAATGATTATTAACTAATGGAGATGAAGGCAATAAAATGTTACCTATCAATGATTATTAACTAATGGAGGTGAAGGCAATAAAATGTTAGCTATCAATGATTATTAACTAATGGAGGTGAAGGCAACAAAATGTTAGCTATCAATGATTATTAACTAATGGAGATGAAGGCAATAAAATGTTAGGTATCAATGATTATTAACTAATGGAGATGAAGGCAATAATATGTTAGCTATCAATGATTATTAACTAATGGAGATGAAGGCAACAAAATGTTTGCTATCAATGATTATTAACTAATGGAGATGAAGGCAATAAAATGAAAGCTGTTCATGATTATTAACTAATGGAGATGAAGACAATAAAATGTTAGGTATCAATGAATGTTAACTAATGGAGATGAAGACAATAAAATGTTAGCTATCAATGATTATTAACTAATGGAGATGAAGGCAATAAAATGTTAGCTATCAATGATTATTAACTAATGGAGATGAAGGCAATAATATGTTAGCTATCAATGATTATTAACTAATGGAGATGAAGGCAATAATATGTTAGCTATCAATGATTATTAACTAATGGAGATGAAGGCAATAAAATGTTAGCTATCAATGATTATTAACTAATGAAGATGAAGGCAATAAAATGTTAGCTATCAATGATTATTAACTAATGGAGATGAAGGCAATAAAATGTTAGCTATCAATGATTATTAACTAATGGAGATGAAGGCAATAAAATGTTAATTATCAATGATTATTAACTAATGGAGATGAAGGCAATAAAATGTTACCTATCAATGATTATTAACTAATGGAGATGAAGGCAATAAAATGTTAGCTATCAATGATTATTAACTAATGGAGATGAAGGCAACAAAATGTTAGCTATCAATGATTATTAACTAATGGAGATGAAGGCAATAAAATGTTAGGTATCAATGATTATTAACTAATGGAGATGAAGGCAATAATATGTTAGCTATCAATGATTATTAACTAATGGAGATGAAGGCAACAAAATGTTTGCTATCAATGATTATTAACTAATGGAGATGAAGGCAATAAAATGAAAGCTGTTCATGATTATTAACTAATGGAGATGAAGACAATAAAATGTTAGGTATCAATGAATGTTAACTAATGGAGATGAAGACAATAAAATGTTAGCTATCAATGATTATTAACTAATGGAGATGAAGGCAATAAAAGGAAAGCTGTTCATGATTATTAACTAATGGAGATGAAGGCAATAAAATGTTATCTATCAATGATTATTAACTAATGGAGATGAAGGCAATAAAATGTTAGATATCAATGATTATTAACTAATGGAGATGAAGGCAATAAAAAGTTAGGTATCAATGATTATTAACTAATGGAGATGAAGACATTAAAATGTTAGGTATCAATGATTATTAACTAATGGAGATGAAGGCAATAAAATGTTAGCTATCAATGATTATTAACTAATGGAGATGAAGACAATAAAATCTTAGGTATCAATGATTATTAACTAATGGAGATGAAGGCAATAAAATGAAAGCTGTTCATGAATATTAACTAATGGAGATGAAGGCAACAAAATGTTAGCTATCAATGATTATTAACTAATGGAGATGAAGACAATAAAATGTTAGCTATCAATGATTATTAACTAATGGAGATGAAGGCAATAAAATGTTATCTATCAATGATTATTAACTAATGGAGATGAAGGCAATTAAATGTTAGCTATCAATGATTATTAACTAATGGAGATGAAGGCAATAAAATGTTAGCTATCAATGATTATTAACTAATGGAGATGAAGTCAATAAAATGTTAGCTATCAGTGATTATTAACTAATGGAGATGAAGGCAATAAAATGTTACCTATCAATGATTATTAACTAATGGAGATGAAGGCAATAAAATGTTAGCTATCAATGATTATTAACTAATGGAGATGAAGGCAACAAAATGTTAGCTATCAATGATTATTAACTAATGGAGATGAATGCAATAAAATTTTAGGTATCAAAGATTATTAACTAATGGAGATGAAGGCAATAAAATAAAAGCTGTTCATGATTATTAACTAATGGAGATGAAGACAATAAAATGTTAGGTATCAATGAATATTAACTAATGGAGATGAAGACAATAAAATGTTAGGTATCAATGATTATTAACTAATGGACATGAAGGCAATAAAATGAAAGCTGTTCATGATTGTTAACTAATGGAGATGAAGGCAATAAAATGTTAGGTATCAATGATTATTAACTAATGGAGATGAAGGCAATAAAATGTTAGATATCAATGATTATTAACTAATGGAGATGAAGGCAACAAAATGTTAGCTATCAATGATTATTAACTAATGGAGATGAAGGCAACAAAATGTTAGCTATCAATGATTATTAACTAATGGAGATGAAGACATTAAAATGTTAGGTATCAATGATTATTAACTAATGGAGATGAAGGCAATAAAATGTTAGCTATCAATGATTATTAACTAATGGAGATGAAGGCAACAAAATTTTAGCTATCAATGATTATTAACTAATGGAGATGAAGGCAATAAAATGTTAGCTATCAATGATTATTAACTAATGGAGATGAAGGCAACAAAATTTTAGCTATCAATGATTATTAACTAATGGAGATGAAGACAATACAATGTTAGCTATCAATGATTATTAACTAATAGAGATGAAGACAATAAAATGTTAGGTATCAATGATTATTAACTAATGGAGATGAAGGCAATAAAATGTTAGCTATCAATGATTATTAACTAATGGAGATGAAGGCAATAAAATGTTAGCTATCAATGATTATTAACTAATGGAGATGAAGACAATAAAATGTTACCTATCAATGATTTTTAACTAATGGAGATGAAGGCAACAAAATTTTAGCTATCAATGATTATTAACTAATGGAGATGAAGACAATACAATGTTAGCTATCAATGATTATTAACTAATGGAGATGAAGGCAATAAAATGTTAGCTATCAATGATTATTAACTAATGGATATGAAGGCAATAAAATGTTAGGTATCAATGATTATTAACTAATGGAGATGAAGACAATAAAATGTTAGGTATCAATGATTATTAACTAATGGAGATGAAGGCAATAAAATGTTAGCTATCAGTGATTATTAACTAATGGAGATGAAGGCAATAAAATGTTAGGTATCAATGATTTTTAACTAATGGAGATGAAGGCAATAAAATGTTAGCTATCAATGATTATTGACTAATGGAGATGAAGACAATAAAATGTTAGGTATCAGTGATTATTAACTAATGGAGATGAAGGCAATAAAATGTTAGGTATCAATGATTTTTAACTAATGGAGATGAAGGCAATAAAATGTTAGCTATCAATGATTATGTTAGCTACCAATGATTATTAACTAATGGAGATGAAGACAATAAAATGTTAGCTATCAATGATTATTGAATATTGGAGATGAATGCAATAAAAAGAAATATATTCATTATTATTAACTAATGGAGATGAATGCAATAAAATGTTAGGTTTAAAATAAAGATTTACTTCATTCAGGAAATCGAAAGTACAAGTGATAGATATAGTATCAAAAAGTTCCTTCATGTCATGGAACACTCGGTCATAAAGTGCTTAGCAGTGAATGGTTCAAAGTAAGTACACTCACTCTGGTGGATCTTCACCTTTTAGTATGTGGGAGTGGGTTATGTATGAATGATCAATTCTGATTCTTGCAATGACCTCCTCCCTATGGATAGTTCTGTAGGAAGGAGTCCATTCTCCCAGGGTTGGTTTGATGGCATAAAGTTTGTTATTGACTGCATCATCCCATGATGCCTGCCACTTCTGACGTAGGTACTTTTTGATACAAGGTTTAAAATCAGTAAACAGTAATTTAAAATTCGATGGTTCTTTGGATAGAGCCATCTTAGCAGCATGGTCTGCTTCTTCATTATGTCTAATACCAATATGGCTAGGTAACCACTATATTGTAGGAGGTACTAAGCTCCGTATTTTGATGAGGAGATTGACTAATAATGGATTATCCAGTTTTCTACTGTGTAGTGGCTGAAGCATTGATAGTGAGTCTCAGAAGATAATGCTATATAAAATACATGTTTGTTCGATAAATTTCAGAGCAAGATCTATTACTCTGATTTCTGCTGAAAAAATGGACACATCATTTGGCAAATGATCTTTTTTTATGTGTTTGCCACTAACGAAGGCCGCAGCAGCCTTTTCATCAACCTTTGATCCATCAGTATAAATTTTAGTGTAATTTGTAAAATCGTTGAGGAGTTCATGATAAGAGTTCTGGAAGATGGCAGGGTTATCTCAGATCTTTTCATATCGTGTAACGTACAAAATCACTTTGGGTTGCTTAAGGAGTCAAGGTGGTGTTTTCGAGACAAATGTTTTCTGAACTATATAGAGATTAATTTGATATTGTCAAAGCTGGATGATGTTCTGATTCCAAATGAAGGTATGGCATTTGGTTTATTTTCATATAAAGGTTTGTATTTTGGTTGAAAAACAGCAGAAAAAGCAGAGTTCAGAGGGTTTGATCTTAATTTGAGAGCGTACTGTGCAGAAAGCATATCTCTGCGATGCGATAAAGGTGGTTCATTTGCTTCCACGAGAAGGCTTTCACATGGAGATGTGTTAAATGCTCCCAGAGCGAGTCCTATTCCCTGATGATGAATTGGGTCAAGCATTTTCAAATAAGACTTCCTAGCTGAACCATAAACAATGCATCCATAGTCTAGTATGGAGCAGATAAATGTTCTATACAAATTGAGGATGACCTTTTTATCAGCACCCAAGTCAGTGTGAGCAGTTACTTTAAGTAGATTTAAAGCTTTTAAGCATTTAACTTTCAAATTCTTGATTAATGGAATAAAAGTCAGTTTTCTGTTGAAGATAATACCCAAAAACTTTGTTTCCTCAACATCTGGAATAAGTGTTTTGTCCAGTGTGAGTTTAGGGTCACCATGATGTCTTCACAATTGACAGAAATGCATGCATACTGTTTTGGATTTTGAAAATTTGAAACCATTATTACTGGCCCAATTTTGGATCTTGTTGATATTTTGTTTACAGTCGTCTTTCAGTTGTATTGCTATTTATGATTATTAAGTAATGGGGATGAAGGCAATATAAACATAGATATTGATGATTTTAAGTAATGGGGACTGAGTCAATAAAATGATAGCTATATTTGTGAGCACATTTCTGTTCAAGGCCAAGTAAATGACTGGCATGTCACTGTGTCTTCTATCCTTCAGCTACCCCCTGCATGTTTAGGGTTGTAAAATAAACCCAACACATGCTATATGCCTGTCTTTAGAACACCTGGAATGTTTAGGGTTGTAGAATAAACCCAACCCATGTCTCTGCCTGTCTTAAGAACATCTGAGATGAGGCTACCTGATTGTTATGAGTTGCATCACAAGATCTTGAGCAGCAGAGAGGGTGAATCCTACAACGTTTTTAGACAAAATTTTGATTGAAATCCTTAAAACGAGCCTTCCTACGATCAAAAAAAAAATGTCAGGGGCAAACCCTACAACGTTTTTAGACAAAAAATTTTTTGAAATCTCCCAATGAAATCATTTTAACTAAAAAAATGAAAACGATTTTTTAATTAATTTTGGTCGCAACTTGTTGTCATCCACCCTCTCTGCTGCTAAAGTTTTCAGTTCTGGGTTAACAAAAAATAATAAATAATTTGATCGAGTCTTTAGGATGAAAATCATTTATGATTTTACAAACAGACTAATCGCTAACACCTCTTCTTGTAAATCAATCAGATTATTTGACTGGTCGGTGAGTTTGAAATTAATTCTGGTTAATGAATTATTATGGCATCGCATATAGACAGGATTAATTGGGTTTTCAATAATTAGGAATCCTGGAGGAGCTGTTGGTGCAAATGAATAAAGAATATATCCTTGCTGAGCTTGATTTGATCGTTCGAGATTAATTTGATAGCTTCCTTCGATAACATCACACACTAAATTAAGTGCAATCACCGTTGAAATATTCACGTTGAACGGAGCGATATGCCTACCACCATCATCTGGATCATTATTATGTTTGAGGAGGACAGTTGAGTCTGATTTTTGTAGTGCTTTGATATCGGTTTTAACAATTTTTGCTAATTCATCAGCGTTGTATTTCGGAAACTTGAAATTACGCAGATTGTCTTCTGTGATATTGTAATCGGTTAGGAATCGTTGTTTATTGTCGCTGTTGTCATTAATTATTGTTTGAATAATTAGTTCATAGATATATTCCATGTCCGATATAAGTTGATTTATTATTTCAACGTGTTTTTGCGATTTTGTTTTCCGTAGTTGTTCTAGTTGTGTATCATATAATTGTTTAATCTCATTAAAATAACCACGGACGTCAGTTAGCGTAAATGAAATAGTAACAGATGAGTCGGTTGTTCTTTTAATGATAAAATCCCATTGCAATGTGTCTTTGTTGGTAAATATAAATCTATCGGCGATTTTTCCTTTTCTTATATCAGATAAATCATCTCGATAACTGGGATTGATTTCATGATATGATTGTACATCCGTGGTTAAGTCGGTGGTGGATTTTTCCGGTGGTAATTCAGGCCATCCTAGTACGGTTCTAATAGAACTTTGATAGATATCTACGACGTATCCTTCTGTGCTTATCTCAATCGCGGATGATAGCGTCGGTTCATGAACTGTTATAGCGATTTTTGATTCTTTTCCAGTAATCGATTTTATTCTACGCGCGAATTCATTATTGATTTGTTCGATTTGGTATGATCCGGTTGGTATCGAAACGACGTTCCAGTCTGGAGTTCCGTCGGGTTTATTCTTATTTGCAAACACTAAAGAGTTATTCGGTTGTTGACCACCAAATGGTTTTGATCTGATATTAGGCCAACTGTGATATACTCGTAGTTTTGCAAGCGCGATTTCACTCACAGGAACCGGAGAGGGGAAATTCACACTAAACTCGGGTTCCGTTGATGTAATTGATATCATACTCGTTTGTACTGGTTTCGTGTTCTCCACTATTTGTTGAAGTAATTCCTGCTGTGTCGTCATTATACTCATGATTTATTTCTAATTTTGGTATCGAGGAATCATAAATACTGACCATCACTGAGAATTCACAATCTGGTAATGTTGATATTATTGAGATCATTTTGTTTTTTGGGTTCGTGTTTTCTGATTCCATCGGTGTTGTCATTGTTATTATACTCATGTTGTCGCTCTAATTTCGATATCGCGGAATCAAAAATACTGACCATCGCTGAGAATTCACTATCTGATATAATCGTATTATCGAGTGACGACGATATCATCAATGATAATTGCGAGTATGCGGTTGATGCAATATGAAATTGAAGTAAGTAATTCTGCAGTTTACTCTGGCTGCATGATGATATCTTTTTTGCTATCCCGGTTAATATACCCCCGATTGTAGCCACCGCAGAAATGCAAATTGGAACTACGACCGGGGCAATCATTGTAACAGATGCTAGTATTATTCCGGCACCAGTGAGAACGCTTGACACCGAGTATATAGTAACATCAATTGCGGTGATTCTTCGTCGGTATTTTTTTATTTTTACTTGATACTCCTCAGTGAGGGTCTTGAGTCTATTCTGAAATTCTCTGACCTGATCATAGCGACATTGCGTCGATGACAAAGTCATTGTTATTTTAAACCCGCTAGTGTTTTCAATTATTTGTCATCGTTAGCGGGAATTGTTAGTACTTCATTCGGAAAAATGAGCTACGAGTTCTAAACACCAGGCTATTTTTGATCTAATGGTGGAGCTATCAACCGCGACGACATTAAAGCTTTTTTTGCGACCATCCATAATTAACGTCGCGGTGCCACCAGAGTAGGTTTTACCGTCCGCGATCATATTAAATTGATCGATAGAGATCCACGTTAGCCTGTAGATACCATCGGCCCATGTTGGCTTGTAGTCAGGGCCCACTATGCCGGGGAGACCCAAGATACCGATGGATAATGTAGTATAACCGTCTCTTATCCAATCCATGGTTCCATGATTAACCGTATACACGATATTTTTAACGCCCGTGTAGTGATGTGGAATCTTTACCTTTTCAGATATTCTTTTTAGGTTAAAAAGATCGTCGAAAATATCGAGATAATTTACCGTGATTCTGGTAGGATCTATTGTTTTTCTACTCTCCTCCCTGTTAGAGAAGAATAATGAAACCAGAAGGTCTTCAACTTTAAGCTCTGCTTGGGTTTTAATATGGTTGTCGATGTTAGAAAATTTCGTCGTGATATCTTGGAGGCTACTGCCCTCAAAGAACTTATTAACAATATCGCTGGTGTGCTTTTGTTTGTCAATAGCGCTTTTAATTTCCGCGAGAGTCATGCCTGTCAACGATGTGGTTTCAGACACAGGTGTTCTCCCTAAAAATTTATCCACGATGGTATTAAGTGTTGTTTGTCTCACCATAAACATATTAATATCTTTGAGAGTCATTGTAGATGTAGCCGGGACACCAAAGAAACTATTAGCGATGTAGGCATTGTGAGTGTGCTTGCCGATAAACTCACTGATTTCAGCGAGAGTCATGCCAGCCACAAGCGGGGTTCCAAAGAACCTACCAACAATGCCGTTTGTGAGTTTTTGATCTTCGCTTACTTTAAAAATCTCGAGATAATTTGCCTTGATTTCTGAAGCAGTCATCATCCTTCCAGCTTCCTTGTTAGCGAAGAATGAATTCAACAAGTCTTTAATTTCAGCGAGAGTCATGCCAACCACAAGCGGGGTTCCAAAGAATTTGTGTACGACATTTTTGCGAAAACTATTATAACCTCGTATAAAATCATTCAGCTCACGTTCGTTGGTAGCAATCGCGTCGGTGATCGTAGACACAAGTGCGCCTGGTTTAAGTCGTCCGTCGTTGGAATACAGCGCAATAGAGTTTTCAGCGGCGTCGCGCTGCCGTATCAAAATGTCATTCAATGACACATCACTGGATTTCAATTTACCCTGTTTGTCTTGAAATACAACTATTTCATTAGGATCAACATTTGTTAAGTTCAACGTCTCAGCGATTTCATCTTCAATTATTTTTTTTATATCCTTGACAGAATCAGGTGGTGCAGTGTCATCGGGTTTGGGTTTCAAAGATCTCCCCCAAATATCAATCATGTTATTGTAAAACTCTTTCTCTCTCTAAAATCGTTTTTGACGACTTCGTCGTTGCCAGCGATTGCTAGTGTATTCATTCACGACAACATGTGGTGGTTTTCCGCTTGGGTTACTCAAGGAGTTAGAAATAGCGTCAAGGACATTTAATACTTCGCTGCCACATATTGGTGGGTCATTCATTTGTTGTGTTGGTAGCGTAGAATACCAAGTCTTCATTGGAAGGGTTTTTATATACCGCATAAACTCTTTTGGCGGGGCTAATCCATATGAATCAAAATAGACAATCCCACGTGGATCAATAGCGTATGCAACCCAGTGAGTTCCAGGTCCGGTGCTGTTATCTAAATTAATGATTCCGGTTTCAACGCTGTTTGGTTGATGTGGTAATTGATCTTTCATAAAGACACCTCTGAAGTTTTTAATCGCGAGTTTTTTAGCCGCATCCATTAAATCAAAATTGGACATGGGAACCATCGAAGATTTCTGAATTAATAAATCGTTCCTGGTAGTCTTAGACCCTTTCCGCTGTACCACGAATACGGGGTTCCTGGTAGTCTTAGACCCTTTCCCTTTTTTTTATATCCTTTCCCAGTTGCTTTCTTTAGTGCCATTCCTGCTGCAGTACCAACGGCTCCTAACGCCGCTGCTTTAGCCACCGCTGGGGCTGCTGCTGCAATCAATGCTGGAATCGCAGCTAACAACGGAAATATACCGCCTGTTTTAATCATATTTTTGATAGCAGCCGCAGAAAGAGTAATCTGAACACCTTTTTTGGCTGCAAGTGCATCATTGAAATGTTTCACCTGACGAGTTGTCAGCGATAATTTATTTGCACCACCAGTCATTTGATTAGGTTTCAACGTGATTGTGGTTCCACATTTTTTAGCTGATTCCGATTGCAATTTTTTTAATTGACCGGGAGTTAACGTAACACTAATAACACTATATGACATTATACATAATAGATTGATTCTAAATCGTTTACAATTTCAATTACATGTTTTCTACTGGTGCATCTACCACTCTCATTCTTCCTCCAACACCTTCGAGTAGCATTGATTTGTCGCTGAGAATGACAGCAACCGCTCTATAATTAGCAATAGCACCACGAGTCACATTAGCTCTAAAGTGTATATCAACGACGGACTGTCTTGTTAAATCGAGATGTTCCAGTGAGAAGTAATAGATCGGATACAGATTTTTAAAATCATATTGTGATATTTGCAAACCAGTATCGACATTTTGATCACGTGCCATAAATGACAACAGACGATGATACACGCGTGCAATATGATTTTCTGTGTAATTAAGTTGTATATCCTCGGATGGTTCCTGTTGGCCGTTTATTCTCAGTGAGATGTCTTTCACACCTAACTGATCAAATATCATATGACTGAAACGTTGATCGCCAACTCGTGTGTTATCCTGTAACGCTACGAATATATGACGTGGCGCAGCAACGCCTTGTTTTGATGCTAGATTCCACGTGAATAACCCGTTGAGATTTGATTGTTTAACATCTGTACTCACGGTTAACCAACTCAACAACGACTTTCCTCCTTGGTCCATAAATGATAGTAATCGTTCTTCTGCGGTGATTGCTGGAGTCAACACTGGCATCCACAATGATATTTTTGTTAAATTGACTTTACCGGCATCAGCATTGGGATTTGCAGCATCTGCTGGAATCCTCCAGATTGCGTCATTATCATCACTCTTTCGTACAAGCGATACTGTATGCTTCGCCCCATAAATAACTTTTCGGACGTTTCTACAGAATCCAAATATGTGATGCAGTGGAATCGCGCATGTAATGATTTACGCGCTCCTTGCAACATTGAAATACGTGTTGCAGCTCCTAGATTGAAGTTAGGATCGTTGTTTATAATCATATTCTCGACATCAACATTAGCAGCACCAGCATTATTCTGTGGTCGTCTTATAATAAATTGATTTCCTCCAGCGGTATTTTTAACATCCTTTGCAAACATCATAGAGGGTCCTGCTGATCTTGTATAATCATCGGAATATCTCGCTAACCCGATTATTGTTGTAGCCACATCAACGTCACGATCTATGGACTCAATTTCTTTTCCATCAATGAGATATCTAGCACTCTCAAATAACGCCATAATACCATTATTGACAAAACCGACTTGAGTACCAGCTGGATACTCTGTATCATTTGTTCTTATAATCTCTCCTTCGATTTCGATAAACGCTTCACAGGGCAAAAAATATTTACTGGTATCATGGACTTGAAGTTCAATTCGCGATCGACTATTTGCGTCTATTGCATGATAAGCGTAATATTGATAATCGCGTACAGAATCATCCTTGCCAACTGGGGCGTCTATATCAAACGCCGGATCATGTGATTTTTTGAACATTTTATTCTATTTATCAGAGTCTAAATCGTAAAAATCCGTAGGATTTTCATCGTAAACGATTTTCATCGACGTAGTTTTTTAAAGCCGCTTCCTGCTATCATATTTGCAATATTGCTTTGGTCCCCTTGATTTACCATCGACGCTAGTTTTTCATCTACTGCGTTATTTATAATTCTACTAACACTTGCAGGCATTTCCGCTGTAGACGGTAACGGTTTTGAAAATCCTTTGGATTTCATCCGTGATTTCACTAATGATGTTATTTTATTCTTCGCAGTTGAAAACGCTTTTCCAGCAAGATCTCCAACAGCACCAATACCCTTATCACGAATAACTTCAATTGCTTTCATTCCTAGTTGTTTAGCTAACGGCATCACTTTTGGAGCCATTCTCGCAAATAACCCTGCAATGGTATTGCCTAAACCATCTCCGTAGTATGCTCTATAAACTGGAAACCGTGAATTAACTACGTAGACGGGGGTTGGTTTATCATGATTGTAGTGTATGATCATTATTTGAAATCAGAAACCATTTTTCAATTGTGAAATCCTTCGGATTTCCACGCTAGCGTTTTTATTCAGTCTCGGTGATTAATCACTGTGATAATCATGGACGGTTTCACCGTCTACTAACTCGCCAATGAAATCTCGATATGTTTTGATATCCATGATACCGCCGGCAAATAATCGTCTACAGATATCAGCTGCTTCATTAATAATTTCCGGTGAGTTATTTCCAGCTCGGAAACCTCCTACAAGAACTTCTAATCGTGATATATCATTGATAACACTACCAGGACATGAAACGCTAGCGTTTTCACTCTTTGAGTTTCCAATCCTTGGATTCTCACTGGAATCTTGCAATCCACTTCCGCTATAACCAGTTGCTTCATCCTGTTTTTCTAAATCGGTTTCTTGTAATAAATAATCAAGAAAATCATCATTAGGTGGTAGTTGTTTTTTAGGTGAAAAAGATATTTTCTTTGCAGGTTGCTGTCGCTTTTGCGGTTTTTGTTTTTCATATTGTTTATACACTATATCCACTGCATTGATATATTCAATGTATGATGCACTATCTGTCTTAATTTGACTTTTTTTAGTTTTGATTTTGTAGAATATATCAGCCCAATGAGTGAAATTCTTAACATATTTATGATGTTCTGGTTTCAACATTTTTTTTCTGTTTTCATAAGTCATAACAACAAGCGCAGGAATTTCTGGTGGATCAGTCTTATCAATTGCTGCTAACCCTTCCTCGTTAAATCTCACGCGTAAATCATCTACTGTTCTTTTTGATTCCATTTTTTGTACAGTCTGTTTTGTTTGTTCAGTTTTCGCTGCTATTTTTTCAAGTTCACCGATAAAAGATTTTCCCGTCTCGGGAACATCTCCCAGTATAGCACGCTCTATCCCTTTCGTTGCTGTGGTTACTGGTTTAAACAATTCTTCGGATCCCATAGCAAAATCAGTTTGTAAACTCTGTCGTTGTTGCAGTTTATTTCTTACAGAGTCGCGAATTGGTATAAATTTCTTGATTGCATCAAGTCGTTCACGAGCCAATCGGGTCGTTAATGCTTCATTGACCATTATTTGAAATCGTAAACAATTTTTCAATTGTAAAACAATTTTTCAATCCGACCTAACACCATCGTGGAAGTGTTATTTCATCCTATAAGAGCTTCGTTCATCGATGTCACATAATTGCTATAAATAAAATATAATACTGTGACTTTCGCCATTCTATTTTTGATCAATCCGAACCAGCCATCAATTTTTTATTCACTGATTTTGACATTTTCAATCAAAAAATGCTAAAAAAAAATTAAAATCTCTATGAGGGACGGTCACAATCAAATAATGATAAATGGTTGGTCAATCAAAATTGTTCATTTTCTTGAATTAACGCCCGTAGGTTTCTAACTTTAGAATTAACCTCCTTTTTCAATTCGTATTCGTACCCCAATTCTTTTCGTATTCGTTCTACGATGGTATACAACGGAGCGAACACACTTACGTCACTGGAAAATGCGAGAGAGTCCTTAATAGAATTCTGAATTCTTTTGATGAGCGCATACTTCTTTGGTAGCATATACTTGTTAGTGCTAACTCCGTATTCTATATCCTGAAAATCAGACATGATTTGATCAGGATTTAACCCATCTGATAGTTCAATATCCCAACTTTTCAATTTTGAAATCTCGGATAAAATTCTATTCATGTTTTCAGAATTCATTATTCTATAACAATGATATATTTCTAAATGAAAAATATGACGCATTAGACGTAACTAAATTTAACTTTCTGTCCTGTCTTTTTTGAAATCGCCGATCGATAAATCCCCTCTGCAACTTTTCGTACTGAGGATCCACAAATATTGAAATACTTGCCGGCTTCATATATTGATTGAAATATTTTTTCTTCGTTAGTTATTGTATTCAAAGATTTTACGGGTTTCGCTTTTTTTGAACAAGTGCCAGTCCTTCCTCGTTTGGAATTCTCACTCTGTGTGATAGCTTGCAGATTTGATAAAGAATTGTTCTTTCGATTAGAATCCTTGTGATCGATAACAAGACCATCCTCGATCAATCCATTAAAACATTCAAATATGAAACGATGATTGTGATATTTCTTCTTTCCAGCGCTAAACATCAAATACCCTTGATTAGTCACAAAACCGACCGTTTTCTTCAAAATGCAGTGTCTGACAGTACCATCACTGGATGCTTCATAATTTAAAATCAAGGGATGCTGTCTGAATTCTTGGTTCATTCGTATACATAATACTATTGTTTGTCTAATTCATTGTTTGGTTTAATGATGAATCTTTCGATGTAGTCTTGAGGGGTTCTTATGATTTTGTCAGTGACAGTGTCAGTGTCAGGGACTTTTTCAGGGTCAAAATTTCTGATTGATTGTCCATTTTTTATTCTTTTATCATAATAACGCTTCAATTCCCTGTATCGCTTACCACCGCAATTCAAACACAACCGTGATTCCCCCCTAACCCCAACCCCACATCGTATGCACGGTAACGGACCAAGGCTTCCACGACGAAAGCTTTGCATATGATACCCACAGAACTCATTTCTGCATGATTTGTTACACGGGATTACTGATCCAATCATAAGCCACTTGCAGTGATTCATTATATAAAAATCTTTCATTTAAATGCTTGTTTTAATTATAGCATGAAGGAATTAGGGAGAACGCCTTCGAAAAATGCTGATAAGGAGTTTAAGAGATTATTAAAAATCAATCCTAGATTTAATCTCGATAAACCCAAAAAACGTAACAAACGTCCAATAGACGGAAACATGAAAGAGTTTAAGAGATTATTAAAAATCAATCCTAGATTTAATCTCGATAAACCCAAAAAACGTCCAAGAGACGGAAACATGAAAGAGTTTAAGAGATTATTGAAAATCAATCCTAGATTTAATCTCGATAGACCAAAAAAAAACAAAAAACGTCCAATAGACGGAAACATGAAAGAGTTTAAGAGATTATTGAAAATCAATCCTAGATTTAATCTCGATAAACCAAAAAGACGTAACAAAATCAATCCTAGATTTAATCTCGATAAACCCAAAAAACGTCCAATAGACGGAAACATGAAAGAGTTTAAGAGATTATTGAAAATCAATCCTAGATTTAATCTCGATAAACCCAAAATCCTTCGGATTTCAAAAACGTCCAAGAGAGATTACCCCTGGAAAGATGCTCAATTCAATCTCGATATAGTTTCTAATACACCAAAGAATACAATTCTTGATAAAGCCATGATTAGTAAAATCAGAGACTGTTTTAATGAATTCAAGCGTGATGGAGCATCTTATTGTTGGTCAACATTTCGAATTGATGGTGTTGTTGATGCTACCATGACTGATGAAAAAGCAGCAGTGATAATTTCACGTGTTGGGGAAAAACGGCATTTTTTCCGAATCAAATTCATTATCGAAGTCGATGGCAAATGGATTATTAAGGATAAATTTGAACCAATCCTCAAGAATAAAAAAGCTGTCATTGTGAGTAGAGATTCCAAACCAGGGATTCTAACCGGCATTGATAAACCATACTACGAAAGATCTTATCCCGTAACAGCAATGGTTTATGGGATATATCCGTTAAATGATAAACCCGATATCGCAAAACTAGCTCCTATGAAATATTCGTCAGGGCTTAATTGTGTAGCAGAACGAATAATAGAACACTTCACAAATGCATCCCGAGGAAATAAACTAACTGATCTGCGACGTAGGAAAATAACCGAGTGGGAACTGACAGTGAAACAGCATGGTGCAAAGATTTCTGATATAGCTAAATTAGAAACATCATTACGATTCCCAATAACTGTTATGACGATAACGGGAGAGGTTTTATACGAACCGAAATATAACAAAAATGGAGCACCAATACAGATTATTGATCATAACAAACACGCGTGGACACCTGCGGTAACAATATTTCCACGAGAACGAACCGTGAAATATATCCCTAAGGAGTTCGTCGGGGATGTTTTCTATGAAGAGAGATTATTCGATGCTATTCATGCGTTGTGTAAGGATGATCCTGTGTCAGTGTGGTTACTTAGAAGTGATGAAGAATTCGATCAATTTGTAAAACCAAATGGTGAATTATATCGCATTGAAGAATTAGATAACAGAATGAGAAAAATCGCTAGTGATTTTTCACCGCAGAATTCCCATGAAAAACTACTCACGGATAGTTTTACTATTCCATCAGTGGTAGCTCACTTCGCAAGAGAAAAAAACTCATGGCGTCCAACACGAAGTGATTTTCTCGAGGATGTTAAATTGAGTTGCGTCGAATTCGGTCATGGAGGACTGTGGAATACGAAATACCATCGTGATGGTATGATTTCAATTGATATATCCGCGTGTTATCCCGGAAGTTTTCTCGGGTATGGGGAATGCGCTGAGTACTTCAAACGATTTGGACACCCCACGCATGAAATGACTCGTGTTGCGATTAATGGACCATTGCCTGATTTTGATTTAACCGGATTCGCTCGTGTGATATCATTTGAATTAGCTACAGGGTTACATCCGTGTAGTTATGTTTGGCTCGGTAGACACCTATCTGAAAAACACTGGATGCCAATAGTGCTATTGAGATATATGATTGATTGTGGTATGCTAATATCGTTGATTGTTTCCGATGCTATTATATGCTATCGAGCTCAGAAAGAAGTTTGGCTACCACAACCCAATCTAGATAGAATAATCAACGAACTACGAAAACAGTTTCCAGATTTCAGTGAAGAAGAAATCATAAATTGGTCTAAGAAGTTATTTGAAATTAAAAAAGAACAAGCAAAAGATCTCGGAAGAAGAATAATCGGTAAATTTACCCAGGGTGGACGATACGATAACGCAAAATATTCTTCGCGGTTGATCATAGATGTCGCTGAATACGATTTTATTGTAGCGGATTTAATGAAACAGGGAAAACTTGTATCCCGTAAGGATGCTTTTCTATCCAATGGTGAGAAATTAGGTACGGTTGTTACCTACTGTGATGGATATAATTCCCAGTACACACACTTAAGAAGTTCAATGTTAGCATATGCTTGCATTAATCTATTTTCGATGATAAATAGATTTCCTAATACCGCGGTTAGAGTAGCCACTGATTCGATGTATATACATAAAAAGTACAAATCAGCTGTAGCGGCATTCACAGATCCGGAGGAAGCGTGGGGGCGTTGGCGATTTAAAAAGGAGATGCTACATGAGTATTGTGAATCCGCAGACGTTGCCATGGATGAAAAGTACTTAAAATGTGATGAGATTCAATCAGAATTTTCTAATGCACCACCGGTATCTGATCCAGTATGTAGATACAAAACAGTTTATTTAAACGGTTGTGGTGGGTCAGGAAAGACAACTCGTGCAATTGAATTATTCCGTGAGAAAAATCCTACGGATTTCACAAACATGATTGTGCTAACACCGACTCACAGACTCGCCAGAGAAATGAAACAACGAGGGGTAAATGCTTGCACTTATCACAGCTTCTTTCGATGGAAGGGTGACAAATGGACTCCTGATCGAATGGGTGATAAATTCATTCCTGAAATCATAATTTGGGATGAAATATGCACAGTGTCATTAGATGTATTAAAAACATTTCTTGAGTGGTTGTTAACCAAAAACACAAAAGTCGTCATGTGCGGGGATCAAGGCCAACCACCACCATTTGTCGGTGCATCTCCACATGAATGGCTAAAGGGTTTTGTAGACTACTATGAAGAAATCACCACTGATTATAGATCACTTGATGAACGATTACGCGAGTTCAAAGCGCTAATTAGATTACAACCGGATAGAATCCAATGCGAAATAGCGCGTGAAGTGATTTCAGAAACCCCAATGAATGATTTCTGGGAAGCGTGGAGACCAAACGATTTGATCATTGCAAGTAGAAAAATAGTCAGGGATACACTTCAGATGAAGTTATTTGAATTGCATAAAGAAAAATTTGCAACGCTTCCAGTACCCCTTTGTTATAGGCCATCGGATACACGAAAACAGAATATTGAAGTTGATATTCCAGGACAGAATGAAAAACAAATTCTGGTATTAAATGATATTGTGCTGGTTGATATCAATGTCGTTGAAGATGCATTGCGTGCTAATAAATCCCCGTGGACGCTAGGATACGCAGCAACAATACACTCTTCACAGGGATTGACTATATCGGATACAATTGTTTGGATGGTAGATAATCGCATCGAATGGTCAAATTTAGTCTATCTCGCAGTATCCAGAGTACGAAACATAAATCAACTTCGAAGAGTTGTCCTCGATGATGAAATCATTGGTGATGATAATGACACAACAATAAGTGATATTGATGTTAGCATCATTAATAAAAAACTCTCCGGTTACAAACAACAGGACAAAAAAAAACAACGAGAATTTGATATTGATGCTAAATTAATAATCACTTTGAAGAAACAACAGAATAATCACTGCGCGAGTTGCAATTGTATAATGCGTTGGCAGTATTCGGATAAGGATCCTCGCCAATTCACCGTAGACAGAAAAAATAACAATCTCGGTCATGTCAGAAATAATGTGATGTTGACTTGTCTTGAGTGCAATAGACGCAACGGCGCTAGTTAAGACCATGCGGTGGCAATTGAGTATCCTCGGGAATCACTTGCAGTTGTTGTCGAGTAAATCCTCGCTGAGGAGCAGTTGAATCCAGTTTATAGACTGGAGGTCTACCAGTTGATCGTGTTATACTAGATATCTTATGCGTAGTGACGCTCCAAATAGGATCAGTAGCCCTTTTTCTACCCCCTTCAAGCTCTCCTGGTTCGTATAAGTACCTCACAATGACATTACTACCAAGAATTGGTTGGGAAATGCTAGCGTTTCTAGGGAAATCTTTTTGTGGTTGTACGGGTATTGACTTCTTTTTAATCGCGTTGATAGGTTTCATGTTGATTGTTCTAGTAATCTCGTTATTCAGTGCAGTAATCACAGATGGTAATCTTTTAACCCATTCACTGGATCGCTTTTCTTGAATGAATTCTTTTGCGTATTGATATCCAAATAACCGCTCAGCAATCGTCCGATTAAATCGTTCTACAATGGCCTGATCGCGATGTAGCGCAGTATGCCCTCGTCGTATGGTGACATTATGATGTTTCATTGTAGATAACACTGCACCCTGAAATTCCTTGCCAGGATCAACTTGTAACAGATTTGGCCAGTGCAGAGGACCTCGTCGATAAATCCTTTCAAATGCAGAAGCGACTTCAGTGGCTGATTTTGTTTTTAACGGTTCTGCTTCTTTGTATCGACTTGCAATATCAACTATGGTTAATGCGTATTTGTAACCACGATCATGTGGCAGAAATAATAGATCAGCCTGATGAACTTCATTAGGAGCGGTCACATCAAAATGCGAGAATTGAATTTGTTTAGGCGGTGGTAGATAAATTTGCCATAGTGCCTGTTTGGATAACCAATTAGCCGCAGTGGTTTTTTTCACTTTTGCAGCTCTAGCGAGTTTATTGATTGCAGCGTTACCCCTCCAGTATCCCCTCGGAGAATAATAAATTGATTCCATATTATTAATTACCGGCACCTAACATCAATTTACTTTTCATAGCCGATTTTATCAAAAATGAAGACAATTTTTCTTTGAAGGATTTATCAGAAATAGCATTTAACGCATGAATTAATTTCACATCCGCCAGATGCCTGTTTTGCAGATTGCTGCTTTTATAAGCAACATCATGAAGGTGACAGGCCTTATCAATGGCATTTATTGGTTCTTCACCGGGGTTGGGTTGATTTTGATTATTGAGTCTGATATCAAGTCTGGTTCCTGGTCCACAGTAGCTATATCCTGGGAGGTGCTTTTCTCCGGGGTATTTTGCCCATGGGGTTCCAGGGAGTTTTGCTAATTTGGCTGCGATATCACCTCCTCGTTTTTTTTTAAATCAGATTTCATAGACACAAATCTAAATTTCTTTGTACCACATTGCACGCATTTACCAGAAAGCGCTGATCGGTTATTTTTAGTTGTAATCGTCGTCACATCATCTGTGCCAGTACGCGTTCTACACTTCACACAATATAGATCCATAATTTATGTATAGAGATATGGATATAATTGATTTTTCAGCGACTAAAACAAGAGAACCAATTAAGCATCATGCAGCGCTACCAAACTCTATCCGGATGATTATAATCGGGCCATCTGGATCCGGTAAAACGCAATTGTTGCTCAATTTAATAATGAGATGGATGAAGTGGGATAAGTTGTATTTAATTGCCCCTAGCGTAGATGATCAACGATGTTATGAAGTGTTAAAGGATTTTAACGAGAATGCATCAGAAATTAAGGGTGAGAACGCCATTGATTTTATAACCGATATCGATGAAGCACCGAGTATTGATGATATTGATGGAGATATTAACAATTTAGTCGTATACGACGATATAATGTTGGATAAACAAAAAAATCCTGCTAGAATATTTTCCCGTGGGCGTCACAAAAACACTGACGTGATATATGTCACTCAACGCTACACTCAGGTTCCAAAAGTGATCAGAGATAACTGCAATTTATTGTCTGTATTCAACGGAGTTGATACTCATACGCTACGAAATATTTGGCAGACATGGTGTTCTGATATGGACTTCAATCAATTTAGAGATTTCTTTAGTCATGCTCAGTCGACTCCGCACGGATTCGCAACAATAAATTTACATGATCCTCGGACACGATATCGTATCGGACTTGATCAAATATTCGGTTAAAATCGTAAAAGAATTATTAACCCAGAACTGAAAACTTTAGCAGCAGAGAGGGTGGATGACAACAAGTTGCGACCAAAATTAATTAAAAAATCGTTTTCATTTTTTTAGTTAAAATGATTTCATTGGGAGATTTCAAAAAATTTTTTGTCTAAAAACGTTGTAGGGTTTGCCCCTGACATTTTTTTTTTGATCGTAGGAAGGCTCGTTTTAAGGATTTCAATCAAAATTTTGTCTAAAAACGTTGTAGGATTCACCCTCTCTGCTGCTTCTTGTAGGAGAGGATTCTGATAGCTGAGTAGAGGAGAGGTTGAGGATTATGTCTCTAGTGTAAGACACTAATTTGGCCTTAACTTCAGTAAGACCAACGATCATTCAGCTGGTCAGGCCAAACTATGTTAAAGATATTGAATTTGACACATATTGACAGTTAGAATCTTTACATTGTTATAAATGAACAGTTTTCTTCATCAAGAAGTGTGGAAACGACCTAGTTTAGGTCACATTGCATGCTCACTAGGTCACTCAACTTCATCCTAAGTGATTTGACCGCTCTGGTGGCCTAGTGGTTAGAGCATCCGCCATGAAAGCAGGAGGTTGTGGGTTTGATCCTCGGCTGAGTCATACCAAAGACTTTAAAAAATGGTACTGACAGCTGCCTCGCTTGGCGCTCCTCATTAAGAGGTTAGTGTTAGGACTGGTCGACCTGGTGTCAGGCTAATGTGACTGGGTGGGACATCATGCTACATGTCTGCAGCATGATGTCCCAGTGCTAGATAACACTAAAAACTGCCTCACTGCAGACATCATAAATTTCAATGACTGTCCTTGTCCAAAAATTAATTTAGAGGATTAGTATTTCCAGGGAAATTATTTTCTCTTTGAATCCAAATAATTTGAAGGAAAACTAAAAATTCAACTCAAACTGGTCACAACAAAACACCTTTAAGTGACAGTAGTTTAAAGTCCAACAGCCCAAATGCTCTATAGAAAACAGTTATACATTAACACACAAAACAGATCCATGTATGAGGGTCACATGATCACCCTTCTAGAACAACATAGAAGCTTTTTACATGAATAACATCATGTACTCCCAGTATGGACTTTAATTCATTTTATGATCTTACACTGAGAAAGAACAAAAATAAGAAAAAAGTTTTTTATTTAAACTCTTACAAATTCTGAATCAAGGTCAGGAACTATGTTAGCATTATATACAGTTTATTTTATTAGTTATTCATGAAAAACAGTCAGGTCAAATTAAACAGAACTGATTTTCTGGAAAGTGTAAAATCCAGTAAATAAAGTTACATTACAATAACATGTAATGCAATTTTAAAAAATTTAAAACTAGCAAATAAGCAGTTATTTGAAATAAAATATAAATTAAATCAAATATACATAATACTATCTACATTTGAACTTTGCTAAATGACTTCTTATGATATAGTACAACTCTTTGGTCTTAAAATAATTAATAAAAAAGAATGAGAAACACCAAGCTCTGTAATGTTTGACAAATAATGTATTTCCCCAAAACGCCAGTTCTGTGGATCTCTTTAGGGTTGACCTGGAATCAGTTTGTTTTTCAGTACTTTAGTAAATAAATAAACCATATTTAGAATTATCCATTACTTAGCAATGCTAGTTGGTTTCTTGTACTTGACATCAACATTTGCTGAGATCAAACTGTAAATAGAAATATTTGTATTTATTTACTTTCAAAACATTTACTTATTGTTACATTGGAATAAAGATTTATTTGGAAAACTTTTTTAATGTGCTGGCAAAATCATTATCCTACAGTTAAAGATAGAAAGGAGCTATATGATTGTTAATATTGAATGCTGGAAACAAATTTAAATATAAGTTTTTATTTCTTTATCTTATTTTTGATGACTTTTATTGTAATGATAATCTTCTGGAAAGATGGCCGCCATCGCTTGACTGCTTGAAAGTGGGCTCTTCCGATTTTGGACTATATTGTGATATTTGTGCTTGTTTTCTGTCATCTTCTACATTGTTGTGTTTCATCATGCATTGGCTGTTCCGTTCGTGTGTGTTGTTTCATCTCCTTGTGTTGGAAGCGAGAGCAATTGGATTTTTTCTTAGCTGTTTTGTCCCGCTGTTGAGACGTAATTTGTTTTTGAATAAACCGCCGTCACATGACCGCTTACACTACGATGAATCCTCATTAATTGGATTAAATGACCACACTTTGGTTCTAGATACTACATTATGCTCAAGACTGAACGAACTGGGAATTCATTCATCATTTCTTAAATGTAAACGGAAGGGAAAAAAGAAACGTTCTTTCATATCCGGCCGTCGTAGAACAGGAAGAATGATTCCAGTTATCTCCCCTTCGCTATGTAACAGATAAATAACTTAAAAATTCTGCCGTTAATTTCAATAACCTGGTTCAAATTCCTATTAAATCGTCAACTGTCCCAGGGATACCACTACGTATTGCATTATTCAACGCTCAATCAGTAGGATCACTGGAAAAGCGCACAGAAATTGTTAATTTTATTAATGACCAGAATATTGACGTCTTCTTCTTGACAGAAACTTGGTTACTTTCGGTAGGTGATGAAAGTAAGTGTGCGGATTTAACACCCAGCGATTACTCCATCAAGTCGTTCCCCCGCAACTCTCGCGGAAGTGGAATTGCTGTAATTACAAAGAATTCCATGATCAAATACCTCAAGTACAACACTACCTTCAACTTCTGCTACACATCGTTTGAACTAGTCCAAACAACGCTCATACTGGAACAAATGTCAGTCCATTTTTTCTGTCTCTACCATCCTCCTCCTAGTAGAAAAAACAAGCTGACTGAATCTCTCTTTTTGGAGCAGTTTCCAAATCTTCTCGAGTATGGAAATTCGATAGGTGGCAACCTAATTATTCTTGGAGATTTCAACTTTCACTATGACTGTCCTGGTAAACCAAACACGTCAAAACTCCTAGATTCCATTAATGTTTTCAATCTTAAAGAGTCAGTTAACCAACCTACCCATAAACTTGGTCACATTTTAGACTGGTTTCTTTATAGACCTGATGATAATATTCTACAATCAACTCTTGTATCCCACGAACTTGCATCGGATCACCTCTGCATTGTATGCCATCTCGACGTATCAGTCCCTCATCCTCCACCTCTATTTGCTACTAAGAGAAACCTCCGTATGATAAATAGAACCAAATTCATGCATGACATTCAAGAAAACCTAACAACTTTCTTACATCCAACAGTGGAACAACTTGATAACTGCCTGCGTTCATTGCTTGAAAATCATGCCCCAGCCACCAAATGCAGAGTATCAATAAAAAATGTGTTCTCCTTGGTATAGCAGTGTTAGGGACCAGCTTCGCTCTGCTAAAAGACATCGCCGAAAAGCAGAGAGGCTTTGGCTTTCCACAAGACTCACTATTCATAAACAAATCTATGAAGCCGCTAAGAAGAATGTCACAAACATAGTCCATTTAGCCAAATCATCCCATTACAGTTCTAAGATCACGGAGAGTTCCAGCTGCAAAGAGCTCTTCGAGATAACTAACAAACTAATGTCAAGGAACAAATGTACACCACTTCCAACGACCTTCTCTCCACTAGACCTACCAGACCAATTTGCAAATTTCTTCAGTGACAAAGTTCAAACCATTAGAGATTCGCTTGACAGCACAATTTCAACTGATTCGTCACCATACAGGTATGATGCAGAATTTCAGTGACAACCCTTAGGAGCATTTGAACCTGTTTCTATAGATTTAGTACGGACAATCGTGATGAAAAGTGCACCAAAGTCTTGTGAACTTGATCCAATTCCGACATCACTGCTGCTTGAGTGCTTAGACCCAATATTGCCTTCACTAACTGATGTTATTAATATCTCTCTCTCATCAGGGGAATTCCCGTCATTTTTCAAATCTGCCATTGTAAAGTCACTGCTGAAGAAACCAACACTGGGCCATAACGATTTAAAGAACTCCCACCCAGTTTCTAATCACCCTTTCATATAAAAAATCTTAGAAAAGGTTGTTCTAACTCAACTTGTATCTCATTTGAATTCAAACAGTCTTTTTAGCAATGTACAGTCTGCATATCACCTTTGCCACAGTATGGAAACTACTCTTATGAAAGTATTTAGTGACATTCTCTCTGCTTTGGATAGTGGAAAGATTGCAGTCCTCACTCTCCTGTATTTATCTGCAGCATTTGACACAATAGACCATGATATATTACTTCACCATCTCCTGCATGTATTTGGTATTCAGAATATAGCCTTACAGTGGTTAAGTCCTACTTAGTCAACAGGACACAAATTATATCTGCAAATGGAATACACTTAAACCCAGTTGACGTATGTTATGGTGTTCCACAGGGATCTGTTCTTGGACCTATTCTCTTCATTCTGTACACTCAGCCGCTCTCAAGTGTCATAGATCATCACCCAGTGTCGCACCAATTGTATGCTGATGACACCCAAATATACAAGTCTAGCCACACAACTGAAGTTGATGCTACCATCCATGGAGTAGAGAAGTGCATTTCGGATGTGAAATCATGGATGACATGTAACAAGCTGCAGATGAATGATGATAAAACTGAGGCTATTCTGATCACAACACAAAGACTTTCTCATCCACATCCTTTACCTCAGACAATAAATATCAACAACACTAACATTAAATTCTCACAGTCAGTACGGAATCTAGGTGTTACTCTAGACAGTACTCTCAGTTTGCACCAACATGTCATGAACATCTGCAGGGCTGCATATCTTGAATTGAGACGCATCAGTTCCATTCGTAAATATCTTTCTGTTGATGCCACGAAAACACTTTTGTGTTCATTAGTACTTTCAAGACTGGAATATTTTAACTCAATTCTGTTGGTTCATCACAATATTTACTCCAGAAACTTCAAAAAGTTTAAAACACAGCTGCACGGATCATCTTTAGAGTACCTCGATCAGAGCACACCTCACCACTGCTCTATACCCTACACTGGCTATCAATTCGATACAGAATCAAACACAAAATTTGTTCTCTGTGCTATATTTCAATGACAGACTCCAGTCCAACATACCTATCCAGCCTCACCCATGTGTATACACCAGCTAGATCCTTAAGCTTTTCTTCTGAAAATCGTATACTCATTGTTCCCAAGATGAAAACAAAGTCATATGGACAACGTTCGTTTGCATACCAGGGCCCAGCGACGTGGAACGAATTGCCTATTGAAATTAGACACAAAGACACAATGGTCCCTTTTAAGAGTGCTCTCAAGACTCACCTGTTTCGACTTCAGGGACAAACTTAGCGACCTAATCATGTTTTGGATCTTATATATTTTCAGCATGTTTTTATGTTTTCCAATTTCATTGTTTTTGTCATTTGTTGTTCTGTAGTGTAATCATATCATTATTGATGGTGTAAAGCGCTTAGAGCTTTTAAAGATTAGGCGCTATACAAAGTCCTCATTATATTATTATTATTATTATTATTATTATTATTATTATTATTATTATTATAATACTTGTTACCAGTATTTGAAACATGGTGACTTGGAGTTGTCATGCTGGCAAATATATAACACTCTTCAGGATTACAAAATTCAATGTGATACCATATATTGTCATTATATTAAAGCTAAACATGTTTATTATTTTATTCAGATTTATAGAGCATTCATGTAACCAATCAATATTTTTTTGTGAGCAGGGGATGACACTTTAATGTTTTCACTTTCATTCTGAAAACTGTTTATGAAGTGTGTCTATTGGCAGTGTTGTCAACTTAATACTGCTTGCAAAATAGAAACTCTAAAATAACTGAGAAAAATGCAAGAAATTCTATTTTGTGACAACCTTGTTTAATATTTTAATGTTTGTTTTGTTTCCACCAGATACGATATGCAAGGCTAAAAATCAGGGTGAGTGACATTTCTGTGCTGTGTTGTACACTATTAGCTTTTCTTATTCTTGTACAGTCCAGTGACTGTACCACTAATAGTGAGCAATTCCTTTGTTTTCCCATTTTCATAACATCAAAGAATGTTTTAAAAAATTATTTATGAACAAAAGTAGGAACTTTGATGACATCATATGTCATAGAATTGGTTTTAACACGAAATCCCAGGAAGAGTACTGGATGGATTGAATATCAGTAGTATTGTGAATGATGAATAAAACCAAGCCCATAGATTCAAGATTTATGTATGCTAGGCTTTGCAGAGCATATTGATTTTGGTCACTGTATTTTAAAATTTTGTAGCAATGCAGGGAAAAACTATTTTTGAAATTAAAATACCTGCTTTCTATCAGCTTTTCAAATTCCTGCCACTTTCACCTGCCATAATCATATAGTGTGATGTTTGCTGCCTTTGTTCTTTGCTACATTTTAGCTGGATAAAAGTGTGCTAGCTTTTTAATAGTTTTTATACATGTCTCTTTTGCCAATGAATGCTGTGTTTTGCTGATTTAATAATTTATTTAGAATAAAATATCAAAAAAAGGGTAACAGGCATCAAGATGCAAGTTCAAGCAATATGCATTTATAATACAGTTTTATGAATTTATAATACAGAATTTTTTTATGCATTTATAATACATACAATTTGTATGCAATGGCTCTAAAATGCCCCCATTATTATAGTATAACAACAGCATTCCTAAGCAAATTAACCTTTAAATTATAGGTACAACACATGGAGAAAAGCCACAAGAACCAGCTGGTAAATTGTCAAAGTTTTAATTTCAAAACTCTCTCTCTCTCTTGCTCATGGTTCAAAAGATGGAGACAGTGAGACAGATACACAGCCTGATACTGAATACAAGCTACATTTTTTTTTTTTCTGCAGAAATTTGCAGCTGCACTTAGCACATTAACCCCTAGTGCCGTGTTTATGGGTCAGGCGGTAGTAGCCGCCTACTGAAAAGGTCTGTAGCATTGAGGTCATGCATCATGCACTAAAGTGTGTGGTATTATAGAAAGGTAGGTAGATTTATGTCTACAATGATACCAAATAATCTGGACATTTTGGTTGCACTACAAAATACAGAGGGGAAAAATCAAAATTTTTTGGACCCGTTTTTTTTCTCCACTTAAAGATTGTCCATGGTTGGAATCCGATTTTGAGTTCACATTTTAGACTTTATGGCCTCACATCTAAGGCAGACCGGTCTGAAGTGCACACAGACAGGTGAACCTGTGCAAAAGGTAGGATAAGGTTGACATTTTTAACTTTCATATGGGTCCGTTTAGCACGCAAAAACAAAAACCCAACCTCTAACTTTTCACCTTCGGCTCATGCACAAGCAAACAAATCATTTTAAAGCATTATCATCTAGGCATTGGGCTAGTAAAAAAATTGTTTGGAAGTCTATGTATTATTATGTATTCATAAATAGTCCCCAAAATATTTTTCTTACTTGTATTTTCATGCAAAAACAATAAAAACCTCAAGTGTTAATGGGTGCATTTTGATATCACCAAATATGAATATTCCTTGCATATTTAATCACTTGTGCATTGAGATTTCACATAAATTAAAAATTTTGCCATTCCTTGACAATTTCTAAACAATTTCCAAAATCTTTGTTTAACACATTAACCCCTGGCACCACATTAAGGGGTAGGAGGTAGTAGCCTACTAACAAGCTCTGTAGCATCAAGGTCATGTATGATACACTAAAGTGAGTGGCATAGAAAGTTAGACAGATTTAGCTCTACAATAATACATGTACCAAATAATCTAGATGTTTTAGTTGCACTACACAATACAAAAGAAAAACCCTAATTTTTTAATTCTTGTTACATCAACTTCCAAGCTATCTTCCATTAGCCTAATGCCTAGTTGAGTTACAAACATAGTTTTCCATTGGTTATTTTGCTCGAGCATAAGATGAAGGTGGAAAGTTCAAGTTGTCTTTTGTTTTTTGGGTTGCTTTTTTTGCCTAACGGACCCATCATTTTCATTGAAATTGTACACATTTTAATATGGTTTTAAGTAAGATTTCCTGACCTGATTAGATTTTCAGGCAATCAAAGCAGTTGTTTGAATTTCTTAAAAACATTTTTAATCTTTTTGGACTTACTCTTAAGATCCTCCAGCTACCCCTGCATGTTTAGGATTGTAGAATAAACCTAACACATGCTCTCTGCCTGTCTTAAGAACACCTGGCTTGTTCAGGTTTGTGTAATAAACCCAACACATGCTCTCTGCCTGAGAGAAGGCTACCTGATTGCAATGAGTTGCATCACAAGTTCTTGTTGGAGGGGATTCTGATAGCTGAGTAGAGGATAGGTTGAGGATTGTGTCTCTAGTGTAAGACACTAATTTGGCCTTAACTTTAGTATGGCCGATGATCATTCAGCTGGGCAAGCCAAGCTATGTTAAAGATATTGAATTTGACACATATTGACAGTTAGAATCTTTACATTGTTATAAATGAACAGTTTTCTTCATCAAGAAGTGTGGAAACGACCTAGTTTAGGTCACATTGCATGCTCACTAGGTCACTCAACTTCATCCTAAGTGATTTGACCGCTCTGGTGGCCTAGTGGTTAGAGCATCCGCCATGAAAGCAGGAGGTTGTGGGTTTGATCCTTGGCTGAGTCATACCAAAGACTTTAAAAAATGGTACTGACAGCTGCCTCGCTTGGCGCTCCTCATTAAGAGGTTAGTGTTAGGACTGGTCGACCTGGTGTCAGGCTAATGTGACTGGGTGGGACATCATGCTACATGTCTGTAATGAATATGGTTTGGACATGCTTGACACATTCATCCCATGTTTTAGTTGGTTTTAATGAATATGGTTTGGACATGCTTGACACATTCATCCCATGTTCTAGTTGATTCTAATGAATATGGTTGGACATGCTAGACACATTGATCCATTGTTCTAGTTGGCTTTAATGAATATAATTTGGACATGCTAGGCACGTTCATCCCATGTTCTAGTTGGTTTTAATGAATATCGTTTGAACATTCTATATGGCCAGCACTGTGAAAATCCTATTTTCACTATTCACTATTCTTTCTGAAAGGATTGTCATATTGATACTTGTTATGTTTAGGCTCTTACAATACATAATATTCCAGTGCTTGAATTCCTTGTAAATTTCAATGACTGTCCTTGTCCAAGAATTAATTTAGAGGATTAGTATTTCCATGGAAATTATTTTCTCATGGAATCCAAATAATTTGAAGGAAAACTAAAAATTTAACTCAACCTGGTCACAACAAAACAACTTTAAATCTCAGTGGGTTAAATTCCAACTGCCCAATATCTCTTACAATACATAATATTCCAGTGCTTGAATTCTGTGTAAATTTCAATGACTGTCCTTGTCCAAGAATTAGTTTAGAGGATTAGTATTTCCAGGGAAATTATTTTCTCTTGCAATCCAAATAATTTGAAGGAAAACCAAAAATTCAACTCAAACTGGTCACAACAAAACACCTTTAAGTGTCAGTGGTTTAAAGTCCATCTGCCCAAATTATTTATAGAAAACAGTTATACACTAAGACACAAAACAGATCCATGTATGAAGGTCACATGATCACCCTTCTTGAATGACATAGAGCTTATTACATGCATACCATCATGTACTCCAAGTATGGACTCTATTTCACTTTATGATCTTACACTGAGAAAGAAACAAAAGAAGAAAAAAGTTGTTTATTTTAACTCTTACAAATTCTGAATCAAGGTCAGGAACTATGTTAGCATTATATACAGTTTATTTTATTAGTTATTCATGAAAAACAGTCAGGTCAAATTTAACAGAACTTATTTTCTGGAAAATGTAAAATCCAGTAAATAGTTACATTACAATAACATGTAATGGAATTTTAAAAAATTTAAAACTGGCCAACAAGCAGGTTTTTTTTGTGTTGAAAAATAATATAAATTAAATCAAATAAACTTAATTACTATCTACATTTGAACTTTGCTAAATAACTTCTTATGATTTATTACAACTCTGTGGTCTTCAAATAAGTAATAGAAAAGAATGAGAAACACCAAGCTCTGTATAGTTTGACAAATAATGTATTTCCCCAAAACGCCAGTACTGTGAATGTCTTTTGGGATGACCTGGAATCATTGTTTGTTTGTTTTTCAGAACTTTCTCTATTAAATATTAATATAACCATATTTACTGTATTTAGAATTGTCTGGTAATGATATCATATTTTTTAGTTCAAGGTTAAGGCCAATTCATTTCTGAACATTTTCACTCAAATATATTTGAAAATATTTTTGTTACCAAATTTAGTATGTTGAACTTTCTCTGAAATTTCTGAGACAGTTCCAGTACTCAGCATTGTGATTTGGTTTCTTGTACTTGACATCAACATTTGCTGAGATCTACCTGTAAATGGAAGTAATTGTATTTATTTACTTTCAAAGCATTTACTTATTGTTACATTGGAATAAATATTTATTTGGAAAACATTTTTAATATGCTGTCAAAATCATTATACTACAATTAAAGATAGAAAGGAGCTATATGATTGGTAATATTGAATGCTGGAAACAAAATTAAATGTAAGTTATTTATCTTTTTTAGCTTATTTTTAATGACTTTTATTGCAATGATAATACTTGTTACCAGTATTTGAAACATGGTGACTTGGAGTAGTCATGCTGGTAAATGTATAACACTTTTCAGGATTACAAAATTCAATGTGATACCATATGTTGTCATTATATTAAAGCTAAACATGTTTTATTATTTTATTCAGATTTATAGAGCATTCATGTAACCAATCAATATTTTTTTGTGAGCAGTGTATGATACTTTAAGATGTTGTTTATGATGTCTGTCTTATTGGCAGTGTTGTCAACTTAATGTTGCTTGCAAAATAGACACTCTAAAATAACTCAGAAAAAGGCAAAACATTATATTCTGTGACAACCTTGTTAAATATTTTAATGTTTGTTTTGTTTCCACCAGATAAGGAAAGCACGACTAAAAATTCAGGGTGAGTGACATTTCTGTGCTGTGTTGTACACTATTAGCTTTTCTCATTCTTGTACATAGTCCAGTGACTGTACCAATAATAGTGAGCAATTCATTTATTTTCCTTTTTCATGACATAAAAGAATTTTAAAAAAATTATTTATGAACAAAAGTAGGAACTTTGATGACAACATCATATGTCATAGAATTGGTTTTAACATGAAATCCCAGGAAGATTACTGGATGGATTATTATTATATCAGTAGTATTGTGAATGATGAATAAAACCAAGCCCATAGATTACAGCTTAATGTATGCTAGGCTTTGCAGAGCATATTGATTTTGGTCACAGTAGTTTAAAATTCTGTAGCATTGCAGGAAAAAAATTATTTTTGAAAATAAAACACCTGCTTTCTATCAGCTTTTTCAATTCCTGCCACTTTCACCTGCAATAATCATATTGTGTAATGTTTGCTGGCTTTGTTCTTTGCAACAATTTAGCTGGATAAAAGTGTGCATGCTTTGGATAATAGTTTTACACATGTCTCTTTTGCCAATGATGCTGTGGTGGGTTTTTTTGCTGATGTAAGAATTTATTTAGAGTACAGTACAAAAAAGAAAAAAAAGAGTAACAGGCATCAAGATGCAAGTTCAAGCAATATGCATTTATAATAGACAATTTTAATAGATTTATAATACAGACAATTTTTATGCATTTATAATACAGACAGTTTTTATGCATTTATAATGCAGACAATTTGTATGCATTTATGATACAGACAATTTGTATGCATTTATAATACAGACAATTTGTATGCATTTATAATACAGACAATTTGTATGCATTTATAATACAGACAATTTGTATGCTATGGTTCTAAAATGCCCCCTTTGTTATAGTATAATTGCAGCATTCCAAAAAAAATTAAGCAATGTTCGGAGTGGGATCTGCTATATATTGTCTAAACATGGCCATGTTTACTAAAGGCTGGTCTGAGGCAGAAAGACTACTGCAACCCATATTACTAATTATTAAAGCCAAGTGTCATGTGACACAATATGTATTATGCGTTAAGACTTACATAGTGTTTATGTACATGTATTTACTGGCATGTGACACAATATGTATTATGTGTTAAGACTTACATAGTGTTTATGTACATGTATTTACTGTCATGTGACACAATATGTATTATGTGTTAAGACACACATAGTGTGTATGTACATTGTATGGAGTATTATATATTTATATCTTAAAATAATTATTACAGATTGACGAAAATACCACAAAATAAATTAATATAAGTACTATGTAACATATTGTTGTTCCAGGATGAAAATTACCTTAAGACATTTATGGGAATTCATTCTTCTCTAAATTGCCATCAGCCTTTCATCTCTGGCCCATGTGCAGTCACCATGATCCTTTTTCCAGTCATCTACCTATTAGGTGATACAATAAGGATCTAGCTCATTAGAATTGATATTGATGCTGTCATAGGGATTGAATGATAAAGTATTGCTTTGTTTGGATCTTCTTCTTAATGTGTTGATGCTGTCATAGGGATTGAATGATAAAGTATTGCTTTGTTTGGATCTTCTTCTTAATGTGTTGATGCTGTCATAGTGATTGAATGATTTGACATATTGCAGGGACCATTAGCTAAGCACTTTATTTGACCTATTGCGGGGGAGCATTAGCAAACTTCTTTATTTGGCCTATTGCAAGGACCTTCAGCAAGTTTTTCATTTGGCCTATTGCAGGGGACCATTAGCAAAGTTCTTCATTTGTCCTATTGTAGGGACAATTAGAAAAGTTCTTTATTTGGCCTATTGCCACTTGTCAATCATACTGGTTACTTAACCAGTCAGTGCGCTTATATTAGAGACACCAACATGCAGAACTTATGATCACAGTATTTCTTGAACAAGCTGATTGTTTTTTGAAAAAGAATTTGTTATTGTGAATATTTACAATGTTTGCTATGTTTTGTGAATTTTGTTTCCATCAACAGTGGTCAAAACAAGTTGTAGGGGTTTTGTAATTCCAATTATTCATACCCAGATCATCTTAATAGAGGAGTTAGATTTGTTTATTTCATAAAACCTAGATGAAACTTTGACAGGTAAAGACTTGTGATTGCCTTACGATTCACGGAATATGAACACAATTGATTTCAGTTACCATGTATTTGCTCACACAAAAGTATTAGAAATGCATGTTAATAATTATGAAGAAACAAATTAGAAAGTGAAACAACTATGTAAAAATTAACATGTCTCGAAAAACTTTGGGCATTGATGAGTGTTTGCTTTCAACTACACTGAAGCCAAGATTGCATTATTTTCAATTTTCGAAACTTTACACTTTAATGTTGATTTATCCCAAAATGAATGCTTCCTCATTTGGATCTATCCAACTCTTGAGGTGCTTTACTTTCAGTTTTGGGTTGGGGAATGAAAATTGGAAGTGATAATAAAGAGATACTACAACCATGAGTTTAAAATTTTATCTAATGATATATTAAGCATATATTTACATGTTTCAAACATTGCTATACATTGCTAATAAAAATGCCTGTTGAATTGCAGGGTTGTAGAATTATAATTCTTAGGTACAATGGCATACTTCTAAGCAGTAATAAATATTATCATTATATTATATATTTTTCATTCATATACATGTAATGCAGTATAAACAAAAGTCACTTGTAACTAATAATGATACAACTGTATTTAGAGTGCGTTTCCTTTTATATGGATTTGTCTTAAAACTGATTTTTTTGATTTACTGAAAACAATATGTACCGGTAGTTATTACTTCACAAGCTTGAAATACAAATATAAATATTTTCTAATGCAGTATAATGTATCCAAGATTATCATGCTACATTTTTAAGAATAATAAAGAATCATTTTTAATAATTGTTTAACTGAAATTGAAATATTTCTTTTTGCCAAATACGGATTATTTGGCAGAGGTTAAAAGGTCATCATATCATGTGATATATTATCACATGTAATGTCATTTACATAAGCAGCAGCCCCTCTGGGCTGTTGGGAGGGGCCAGGAAGACCACCCTAAGAGGAACTTGCTCACTCTCCTGTGGACTGCTTCGATGGCCTTTTGGTTAGAGTGTCCAATTCAGATGTGGGAGGTCGTTGGTTCAATCCCTGGCCGAGTCATATCAAAGAGATAAAAATGGTACTAGCAGCTCCCTTGCTTGGCATTAAGCATTAAGAGGTTAGTGTTAGGACTGGTCTGCCTTGTGTCAGGATAATTTGACTGGGTGGGTCATCATTGCTACATATCTGCAGCATGATACCCCAGCACTAGAAATCACAATAAACTGTCACACTGAGACAACCAGACTGAGATATAAAAAGTTATGCTAACTAAATAACAGCTAGATTTCTTTATTGCATGTCTGAGAAATCTTGGTTTCAGTCATACTATGCTGAGAATGATCAAGATTGGCATGTGTGCCCAGTTAGGGCATTACATTAGCAACATATAATGGGAGACAAAAGGGTAGGAAGCATATTTTCCAACTCTTCGGGATTCAGCTTATATTTTGAGTTCTGCTGTTTAAAGGTGGATTGTCTTGTCCATCAAGGGACCTTTTATGCCTGAAGATAAAAGTCTATGAGGTCAGAGTCATTGGTACCTTTTCAGGGTTCATACTGAACTATGAATGAAAAATTCAAAGACTTTTCCCAAACTTTCAAAGACCACAAACAGATTTCCAAGACCTATTTTTGCTAATATTGTGTATACAGGTTATTTGAGAAAACAATGAATGCCAAATACTACAATATTGATTACTGATTAAAGTCTAACTATAATTATTTTCCTATTTGTATTATAATTATCTGGAAGATAGGTTAACATTCGTTGTTGTTTCAGAAATATGTAACATGTGTATCAGATTTAATGCAAAATAAATTGTTCTCTTAACAGACATCATCATTGCTTTAAATGCATTATTATATTTGCTTTTTTTTTTCTCTCTTCAATCATTTTGTAAAGAGACGCCACCACTCTCATCTTTCCTTTGCTTTTCTCCTAAGAGCATTTGACTCTGTGACAAGCACAATGAGTCTTTTTAATTCTGCCTCTTCTGCTTTCTGTACAAAGGAAGCATGTAGGCTGGCAGTTAGCTTCAATAGGCAGCTTTTTGGCTTTAAGTTCTTCCACTTTATCCAAGGCGAACTCCCGTGTCTTTCCTTTTTTGATTTTCTCTCATCCTTCTCTGCTTTCTTCTTATTCAGATAGGCATGGTACTTATGTCTTGCAGAGGAATTAGAGTCTGAAGTCCGTTAATCATGAAATGTGCAGGAGATGGCAGTATTAGTGCCATTCTGGTCACATTCAGGTTATGAATTATACATTAATGATTCAGTTGACATAGTTCTGTGCACTTTTTACCATTTAAATTATTTTCGTTATTGAAATCGATAGGGGTACAAACAAACGGGGATGTATTATCAGACTATAGATACACAAATCCATTTCGGCAATGCAATTTAAAAAGAAAAAATCATTGGGAAAAAAATCTAGGGTCGGTAATGAGAAACGGGGACATTCCGTCAACTAAAAATGTTTTTTTAACTTTTTATTTTTTGTACTTGCCTAATCAAATGACTTGACTTCCTAACATTAAAGCTTCACAGCACACGTTTTCTTTTATATACTCGCAATTCAAGAACAACAAAAGTTTGCTTAACTCTACTATAGTGTACGCATGCTAACTTTGAAACTGTTTATCCGTGAATTGAATTTATTACAATGGATGTTTCTATATTAAACCAAGGAACATTATTGTGTAGAACAAAATTTTGAATCCTTGAGCGTGTTATACTTTCGCGTTCTTTCTACGTAGAGTGAATTAGTGTAAAGAATATTTTGATTGGCCAAAGATGCCATACCTTCATTTGGCATCAGAACATCATCCAGCCTGGACAATATCAAAATTAATTTCTCTACAGTTCAGAAAACGTTTGTCTCAAAAACACCACCTTGGCTACTTAAGCAGCCCAAAGTGATTTTTACGTTTCATGATGGGAATGAATCTGCGAGAAACCCTTCCATATTCCTTGACTCTTATCATGAACTTCTCAAGGATTTTACAAATTACACTAAATTTTATACTGACAGATCAAAGGTTGATGACAAGGCTGCTGCAGCCTTTGTTAGTGGCAAGCACATAACCAAAGTGCACTTGCTAAACGATGCATCCATATTTTCAGCGGAAATCAGAGCAATAGACTTTGCTCTGAAATTTATTGAACAAAAATGCATTTTAAATAGCATTATCTTCTGTGACTCATTATCAGTACTTCAGTCGCTACACCATAGAAAACTGGATAATCCACAACTAGTCGATATTCTCGTAAAAAACTCTGAGCTTAGTACCTCCTACAATATAGTATACTGTTGGCTACCTAGCCATATTGGTATTAGAGATAATGAAGAAGCAGACCGGGCTGCTAAGATGGCTCTATCCCAAGAACCATCGGATTTTAAATTATCGTTTACTGATTTTAAACCTTTTATCAAAAAGTACCTACATCAGAAGTGGCAGGCATCATGGGATGATGCAGTCAATAACAAACTTCATGCCATCAAACTAACCCTGGGAGAATGGACTCCTTCATACAGAACTATCCGCAGGGAGGAGGTTGTCATTGCAAGAATCAGAATCGGTCATACATACATTACCCACTCCCACATACTAAAAGGTGAAGATCCACCAGAGTGTGTTTCTTGCAATGAACCATTCACTGTTAAGCACTTTATGACCGAGTGTTCCGACCTGCAACCTACGCGTGCTAAATACTATAATGTACATGACATGAAGGAACTTTTTGATATTATACAAATCAGTTGTATTTTAGATTTCCTAAAGGAAGTAAATCTCTATTTTAAACTATAACTTGTATGCCATCACCTAGAATATTTTTATCTAATGCGAATACCACCTCTTATTTACAACATCTTATCATCAGCATACACCATTTACATCTCCCGTTGATTGGGAAGCTTCATATTTTCCTGTTACCAACATCTTACCATTTTATATTTAACTATTATGGTGTTTTTATATCACTGGTCGATGTTAACCCTTTCTTATTTTTAAACATCTTACCTATTGTATGGCGCTAAATGGCCTAAAAGTGCTGGTGCGCCGTTAAAATTCAAACAAACAAACAAACATAGATGAACTCGTCCAATCAAATTGAACGATTCGTCAAAAGAAAGAAGCCAGGAAAACCAGCTAGATCTGAAGCTAACGACCTTTATTTGTGACTTCCTTTGATGAAGTGTGTAGCCGTCTTGCTTTGATGAAGAGTGGTTATTGAAGTCGCCGCCGAGGCCAACTTTGGATGGCCTAACAAAGCCTCTTTTTTGTCATGACGGCAATGAAACTGAACGGGTCATCAAAAGAACAAACCAGGATAACTATCTTACATCCGAATCTAATGACCTCGGATAATTTTATTTGTGATTCTGGAAAGAAATTAAAATTTTGGGGTTTATTTCAAATTTCAAAGACTTTTAAAGACCTCCGGGTAATATGCTCGATTTTCCCAAACTTTCAAGGCCTTGAAAATGCTACCTCAGTTTTCCCAAACTCTCAAAGACCTTCAATGACCGTACGAACCCTGCTTTTCACCCATGTAAACCATTCTTCATTGGTACCTTTTCACCTATGTAAACCATGCTTCACTGGTACCTTTTCACCTATGTAAACCATTCTTCATTAGAGGCTATCATAACAACCACACTTAGGAAATTTCATAGGAACTTCTTCTATCTTTGTTCCTTGGCACACCAAAGTGAAGGCATATTTTCTTTAGGGCCCATAGCCATGACCTAAACATTGACCCTAAGAAAGGTACCATCATTCAGTAGTGAATATTTCTGCAGAAAGGATGAGAATTCTTTTGTTTTCTTGCACCAGTTTTGGGAGTTCATCGGCCTTCCATCAAAGTGGAAAATTCAGTCTAAGCGATAGCAACATATAATGTTTTACTGAGATAAAAATATTTTTCTTTGAGGGGGAGGGGGTAAATTAATGTCAGTACTTAACCAAAGGTGTTGCCAGTTTCCCTCCTCGAACCCTGCACTTATGTCCCATTATTGCATATGATCCTGTGACTTTAATAATTGATCAAGGGTAATTTTCATCCCAGAAAGGTTATGCTATGCAGTAGCATCTGATAAGTATTGCATCACCAAAATTAATTTTATGTCCTTTTAAAATATCATACTTAGCTGTCTGAATGGCCAAATTGGTCATAAAAATAGTCATTTAAAACAAACATATTTTACTGTTATAATAGCCACATCTGTCTTAAAAATAGTCATCTGTACGCCATGGAAGTCGTTTAAAAAAATCATACTTAGCTGTTATAATGGCCAAATCTGTCATAAAAATACGTAATTTGTAAGCCAACATTTCTAGATCTAAGCATGCCTCATGGAAGTGATCAGCTTCTAATATCTACCATAGTGTAAAATCATTGCAACATAATATTCTGGTTTAATTCACCTAAAAGAACCATATTGCATGCATTTGTATTTGATAGAGAAAATTCATATCTAGACTGAAGGATTCCAACAGAGAGAAAGAATCAATGAAATATACTGATAATTTGTATTTGATAGAGAAAATTAATATCTAGAGGATTCCAACAGAGAGAAAGAATCCATAAAATATACTCATAATTTGTATTTGATAGAGGAAATTAACATCTAGAGTGAAGGATTCCAACAGAGAGAAAGAATCAATGAAATATACTGATAATTTTTATTTGATTGAGGAAATTAACATCTAGAGTGAAGGATTCCAACAGAGAGAAAGAATCAATGAAATATACTGATAATTTTTATTTGATAGAGGAAATTAACATCTAGAGTGAAGGATTCCAACAGAGAGAAAGAATCAATGAAATATACTGATAATTTTTATTTGATTGAGGAAATTAACATCTAGAGTGAAAGATTCCAACAGAGAGAAAGAATCAATGAAATATACTGATAATTTGTATTTGATAGAGAAAATTAATATCTAGAGGATTCCAACAGAGAGAAAGAATCCATAAAATATACTCATAATTTGTATTTGATAGAGGAAATTAACATCTAGAGTGAAGGATTCCAACACAGAGAAAGAATCCATGAAATATACTGATAATTTGTATTTCATAGAGGCAATTAACCTCTTGAGTGAAGGATTCCAACAGAGAGAAAGAATCAATGAAATATACTGATAATTTTTATTTGATTGAGGAAATTAACATCTAGAGTGAAGGATTCCAACAGAGAGAAAGAATCAATGAAATATACTGATAATTTTTATTTGATAGAGGAAATTAACATCTTGAGTGAAGGATTCCAACAGAGAGAAAGAATCAATGAAATATACTGATAATTTTTATTTGATTGAGGAAATTAACATCTAGAGTGAAGGATTCCAACAGAGAGAAAGAATCAATGAAATATACTGATAACTTTTATTTGATAGAGGAAATTAACATCTAGAGTGAAGGATTCCAACAGAGAGAAAGAATCAATGAAATATGCTGATAATTTTTATTTGATAGAGAAAATTAATATCTAGAGTGAAGGATTCCAACAGAGAGAAAGAATCAATGAAATATACTGATAATTTGTATTTGATAGAGAAAATTAATATCTAGAGTGAAGGATTCCAACAGAGAGAAAGAATCAATGAAATATACTGATAATTTTTATTTGATAGTGGAAATCAACATTTAGAGTGAAGGATTCCAACAGAGAGAAAGAATCAATGAAATATACTGATAATTTTTATTTGATAGAGGAAATTAACATCTAGAGTAAAGGATTCCAACAGAAAGAAAGAATCAATGAAATATACTGATAATTTGTATTTGATAGAGGAAATTAACATCTAGAGTGAAGGATTCCAACAGAGAGAAAGAATCAATGAAATATACTGATAATTTGTATTTGATAGAGGAAATTAACATCTAGAGTGAAGGATTCCAACAGAGAGAAAGAATCAATGAAATATACTGATAATTTGTATTTGATAGAGGAAATTAACATCTAGAGTGAAGGATTCCAACAGAGAGAAAGAATCAATGAAATATGCTCATAATTTGTATTTGATAGAGAAAATTAATATCTGGTGAAGGATTCCAACAGAGAGAAAGAATCAATGAAATATACTGATAATTTGTATTTGATAGAGGAAATTAACATCTTGAGTGAAGGATTCCAACAGAGAGAAAGAATCAATGAAATATACTGATAATTTGTATTTGATAGAGGAAATTAATATCTAGAGTGAAGGATTCCAACAGAGAGAAAGAATCAATGAAATATGCTGATAATTTGTATTTGATAGAGAAAATTAATATCTAGAGTGAAGGATTCCAACACAGAGAAAGCATCAATGAAATATACTGATAATTTGTATTTGATAGAGGAAAGTAACATCTAGAGTGAAGAGTTCCAACAGAGAGAAAGAATCAATGAAATATACTAATAATTTGTATTTGATAGAGGAAATTAACATCTAGAGTGAAGGATTCCAACACAGAGAAAGATTCCATGAAATATACTGATAATTTGTATTTCATAGAGGAAATTAACATCTTGAGCGAAGGATTCCAACAGAGAGAAAGAATCAATGAAATATACTGATAATTTTTATTTGATTGAGGAAATTAACATATAGAGTGAAGGATTCCAACAGAGAGAAAAGAATCAATGAAATATACTGATAATTTGTATTTGATAGAGGAAATTAACATCTAGAGTGAAGGATTCCAACAGAGAGAAAGAATCAATGAAATATGCTGATAATTTGTATTTGATAGAGAAAATTAATATCTAGAGTGAAGGATTCCAACAGAGAGAAAGAATCAATGAAATATACTGATAATTTGTATTTGATAGAGAAAATTAATATCTAGAGTGAAGGATTCCAACACAAAAAGAATCAATGAAATATACTGATAATTTGTATTTGATAGAGGAAATTAACATCTAGAGTGAAGGATTCCAACAGAAAGAAAGAATCAATGAAATATACTGATAATTTGTATTTCATAGAGAAAATTAATATCTAGAGTGAAGGATTCCAACAGAGAGAAAGAATCAATGAAATATACTGATAATTTGTATTTGATAGAGGAAATTAACATTTAGAGTGAAGGATTCCAACAGAGAGAAAGAATCAATGAAATATACTGATAATTTTTATTTGATAGAGGAAATTAACATCTAGACTGAAGGATTCCAACAGAAAGAAAGAATCAATGAAATATACTGATAATTTGTATTTGATAGAGGAAATTAACATCTAAAGTGAAGGATACCAACAGAGAGAAAGAATCAATGAAATATACTGATAATTTGTATTTGATCGAGGAAATTAACATCTAGAGTGAAGGATTCCAACAGAGAGAAAGAATCAATGAAATATACTGATAATTTTTATTTGATAGAGAAAATTAACATCTAGAGTGAAGGATTCCAACAGAGAGAAAGAATCAATGAAATATACTGATAATTTGTATTTGATAGAGAAAATTAATATCTAGAGGATTCCAACAGAGAGAAAGAATCCATAAAATATACTCATAATTTGTATTTGATAGAGGAAATTAACATTTAGAGTGAAGGATTCCAACACAGAGAAAGAATCCATGAAATATACTGATAATTTGTATTTCATAGAGGCAATTAACCTCTTGAGTGAAGGATTCCAACAGAGAGAAAGAATCAATGAAATATACTGATATTTTTTATTTGATTGAGGAAATTAACATCTAGAGTGAAGGATTCAAACAGAGAGAAAGAATCAATGAAATATACTGATAATTTTTATTTGATAGAGGAAATTAACATCTTGAGTGAAGGATTCCAACAGAGAGAAAGAATCAATGAAATATACTGATAATTTTTATTTGATTGAGGAAATTAACATCTAGAGTGAAGGATTCCAACAGAGAGAAAGAATCAATGAAATATACTGATAACTTTTATTTGATAGAGGAAATTAACATCTAGAGTGAAGGATTCCAACAGAGAGAAAGAATCAATGAAATATGCTGATAATTTGTATTTGATAGAGACAATTAATATCTAGAGTGAAGGATTCCAACAGAGAGAAAGAATCAATGAAATATACTGATAATTTGTATTTGATAGAGGAAATTAACATCTAGAGTGAAGGATTCCAACAGAGAGAAAGAATCAATGAAATATACTGATAATTTGTATTTGATAGAGAAAATTAATATCTAGAGTGAAGGATTCCAACAGAGAGAAAGAATCAATGAAATATACTGATAATTTTTATTTGATAGTGGAAATTAACATTTAGAGTGAAGGATTCCAACAGAGAGAAAGAATCAATGAAATATACTGATAATTTTTATTTGATAGAGGAAATTAACATCTAGAGTGAAGGATTCCAACAGAAAGAAAGAATCAATGAAATATACTGATAATTTGTATTTGATAGAGGAAATTAACATCTAGAGTGAAGGATTCCAACAGAGAGAAAGAATCAATGAAATATACTGATAATTTTTATTTGATAGAGGAAATTAACATCTAGAGTGAAGGATTCCAACAGAGAGAAAGAATCAATGAAATATACTGATAATTTGTATTTGATAGAGGAAATTAACATCTAGATTGAAGGATTCCAACAGAGAGAAAGAATCAATGAAATATGCTCATAATTTGTATTTGATAGAGAAAATTAATATCTAGTGAAGGATTCCAACAGAGAGAAAGAATCAATGAAATATCCTGATAATTTGTATTTGATAGAGGAAAATAACATCTAGAGTGAAGGATTCCAACAGAGAGAAAGAATCAATGAAATATACTGATAATTTGTATTTGATAGAGAAAATTAATATCTAGAGTGAAGGATTCCAACACAGAGAAAGAATCAATGAAATATACTGATAATTTGTATTTGATAGAGGAAATTAACATTTAGAGGGAAGGATTCCAACAGAAAGAAAGAATCAATGAAATATACTGATAATTTTTATTTGATAGAGGAAATTAACATCTAGAGTGCAGGATTCCAACAGAGAGAAAGAATCAATGAAATATACTGATAATTTTTATTTGATAGAGGAAGTTAACATCTAGAGTGAAGGATTCCAACAGAAGGAAAGAATCAATGAAATATGCTGATAATTTGAATTTCATAGAGAAAATTAATATCTAGAGTGAAGGATTCCAACAGAGAGAAAGAATCAATGAAATATACTGATAATTTGTATTTGATAGAGAAAATTAATATCTAGAGTGAAGGATTCCAACAGAGAGAAAGAATCAATGAAATATACTGATAATTTTTATTTGATAGAGAAAATTAATATCTAGAGTGAAGGATTCCAACAGAGAGAAAGAATCAATGAAATATACTGATAATTTGTATTTGATAGAGGAAATTAACATTTAGAGGGAAGGATTCAAACAGAGAGAAAGAATCAATGAAATATACTGATAATTTTTATTTGATAGAGGAAATTAACATCTTGAGTGAAGGATTCCAACAGAGAGAAAGAATCAATGAAATATACTGATAATTTGTATTTGATAGAGGAAATTAATATCTAGAGTGAAGGATTCCAACAGAGAGAAAGAATCAATGAAATATGCTGATAATTTGTATTTGATAGAGAAAATTAATATCTAGAGTGAAGGATTCCAACACAGAGAAAGAATCAATGAAATATACTGATAATTTGTATTTGATAGAGGAAAGTAACATCTAGAGTGAAGAGTTCCAACAGAGAGAAAGAATAAATGAAATATACTGATAATTTGTATTTGATAGAGGAAATTAACATCTAGAGTGAAGGATTCCAACACAGAGAAAGAATCAATGAAATATACTGATAATTTGTATTTGATAGAGGAAATTAACATCTAGAGTGAAGGATTCCAACACAGAGAAAGATTCCATGAAATATACTGATAATTTGTATTTCATTGAGGAAATTAACATCTTGAGTGAAGGATTCCAACAGAGAGAAAGAATCAATGAAATATACTGATAGTTTTTATTTGATAGAGGAAATTAACATCTAGAGTGAAGGATTCCAACAGAGAGAAAGAATCAATGAAATATACTGATAATTTGTATTTGATAGAGGAAATTAACATCTAGAGTGAAGGATTCCAACAGAGAGAAAGAATCAATGAAATATGCTGATAATTTGTATTTGATAGAGAAAATTAATATCTAGAGTGAAGGATTCCAACAGAGAGAAAGAATCAATGAAATATACTGATAATTTGTATTTGATAGAGAAAATTAATATCTAGAGTGAAGGATTCCAACACAAAAAGAATCAATGAAATATACTGATAATTTGTATTTGATAGAGGAAATTAACATCTAGAGTGAAGGATTCCAACAGAAAGAAAGAATCAATGAAATATACTGATAATTTGTATTTGATAGAGAAAATTAATATCTAGAGTGAAGGATTCCAACAGAGAGAAAGAATCAATGAAATATACTGATAATTTGTATTTGATAGAGGAAATTAACATTTAGAGTGAAGGATTCCAACAGAGAGAAAGAATCAATGAAATATACTGATAATTTTTATTTGATAGAGGAAATTAACATCTAGAGTGAAGGATTCCAACAGAAAGAAAGAATCAATGAAATATACTGATAATTTGTATTTGATAGAGGAAATTAACATCTAGAGTGAAGGATTCCAACAGAGAGAAAGAATCAATGAAATATACTGATAATTTGTATTTGATCGAGGAAATTAACATCTAGAGTGAAGGATTCCAACAGAGAGAAAGAATCAATGAAATATACTGATAATTTTTATTTGATAGAGAAAATTAACATCTAGAGTGCAGGATTCCAACAGAGAGAAAGAATCAATGAAATATACTGATAATTTGTATTTGATAGAGGAAATTAACATCTAGAGTGAAGGATACCAACAGAGAGAAAGAATCAATGAAATATGCTGATAATTTGTGTTTGATAGAGAAAATTAATATCTAGAGTGAAGGATTCCAACAGAGAGAAAGAATCAATGAAATATACTGATAATTTGTATTTGATAGAGGAAATTAACATTTAGAGTGAAGGATTCCAACAGAGAGAAAGAATCAATAAAATATACTGATAATTTTTATTTGATAGAGGAAATTAACATCTAGAGTGAAGGATTCCAACAGAGAGAAAGAATCAATGAAATATACTGATAATTTGTATTTGATAGAGGAAATTAACATCTAGAGTGAAGAATTCTAACAAAGAGAAAGAATCAATGAAATATGCTGATAATTTGTATTTGATAGAGAAAATTAATATCTAGAGTGAAGGATTCCAACAGAGAGAAATAATCAATGAAATATACTGATAATTTGTATTTGATAGAGGAAATTAACATCTAGAGTGAAGGATTCTAACAGAGAGAAAGAATCAATGAAATATACTGATAATTTGTATTTGATAGAGGAAATTAACATCTAGAGTGAAGGATTCCAACAGAGAGAAAGAATCAATGAAACATACTGATAATTTGTATTTGATAGAGGAAATTAACATCTAGAGTGAATAGTTCCAACAGAGAGAAAGAATCAATGAAATATACTAATAATTTGTATTTGATAGAGAAAAAATATATCTAGAGTGAAGGATTCCAACACAGAGAAAGAATTAATGAAATATACTGAAAATTTGTATTTGATAGAGGAAATTTTCATTTAGAGTGAAGGATTCCAACAGAGAGAAAAAATCAATGAAATATACTGATAACTTTTTTTTGATAGAGGAAATTAACATCTAGAGTGAAGGATTCCAACAGAGAGAAAGAATCAATGAAATATACTGATAATTTGTATTTGATAGAGGAAATTAACATCTAGAGTGAAGGATTCCAACAGAGAGAACGAATCAATGAAATATGCTGATAATTTGTATTTGATAGAGAAAATTAATATCTAGAGTGAAGGATTCCAACAGAGAGAAAGAATCAATGAAATATACTGATAATTTGTATTTGATAGAGGAAATTAACATCTAGAGTGAAGGATTCCAACAGAGAGAAAGAATCAATGAAATATACTGATAATTTGTATTTGATAGAGGAAATTAACATCTAGAGTGAAGGATTCCAACAGAGAGAAAGAATCAATGAAACATACTGATAATTTGTATTTGATAGAGGAAATTAACATCTAGAGTGAAGGATTCCAACAGAGAGAAAGAATCAATGAAATATACTGATAATTTTTATTTGATAGAGGAAATTAACATCTAGAGTGAAGGATTCCAACAGAAAGAAAGAATCAATGAAATATACTGATAATTTGTATTTGATAGAGAAAATTAATATCTAGAGTGAAGGATTCCAACAGAGAGAAAGAATCAATGAAATATACTGATAAATTTTATTTGATAGAGGAAATTAACATCTAGAGTGAAGGATTCCAACAGAGAGAAAGAATCAATGAAATATACTGATAATTTGTATTTGATAGAGGAAATTAATATCTAGAGTGAAGGATTCCAACAGAGAGAAAGAATCAATGAAACATACTGATAATTTGTATTTGATAGAGGAAATTAACATCTAGAGTGAAGGATTCCAACAGAGAGAAAGAATCAATGAAATATACTGATAATTTGTATTTGATAGAGGAAATTAACATCTAGAGTGAAGGATTCCAACAGAGAGAAAGAATCAATGAAATATGCTGATAATTTGTATTTGATAGAGAAAATTAATATCTAGAGTGAAGGATTCCAACAGAGAGAAAGAATCAATGAAATATACTGATAATTTGTATTTGATGGAGGAAATTAACATCTAGAGTGAAGAGTTCCAACAGAGAGAAAGAATCAGTGAAACATACTGATAATTTTCATTTTTGAATTGATTAATGTAAAAAGTAAACATGAAGAATAAGAAATAATTTGAGAAGTTTCTTGTATTTTTTTTTTTTTGTTTTCTATCTACATACTTGCACTTTTAAGTCCACCTCTCTCAATTAAACATGTCTATTCAAACAGCTGTAATGGAAGCATACACTAGCATGTACATACATCTGATGTTTACCTATTTTATCATAGTAGCCATGGTGACTCCATGGGCAATGCACTTTTCTCCAAATGCCTCAGCATAAATGGTCTGCTTGTGTTGCTGTGCCATAAATAACCAGACCAAACCTATTATGATCCATGGACTCCATTATCGTATGATGTAGATAATAACCTTTAACCTTATGAAATTTAACTAAATGACAATTTTAAATCACACATGTATATTATATATTCAATACTGTATGCAAGATGAATCATAAAATGTACATATTGAACACAAGATTCCCATTTTTTTTTATCAAGAAGATAGAAAACTATGACTAAACCTACATCATTGCTTGCTTGATGTATGTATCATAGCCACTTAACTTCATGAGTTCAAATAACATATAGTCTCCATTATGACAAAACCGCTTCGGTGGCCTAGTGGTTAGAGCGTCCGCCCCGGAAGCGGGAGGTCGTCGGTTCGATCCCCGGCCGAGTCATACCAAAGACTTACAAAAATGGTACTAACAGCTGCCTCGCTTGAGGCTCAGCATAAAGAGGTTAGTGTTAGGACTGGTCGGCCTAGTGTCAGGATAATGTGACTGGGTGAGACATCATGCTACATGTCTGCGGCATGATGTCTCAGTGCTAGACATCACTATAAACTGCCTCACTGCAGACATCGTAGCGATATGACTAAAAAATTGTTAAAGCTACGTTAAAAATCCTAATCAAACAAACAAACCATTATGACAAAACATAATGGTGACAACTTGAATTGTGAATGTCATCAAGTGAGTGTAAAACATTAGTTAAAAAGATTTCTTAATTTTCCATCAAAACTTGGTAAGTAAAAATGTAAAGATAAAAAAAAAGAAATAATAGCAGAAGATTTTGGTATTGGCTTGATTCAGTTTGTGTACTGTGTCCAGAGGTTAGTAAGGCAGTCAACTTATATCCGTAGGCAGATTACTGGGTACATGTAGTAATAAGCTTTTATCTGGTAGGCAGATTACTGGGTACATGTAGTAGGCCAGGAAGCTTGTAGCTAGTATGCATATTACTGGGTACATATATTAGGGCAGTAAGCTTTTATCCAGTATGCAGATTACTGGGTACATGTTGTAGTGTGCAACATCGACTCTAATTGATATATAGATATATTGATATTTATTAGATATTGGTACTTGGATCAATCAGGAGGTGAAGAATCAATGTACAATGATACTTTCTCTATGGCAAGTTATTGTGAATATTTATTGGTCATTTTACCTTTTTTAACTAAAGTGAATAACTCGCATGGTTTGAAATCTGCTGCCTTCCCCCTGCCAATTCCATGGTGATTATTTTATCCCAGTGATAACATAACAACGTAAAGAAGATATTCCAGTATGTTTCCCCATGTTTGATTTATGTACTTTACTGACCAAGTAATTTCCACTTTTATGCAAAGTTTTCACTGTTGCTTCACATCTTGTCTACTTGTATAAAATATAAGGACTATGTATACACTCTCAGTGTGTCATGCAGTGAAGTATGTTTCATTGAGTTTTAGTTGGTGCTTATTGCTTACTCAGAACTTCAACATACAAAAATAACTAATCAGAACTGACTGGTTTATTCATTACTTAACATGCCAGAAGTTTTGGCATCCAAACTCAATCCAAATAATTACAAAACTACAGAGAATCTTCACAAAAAATTGACTGTTAAAGGATCAGTAAAGAATTTGAATTGTACATGTGAAACAAGTTTGGAATATCTCCTTTTATACTGATATATAGAATTAGGTACTGATGTGCCAGCATGATTATTGAAAGATTACCACACTCAGCAATGGAGAAGATGCCAAACAGCAAGAATTATAATTGCCTTGTTAATGTAATAGAAGGGGGATGGGGAAGATGCCATGCAAGCAAAAATTATAATTGCCTTGTTAAAGTAATAGAAGGAGGGTGTGAATTGTCAGTAATTTTCTTTTCACTCACAAAAATGAGTGGGTGCCATGAGTGGCCAAGTGGTCTAAAGCGCTCTCTGTTACGGATCACTACCATCTCACCTCTGTCTGCATGGGTTCAAGTCTAAGATTCAGCTAATGTAGTTATGTGAAAAAGCTTGCCAGTAGCTTCTCGTGGGTTGGTTGTTCTTTCCAGGGGGCTTTCCGGGTTCTTCCTCCACCAATAATACTGGCTGCCATGTATAGCCTATCGTGTGCTGAAAATGGCGTTAAACCTAACAACAACTAAATGAGTGTGTCTCATTCAGTTTTTTTGCATACAGTACAGTGTGATGGATTTGGTTTTTAGTCATCCCAAATTAAGACTTATTCTAAAGAAAATTTTCCTTACACAAGGAAATTGCACTTTTCCTTGTTTAAAAGTTAACACTGTATTAACTTGCAGGTTTAGACATGGAATTGGTACTAACTTTTTTAAATCATTCATGTTTAGTCATGGAATTGGTACTAACTTTTTTTAAAACACTCATTCCGTGTAAGATGAAGAACATGTCAGCTAAGATAGATCAGCCCAAAATGGCTAACAGAGGTTAAATTAAAATTACTGACAGGTACTAGCAGTCTGTTTGAAAGTATTTTTGTTAATTGGTCAAGAATGAAAGTAGCATATGAACTGATGCTAAGTTTATGTCTGTCTGAAATTTGCAATAGCAGCCTGTTTGAAAGTATTTTTATTAATTGGTCAAGAATAAAAATAGCATATGAACTGATGTTAAATTTGACTGTCTGTAATTTGCATATTAGAAATGCAGCCAATAATTGTCAGCATAGTTACAAAAATGCACAGCACTGTGTTATTAATAGACCATCCAAGAAAAAGTAGACTCGATATGTATATTGATAATGTATTGTATGATATTGTGAATCATGTCAATACATGGTACAGGTGTCTCATTTAAGATTTAAGAAGATTTTTTGTTTATATTTCTGAGGGATCCCCATATTCTGGCCACTCTTGGTCATAAATTGTTAAATTGGAGGGAGAATGACAAAATAATTTTACGTTCATACCTACAAATTAAGTATCGGCATCTGTGGAGGAAATAACATTTTCATGACAGATGTCCATTTGTTCATTTTATCATCAGCATTGTTTTGGGTCAACAGATACATGCACAAGAAAAGGATATTAGTCTAGCTAAATTTTAGAAATTTTCCATTGGAAAAATGGGTAAAACTATATCTATGTACACACATATGTCTAATGGCAATATATCTATGTACACACATATGTCCAATGGCAATATATCTATGTACACACATATGTCTAATGGCAATATATCTATGTACACACATATGTCTAATGGCAATGTATCTATGTACACACATATGTCTAATAGCAATATATGTATGTACACACATATGTCTAATGGCAATATATCAATGTACACACATGTCCAATGGCAATATATCTATGTACACATATGTCCAATGGCAATATATCTATGTACACACATGTCTAATGGCAATATATCTATGTACACACATATGTCCAATGGCAATATATCTATGTAAATACATGCCTATGGCAATATATCTATGTACACACATGCCTATGGCAATATATCTATGTACACACATATGTCCAATGGCATTATATCTATGCAAACAAAAAAGAAACATGGTCAACATAACTGCAACTTGTATTCTTTATTTATTAAAAAAAACACAAAATATTATCACATAAGTATGCTCTATTTTCAAACAAGTATATACAACCCAGCTTATCTAGTCCACTTCTGGCTGGCATTGAATGCATCCGACACACTAGTACATATGAATCTGGTTCATTTTACTTTGCAAATATGTTTTGTTTATTGGTTGTACCCCACAATAGACTTTTAGTGGGTTTTCTGTAAGGTGTTAACATAAAGCAATTTCTTCCATCACAGCATACAAAGTACTAATGTACTTTTGTGGCCCTGAGTGACCGAGGGGTCTAATGTGCTCTCCGTTAATGGATCACTGCTATCTCACCTATGTCTGCATGAGTTCGAGACTCAGATTTGGCCAATGTGTCTATGTGAGAAAGCTTGCCAGTATCTTTTCATGGGTCATTGGTTCTTTCTGGGGTTTTCCCGGGTTCTTCCTTCACCATTAATGCAAGCCACCATGTATAGCCTATCTTGTGCTGAAAAATGGCATTAAATCCCACAACAATGACGACAACCATGTACTTTTTATACCACAATGACCAACTTTTTATCTTATTTTTATAATGAAGTACAAACTGTTAAACATGGCTCAGGTAAAACAACAGTCTTGTATAATAACATTACAAACATTGTTTACATTTACTTGTATCTTTAAAAAAACAAGAAAGATAAACATTAATTCATAAACACATTTTATAATAGAACAGATGAATACAGTATAATACATGTAAATTTTATCTTTAAGAAAGCTGAAGTTTATGATAGAATAGATGAACATAAACAATTCTTGCTGAGGACAATTTATGACAGAATAGGTGGACATAATACACGTAATACGAAAACCCACCCTAGAATAGTTATATAAATTGCATTAAACAATGTTAACAATATTGGGTATGTCATGCTGATACAAAACAGTTAGGAGACTGGTCATTCAAGTCATTGTCTGTCATGCTGATACAAAACAGTTTCGAGACAGTTCATTCAAGTCATTGTCTGTCATGCTGATACAAAACAGTTTCGAGACTGGTCATTCAAGTCATTGTCTGTCATGCTGATACAAAACAGTTTCGGGACTGGTCATTCAAGTCATTGTCTGTCATGCTGATACAAAACAGTTTCGGGACTGGTCATTCAAGTCATTGTCTGTCATGCTGATACAAAACAGTTTCGGGACTGGTCATTCAAGTCATTGTCTGTCATGCTGATACAAAACATTTAGGAGACTGGTCATTCAAGTCATTGTCTGTCATGCTGATACAAAACAGTTTCGGGACTGGTCATTTCAGTCATTATCTGTCATGCTGATACAAAACAGTTGTGAGACTGGTCATTCAAGTCATTATCTGTCATGCTGATACAAAACAGTTGTGAGACTGGTCATTCAAGTCATTATCTGTCATGCTGATACAAAACAGTTGTGAGACTGGTCATTCAAGTCATTGTCTGTCATGCTGATACAAAACAGTTATGAGACTGGTCATTCAAGTCATTGTCTGTCATGCTGATACAAAACAGTTATGAGACTGGTCATTCAAGTCATTGTCTGTCATGCTGATACAAAACAGTTATGAGACTGGTCATTCAAGTCATTGTCTGTCATGCTGATACAAAACAGTTATGAGACTGGTCATTCAAGTCATTGTCTATCATGCTGATACAAAACAGTTATGAGACTGGTCATTCAAGTCATTGTCTATCATGCTGATACAAAACAGTTATGAGACTGGTCATTCAAGTCATTGTCTATCATGCTGATGCAAAACAGTTATGAGACTGGTCATTCAAGTCATTGTCTATCATGCTGATACAAAACAGTTATGAGACTGGTCATTCAAGTCATTGTCTGTCATGCTGATACAAAACAGTTATGAGACTGGTCATTCAAGTCATTGTCTATCATGCTGATACAAAACAGTTATGAGACTGGTCATTCAAGTCATTGTCTATCATGCTGATACAAAACAGTTATGAGACTGGTCATTCAAGTCATTGTCTATCATGCTGATACAAAACAGTTATGAGACTGGTCATTCAAGTCATTGTATGGCAGTAATTCATTGATTCCATATAATGTACCACCTGTTGAAGTAGTAAATTCATATTATTTAGGTGATGTCATATAGGTGACATCATTTAGGTGATGTCATTTAGGTCAGTTGTGATGGTTCTTATAATCGTTTCTGTTATAACAATATATGACTTTTTTGACACCAATCAAACTATTAATAATTATAAATAGCTCTTCCTTTGGAAATCACTTTATCCAATTATTTTCTTGTCATCTTTTGCTGCATAAAAGGCAATACTTTTACAAGTATTCTTTCCATCAGTTAGGTAGATAGCCAGAAAAGACCGCAAACTTGGGAGGGATTTTCTGCTTGGTGCAATAAAGAACTGAAGTTCATACCCTAATTTATCAATATATTTATGTGGTCAATTTCAGTAGCAGTTCTGCCGTGTCAAGAGAACATGTTTCGATACAGATGGAGAAAAAAGGTGTTAAGGATGATGATGAGGAGAGGTTAGAATAAAGGAACATTTTCTTTTCTTTGATAGCATTATCCTGATTGTGTGTGTTACCTGGGCTTTAATCTGTAATATGGTATTCTTACATAATCAAGTCCTAAATTTATAAAACTTGTCAGATTAAGTACATAACTCTAAATTTTGTTCTGTTTACAAAAATGTTGTATTTAAAGATCATTTCTTTAGTTTCAAAATGATGTTTTCAATTAAAATATCTAGTTCAGAGTTTGAAATATTTTGCTTATGGTTCCTTTATTTTTTTGTTGCAAGCTAGGCGAGGTCTAAACATCTGTGGCATAATTTTTATATGCCAGTGATGAGACTTCAAATACAAATATTTCACATTCTCATAAATTTAGTTTTAATGTTATTTCTGGCCATATATGGCCTTCAGAGATATGCACCCAGCACTATATTTTCATGTTTAACTTTAATTTCTTTTGATTTAACAGCTAGTTTATAAATAATTAATTTGGCAATTGATTATGCAAGAATTACAGCCATGTTCAAACTTCTTGCCAAATGCTTGAAGAAAAATGAATTTGAGCACCTAGGCTTTGCATCTAGTTTTAGACAGTTTTGTATCATATATTCTGGTCAGTGCTTTGACAAGCTAGACTGTGTGCTATTCAGAAACAAATGCTTATAAATCAATCATCATGATCTTTGTTCATCAGCAAATCAAAGCCATCCTTAAGAGTTTTATTGATTAAAGACCTTTAGCTTTGTATTTAATTCCACTACAGGACTCAAAGAAAATCATTTAAAACCAGTCTGACTGGAAATAGTTTTCCAAGAAAACCCTTTTAAACCAGTCTGACTGGAAGCTCTATTTGTGTCCAAGAAAATCATTTAAAACCAGTCTGCCTGGAAACTCTATTTGTGTCCAAGAAAACCATTACAACCCAGTCTTACTGGAAATAACTATATTACTCCAAGAAAACCATTACAACCCAGTCTGACTGGAAATACTACATGCCCAAGAAAAGCACTACGAACCAGTCTGACTGGAAACTCAAGATGAGACCAGGACAACCACTACAACCCAAACTAGAAACATTACTTGCCGCCAAGAAAACTATTTCAAACCAGTCTGACTGGAAACACTGAATGACTCGAAGAAAATCATTACAAACCAGTCTGGATATGCTAAATGAGCCTAAGAAAACCATTACAACCAATCTGTCTGGAAACACAAAACATGAATATAAAAAATAACATCTGTTAGTCAAATCATTAAAACATTTTTATGAGAGGCAAGATTGTGTTATTGTGACATATTTTTAGTACATGAGAAAGATAAAATTTAATTCACAAGAAACACTCTTCAAATTGGATTAAATAATATGGTTCTGCTTTGCAATATGGCTGGTGATATTACTGCTGTTAATAAAAGAGTCAAAACTTTAAATGGCTTCTCTCCCAAAACTGATAACAAATTTTGACTAAATTTGAATAAAAAGAAATCCGGAGAGGGGAGGGGCAAATTAGACTTATGTCACAAAAAGGCCAAATCACTAAAGGAGAGGTTAACAAATTAAATATTTTAAAAAATGCTCAGCAGAAATTGATGAAATTTTAAAAAAACATTCAGACTTAAAGGTCTTTCATTGTGCAAATAATTCTGATATGAAGTTCATTTTGTCAACATTATTAAAACTAGAAAATAAAGTCTTGGAATGACAATTTTGCCAAACCACTCACCAAAATTAGAGCAAACTTTCCAAAATGTTGGAAAAATTCATCATGGTTTGAAAGTTTCTAAATTCTATACAAATAATGCAGAATCTGCTTTTTAAAACATGAGACACTTTCAACCTTTTCTGGTAGCAATCAACATATTTGCAAACAAACATAAATCATTGCATCTTTCTTAGTAATCAGGTCTAGGCTATTATGTAGATGAAGTTCTTGTGTTTTGTTAGATCTACTTACTATGTACCAGAAGAGCTTTTATGATGGTCTGTTGACCAATGTCCATTTGTCCATTAGAACAAGTTTGTTAATAATACTCTTAAAGTACTTAGAGAAAACTTTTACACACAATAGGCCATCAGACCACACCATTTTCTACATTGGCTTAATTCAACATGGTGCCATCCAATATAGCCACCTTATTTGATTGAAATTGAAAATCTTATCGTTACTCCTCCTGAATGGTCATATCAACATGGTTCATTAACTAAACAATGTCTTTGTATTTTTGTATGTTTGTCCTAATGGCACATTTCAGACTTTCAGAATGCCTGCCACAGTGGCCATCTTGAAATCAAAATCTTGTTATCTATATTTCTTATGAGTGAATGGTCATGTCAGCATAGCATTGCTACTGTATTCCTATGATGTCTTGTTCTCACTGTATTCTTATGATGTCTTGTTGGTCATTAATTAAAATTGAATGAAAATGTTTCCATTCCTACTTCTAATATGATTGGCACAATGACCATCCATCTTAAAATCTTGTTAACGCCATGTCACTTAGATGTCTGGTCATATCAACATTGTGCCGTAACCAAAAGCAATGTCTGATCATATCATTGATATGTTTTTATATATGCTATCGGGTCAGCTTGAATTTATTGATTTGGAGGAAATTGTTTGCTCCAAATATTGGACAGTTTATATCTTGTACAGAATATGCCTCTATCCAGACACTGTAATTAATAATTATTTCCTTAAGCATGGGAAGAAGTGAGTGTAATTGCTTTTGTCTTGATTTTTCAGTATCACAAGATTTGTCTGTATTCTTATAATATCCCACAGTATTCAAAAAAACACATCATTGTATTTTAGGACCTTCTCATGGTCTCACTGTCTGCATTGTAATATCCCACAGTAAAAGGAAAAATTGCATAGTATTTTAGAACTGTTTAATGGTCGGACTGTGTAAGTTGTATTTATTACAGTATATTATAATGTTTTGGCTTAAAGGGCTTTTCCCAGACGATATATTGAACTGAAAGATGATACCTTGGAAGTGTTTTCATAAGTTTTCTTGTTTGACTAAATTCAAGTGTGAACTGAAATAATGGTCATTTTGTCCAGATTTTTTGCACATTCTACATGATCTATCACTTTTTAAATTCACATTGAAAAAAAAATTGGTTTACATTATTCATTAAAATCTATTAATGATCTCAAGGAAAAACATCATTCCATTCTGTCATAAAACTTCACTAACTCCAAATTTTCACCCAAAAAATATTCTTGATAATAAAATGGCTGCATTTGTCAATTTTGAGTAATATTTCAAAGCCTAGAGTAGTATTGTGACTTTGAGGAATATGTTTTAAGACCACAGTAGAATTTATCAGTTTTGAGCAATATTACCATGTAATGGGTAGAATTTATCAGTTTTGAGCAATATTACCATGTCTTAGTTTTGAGTAACATTTTAAAGTCTGGGGTAACATGTGTCAATTGTGAGTAATATTTTAAAGTCTGGGGTAACATGTGTCAGTTTTGAGTAATATTTTAAAGTCTTGGGTAACATGTGTCCATTTTGAGTAATATGTTCAAGTCTGGGGTAACATGTGTCCGTTCTGAAAGGTATTAAACTTAACCATTTAATATTTTTTTTAAAACAAACAGTATGGTCAATATTTGTCATCAATTTAGTGACTAAACTTCGTTATACAGCACATAGCTCTGTATAATCCTTTAGAACTCTTTACTTTATGTCTGACCTTTATATTGCACTCCCTCACTATCCAGCACCCCTCATTATAGAACCCTAGCACAATTCTTTCTAAAAGACTAGTATAGATATTGATCTCATTTTATTGTTTGTCAGTACATGTATATGTATAAAGTATTTCATTTATAAGGCATTTTATCATGGAAAGCATTGTAATATATGTATAAAGTACTTAAATACATTATACTTCATGGAAAACATTGTAATATATGTATAAAGTACTTATATACATTATACTTCATGGAAAGCATTGTAATATATGTATAAAGTACTTATACACATTATACTTCATGGAAAGCATTTTGTAATGTATGTATAAAGTACTTATATACATTATACTTCATGAAAAGCATTGTAATATATGTATAAAGTACTTATATACATTATACTTCATGAAAAGCATTGTAATGTATGTATAAAGTACTTATACACATTATACTTCATGGAAAGCATTGTAATATATGTATAAAGTACTTATATACATTATACTTCATGGAAAGCATTGTAATATATGTATATAGTACTTATATACATTATACTTCATGGAAAGCATTGTAATATATGTATAAAGTACTTATATACATTATACTTCATGGAAAGCATTGTAATATATGTATAAAGTACTTATATACATTATACTTAATGGAAAGCATTGTAATATATGTATAAAGTACTTATATACATTATACTTCATGGAAAGCATTGTAATATATGTATAAAGTACTTACACACATTATACTTCACAGAAAGCATTGTAATATATGTATAAAGTACTTATATACATTATACATCATGGAAAGCATTATAATATATTGATGTGTTGACTAAAGGCCCAAAGTACTTGACTGTAGCAAATAAGTTCATCTTGTTTTGGGGGATTGCTAATTAAGCATTATTCAATATATGCAAAACAGATAGCCTGCTTTAAGTTCCCAAATTTGTTTAATAGTTAAAATTGTTTTCAAAAAATGAAGAGTAGCTTACTGCAAAGAGGTGTATTCCTGTTGCTTATTAGATAGAAAGTTTGTATGTAACAGTCTCTTGCTTGGGTTTTACAAATGGGGTGTATTTCTGTTGCTTATTAGATACAAAAGTTCATATGCAACAGAATCTGGCTTGGGTTTTACAAAATGGGGTGCAATCCTGTAGCTTATTAGATCGATAGCCAGCTAATATGTAATACAGGTAGTCATTGTATTATTCTGATCTCTTCTTATAGCTAATTTGTAATATTGGATGTAATTTTATTACCATGATATTGTCCTACATCTGAAATAGTCTGATATTTTCCTACATTAAATCTGTAATATTGGTTGTCATTTTATTAGTCTGATATCTTCCTACATTAAATCTGTAATATTGGTGGCCATTTTATTAGTCTGATTGATATCTTCCTACATCTAATTTATAATACTGGTAGTCATTTTATTAGTCTGATATCTTCCTACATCAAATCTGTAATATTGGTTGCCATTTTATTAGTCTGATATCTTCCTACATTTGATTTGCAATATTGGTTTTCATTTTAGTCTGATATCTTCCTACATTTTATTTGTAATATTGGTTGCCATTTTATTAGTCTGATTGATATCTTCCTACATCTAATTTGTAATATTGGTAGTCATTTATTACTCTGATATCTTCTTACATCTAATCTGTAATACTGGTAGTCATTTTATTAGTCTATCTTCCTACAATAATGGCATGTCTGGTTTATTCATGGCTGATCTCAGTATATTACCTTCACCACCATTTGATGGTAAATAACTTTATCTTCATTAAACAATAACATGATTCAGATTAACTTCTGTGTTTACTTTACGCTCTCAAATGTCACAAATGTCTCCTATCTAACTTGAATTAACATTGCTTGTTTTAATGTTACAAGAGTCTGCTATCTTAATAATAATCTATTTAACTTGTCCAAGAATCATAACCTGTCCAATAGTAACAGCTCCCACATGAAGACATTATATAAGTTAGCATTATGCTGTGTGATGTGCTATCATTACATTATTGCCTTCACTGGATGGGACTTATATCTGCCACATGTCTACTGCATGAAGTCTCATTGCTAGACATCACTATAAAACTGCTACACATCAGACATCATAGTGATATTACTCAAATTGAGAAAGCTACATTAATAGTCAGAAAACACACAAACAAGTTCCAGTTTGACGACTAAAGTGCTGTCGGCAGTGATATCTTACTGTCATTTGTTATTCAGGCAAATAACCCCACCAGACTAACACTACAGGCAAATATCCCAACAGACAACACTACTGGTAAATTAACCCATTGGACAACACTACAAGCAGATAGCCCCAACAGGCACCATAACACCAAATAGCTCCAACAAACAACACTACAGACAAATAGTCCCACCAGACAATGCTACAGGCAGATAGCACCACCAGACAATGATACAGGCAGATAGCACCACCAGACAATGCTACAGGCAGATAGCACCACCAGACAATGATACAGGCAGATAGCACCACCAGACAATGATACAGGCAGATAACACCACCAGACAATGATACAGTTAGATAGCACCAACAGATAACACTACAGGAGAATGGTTACCTACTATGCTCAGGACCATCCCTTTGCAAAAAATAAGTATAGGATAACAGTTCCTTAAGCAGAAGATAAAAAATGTATAGGATAACAGTTCCATAGGCAGAATATAAAAAAATATAGGATAACAGTTCCATCAGCAGAATATTTAAAAAAGTATAGGATATCAGTTCCATCAGCAGAATATTTAAAAAAGTATAGGATAACAGTTCCATAGGCAGAATATAATAAAAGTATAAGATAAAAGTTCCAAAAGTAGAAGATGATACAAGAATATACATAATGTCAAACTTTTAATTCAGAGCCAAACTAGTACACATCTGTAGAATTTTATATTGGATGCATCAGATACATATACATATATGGTATACAATAATGATATCTTCTATCAGAATTTTTATGCAAAATCAACAAATTAATTCTATAATAAATAATTAACACATTATTGCTATAATAAATAATTAACACATTAATGCTATAATAAATAATTAACACATTAATGCTATAATAAATAATTAATTCATTAATGCTATAATAAATAATTAACACATTCATGCTATAATAAATAATTAGCACATTAACACTATAACATTAAACTATGAAGTATTGTTTATATAGCCATCACAATATATCAACATTAAATTAAAGTCACCACAACTACCATATATTATGCATTTATGTCACATTATTACTGTAAATATAAATTAAAGTCATCACAACTACCATATCTTATGCATTTATGTACACATTATTACTGTAAATATAAATTAAAGTCACCACAACTACCATATATTATGCATTTATGTCACATTATTACTGTAAATATAAATTAAAGTCATCACAACTACCATATCTTATGCATTTATGTACACATTATTACTGTAAATATAAATTAAAGTCATCACAACTACCATATATTATGCATTTATGTACACATTATTACTGTAAATATAAATTAAAGTCATCACAACTACCATATATTATGCATTTATGTACACATTATTACTGTAAATATAAATTAAAGTCATCACAACTACCATATGTTATGCATTTATGTACACATTATTACTGTAAATATAAATTAAAGTCATCACAACTACCATATATTATGCATTTATGTCACATTATTACTGTAAATATAAATTAAAGTCATCACAACTACCATATATTATGCATTTATGTAGACATTATTACTGTAAATATAAATTAAAGTCATCACAACTACCATATATTATGCATTTATGTCACATTATTACTGTAAATATAAATTAAAGTCATCACAACTACCATATGTTATGCATTTATGTCACATTATTACTGTAAATATAAATTAAAGTCATCACAACTACCATATATTATGCATTTATGTACACATTATTACTGTAAATATAAATTAAAGTCATCACAACTACCATATGTTATGCATTTATGTACACATTATTACTGTAAATATAAATTAAAGTCATCACAACTACCATATATTATGCATTTATGTACACATTATTACTGTAAATATAAATTAAAGTCATCACAACTACCATATGTTATGCATTTATGTCACATTATTACTGTAAATATAAATTAAAGTCATCACAACTACCATATATTATGCATTTATGTACACATTATTACTGTAAATATAAATTAAAGTCATCACAACTACCATATGTTATGCATTTATGTACACATTATTACTGTAAATATAAATTAAAGTCATCACAACTACCATATGTTATGCATTTATGTCACATTATTACTGTAAATATAAATTAAAGTCATCACAACTACCATATCTTATGCATTTATGTACACATTATTACTGTAAATATAAATTAAAGTCATCACAACTACCATATATTATGCATTTATGTCACATTATTACTGTAAATATAAATTAAAGTCATCACAACTACCATATCTTATGCATTTATGTCACATTATTACTGTAAATATAAATTAAAGTCATCACAACTACCATATCTTATGCATTTATGTACACATTATTACTGTAAATATAAATTAAAGTCATCACAACTACCATATATTATGCATTTATGTCATATTATTACTGTAAATATAAATTAAAGTCATCACAACTACCATATCTTCTGCATTTATGTACACATTGTTACTGTAAATATAAATTAAAGTCATCACAACTACCATATATTATGCATTTATGTCACATTATTACTGTAAATATAAATTAAAGTCATCACAACTACCATATATTATGCATTTATGTCACATTATTACTGTAAATATAAATTAAAGTCATCACAACTACCATATATTATGCATTTATGTCACATTATTACTGTAAATATAAATTAAAGTCATCACAACTACCATATATTATGCATTTATGTACACATTATTACTGTAAATATAAATTAAAGTCATCACAACTACCATATATTATGCATTTATGTCACATTATTACTGTAAATATAAATTAAAGTCATCACAACTACCATATATTATGCATTTATGTCACATTATTACTGTAAATATAAATTAAAGTCACCACAACTACCATATATTATGCATTTATGTCACATTATTACTGTAAATATAAATTAAAGTCATCACAACTACCATATATTATGCATTTATGTCACATTATTACTGTAAATATAAATTAAAGTCATCACAACTATCATATATTATGCATTTATGTCACATTATTACTGTAAATATAAATTAAAGTCATCACAACTACCATATATTATGCATTTATGTCACATTATTACTGTAAATATAAATTAAAGTCATCACAACTACCATATATTATGCATTTATGTCACATTATTACTGTAAATATAAATTAAAGTCATCACAACTACCATATCTTATGCATTTATGTAGACATTATTACTGTAAATATAAATTAAAGTCATCACAACTACCATATCTTATGCATTTATGTACACATTATTACTGTAAATATAAATTAAAGTCATCACAACTACCATATATTATGCATTTATGTACACATTATTACTGTAAATATAAATTAAAGTCATCAAAACTACCATATATTATGCATTTATGTCACATTATTACTGTAAATATAAATTAAAGTCATCATAACTACCATATCTTATGCATTTATGTCACATTATTACTGTAAATATAAATTAAAGTCATCACAACTACCATATGTTATGCATTTATGTCACATTATTAATGTAAATATAAATTAAAGTCATCATAACTACCATATGTAATGCATTTATGTCACATTATTACTGTAAATATAAATTAAAGTCATCACAACTACCATATATTATGCATTTATGTACACATTATTACTGTAAATATAAATTAAAGTCATCACAACTACCAGATGTTATGCATTTATGTACACATTATTACTGTAAATATAAATTAAAGTCATCACAACTACCATATCTTATGCATTTATGTAGACATTATTACTGTAAATATAAATTAAAGTCATCACAACTACCATATATTATGCATTTATGTCACATTATTACTGTAAATATAAATTAAAGTCATCACAACTACCATATGTTATGCATTTATGTCACATTATTACTGTAAATATAAATTAAAGTCATCACAACTACCATATGTTATGCATTTATGTCACATTATTATTGTAAATATAAATTAAAGTCATCACAACTACCATATGTTATGCATTTATGTACACATTATTACTGTAAATATAAATTAAAGTCATCACAACTACCATATATTATGCATTTATGTCACATTATTACTGTAAATATAAATTAAAGTCATCACAACTACCATATATTATGCATTTATGTCACATTATTACTCTAAATATAAATTAAAGTCATCACAACTACCAAATATTATGCATTTATGTCACATTATTACTGTAAATATGAATTAAAGTCATCACAACTACCATATGTTATGCATTTATGTAGACATTATTACTGTAAATATAAATTAAAGTCATCACAACTACCATATATTATGCTATTATGTCACATTATTATTGTAAATATAAATTAAAGTCATCATAACTACCATATGTTATGCATTTATGTCACATTATTACTGTAAATATAAATTAAAGTCATCACAACTACCATATATTATGCTATTATGTCACATTATTATTGTAAATATAAATTAAAGTCATCACAACTACCATATGTTATGCATTTATGTCACATTATTACTGTAAATATAAATTAAAGTCATCACAACTACCATATGTTATGCATTTATGTCACATTATTATTGTAAATATAAATTAAAGTCATCACAACTACCATATGTTATGCATTTATGTCACATTATTACTGTAAATATAAATTAAAGTCATCACAACTACCATATATTATGCTATTATGTCACATTATTATTGTAAATATAAATTAAAGTCATCACAACTACCATATGTTATGCATTTATGTCACATTATTACTGTAAATATAAATTAAAGTCATCACAACTACCAAATATTATGCATTTATGTCACATTATTACTGTAAATATAAATTAAAGTCATCACAACTACCATATATTATGCATTTATGTACACATTATTACTGTAAATATAAATTAAAGTCATCACAACTACCATATATTATGCATTTATATCACATTATTACTGTAAATATAAATTAAAGTCATCACAACTACCATATGTTATGCATTTATGTAGACATTATTACTGTAAATATAAATTAAAGTCATCACAACTACCATATATTATGCATTTATGTACACATTATTACTGTAAATATAAATTAAAGTCATCACAACTACCATATGTTATGCATTTATGTCACATTATTACTGTAAATATAAATTAAAGTCATCACAACTACCATATATTATGCATTTATGTCACATTATTACTGTAAATATAAATTAAAGTCATCACAACTATCATATATTATGCATTTATGTCACATTATTACTGTAAATATAAATTAAAGTCATCACAACTACCATATATTATGCTATTATGTCACATTATTATTGTAAATATAAATTAAAGTCATCACAACTACCATATATTATGCATTTATGTACACATTATTACTGTAAATATAAATTAAAGTCATCACAACTACCATATATTATGCATTTATGTACACATTATTACTGTAAATATAAATTAAAGTCATCACAACTACCATATATTATGCATTTATGTACACATTATTACTGTAAATATAAATTAAAGTCATCACAACTACCATATCTTATGCATTTATGTTGACATTATTACTGTAAATATAAATTAAAGTCATCACAACTACCATATATTATGCATTTATGTACACATTATTACTGTAAATATAAATTAAAGTCATCACAACTACCATATATTATGCATTTATGTCACATTATTACTGTAAATATAAATTAAAGTCATCACAACTACCATATATTATGCATTTATGTACACATTATTACTGTAAATATAAATTAAAGTCATCACAACTACCATATCTTATGCATTTATGTTGACATTATTACTGTAAATATAAATTAAAGTCATCACAACTACCATATATTATGCATTTATGTACACATTATTACTGTAAATATAAATTAAAGTCATCACAACTACCATATCTTATGCATTTATGTTGACATTATTACTGTAAATATAAATTAAAGTCATCACAACTACCATATATTATGCATTTATGTACACATTATTACTGTAAATATAAATTAAAGTCATCACAACTACCATATCTTATGCATTTATGTAGACATTATTACTGTAAATATAAATTAAAGTCAGCACAACTACCATATATTATGCATTTATGTCACATTATTACTGTAAATATAAATTAAAGTCATCACAACTACCATATATTATGCATTTATGTACACATTATTACTGTAAATATAAATTAAAGTCATCACAACTACCATATATTATGCATTTATGTACACATTATTACTGTAAATATAAATTAAAGTCAGCACAACTACCATATATTATGCATTTATGTCACATTATTACTGTAAATATAAATTAAAGTCATCACAACTACCATATGTTATGCATTTATGTACACATTATTACTGTAAATATAAATTAAAGTCATCACAACTACCATATATTATGCATTTATGTACACATTATTACTGTAAATATAAATTAAAGTCAGCACAACTACCATATATTATGCATTTATGTCACATTATTACTGTAAATATAAATTAAAGTCATCACAACTACCATATGTTATGCATTTATGTACACATTATTACTGTAAATATAAATTAAAGTCATCACAACTACCATATATTATGCATTTATGTACACATTATTACTGTAAATATAAATTAAAGTCATCACAACTACCATATGTTATGCATTTATGTCACATTATTACTGTAAATATAAATTAAAGTCATCACAACTACCATATATTATGCATTTATGTACACATTATTATTGTAAATATAAATTAAAGTCATCACAACTACCATATATTACATTTATGTACACATTATTACTGTAAATATAAATTAAAGTCATCACAACTACCATATATTATGCATTTATGTACACATTATTACTGTAAATATAAATTAAAGTCATCACAACTACCATATGTTATGCATTTATGTACACATTATTACTGTAAATATAAATTAAAGTCATCACAACTACCATATATTACATTTATGTACACATTATTACTGTAAATATAAATTAAAGTCATCACAACTACCATATCTTATGCATTTATGTACACATTATTACTGTAAATATAAATTAAAGTCATCACAACTACCATATATTATGCATTTATGTACACATTATTACTGTAAATATAAATTAAAGTCATCACAACTACCATATGTTATGCATTTATGTAGACATTATTACTGTAAATATAAATTAAAGTCATCACAACTACCATATATTATGCATTTATGTACACATTATTACTGTAAATATAAATTAAAGTCACCACAACTACTATATCTTATGCATTTATGTACACATTATTACTGTAAATATAAATTAAAGTCATCACAACTACCATATATTATGCATTTATGTACACATTATTACTGTAAATATAAATTAAAGTCATCACAACTACCATATGTTATGCATTTATGTACACATTATTACTGTAAATATAAATTAAAGTCATCACAACTACCATATATTATGCATTTATGTACACATTATTACTGTAAATATAAATTAAAGTCATCACAACTACCATATGTTATGCATTTATGTCACATTATTACTGTAAATATAAATTAAAGTCATCACAACTACCATATATTATGCATTTATGTACACATTATTACTGTAAATATAAATTAAAGTCATCACAACTACCATATGTTATGCATTTATGTACACATTATTACTGTAAATATAAATTAAAGTCATCACAACTACCATATGTTATGCATTTATGTCACATTATTACTGTAAATATAAATTAAAGTCATCACAACTACCATATCTTATGCATTTATGTACACATTATTACTGTAAATATAAATTAAAGTCATCACAACTACCATATATTATGCATTTATGTCACATTATTACTGTAAATATAAATTAAAGTCATCACAACTACCATATCTTATGCATTTATGTCACATTATTACTGTAAATATAAATTAAAGTCATCACAACTACCATATCTTATGCATTTATGTACACATTATTACTGTAAATATAAATTAAAGTCATCACAACTACCATATATTATACATTTATGTCATATTATTACTGTAAATATAAATTAAAGTCATCACAACTACCATATCTTCTGCATTTATGTACACATTGTTACTGTAAATATAAATTAAAGTCATCACAACTACCATATATTATGCATTTATGTCACATTATTACTGTAAATATAAATTAAAGTCATCACAACTACCATATATTATGCATTTATGTCACATTATTACTGTAAATATAAATTAAAGTCATCACAACTACCATATATTATGCATTTATGTCACATTATTACTGTAAATATAAATTAAAGTCATCACAACTACCATATATTATGCATTTATGTACACATTATTACTGTAAATATAAATTAAAGTCATCACAACTACCATATATTATGCATTTATGTCACATTATTACTGTAAATATAAATTAAAGTCATCACAACTACCATATATTATGCATTTATGTCACATTATTACTGTAAATATAAATTAAAGTCACCACAACTACCATATATTATGCATTTATGTCACATTATTACTGTAAATATAAATTAAAGTCATCACAACTACCATATATTATGCATTTATGTCACATTATTACTGTAAATATAAATTAAAGTCATCACAACTATCATATATTATGCATTTATGTCACATTATTACTGTAAATATAAATTAAAGTCATCACAACTACCATATATTATGCATTTATGTCACATTATTACTGTAAATATAAATTAAAGTCATCACAACTACCATATATTATGCATTTATGTCACATTATTACTGTAAATATAAATTAAAGTCATCACAACTACCATATATTATGCATTTATGTCACATTATTACTGTAAATATAAATTAAAGTCATCACAACTACCATATCTTATGCATTTATGTACACATTATTACTGTAAATATAAATTAAAGTCATCACAACTACCATATCTTATGCATTTATGTACACATTATTACTGTAAATATAAATTAAAGTCATCACAACTACCATATATTATGCATTTATGTACACATTATTACTGTAAATATAAATTAAAGTCATCAAAACTACCATATATTATGCATTTATGTCACATTATTACTGTAAATATAAATTAAAGTCATCATAACTACCATATCTTATGCATTTATGTCACATTATTACTGTAAATATAAATTAAAGTCATCACAACTACCATATGTTATGCATTTATGTCACATTATTAATGTAAATATAAATTAAAGTCATCATAACTACCATATGTAATGCATTTATGTCACATTATTACTGTAAATATAAATTAAAGTCATCACAACTACCATATATTATGCATTTATGTACACATTATTACTGTAAATATAAATTAAAGTCATCACAACTACCAGATGTTATGCATTTATGTACACATTATTACTGTAAATATAAATTAAAGTCATCACAACTACCATATCTTATGCATTTATGTAGACATTATTACTGTAAATATAAATTAAAGTCATCACAACTACCATATATTATGCATTTATGTCACATTATTACTGTAAATATAAATTAAAGTCATCACAACTACCATATGTTATGCATTTATGTCACATTATTACTGTAAATATAAATTAAAGTCATCACAACTACCATATGTTATGCATTTATGTCACATTATTATTGTAAATATAAATTAAAGTCATCACAACTACCATATGTTATGCATTTATGTACACATTATTACTGTAAATATAAATTAAAGTCATCACAACTACCATATATTATGCATTTATGTCCCATTATTACTGTAAATATAAATTAAAGTCATCACAACTACCATATATTATGCATTTATGTCACATTATTACTCTAAATATAAATTAAAGTCATCACAACTACCAAATATTATGCATTTATGTCACATTATTACTGTAAATATGAATTAAAGTCATCACAACTACCATATGTTATGCATTTATGTAGACATTATTACTGTAAATATAAATTAAAGTCATCACAACTACCATATATTATGCTATTATGTCACATTATTATTGTAAATATAAATTAAAGTCATCATAACTACCATATGTTATGCATTTATGTCACATTATTACTGTAAATATAAATTAAAGTCATCACAACTACCATATATTATGCTATTATGTCACATTATTATTGTAAATATAAATTAAAGTCATCACAACTACCATATGTTATGCATTTATGTCACATTATTACTGTAAATATAAATTAAAGTCATCACAACTACCATATGTTATGCATTTATGTCACATTATTATTGTAAATATAAATTAAAGTCATCACAACTACCATATCTTATGCATTTATGTCACATTATTACTGTAAATATAAATTAAAGTCATCACAACTACCATATATTATGCTATTATGTCACATTATTATTGTAAATATAAATTAAAGTCATCACAACTACCATATGTTATGCATTTATGTCACATTATTACTGTAAATATAAATTAAAGTCATCACAACTACCAAATATTATGCATTTATGTCACATTATTACTGTAAATATAAATTAAAGTCATCACAACTACCATATATTATGCATTTATGTACACATTATTACTGTAAATATAAATTAAAGTCATCACAACTACCATATATTATGCATTTATATCACATTATTACTGTAAATATAAATTAAAGTCATCACAACTACCATATGTTATGCATTTATGTAGACATTATTACTGTAAATATAAATTAAAGTCATCACAACTACCATATATTATGCATTTATGTACACATTATTACTGTAAATATAAATTAAAGTCATCACAACTACCATATGTTATGCATTTATGTCACATTATTACTGTAAATATAAATTAAAGTCATCACAACTACCATATATTATGCATTTATGTCACATTATTACTGTAAATATAAATTAAAGTCATCACAACTATCATATATTATGCATTTATGTCACATTATTACTGTAAATATAAATTAAAGTCATCACAACTACCATATATTATGCTATTATGTCACATTATTATTGTAAATATAAATTAAAGTCATCACAACTACCATATATTATGCATTTATGTACACATTATTACTGTAAATATAAATTAAAGTCATCACAACTACCATATATTATGCATTTATGTACACATTATTACTGTAAATATAAATTAAAGTCATCACAACTACCATATATTATGCATTTATGTACACATTATTACTGTAAATATAAATTAAAGTCATCACAACTACCATATCTTATGCATTTATGTTGACATTATTACTGTAAATATAAATTAAAGTCATCACAACTACCATATATTATGCATTTATGTACACATTATTACTGTAAATATAAATTAAAGTCATCACAACTACCATATATTATGCATTTATGTCACATTATTACTGTAAATATAAATTAAAGTCATCACAACTACCATATATTATGCATTTATGTACACATTATTACTGTAAATATAAATTAAAGTCATCACAACTACCATATCTTATGCATTTATGTTGACATTATTACTGTAAATATAAATTAAAGTCATCACAACTACCATATATTATGCATTTATGTACACATTATTACTGTAAATATAAATTAAAGTCATCACAACTACCATATCTTATGCATTTATGTTGACATTATTACTGTAAATATAAATTAAAGTCATCACAACTACCATATATTATGCATTTATGTACACATTATTACTGTAAATATAAATTAAAGTCATCACAACTACCATATCTTATGCATTTATGTAGACATTATTACTGTAAATATAAATTAAAGTCAGCACAACTACCATATATTATGCATTTATGTCACATTATTACTGTAAATATAAATTAAAGTCATCACAACTACCATATATTATGCATTTATGTACACATTATTACTGTAAATATAAATTAAAGTCATCACAACTACCATATATTATGCATTTATATACACATTATTACTGTAAATATAAATTAAAGTCATCACAACTATCATATATTATGCATTTATGTACACATTATTACTGTAAATATAAATTAAAGTCAGCACAACTACCATATATTATGCATTTATGTCACATTATTACTGTAAATATAAATTAAAGTCATCACAACTACCATATGTTATGCATTTATGTACACATTATTACTGTAAATATAAATTAAAGTCATCACAACTACCATATATTATGCATTTATGTACACATTATTACTGTAAATATAAATTAAAGTCAGCACAACTACCATATATTATGCATTTATGTCACATTATTACTGTAAATATAAATTAAAGTCATCACAACTACCATATGTTATGCATTTATGTACACATTATTACTGTAAATATAAATTAAAGTCATCACAACTACCATATATTATGCATTTATGTACACATTATTACTGTAAATATAAATTAAAGTCATCACAACTACCATATGTTATGCATTTATGTCACATTATTACTGTAAATATAAATTAAAGTCATCACAACTACCATATATTATGCATTTATGTACACATTATTATTGTAAATATAAATTAAAGTCATCACAACTACCATATATTACATTTATGTACACATTATTACTGTAAATATAAATTAAAGTCATCACAACTACCATATATTATGCATTTATGTACACATTATTACTGTAAATATAAATTAAAGTCATCACAACTACCATATGTTATGCATTTATGTACACATTATTACTGTAAATATAAATTAAAGTCATCACAACTACCATATATTACATTTATGTACACATTATTACTGTAAATATAAATTAAAGTCATCACAACTACCATATCTTATGCATTTATGTACACATTATTACTGTAAATATAAATTAAAGTCATCACAACTACCATATATTATGCATTTATGTACACATTATTACTGTAAATATAAATTAAAGTCATCACAACTACCATATGTTATGCATTTATGTAGACATTATTACTGTAAATATAAATTAAAGTCATCACAACTACCATATATTATGCATTTATGTACACATTATTACTGTAAATATAAATTAAAGTCACCACAACTACTATATCTTATGCATTTATGTACACATTATTACTGTAAATATAAATTAAAGTCATCACAACTACCATATATTATGCATTTATGTACACATTATTACTGTAAATATAAATTAAAGTCATCACAACTACCATATATTATGCATTTATATCACATTATTACTGTAAATATAAATTAAAGTCATCATAACTACCATATATTATGCATTTATGTAGACATTATTGCTGTAAATATAAATTAAAGTCATCACAACTACCATATGTTATGCGTTTATGTACACATTATTACTGTAAATATAAATTAAAGTCATCATAACTACCATATATTATGCATTTATGTACACATTATTACTGTAAATATAAATTAAAGTCATCACAACTACCATATGTTATGCATTTATGTAGACATTATTACTGTAAATATAAATTAAAATCATCACAACTACCATATATTATGCATTTATGTAGACATTATTACTGTAAATATAAATTAAAGTCATCACAACTACCATATGTTATGCATTTATGTCACATTATTATTGTAAATATAAATTAAAGTCATCACAACTACCATATGTTATGCATTTATGTACACATTATTACTGTAAATATAAATTAAAGTCACCACAACTACCATATATTATGCATTTATGTCACATTATTATTGTAAATATAAATTAAAGTCATCACAACTACCATATGTTATGCATTTATGTCACATTATTACTGTAAATATAAATTAAAGTCATCACAACTACCATCTGTTATGCATTTATGTCACATTATTACTGTAAATATAAATTAAAGTCATCACAACTACCATATATTATGCATTTATGTCACATTATTACTGTAAATATAAATTAAAGTCACCACAACTACCATATATTATGCATTTATGTCACATTATTACTGTAAATATAAATTAAAGTCATCACAACTACCATATGTTATGCATTTATGTACACATTATTACTGTAAATATAAATTAAAGTCATCATAACTGCCATATATTATGCATTTATGTACACATTATTACTGTAAATATAAATTATTATTGCACTGAGTTTATTAGGTTTAGTTGTCTTGGTACCACTGCAGGCCGAAAGTTTTTTTGAAACATTATAATGACATCTATTAATGACATGTATTACATTAAAATGACATCTATTACATTATAATGATATCTATTACATTAGAATGACATCTATTACATTATAATGATATCTATTACATTAGAATGACATATTATATTATAATGACATATTACATTATAATGATATCTGTTACATTATAATTACATATTATTTTAGAATGACATCTATTACATTATAATGACATATTACATTAGAATGACATCTATCACATTAGAATGACATCTTACATTATAATGACATCTGTTACATTAGAATTACATCTATTGCATTAGAATGCCATATTACATTAAAATGACATATATTACATTAGAATGACACTTTGCTTCAAGCAGACTTTAGTAAGATGCAGTAACCACAAAAATTAAATCCCTTAACTGCACTAAGACACAAGCAAAATATCATTGACGCTGTGATTCTTAATTTTCAGGTCCGTGTTATACTATCTTATGTGCGCTATATATAGTATTATGCTATTAATACAAGTTAACCCTTTTGACCTTAAACATTCCTTGTCACCTCTTTTTACATACAATTTCAGTAACCTTTTTATTATATGCTCATTTTCTTATTCTACCTAAGACTTAATTATATAAACAAAAACGCTATAGGAAACAAAGTAACTGAATATTATGTATGCCGTATTCCAAACTAAATACACAACCACATATTCATCATTACACAACATCAACATTATTAATGCATATATAACTAACCAAGACAAATTTGAACTTAGTATGCTAGACATCTTTCAAAAGAAAATGGCATGTTGGTCTACTTAACATTAAAATTTCGGTGTCATATTGTGAATGAATGTGCATTGTGTCAACTTTACCATCTGATCTGCAATGAATATAATTTGGCATTTTTGTTTATTTCATTTTAAGTGCAGTAAGGATTATGTAATTGCCCTTGGAATATAGTCACAATTGCAGAACAATTTTTAAATATGTAATCAAGCTTGAGAACCCATGAGTGGCACATGTAATTCAGATTTGCAGAACTAAGAAAGTACATTATGAGGAAATTCAGGATGTAAAACTGTAAGTATATTTTTTGCCATTCATATTACCAACTAAAGAAGACGGTTTATGCCTTTTCACTTGCATGTTATTTGTAAGGACCCTGTCTGGCATCTATAGCTAGACTAAATCCCAAACATTGTATCAAAAATGTTAATATTCAGTGTGTCAAATCAGCTGGTATGTGGCAGTCGACAATTCTCATCTAGTTCATTCAGAAACAAATTTAGTCAACCAAAATCTAAAGCATCTACCACAAGAGTGTAAATGATTTGTTTACAGAGTAGTTCCTAATACACTACTATGTGAGTTCAATATGAAGTTGAGTGCGAGTGCAATATCGTAAAATATTGAAAGATTCTGACAAAGTAAAGTTAATGGAATAAAAATGAGCATATAATAAACTATGGTACAAATATGGTGTGAAGCTCTACAACTTAATAATATGCTATTGAGACAGTATACTTATACCATATCTTAATAAACTATGGTAAAAATATGGTGTGAAGCTCTACCACTTAATAATATGCTATTGAGACAGTATACTTATACCATATCTTACAATGAAGCAAGATATAGTCAGTAATGAATTTCTTCAATAATAAATTTACTTCAGAGACAATCCAAATATGATATTGAGATTGATTTTTATTTTCCAGCCCCCCCGCAGTTCATACAGGAACCCAAAATAAAGTTGAACCAGACAGTAATCAAACAAATGATAGACAACAACCCCCACGTCCACAACCCCCACCTCCACAGAATGGTGAGACACCTCGACCCAAAAAGCTACCTCCTCTCACTGCAAAACAAGAAACTGTACAAGAGGTAGATGCCTCAGAAGAATCCAAAAAGAAAAGAAAGAAGAAAAAGAAGAAAGACCAGGTGAATGAAAAGACCCTAGAAGAAGAAAATGGCGAGACCGATCTGTGGGTCAACTAGCCGGGTATAATCACGCCAGCTTTATCAGACTGTCAGCATGGAGATTGCAGTCATGTCATTTTCATCTAAATTGTCTAGAAAAAAAATTCTGAACCAGTGATATCTCTCTCTCTCTCTCTCTCTCTCTCTCTCTCTCTCTCTCTCTCTCTCTCTCTCTCTCTCTCTCTATCTATATATATATATATATACATGTGTGTGTGTATATATATATATATATATATATATATATAAGAGCTGTTCTATTATAATACAGCTGAGAGAAGAAGAGACATGGTCTTTATTAGGTGCATTTAATAGAATTAATTTTTTCAAAAGTCTTGGAATTCCGCTTTAATTACAGTGGCATAATATGCTCTCTTAAGCAACTTTTATAGCAAGAAACTTAATTTTTTTCATTAAATAGTCCCTAGTTATATCAATGATTTTGGGTCTATACAATTTGTTTAATAAAACATAGCATTTATTATAATGTAGCATTCTCGTTGGGTATAAAGTGCTCTCTATAGTCTGATGTAGTTATGTGTTTTGTCAAGGAATTCATATTACCAAGGTTTTTATAGCAAGGATTTTCTATTAAAGAGCTCTTTCAGTTATTAGGTAAAGTTTATGTCATTTCTAACTAACAACAATTGAGTACTTGTGAAAAACAGTAATGGCTTACAATTGCCCTTGTAGAAAAGAAAAGAAAGTTTATCTTGAGAGTAATGGTGTTGCAAGAACCAAACCATTTTATGGAAATACCAGAAACCATTGGAAGCATTCTGTAATTATTTATTGTCCCAAAATTTGTAGAAATTCACTTGATGAGGGTTATGATATCTAGTCGTGAAACTTATATTTTTCCACATGATTGATATTTCAGAAACAGCAGAATGATAATTCCCTAACATCAGACTGTATATCATAGGGAGGGGTGGGGCATAGATCAATGTAACTGTATATCAGAGTGAGGGGTGTGACATAGATCAATGTAACTGTATATCAGAGGGAGGGGTGGGGCATAGATCAATGTAACTGTATATCAGAGGGAAGGGTGGGACATAGATCAATGTAACTATATCAGAGTGAGGGGTGTGGCATAGATCAATGTAACTGCATATCAGAGTGAGGGGTGTGACATAGATCAATGTAACTATATCAGAGGGAGGGGTGGGGCATAGATCAATGTAACTGTATATCAGAGGGAGAGGTGGGGCATAGATCAATGTAACTGTATATCAGAGGGAGAGGTGGGGCATAGATCAATGTAACTGTATATCAGAGGGAGAGGTGGGGCATAGATCAATGTAACTGTATATCAGAGGGAGGGATGGGGCATAGATCAATGTAAATGTCTAACATGTCAGGTAATGAAAGCTTAAAATATATGGTTATAATTTTTGAAATCTTTTATAGAAGTGTGATATGAGTAAATTGAATCCGTCCATTATATTAAGTTATATATTTGAGCAAAATATTTGAATTACTGTTAGTCTCAGTATCATCATGTGATATCCAGCTTTTTCCAGCATTAAGATGTGTTATATTTACCAGATTTTAATGGCAATGTAATACAGCATAATTACTAGACATTGGTGACAGTGATACAATATAACTACTAGATATCACTGTCAGTGATACAGCATAAGTACTGGATATCACTGACATAATCAAGTGTACAAGAATATTTTCAGATGGTTGCATATGTAGCTAGATTACTGCCAAAAAAAGAATACCATTATGCATACAGATGTGTAGCTAAATTACTGACAAAATAAGAATACCATTATGCATACAGATGTGTAGCTAAATTACTGGCAAAAATATGTGAGTGGTTCATCCCTGGGATTTGTAAGGTTTTTCCTCCACCATTCATACAGTCCACCATGTATCATGTGCTGAAAAATGGCATTAAGTCCATTACAATAAGAACAGCATCAAAATTAGAACATACTGCCATCCAGTCTTTCCAAATAATGGACAAGAAAATGATCTGCTTTCAGCATGATAATGACCATTTGTAATTCTTTAATAGTTATTATGACATACACAACACTCACCTATATGGAAACAAAGCAAAATGAAATAATGTAATAATTGCCCAGCCTGACTTGACAGGCCAGCCCATCCATCAAAAATTAATTTTCTGTCAATACAACAGCTCATGGCACTTTATAATCAATAAATCTGTGCATGTAGATAATGGTCTCTCAAAACAGGTGCTTTCATCATGATCATGAGCATTTATTATTTTTTAATAGTTTTTAAGACATACACTATAAGCAAAGGAAACAAAGAAATAATGAAATAATGTAAAAAAAATTAAACATGAAATAATGTAATAATTGTAAAAATGAAATAATGTAATAATTGAAAAAATGAAATAATGTAATAATTGTAAAAATAAAATAATGTAATAATGAAATGTATTAATTGTGAAAATGAAATGTAATAATTGTAAAAATTGAGACAATGTAATAATTGTAAAAATAAAATAATGTAATAATTGTAAAAATGAAATAATGTAATAATTGTTTTACCAATACTCTTACTAGTACATGTACAGTAGAGCCTGACTTGACAGACCAGACCATCCATCAAAAATTAATTTTCTGTCAATACAACAGGTCATGGCACTTTATAATCAATACATCTGTGCATGGAGATAATGGTCTCTCAAAACAGGTGGTCTGTCATAACAGTGGTCTCAAACAGCTTTTACTGTTCTTGCATGAATATAGTGTACACTTTCTCCATCAGCAAGGCAATGTACACAAGACCAATGCACTTTAGTTTATGTTCAATTTTGCAGTATATAAACTTAGATCAGATACTTTTGGCTTCAAATTGTGGAAGTAAATAAATGCTGAAATGTATGCTATGTAAGAACCCTGATGAGAACTGCTTCCTGACATAAACTGAGATATTGGTACAGTAATAATCACTGACATGCCATCAAGATCTTTGCAAAAAAAATGTACTTTTTTAATTATTTACATGTATTGTAGTATTGGTAAAGAGCACATTTTTATATTGTACTGGTTCCCTTGAAAATGTATATTATATGTATATATTTTGTGTGATGTAGTCTTGACTTTTGATCTAGATGCCATAGAAGCACTGTTATGTATAGTAATTATGATCAATTGTGAATTTTAATAGTTTTGATATGATGTGTTTGTGGTAACATAAATTAAATTGCATTGTAGAGATATTTGTTTTCATTCTCATGTGATAAAATATTGATTAGCAGTGTAGATTACCTTTTTGTTTACTATTGAGAAGTCTGTGATCTTTTATGAATTTATATATTTTTAAGAATTCCAAGTTTTAAAATTGATTCTATTCATCAGTTATGAAATAATTATTTCATCTGTCACAATATTTTGTATACACTTGTAAGTAATATGAGCTTATATCAATTTATCGACTTGTCAGATGACATCAGTGGTCTCATTCAGATAGTTAGTTGTCTTACCACTCTAAAGACCTAGTTTTTAGAGCATTCACCTTGAATGTGGGAGGTCATGGGTTTGATCCCCGGGCAAGTCATACCAAAGACTTACAAAAATGGTACTAAGAGCTGCCTCACTTGGCAGTCAACATTAAGAGGTTAGTGTTATGACTGGTCAACCTGGTGTCAGGATAATGTGACTAGGTGGGACATTATGCTATATGACTTCGGCATGATGCCCCAGTGCTATACATCTCTTAACAGCCACACTGCAGACACAGTAACGATACAACTGAAAAAGTGTTACAGCTACATTAAAAATCCAAATCACACACACACACACATCTGGTTGTCTTCCATAAAATAAAAATAAGATTATAAATTGTTTTATAAATTCAAATAAATGTATTTATATTAAAGTATGATGCCCCACTGCTTGACATCACTATAATCTGTCACACTTCAGACATGATTGGAATGTAACTGAAAACATTGTTAAAGCTACAGCAAAAATCCAAATCACACTCACAAACACACAATTGTACCTCAGTTAGAATCATGTCATGTCACAAGTTTTATCCACACTAGTAGGGACTACAGTTTAGTGGTAAGCATGCTGGACTTGTGACCAAAATGATGTGGGTTTAAATCCCACCATTGTTTTACCCTTTGGTGGCTGTCATATCACTAGACAAAGCACTTTACTGCAATTGCCTTGGCACAAAAAATCCATGTATGTGTTACTGTTCCTCAAAAAAACAAATAATCCAAAATATTCTAGGTCCATGCAAGATTCAATCAAGTATTTCAGATTGCAGTATATAGTATAATAGATAGGGTCCTATGTCAGAATGGGTCATGGGGGTAATCTAAGGTATTTTCGTCACTCTGTATGATTTTGTTCCTTTAAATTATTGGGTTTTTCCCACATCAACCTTGCGTTAAGCACCTGTGATACCCTCCATTTATCCCTTTATCAGCATCCTTAGTGTTGGTTATATATGGGATTTGAATGACAATTACTACCATGTTTGCCCCCATATCAATGCCCTTAATGTTGGTTATATGTGAGATTTGAATGACTATTATTACCATTATTACCATGGTATCAGTACCCTTGAATGACCATTATTACCATGTTTACCGTGGTATAGGTACCCTTGAATGACCATTATTACCATGTTTACCATGGTACAGGTATCCTTGAATGACCATTATTACCATGTTTACCATGGTATCATTATCTTTGAATGACCATATCTATCAAGTTTGCTCATGTGTCAGTCCTCAATTTTTATTGGTTATATTGGTTATACAATCAAATGCACATTCCAAGGGACAGAGATATTCAAACAATGAATAAGTGTAGTCAGCTTGGTTGAATTTGTCTCAAATTTACTTGTGATATATTTCTAGATAAGTACAACTTGACAGTGAGATGAGATCTGTCTTTGTATATTTGTGAGTTTTCTACCATTGTAGCTATCATAATTGTATTTTATTTGTCAATATTGTAGTCTTTTATTTATATGTATGTGTTTATTTTCTATATTTTAATAAAATGTATGATATATTTTGGCTTTTTTGTCTTAACTTGCATTTCATACCAAATATCTTGTACATACATACATACATACATACATACATACATACTTACTTACAGGGGCCAGCTCTACATGTAATACCACACACACACACACACACACACTTGGTATAGTCTTATGCCAGCTCCACATGTGACATGTTCATCATCACAAAAGAACAAGAAAACTTGATTTGTGGTAATTGTAATAATTGTCCTTACATATCTAAACATTTATTTGTGATTTTATGTTTTAGTGGAAATTTTATTCAGGTTAAAAAATCAGACAGCAAATATATGGTATGTATGAAAACTTTTAAAATTTAAAATTGATTTAAAGTTATGCATCATGTTAATAATGTGTGTTTTAGTAAGTAATTTGCTTTTTATTTCATAATCTAAGGTGTTTGATACCACTTTAATGCCAAACATGTTGGATGAGGTCATGCATTTGCTTATTGTTTCATAATCTAAGGTGTTTGATACCACTTTGATGCCAAACATGTTGGATGAGGTCGTGCTTTTGCTTATTGTTTCATACAAGTCTAAACCCTATTGCATGCCTATTTAATTATTATGCATGTACAACTCGCCAGGTGTAACTGTCACTCTCTTGTAACCAGCTTTGGAATGCAGTATATTATAATTGTATATTCTATCATATGAATGTACATCTACTTTTAATGTACCAACACTAGACTGCAACGTAATATCATTGTACATGTTATCTTGTATGAATGTACCAATGCTGGAATATATAGTAAAATATAATGGTACATCTTTCCTTTTAAGAATGTACCAACTCCAGAGTTCAATATATTCCAATTATACATCTTAATTGTTTTCATTTACCAGCATAGGCTTCCTCTGTCTTCTACCCTGATAATGTATAACATTACCAGCTACATATAACAATCTAGTCATCAGAATATAAAATTACCAGCTACATATAGCAATGTGGTCATCAGAGTATAACATTACCAGCTGCAAATAACAATCTAGTCATCAAGTATAACATTACCAGCTACAAATAACAATCTAGTCATCAGATTATAACATTGCCAGCAGCAAATAACAATCTAGTCATCAAGTATAACATTACCAGCTACAAATAACAATCTAGTCATCAGATTATAACATTACCAGCTGCATAGAATAATCTGGTTATCAGATTATAACATTACCAGCTACATAGAACAATCTGGTCATCAAGTATAACATTATCAGCTACATAGAACAATCTGGTCATCAAGTATAACATTACCAGCTACAAATAACAATCTAGTCATCAGATTATAACATTACCAGCTGCATAGAATAATCTGGTTATCAGATTATAACATTACCAGCTACATAGAACAATCTGGTCATCAAGTATAACATTACCAGCTACATAGAACAATCTGGTCATCAAGTATAACATTATCAGCTACATAGAACAATCTGGTCATCAGAGTATAACATTACCAGCTACATAGAATAATCTGGTCATCAGATTATAACATTACCAGCTTCATAGAACATTGTGGTCATCAGAATATAACATTACCAGCTACATAGAACATTGTGGTCACCAGAATATAACATTACGAGCTTCGTAGAACATTGTGGTCATCAGAATATACCATTATCAGCCACATAGAATGTGTCAAAAATAAGGAAACCAGAAGTGAAAATTTACCATGAACATTTGTTGTGCCTGACCTGGGTATGACATAGTGTACTGGCAGTGAAGAAGTATTTAAGGTATAGAAAAACCACAGCAAATGATAGTAATCTACAACTGGCCAAAGTCACAGAAATGAACACAAGCAATGACACTATCAGTTTTAAGGCAGAGAAAAACCACAGCGAATGATAGTAATCAACAACTGGCCAAAGTCATAGAAATGAACACAAGCATTGACACTATCAGTTTTAAGGCAGAGAAAAACCACAGCAAATGATAGTAATCAACAACTGGCCAAAGTCATAGAAATGAACACAAAGATTGACACTATCAGTTCTAAGGCTAGATATTTATATTTCATTATGGCTGTGGTAAAGGCATATAATGTTATCATTGTCCATGTCTGTCTGTCTGTCCATCAATCATACGCATTGTAGGTTTACATTTAGGTTCAGTCCCAGTGGCATAAATATATAATTTATTTAAATTTACATTCATTGCACAGAAGTGAAAATATGTTGTTCACTTCCAGACAGTGCTGGGGCATCTTTCTTCCATAGACGTTTCTTTTTTTATTGGTTTGATTTTCTGTTACAGAGCAGGAAAACCAGTCGAGGGATTTGAGTATGTCTTTTTATTTGACATGTTTGATTTTCGGTTACAGAGCAGGACAACCAGTCGAGGAATTTGAGTATGCCTTTTTATTTGACATGTTTAATTTTCTGTTACAGAGCAGGAAAACCAGTCAAGGGATTTGAGTATGTGTTTTATTTGACATGTTAAATTTTCTGTTACAGAGCAGGAAAACCAGTTGAGGAATTTGAGCATGTAATTTTATTTGACATGTTTAATTTTCTGTTACAGAGCTGAAAAACCAGTTGAGGGATCTGAGTATACAGATGAGAAGTAGAAAAAGTTAAATGGAAAGAATATTGCTGAAACAGCACTTTGTGAAACATTACCAGATTTTCCAAATTCTCTTGCAAATTTTGTCCCTGTAAATAGGCTATACTGTGAATGATTCTCATGCATATCAATTGTCATTGTTTTTAAACAAATTACCATTTTTGTCCTTGTTATATTGTCTGGGAAAGAGAGCTTTTTGTTTTCACTCAAATACTTTTAATTGTTGTAATTAACCACAAGATTGGTATTCCACACATGCATAAACACACAAGATTGGATTCCACACACACACACAAACACACAAGATTGGTATTACACATGCACAAACACACAATATTGGTATTACACATACACACACACACAAGATTGGTATTACACACACATGACCACACAAGATTGGTATTACACACACACAAACACACAAGATTGGTATTACAAACACAAGATTGGTATTACACACACAAGCAAATACAGTGAATTGTATACCAAAAAGGACAAAATTTCACTATTTTAAAATTATGTTAAACTACATGTCTCGGCTAGTATAAATTTTATCCAAAAATTTGAAGAGGTTTAGTACTTCATTTAGCTCAGACATTTGAAATTAATCTTTAAAACTGGATTTATATAAAATTATGTCATTCATTTTCTTTCACTCAGTATATTTATTCAAGGCCAATATGAAAATAAAAGGCAGCAAGCTTAAAAATGGATTTTCATATTTAAGTAAAACTTAACATTACCTTCTGATGTTTGATTGGCTGACATTAAATCACTGACCAATCAAATTGTCAGATTTTTAAGTTAAATCTGATTTCATTATGTGATTTCATTTGAACACTGGAGTTTGATTTGTTTAACCATATTGTACCTGTGATGATTGTATATCCTTTTCTTTCTGTTACATATATGACTTTGTATTATACAGTACTCCCTATTTTACATACTGATACATATATGACTTTGTATTATACAGTAATCCCTATTATAGTTACTGTTACGTATATGACTTTGTATTATACAGTACTCCCTATTTTGCTTACTGTTACACCTATGACTTTGTATTATACAGTACTCCCTATTTTACTTACTGTTACATATATGACTTTGTATTATACAGTACTCCGTATTTTATTTACTGTTACATATATGACTTTGTATTATACAATACTCCCTATTATAGTTACTGATACAAATATAACTCTGAATTGTACATTATTTTCCTTGCTATAATACCTTTCAGTATAACACTGTTCCAATCATGAGTTGTCATGGATTCCAGTTTATTAATTTGTATTTAAATGATGCATATCATGTTCTTCATTATGAGGAAGGTTAAATTTAAGATGGAAAATGCCATAATACAATAGACACACAGGAAGATTTACTTTAAGATGGAATATGTTATAATCCAATAGACACACAGGAAGATTAACTTTAAGCTGGAATATGCTATAATCCAATAGACACACTGGAAGGTTTACTTTAAAATGGAAAATGTTATAATCCAATAATCACACAGGAACATTTACTTTAAGATGGTATATGCTATAATCCAATAGACATACAGCAATATTTACTTTAAGATGGAATATGTTATTATCCAATAGACATACAGCAATATTTACTTTAAGATGGAATATGTTATTATCCAATAGACATACAGGAGGATTTGCTTTAAGATGGAATATGTTATAATCCAATGATAAACTTATACCATGTCCAGCTTTGAGTCTTGAATGCTAAGCACTGAACCACTGCAGCTCTCATAAAAGAAATGAAGTGATACAGTTTAACAGATCAGAATAACTGTAAAAGAAAATTGCATGATAGAGTGGAAATAATCAGAATAACTGTAAAAGAAAATGATGTAATTCAGTTTAAATATTAATAACAAGCAAGTGAAAGAAAATGATAAAGTACATGAAAAGTAGAAAGCCTGCAATAAATAAACAGCAAATGCTTTTTGTTACAGAAAAACTATTATCTCAAGGAGTCTAAATTCTTCAATCTGTGTAGATCAATTTTAAATACACATATTGTTATTATTTAAAGCACATCACCTATTATCTGTGTAGATCAATTTTAAATACACATTCAGTTATTATTTAGAACACACCACTTATTATCTGTGTAGATCAATTTTAAATACACATTCAGTTATTATTTAAAGCACACCACCTATTATCTGTGTAGATCAATTTTAAATACACATTCAGTTATTATTTAGAACACACCACCTATTATCTGTATAGATCAATTTTAAATACACATTCAGTTATTATTTAAAGCACACAACCTATTATCTGTGTAGATCAATTTTAAATACACATTCAGTTATTATTTAAAGCACACCACCTATTATCTATGTAGATCAATTTTAAATACACATTCAGTTATTATTTAGAACACACCACCTATTATCTGTGTAGATCAATTTTAAATACACATTCAGTTATTATTTAGAACACACCACCTATTATCTGTTTAGATCAATTTTAAATACACATTCAGTTATTATTTAAAGCACACCACCTATTATCTGTGTAGATCAATTTTAAATGCACATTCAGTTATTATTTAGAACACACCACCTATTATCTGTGTAGATCAATTTTAAATACACATTTAGTTATTATTTAAAGCACACCACCTATTACTGGGACCATCTTATTATGAAATGCATTATATATTATTCTAATTATTAATTAGTGAAATTGGGATCATGGCATTCATCAGTATCTCATCCCAGATTTTGTATTCAGTTTAGAGGTATATAGTCGGATTGTATAAAATTTGTTTTAGTCTTGACATTTTTGCATAATGATCCTGTGTGTGTGTGTGTGTGTGTGTGTGTGTGTGTGTGTGTGTGTGTGTGTGTGTGTTGTCACATATAGAATTGAGGAAGAAACTGACGAAATCCATGGGAATCAATTTTAAAGCTGTAGTTTGAAGATACAGGAAGGCTTAGAAATGATGTGAAAGTAAATTTAAATGTGAAAGTAATAGCTTAGTAATCAATTACATATAAATAGGCACATGTGAAAGTAAACTTAAATGGGAAAGTAATAACTTAGTAATCAATTACATGTAAATAGGCACATGTGGAAGTAAACTCAAATGTGAAGGTAATAACTTAGTAATCAATTACATGTAAATAGGCACATGTGAAAGTAAACTTAAATGTGATGGTAATAACTCAGTAATCAATTACATATAAATAGTCACATGTGGAAGTAAACTTAAATGTGAAGGTAATAACTTAGTAATCAATTACATGTAAATAGGCACATGTGGAAGTAAACTTAAATGTGAAGGTATTAACTTAGTAATCAATTACATATAAATAGGCACATGTGGAAGTAAACTTAAATGTGAAGGTAATAACTTAGTAATCAATTACATGTAAATAGGCACATGTGGAAGTAAACTTAAATGTGAAGGTAATAACTTAGTAATCAATTACATATAAATAGACACATGTGAAAGTAAACTTAAATGTGAAGGTAATAACTTAGTAATCAATTACATGTAAATAGGCACATGTGGAAGTAAACTTAAATGTGAAGGTAATAACTTAGTAATCAATTACATTTAAATAGGCACATGTGAAAGTAAACTTAAATGTGAAGGTAATAACTTAGTAATCAATTACATGTAAATAGGCACATGTGGAAGTAAACTTAAATGTGAAGGTAATAACTTAGTAATCAATTACATATAAATAGTCACATGTTAAAGTAAATTTAAATGTGAAGGTAATAACTTAGTAATCAATTACATATAAATAGGCACATACTAAAGTAAATGAAGGATGTCCCATGCAACCAAGTGGTCAAGGATGATCGCTTTTCCAGATGACTAACATTTTAACTCACTATACATGGGCTTGGGTCTCTGCTCAGCTAATGTCGGTATGTGAAAAAATTGGCAAGAAGATCCCCATAGGTCAGTGGTTCTTCATGGAGTCTCCCTCCACCTTAGAAACTGGCTACCATGTATAACCTATTGTGTGATGAAAGACTGCATGAAACCAACACCAATAAAAAATGTATCTAAAGCGAGAAGGGACAGAATCAGGGAAGTCAGTGAATGCATGTGTGTATTATATGAAGCATTCTAATTGAAGTAATACAGTGTAATTTATGTACAACATTTATGGCATATGTTTCTTAAGACGAGTACACACATGTACATAGAGAAATCAGATGTCAGGTAAACTCTGCATTCATTAATTATGGAGTAAACATCAAAGAAAGTAAAGATAAAAAAATGTTGTACAAATATGCAAACTTTACTCCATATTCAAATGAGTGCAAATGCAGATATGTATGTGTGTGTCTCAGTATGTATGTAAATTGTGTCTACATATATGTAAGCATGTGTATAAATGTCAACATGCATGTGTAATATGCATGTCACAAAAGTCATACTTTTCTCTGTGCCATATAAACTGATTATGTGTAATCATATTAGATAGTTTTGTTGATCAAAGTGCACAGAGTCGTATCAAATATGACATTATCAATTGTTATACATGTATATTGAACGACTTGTCTATTAACAGTAAGAGTTTTGTCGAATAATGGACTGATAAGTAACTTGCTTAAGCAATAAATGAAGAAGAACACATGAACCAACTCATCTTCAGAAAAAGTTTTGAATAACTCGATTTTGTGTCATAACACAGTTGCATTAAAGCTTTAAGAAATTTAAAATAGTGTTGAAATAAGTATTCAAAACCGGTGAAAAGTAAATTTTATAATGCATTTTTATTGTAATCTGATTAGATAAAGAAATAAGAAGATGAATGCATTTACATAGCGATGTATGATACCATCTGTATTGCGCTATATGTATATATTGTATATTTGAATGTTTGGCGTTGTCAAATATGGTTTATGTAATGCATACTTATGTGTGATTATTTTTTTATATTTACAAACACAGCATTCACCGGTCCTCTTAAACTTAATTAACTGCTGGCTTGTATCATGCTGGACTATAACTACCTTTTATCCACTTACTTTCTTTTCAACTTACAACATAATGGAATTTTCACATTTCCCAGAAAATAGCTGTGATGACCACATAGCCTGATCTATATCAAATTCTCAACAAAAATTATATAAATGCATAATTCGGTTCACGTTCAACACAAAAATTTGTACAAAATGTTAAATTTCAAAATCCCTTGGTACATCAAGTCTTAGAGAACCATGCTTATACAAGTGAAAAAAACTATTATGTAGGGTTGAATGCCCTCTCATCAGTATTACCTTTAACAGAAAAAATGGCACCCATTTTAAAATCAAAGATTACATATAGATACATAGAGTGATAGTATCTTAATTAATATGTTATGTATACATAGCAAAATATGTGCAATAAAAACTCCTCGAGCAAGTTTTATTGGCAAATGCTATAATTTGAATAGAACAAATATCACACTAATAGGATAGAAATTTAACAAATTTGTACTTTGTGAAAATGAACCTTGACCTTGAATGAACCTTGACCTTGAAAGATGAGACTAATTTTCATCTTAATCTTCTAAAAATGTCAGCCAAGATAATATTTTATTTGGAATGGTTTATCATTTGAAGACCTTCACTTGTTATCCTTAATATTTTCTTCAATGACCAAATACTTACATTTATTAGGTAGATTTATTAGGTACCGGTAGGTTTTTTTTCCATAATGTTTTTCACATAATTTTTCATTTTTTAGAATGTAATTTCCTGCCATTTTACAAAGGGTTACTGGTGCCTACCTTTGTTACAATTTTTATTCTATGTTGGAATTTTGTATTGACCCAGGTATCCCTGATTTGATTGAATTTACATACAGTAAGCTTTGTTTGTATATTATTTATGGTGCAACTAATCTCTACAAAATATAGGTTACAGTGACATATCAGTCAAATTGAGCTAATTTGTGTCTTAGTCAAATTGACCTCATTTGGGTCTTAGATTATGCATAGAGCATTCAGTCGAAACATCGCATGACGTGGAAATTTTTATTTAATTTTGTTTTGTCTTCTGCAGCAGTATTTTATTTTATTTATTATACTTGATGAATTTATTGAATTACAGAACTTTCAGTATATTTTGTATAATCTTGCCTTTAATGTAGCGTGGGTTTTTTTTTCTTTAAATTATTATGTATTATCTTGAAGTTGTTGTTTGATTGTATCATGTTTGATTTTATTGTCTTATATTACCTTGCCTTTGTTGTATACCGGTGTAAGATTTCTATATGCTGTACCCTTTCTTGCCAAATTACCGTCAGACCGTAAGTACTTTTTAAGCTACATAGTATTGTATTATTATTTTACCTTCCCTTTCCCTGTTGATATCACGTTCATCATAGTTACTTTGATCTACAAATTACTGTGATTAATTTTGTAATTTTCTTGATTTTATTGGAGTAGAGTTCCCCTTTGGTTTAGGATGCCAGACAATTGACAGTGGTGATATTATTTTTCGTGTGTGCCATTAAGATGGATCATGGGTAATTTTTAACGATTTTGTTATTGTTCATAATGTTTCTGGGTCATGTGTCTCCAAATTCAGATACAAAACGAATTATGGCTGTCGATATGGTTGAGTAGTGACCGGTCAAAAATTGCAAGCCATGGGTCACGCAAACAGCCTCAATCAGCTCGGGAAAAGACATTACTCCCATTGCATCAGTAGTATATAGCCTTCCTGTTTTGATATGCCTTCAATCTCCATGAAACAAAAATAATTCATGCAGTGCAAATATATGTGAAGTATACAGTTTCAGTCTTGTTAGATATCGAAATCATCAGACTGAAAAGAAAATAGAACCTGGTCTCATCTCATCACTAGCACCATCACTACCCAGTATAGCTCCTTGATTTGTTAATCTCATCTTATCATTTAATACCATCACTACCCAGTCTAGCTCCTAGATCTGTAAATCTCATCCCATCACTTAATACCATCACCCAATGTAGATCCCAGATTAATGTTAATCTCATCCCATAACTAACATCATTATCATCCAGTCTAGATCCCAAATCACTGCTGAGATGATCTCTTTTAATCACTAACACCATTATCCCCTAGTCTAGATCCTTAATCACTGTTAATCCAATCCAGTCACTAACACCATCATCACCCTGTCTAGATCCTAGATTACTAACATCATCACCCTGTCTTGATCCTAGATTACTAACATCATTTCCCAGTCTAGATTCTAGATCACTGTTAATCTCACCCAGTCACTAACACCATTATCACCCAGTCTAAAACTCAGATCAATGTTAATATCATCCCATCATCAACACCACCGTCATCATCCAATCTAGATCTGATATAACTGTTAATCGCATCCAGTAACTAACACCGTCATCATCCAATCTAGATCTCAGATCCTTGTTAATCTCATCCAGTCATTAACACCTTCATTCCCCAATCTAGATCTCAGATCACTGATTTTGCAAGCCATGGGTTTGCTTTTGTAACACCATTATGATCCAGCCGAGCAGCAGAGAGGGTGAATCCTACAACATTTTTTGTTTTTATTTTTGATTATACCCCCTCCAAATAACACTAGACCCTTCTCGCGAAATAACTAGAAAAAAAAATGAGTCTGAAAACATGAGATTCGCATTCGCGAATCATAAAATGTCGCAACGTCGTTGTCACTCACCCTCTCTGCTGCTATGGGTTAACCGAATATTTTATCAAGTCCTTAGGACGAAAATCATTTATGATTTCACAAACAAGCTAATCGCTAACACCTCTTCTTGTAAATCAATTAGATTATTTGACTGGTCGGTGAGTTTGAAATTAATTCTCGTTAACGAATTATTATGGCATCGCATGTAGACAGGATTAATTGGGTTTTCAATAATTAAAAACCCTGGAGGAGCTATTGGTGCAAATGAATACAAAATATATCCCTGCTGAGCTTGATTTGATCGTTCTAAATTTATTTGATAGCTTCCTTCGATCACATCACACACTAAATTAAGCGCAATCACCGTTGAAATATTCACGTTGAACGGAGCGATATGCCTACCACCACCATCTGGATCATTATTATGTTTGAGGAGGACAGTTGAATTTGATTTTTGTAGCGCTTTGATGATATCGGTTTTAACAATTCTTACTAATTCATCAGCGTTGTATTTCGGAAACCTGAAATTACGCAGATTGTCTTTTGTGATATTGTAATCGGTTAGGAATTGTTGTTTATTGTCGCTGTTGTCATTAATTATTGTTTGAATAATTAGTTCATAGATATATTTCATGTCGGATATAAGCTGATTTATTATTTCAACGTGTTTTTGCGATCTTGTTTTCCGTAGTTGTTCTAGTTGTGTGTCATATAATTGTTTAATCTCATTAAAATAACCACGGACGTCAGCTAGCGTAAATGAAATAGTAACAGATGACTCGGCTGTTCTTTTAATGATAAAATCCCATTGCAATGTGTCTTTGTTGGTGAATATAAATCTATCGCCGATTTTTCCTTTTCTTATATCAGATAAATTATCTCGATAACTGGGATTGATTTCATGATATGATTGTACATCCGTGGTTAAGTCGGTGGTGGATTTTTCCGGTGGTAATTCAGGCCATCCCAGTACGGTTCTAATAGAACTTTGATAGATATCTACGACATAACCCTCTGTGCTTATTTCAATGGCAGATGATAGTGTTGGCTCATGAACTGTTATAGCTATTTTTGACTCTTTTCCAGTAATCGATTTTATTCTACGCGCGAATTCATTATTGATTTGTTCGATTTGGTATGATCCGGTTGGTATGGAAACAACGTTCCAGTCTGGGGTACCGTCGGGTTTATTCTTATTTGCAAATACCAGTGAATTATTGGGTTGTTGACCACCAAATGATTTTGACCTAATATTTGGCCAACTGTGGTATACTCGTAATTTTGCTAGCGCTATCTCCTTCACTGGGACCGGAGAGGGGAAATTCACACTGAATTCTGGATTCGTTGAGGTTATTGAGATCATGCTTGTTTGTACTGGTTTTGTGTTCTCCACTATTTGTTGAAGTAATTCCATCTGTGTTGTCATTGTTATTATACTCATGTTTTTGTACTTCTAATTTTGACATCGCAGAATCATATATATCTACCATCGCTGAAAACTCACTCTCTGATATAATTGTATCATCGAGCGATGACGATATCAATGAGGATAATTGCGAGTATGCAGTAGACACAACATGAAATTGAATTATGTAGTCTTGTAGTTTCCGTTGGCTGCATGATGATATTTTTTTTGTGATTATTGAAATAATTTCAGCGATTGTTGTTGCCGCAGAAATGCAAATTGGAACAGCTATCGGGGCCATCATTGTCACTGAAGACAGTATAATACCGGCTCCGGTGATTACACCACTCACTGAATACACAGTAACATCAATTGCGGTAATTCTCCTGCGATATTTTTTAATTTTCATTGCATACTCCTCAGACAGGGTTTTGAGTCTAGTTTGATACTCTCTGACTTGATCATAGCGATATTGCGATGATGAAATCATTTTTTATTTTAACAACGCTAGCGTTTTCAATTACGATTTACTTAAATCCGCTACGAATTCCACATACCATGTTGTTGAAACCCTAGCCAAATGTTTATCAGTAGATGTGATTGTGAACTTTTCAATTGTATTCTTGTCGATGATCGTTGAAATCGTATTATTGACCCCGGATGAACTGGACGATGAAATATTAAATTGAGACAATGGTGTTACTAGTGTTAATCGATAAATACCCTTAACGGTTGCAGTGATATCTAATGTGTTGTTTGTAGGTGACCACTCAAATGATCCGTGTTGGATTGTATATACTACGTTATTGGTTTTCTCATGAGGAATTTTTGTTTTTTCAATGGTTGTTATCATCCTCGAAAGATCACCTTTGACGGCTTCGATGAAGTTTTTCGTCTCATCGATGGATTTTTTAATATCAGGGAGTTTTAGTTCAATTTTATCGAATGTAGTTCCAATAAATTTATCAATGATATTTCTACGAAATGCGGTAAACTGTTTTATGTGTTCTTCGGTTTTAGATTGAAGTGTTGCTAGTTCTAACGCAGAATCGTTGAGAGTTTTAAATCGATCTGTAATCGTCGAAAAAAGTACACCCGGTTTGAGTTTACCCTGATCGGAAAATAACGCGATAGTATCCTCGATTGCATTTTGTTGTTTAACTAAAATATCATCCAGAGAAATATTACTGGTTTTCAATTTACCCTGATCGGAAAATAACGCAACGGTGTTCTCGATTGCGTTTTGTTGTTTAACCAAAATATCATCCAGAGAAATATTACTGGTTTTCAATTTACCCTGATCGGAAAATAACGCAACGGTGTTCTCGATTGCGTTTTGTTGTTTAACCAAAATATCATCCAGAGAAATATTACTGGTTTTCAATTTACCCTGATCGGAAAATAACGCGATAGTATCCTCGATTGCGTTTTGTTGTTTAACCAAAATATCATCCAGAGAAATATTACTGGATTTCAATTTACCCTGTTTGTCTTGAAATACAACTATTTCATTCGGGTCAACACTTGTTAAGTTCAACGTCTCAGCGATTTCATCTTTAATTTTTTTTTTTATATCCTTGATAGAATCAGGAGTTGCAGTGTCATCGGGTTTGGGTTTCAGAGGTCTTCCCCAAATATCAATCATGATATTTTATATATCTCTCTCTAAAAAGCGATTACTAGTGTAGTCATTTACGACAATGTGTGGTGATTTTCTAGATGCTGAAATAGCGTCAAGGACATTTAATACTTCACTGCCGCATATTGGTGGGTCATTGATTTGTTGTGTTGGTAGCGTAGAATACCAAGTCTTCATTGGAAGGGTTTTTATATAACGCATAAACTCTTTTGGTGGGGCTAATCCATATGAATCAAAATAGACAATCCCACGTGGATCAATAGCGTATGCAACCCAGTGAGTTCCAGGTCCGGTGCTGTTATCGAGATTAATAATACCTGTTTCAGTTTTGTTTGGTTGATGTGGTAATTGATCTTTCATAAAAACACCTCTGAAATTTTTAATCACTAGTTTTTTAGCAGCATCCATTAAATCAAAATTGGACATTGGAACCATAGATTCCTCAATTAATAAACCGTTCCTGGTAGTCTCAGGCCTGATCCGTGAACGGATCTCCCGCTGTACCATGAATACGGGGTTCCTGGTAGTCTTAGACCCTTTCCGCTGTACCATGAATACGGGGTTCCTGGTAGTCTTAGACCCTTTCCCTTTTTTTTATACCCTTGACCTTTCTTCGGTTCATATGATTCAGCAATGCTCTGTACCGCTTTTGTTCCCAAGCCTCCAACTACCCCCAATGCGGCCGCTTTTGCTACTGCTGGGGCTGCTGCCGCAACCAATGCTGGTATTGCAGCAAACAACGGAAATATACCACCTGTTTTTATCATATTTTTGATAGCAGCCGCAGAGAGTGTGATCTGAACTCCTTTTTTATCCTTGAAAGCATCATTGAAATGTTTCACTTGACGAGTTGTCAGCGATAATTTATTTGCACCACCAGTCATTTGATTAGGTTTCAACGTGATTGTGGTTCCACATTTTTTAGCCGATTCTGATTGCAATTTTTTGATTTGACCAGGAGTTAACGCAACACTAATAACACTATATGACATGTTATACATAATTGATTGATTCTAAATCGTAAAACGATTCAATGGAAATATCCTTCGGATTTTCAATTACATATTTTCCACTGGTGCATCTACCACTCTCATTCTTCCTCCAACACCTTCAAGTAGCATTGATTTATCACTGAGAATGACAGCAACCGCTCTATAATTAGCAACACCACCAGGACGGGTTACACGGGCTCTAAAGTGTATATCAACGACAGATTGTCTCACCAAGTCGAGATGTTCCAGCGAAAAGTAATAAATCGGATAGAGGCTTTTGAAATCCCATTGTGATATTTGCAAACCGGTATCCACATTTTGATCACGTGCCATAAATGACAACAGGTTATGATAGACACGTGCAATATGATTTTGACCGTAATCAAGTTGCACATCTTCAGATGGTTCCTGTTGTCCGTTTATTCTCAGCGAGACTTCATTAACACCTAACTGATCAAATATCATATGACTTCGTTGTTGATTACCAACTCGATCATTATTCTGTAATGCAATAAATATATGACGTGGAGCTGAAACCCCTTGTTTTGATGCCAGGTGCCATGTGAATGTACCATTAACATTGTCTTGTTTAGTATCCGTAGTCACTGATAACCAACTCAATAACGACTTTCCTCCTTGGTCCATAAATGATAACAATTTTCCTTCTGCGGTAATTGATGGAGTTAACACTGGCATCCACAATGATAGTTTTGTTAAAACGACTTTACCATCAGGAACACCAGCATCACGCCATATTGCATCATTATCAGTACCCTTTCGTACAAGCGCTACTGTGTGTTTAGCTCCATAAATAACTTTTCGGACGTTTCTACAGAATCCGAATATATGATGCAGTGGAATTGCACATGAAAATTGTCGACGCTGTCCTTGTAATGTTGATACACGTGTTGCAAATCCTAGATTGTAAGTAGTAATAGTATTTATGACATCAAAATCACCAGCTGGTCTTGTATATCCGGCTGGTGCTGGATTAACTGCAGTGGCTTGTGTTGCCTTGACTCTAGAATACGGGTTGTGTTCAGGGTGATCAGTAATATCCTTAGAAAACATCATAGATGGACCTGCTGATCTTGTATAATCATCAGAATATCTTGCTAACCCTATGATTGTTGTAGCCACATCAACTTCACGGTCAATGGATTCAATTTCTTTTCCATCAATGAGATATCTAGCGCTTTCAAATAACGCCATGATACCGTTATTAACAAAACCAACTCGGGTAGTTTGGCTAATGTCATATAGAGGATCATTATGTGCAGCATCATTTGTTACAAGTTCTCCTTCTACTTCAATAAACGCTTCACAAGGCAAAAAGTATTTACTGGTATCATGAACTTGAAGTTCAATTCGTGATCGGAGATCGGGTTGTACTGCGTGATAAGAATAAAATTGAAAATCGCGTACAGAATCATCTTTACGCACTGGGGCATCCATATCAAATGCTGGATCAGGTGACCTTTTGAACATTTTATTCTATTTATCAGAGTCTAAATCGGATTTTCCATTTCATCGTGAAAAACGCTAGCGTTTTCGTCGTGGTTTTTTAAAGCCACTTCCTGCTATCATGTTTGCTGTCATGTTATTTTGGTCCTCTTGATTTACCATCGACGCTAGTTTTTCATCTACTGCGTTATTTATTATTTTACTAACACTTGCAGGCATTTCTTCTGTAGACGGTAACGGTTTCTTTTTTCGTCTCACTAATGATGTTATTTTATCCTTCGCAGTTGAAAACGCTTTCCCGGCAAGATCTCCAACAGTACTAATACCCTTATCACGAATAACATCAATGGCTTCCTAGTTGTTTAGCTAACGGCATCACTTTTGGGGCCGTTCTTGAAAAGAATCCTAAAATGGTATTACCTAAACCATCTCCGTAGTATGCTCTATAAACTGGAAACCGTGAATTAACTACATAGACGGGGGTTGGTTTATCATGATTGTACTGTATAATCATCTTGTTATAAAATTAGTAGTTTTTTAATTAGTGATCAATCGCTGTAATAACCATGGGCATCTTTGTGATTTTCAACTAACTCAGCAATGAGTTTTCGATATACATTAATGTCCATGATACCACCGGCAAATAATCGTCTACAGATATCAGCTGCTTCATTAATTATTTCCGGTGAGTTATTTCCGGCTCGTTTCCCTCCGATGAGGACTTCTAACCGTGATATATCACTGAGAATGTTACCAGGACAAGTAACGCTAGTGTTTTCAACTATTCCGCTACCTAAATACTTATCTTCAGTTGACTCCTCTTCATCCTCTTTAACTACTATATTCTTTTGATTTATTTTACTCAATACTTTGTCTTTAAAACTCTCAAAATCATTGCGGTTACCTTCTGTGATTCTAAATCTACCACGGTTTGCCAAGTATACTTTTTTTATCCAATTCTCGTCGTTTTTTATATACTCTTTATACCCTTTGTTTACAGCTATTTCTCTTTGATCGAGTGCAAAATTCCGCACGGTAAATTTAATTAAATTATTGTCATCTTTAAAACTTTTAATTATGTTGTATGCATAGTTTGCAAATATAGTTTGCGGTGAATACATTTTTGCTATAGTAACGTCTTCTTCCTCTTCTTGTTTTCTTGCAATAGCACCTAGTTCTTCTAGTACTTGCTCTTTTTTTTGTTGTTGCCGTGAAGTAGCTACAATATCCACTGGAAGTGTTTCTAAAGACTTTTTTGTTTGTTTACTTCTTTTTGCTATTTTTTCTAACACAGGGAGAAAAGTCTCTTCTTGTTTTTTTCCTTGCTCAGAGATTGTTGACACTATCTGTTTCGTTGTTGTAGTTATTGGTTTAAACAACTCTTCAGATCCTGCAGCAAAATCAGTCTGAAGACTCTGTCGTTCTTGCAGTTTATTCCTGACAGAGTCACGAATTGGTATAAATTTCTTAATTGCATCTAGTCGCTCACGAGCCAATCGGGTCGTTAATGCTTCATTGACCATTATTTGAAATCAGAAACCATTTTTCAATTGCAAAACAATTTTTCCCATCGATGATTCCATCCTTAACGGTCCAATTTTTTATTGCTGTGAAATATTTTTATTTTTTATCCATTGATTTTGCCTGTTTTTGACAGTTTTGGTGCCATTTTGGTGGTTTTCAGTTGAAAATCTCAAAGAGATTTTACAGTCAAGTAGTCGATTTTACATGGGATTTTCCATAAGGAAAAGCTGTTAAAACTCATTTTTGATGATTTTTAGCCATTTTTCATCAATTTTTGCCTGTTTTCAGTGATGTTTGGTCATTTTTCATCGATTTTCATCAAAAAACCTCGTAGGGTCAAGTAGTCGATTTTGCATTGGATTTTCCATAGGGAAAAGTTCTTAAAAGAACTTTCAGAGCTGTTAGGATTCTATTTTATTTTCGCAGTGTGAAATATTTTCACTGATTCAATCAAAAAATGACAAAAAAATGAAAATCTCAAGGAGATTTTACTGTCTGACAAAATCTTTTGAGGGTCGGTCAATCAAAATAGTTCATTTTCTTGAATTAACGCTCGTAAGTTTCTAATTTTAGAATTAACTTCCTTTTCAATTCATATTCGTTACCCAATTCTTTTCGTATTCCTTCCACGATAGTATATAACGGAACAAACACATCTACTTCACTGGAAAATGCAAGAGAGTCTCGAATAGAATTTTGAATTTTTTTGATGAGTGCATATTTCTTTGGTAACATATACTTGTTAGTGCTAACTCCGTATTCTATATCCTGAAAATCCGACTTGATTTGATCAGGATTTAACCCATCTGACAATTTAATATCCTGATTTTTCAATTTTGCAATTTCAACTATGATGCTATTCATATTATCAGAATTCATATATGATAATACATATTTCTAATTCATTTTTCAAAAATAAAAGAGCCGTTAATATTTTCAAAATTCAGTCTGTATATATAAATATCTTTTTTAAAAATTCAGTCTGTATATATAAATATCTTTTTTAAAATTCAGTCTGTATATATAAATATAAATGCAGACAAAAATAAATAACAACCATGATGAGCGGTTATCAGTCATTTGGCCCCCTTGATATAGGCCACTGTGTCTTTCATAGGGTTCTTTCTATGAGTATTTCCATTTTTTTTCTGAGATTTCTTCGATCTCGATTTGACACTATTTGGCCGGTAATTCATTTTTGAACACCATACGGAGCTACCCAAATGTGACGGAGAGCTAATTACATCCATGGATGTTATTTATTTTAGGTCATTTATATTTACATTCACCGGAAACATATTCCCCTAAGAGTGAATCTAACTCGTCAAATAACGGGTTAGAATCACAAGAGGGTATGTTTACGTGAAATGACCTAGAGGTTACATATATACGACAACACATCTTTGGAACTCCTTGGTTGCCTTCACATCCAAGTAAGCCCAAAGGAAACCCGAAACATACATCTCCGGAAGGGAGGCCTAACGTGGCAAACGCCATCTTAGACCGCCCAGAAGATATGCTTGGGGTGACGTCACAACATATACTTAATTAAGGACAGCACAAATACCGTATATATCTCCACTCGAGTGTTGTGGCAAATTGTAGGTATACATATACTTAATTAACTTAATTAGGGACAGCACAAATACCGTATATATCTCCATTCAGATTGTAGGTATACATATACTTAATTAACTTAATTAAGGGTGGATTATAATTCAATGATGATGTAATGATGATGGGACGGCACAGACATCACAAACATGAAACGACGGGGCTGATTTTCAAAGGCCAATCCGACCAATCAAAGCAACCCATGAAATTAAACCCGGTTGCATGATTGAGTAAAAGTCAACCACGCACACGTGTCAATGGCGTGGGTTATTTTTTGACTGGTCGGATTGGCCTTTGAAAGCCCCAGCTTTAAACCTTTCATTTAGTATATAAGATGACTAATACAGCAGCGTCAATCCACAGAGTGTGTTATTTTATTTTCTTGAATTACTTGTTAATGGTGCTTCACAGTATTTAAATGAGACAGAATATTTGCATAAAGCACTAAAAAAAAGAATATAATCGTTTGAAAACATTTTATATTTGATTTCTTTTCTAATTAATTATAGCCCAAGCCGCTGAATCACAATTTAGGGGGAAATAACCCGACATCATACTGTAATGTAATTTTTATAGATGTAGCCGCTCTCTAGGGGCATTTGTACATCTTTTATAGGTGCCATGTCGGCATCCTCTTTTTTTTTTAAATCTTTATTCAATATTTACATATTAAATTATACAAATGATAGTCAACCCCCCCCCTCAGCACCCGTCACTCATACACACATTTTCACCACACTCACTACATACAGACATTTAAAAACACTTATATTTACACATAATAGTAGAAACATATATGAGTAGGTGGGAGGGGTTGTTATTCCCTCCCTTATCAACCCGACACCATCTAAGGGAGAGAGTATATAAAGGGAATTGATACAGCAATCCGCAAGGTATGCTTTTTTATTTTCTTGAATTACTTATTAATGGTGTTTTACAGTATTTAAATGAGACAGCATATTTGACTTAAACACTAAAACAAAGAATATAATTGTTTGAAAACATTTCTTTTCTTACAATACAATGCCCAGCCGCTGAATCGCAATAACCCATAAAACAAGTTAACACAATCTAAGGGAGAAAGTATACACGTGTGTTATCCTGTACCGCCTGCATCTCCGGATCACATCCTATGTTTATGAAATACGCATTAATCGCACGTGAGACAGAATATTTGACTTGAACACTAAAAAAAAAGAAAATATTTCTTTTCCTATAAAACAATACCCAGCCGCTAAATCACAATGATAACTCCCTTGGTTATATCCATTGGTTATATTTAAGAGTTGTCTCCCTTGGTGTTATAGACATACGAAAATCGAATTTTTTGTCCTGTCTCTTTTGAAATGGTAAAGAATTATTCTGAGAATCGGAATCAATATAACCATCCTTGATTCTATTATTCAAGAATTAAGTTATCATTCAACACCTACAGAGAACATTAAATGTTCACATATTAATCTATCTATCTGACTGATCAAATACCACAAATCCAACTGGATTCTTCAATCTGCGGTTTCTGATAATACCATTACGGGATGCTTCATAATTAACAAGCACGGGTGAGGTCTGAATTCTTGGTTCATTTGTATAATAACACTATTTTTCTAATTCATTGTTTGGTTTAATTATAAGTCTCTGTATATAATCTTAAGGAGTCTTTATGATTTTGTCATCGTTGGGGTCAATGACAGTATTTTTTATTCTTTTATCATAATAGCGTTTTAGTTCCCTGTATCGTTTGCCGCCACACATAAGACATAATTGCGACTTCCCCCTGACCCCAACCCCACATCGAATACAGGGTAACGGACCAAGGCTTCCACGACGAAAGCTTTGCATATGATACCAACAGAATTCATTTCTGCATGATTTGTTACACGGTGTCACTGATCCAATCATAAGCCATTTGCAATGATTCATTATACTTAAATCTTTCATTTAAATACTTGTTTTAATTATAGTATGGAGGAGTTCGAGAGATTATCGAAAATTAAGCCTTGGAAAAGTGTTCGATTCAATCTTGATAGAGTTTCTGATACACCAAAGAATAAAATTCTTGATAGAACCTTGATTAGTAAAATCAGAGACTGTTTTAATGAATTCAAGCGTGATGGGGCAGCTCATTGTTGGTCAACATTTCGAATTGATGGTGTTGTTGACGCTACCATGAATGATGAAAAAGCAGCAGTGATAATCTCACGTTTTGGGGAAGAAAGAAATTTTTTTCGAATAAAATTCCTTATCCGTGATAATGGAAAATGGATCATTAGGGACAAATACGAGCCTATTCTTAAAGACAAAAAAACTGTCACTGTGACTCAGGATTCAAAACCAGGAATTTTGACTGGAATTGATAAACCCTACTACGAAAGATCTTATCCTGTCACAGCAGTTGTTTACGGGATCTATCCGCTCAATGAAAAACCTGATATTTCAAAACTAGCACCCATGAAATATTCGACAGGGCTCAATTGTGTAGCAGCACGAATAATAGAACACTTCACAAATGCGTCCCGGGGAAATAAACTAACTGATCTAAGACGAAAAAAAATAACCGAATGGGAACTGACAGTGAAACAGCATGGGGCAACAATTCAAGATATAGCCAAATTAGAAACATCATTGAGATTTCCAATATCGGTAAGGACAATCACCGGTGAAGTATACGAATCGAAATATAATAAAAATGGAACCCCAATACAGATTATTGATCATAACGAACACGCGTGGTCATCTGCAGTAACAATATTCCCACGGGATAGAACCGTAAAATATCTATCCCAAACTCTGTTTGGAACCGAAGAGTTTTTTTCAGAGCAGAAATTATTTGATGCTATTTACCATTTGAGTAAAAACGATCCCGTGTCAATGTGGCTATTTCATAGTATTTCAGACGAAGAATGTAGATTTGATCAGTTTGTAAGGCCCAACGGAGAATTGTACCGTACTGAAGAGCTGCATAATCAAATAAAACAACTAGCTAGTGAGTTTTCTGGGGAAGGGGAAGACAACGATCAATTATTAGCAAACTGTTTTACACTTCCATCAGTTGCAGCACATTTTGCTAGAAAGAAAAACGCGTGGAAACCAACCCGAAGTGAGTTCTTATCAGATGTCAAATTGTCCTGTCTTGAATACAGCCATGGAGGATTATGGAACACAAAATACACCGCTGATACCGTTATTTCAGTTGATATGATTGCGTGTTATCCAGGAAGTTTTCTTGGGTATGGAGAGTGTGAGAAATATTTCAAACGATTTGGACACCCTACACACGAAATGACCCGTTTTGCTATTAATGGACCACTGCCACATTTCGATTTAACCGGATTCGCTTGTGTAGTATCATTTGAAATGGCTGAAGGACTTCATCCGTGTAGTTATCTTTGGATTGGTAAACACATGTCTGAAAAACACTGGATGCCAATAGTGTTATTACGGTATATGCTTGATTGTAAGATGTTAAAATCATTAATTGTCAGTGAAGCAATTATATCCTATCGAGCACAGAAATCAGTCTGGTTACCACAACCTGATCTAGAAAAAATAATTAGCGAAGAGCGAAAACTGTTTCCAAATTTCAGTGAACAACAAATCATGGATTGGTCCCAACAGTTATTTGAAATCAGAAACAATGAAGCAAAAGACCTTGGACGAAGAATAATCGGTAAATTTACCGAAGGTGGCAAAGATGATAATACGAGATATTCTTCACGATTGATTATAGACAATGCTGAATACGATTTTGTAATCACGGATTTAACGAATAGGGGCCTATATGTCAATCGTAAGGACGCATTTATGTCCGATGGAACCAAATTGGGTACAATTGTTACTTACACTGATGGATACAATCCGCAGTACACACATTTGAGAGCTTCTATGCTTGGTTATGCTTCTATTAATTTATTTTCAATGATCAATAGATTTCCTACCACCGCAGTTAGAGTTGCTACTGACTCATTTTACATAAATAGCAAAATGGCTGATTTTAAGGCTACTGGCAACGAGAATTGGGGGTCATGGAGAATTAAGAAGGAAATGCTTCATGATTATATTCCATCAGCAGATGTTACCATTGAAAATAATTACTTAGAAAGCAATCAGTGTTCAGAATTTTCTAGTGCACCACCGATTTCTGATCCAATATGCCTGTATAAAACAGTTTATTTAAACGGTTGTGGCGGGTCAGGAAAAAAAACCCGGGTAATTGAGTTATTTCGTGTTTCCAATCCAAACATGATTGTGCTAACACCGACTCACAGACTTGCAAGAGAAATGATACAGAGAGGGGTAAATGCCTGCACTTATCATAGTTTCTTTAGATGGAAGGGAGATAAATGGACTCCTGAACGCATGGGAGAGAAATTTATTCCTGAAATTATCATTTGGGATGAAATAGACACAGTGTCAGAAGATGTCTTAAAAATATTTCTTGAGTGGTTGTTATTGAAGAATACAAAAGTCGTCATGTGCGGTGATCACGGCCAACCACCACCATTTGTCGGTGCATCCCCCCATGAATGGCTAAAGGGTTTTGTAGACTATTATGAAGAAATTGATACCGATCATAGATCACTTGATAATGAATTAAAAGAATTTAAGAAACTAATTAGATTACAACCGGATAAAATCCAGTGTGAAATAGCCCGTGAAATAATTTCGGAAACTCCCATGAATGAGTTTTGGGAAGCGTGGAGACCAAACGATTTAATCATTGCAAGTAGAAAAATAGTCAGGGACACACTTCAGATGAAGTTATTTGAATTGCATAAACAAAAATTTGCAACACTTCCAGTGCCCTTCTGTTATAGGCCATCGGATACACGAAAACAGAACATCGAAGTTGATATTCCAGGCCTGACAGAGTCAGGGCGTGAAAAGAAGATTCTCGTATTAAATGATATTGTGCTGGTTGATATCAATGTCGTTGAAGATGCATTGCGTGCTAATAAATCCCCATGGACGCTAGGTTATGCAGCAACAATACACTCTTCACAGGGATTGACTATATCGGATACAATTGTTTGGATGGTGGATAATCGCATAGAATGGTCGAATTTAGTCTATCTCGCAGTGTCTAGAGTACGAAAAATAAATCAACTTCGAAGAATTGTCCTGACAGAGTCAGGCGATGATGAAATCATTGGTGGCGATGATGAAATCATTGGCGATGATAATGATATTATTGATAAAAAAAACTCTCCGGTTACAAACAAGACAAAAAAAAAACAACGAGAATTTGATATTGATGCTGAATTAATAATCACTTTGAAGCAACAACAAAATAATCACTGCGCAAGTTGCAATTGTATAATGCGTTGGCAGTATTCGGATAAGGATCCTCGCCAATTCACCGTTGACAGAAAAAATAACAATCTCGGTCATGTCAGAAATAATGTGATGTTGACTTGTCTTGAGTGCAATAGACGCAAGGGTGCTAGTTAATCCCATGCGGTGGTAATTGAGTATCCTCAGGTATCACTTGTAATTGTTGTCTAGTAAAACCCCGTTGAGGGGCAGTTGAATCCAGTTTATAGATTGGAGGTCTACCCGTAGATCGTGTTATACTAGATATCTTGTGTGCAGTAACACTCCAAATAGGATCAGTAGCCCTTTTTGTGCCACCCTCAAGCTCTCCTGGTTCGTATAAGTACCTCACAATGACATTACTACCAAGAATTGGTTGGGAAACGCTAAAATCTTTTTGAATTTCCATTTCAGGTATTGACTTCTTTTTAATCGCATTGATAGGTTTCATGTTGATGGTTCTAGTAATCTCGTTATTCAGTGCAGTAATCACAGCTGGTAACCTTTTAACCCATTCACGGGATCTTTTTTCTTGGATGAATTCTTTTGCGTATTGATATCCAAATAACCGCTCAGCAAGGGTTTTATTAAACCGTTCTACAATGGCCTGATCACGATGTAGCGCAGTATGTCCTCGTCTGATAGTGACTTTATGATTTTTCATTATTGATAACACTGCACCCTGAAATTCCTTGCCAGGATCAATTTGTAATAGATTTGGCCAGTGCAGAGGGCCCCTTCGATAAATCCTTTCAAATGCAGAAGCCACTTCAGTGGCTGATTTTGTTTTTAACGGTTCTGCTTCTTTGTATCGACTTGCAATATCAACTACGGTTAATGCGTATTTGTAACCACGATCATGTGGCAGAAATAATAGATCAGCCTGATGAACTTCATTAGGAACTGTCACATCAAAATGCGAGAATTGAATTTGTTTAGGCGGTGGTAGATAAATTTGCCATAGTGCCTGTTTGGATAACCAATGAGCCGCAGTGGTTTTTTTCACTTTTGCAGCGCTAGCGAGTTTATGGATTGCTGATTTACCCCTCCAGTATCCTCTTGGGGAATAATAAATAGATTCCATGTTGTTATTAATTACCAGCACCTAACATCAATTTACTTTTCATAGCCGATTTTATCAAAAAGGAAGCCAATTTTTCTTTGAAAGATTTATCAGAAATAGCATTTAACGCATGAATTAATTTCACATCTGCTAGATGCCTGTGCTGCAGATTACTGCTTTTATAAGATACATCATGAAGGTGACAGGCCTTATCAATAGCGTTTATTGGTTCCTCACCGGGTCGGGGCTGATTTTGATCATTGAGTCTGATATCAAGTCTTGTTCCCGGTCCACAGTAGCTATATCCTGGAAGGTGCTTTTCTCCAGGGTATTTTGCCCATGGGGTTCCAGGGAGTTTAGTTAGCTTGGCTGCGATATCACCTCCTCGTTTTTTTTAAAGGCTCCTTGAGTTCCTTGGGTTTAGAAACAAATCTAAATTTCTTTGTACTACATTGTACGCATTTACCAGAAAGCGCTGATCGGTTATTTTTAGTTGTAATCGTCGTCAAGTCATCTGTGCCAGTACGTTTTTTACACTTTACACAATATAGATCCATAATTTATATATAACGGCATGAATATAATTGATTATTCAGCTACCCGACGACGGGAACCTATTAAACATCATGAAATGTTGCCGAATTCAATTAGAATGATTATAATCGGACCATCTGGAAGCGGAAAGACACAACTGCTACTTAATTTGATAACGAGATGGATGAAATGGAACAAATTGTATTTAATAGCCTTGAGTGTAGACGATCAGCGATGCTATGAAGTGCTAAAGGATTTTAACGAGAAAGCAAAAGAATTTCAAATCGATGAAGATTTTATTGAGTTTATTACTGATATAGAGGAAGCCCCGAGCATTGATGCTATTGATGGAAGTATTAACAATTTAGTGGTATACGATGATATCATGTTAGATAATCAAAAAAATCCTGCTAGAATATTTTCCCGAGGCAGACATAAAAACACTGATGTGATCTATGTCACTCAACGGTACACACAAATACCAAAAGTGATCAGAGATAACTGCAATGTGTTGTGTGTATTTAACGGCGTTGATACTCATACGCTACGAAATATTCATCAGACCTGGTGCAGCGGTGATATGAATCATAATCAGTTTAGAAATTTCTTTAGTCACGCTCAGTCAAAACCACACGGATTTGTGACAATAAATTTAGCAGACCCTAGGACACGATATCGTATCGGACTTGATAAAATATTCGGTTAACCCATAGCAGCAGAGAGGGTGAGTGACAACGACGTTGCGACATTTTATGATTCGCGAATGCGAATCTCATGTTTTCAGACTCATTTTTTTCCTAGTTATTCGCGAGAAGGGTCTAGTGTTATTTGGAGGGGGTATAATCAAAAATAAAAACAAAAAATGTTGTAGGATTCACCCTCTCTGCTGCTAGCCGAGATCACAGATAATTGATAATCTCATCCAGTCACTAGCAGCATTATCACCCACTCTATATCCTAGATCCCTGTTAATCTCATCCAGTCACAAACACCGTCATCACCCAGTCTAAAGCTCAGATCACTGTTAATCTCATCCCATCATTAAGACTGTCATCATCCAATCTAGATCTCAGATCACTGTTAATCTTATCAAGTCACTAACACCATCATCACGCAGTCTAGGTCCTAGATAACTGTTAATCTCATCCTGTCATTAACACCATCATCCAGTCTAGATCCTAGATCAGTGCTAAGCATGACACGTCGGCTATTTGACACAGATCACTCGGTATTTCACAAGTTTTGAAATGGGAAACACCCCCCCCGTCCTTCCAAATAACGTTCCTGGCATAGAGTATCACCTTGTTTTATACTAATACATGGGGCAGGTGGGGCACCTGATAGTGTTACATGTTGTGCATAGTTCTCAGCATCGCGTCGTAGATCCATGTCACCTGTTTAATATAAAAGTGGGGCAATGCAACGAATTAACCTCAAGGAAATATCTATATCATGAAAAATATTTTGTTTTGGAGATTAGATGTTGTGGAAAAGGGTGATTGCTCTTATCCATGGAGATCAGATGTTGTGGAAAAGGGTAATTGTTCTTATCCATGGAAATCAGATGTTGTGGAAAAGGGTATTTGTTCTTATCCATGGAGTTCAGATGTTGTGGAAAAGGGTGATTGTTCTTATCCATCTCACAATGAGTAGGTTCGTATATCCGTCCATTTCCAGAATGTCTTCGTTAGAATTGTGCAAACAACGGTAAACGTAAACATGAATTTTGTTAGGCATATTTATACACATATATAGTTGAGTCGAATTTGTTATCAGAGATTGGCATCTTTCATATGGGTTGGGTCGGGAATCCGGGCACTTTCTCACATCCGGGCATTTTCAGTGCATGGTTACGACCGCCGAGGTGAAAACAACCGACATTGTTCTAGTTACTTGAGTAACGTATGCCGTGTGGGGAACATTTACACATTTTAAGATTTGCAGTGTTGGTTTGCACAAACCATCATATGCAAAAGAAAAATTTAAATAATTAAAAACTCTTCCTAAATTACCAAATACGTCTTTTCTCTCTCGCCAATAACTACATAAATATACAAGTGTCTATTATAGGTTTAAAATAAACAAATAAGCTACAAATTATACCTTTAACCGCTCAGCTTTTCCGTCGTTTATATATTCCGCAGATTATATATCTAACCGAACCACGCTTATTTCCTTGACACTCCATCGTTCATATTTGCCATTATAATGCAAACTTCAAACTAAATATATGTCATACGAGCCAACTATATGTGCCCACCCCGAATTCGTTTAGTTGAGGCAGTGTTGTACAGCTAGCAATTATAACACGTGTATTCTAGGATGGAATTCACATACGACACACGTACATGACTCGTACATACCCTTTGAAGGGTGGAATTCGCATACACGATACACGTACGTGACTTGTGCATACCTTTTGAAGGGATGACTTCGTATTTACAGCACACGTATTTGACTAGTGCACACTCTTTCAATGGTGAAACTCTCATATAGGACACAAGTATCTGAGTGGTGCATACGTCTTATAGTGTGAAACTCGACCCAAGTTATGACCACTGATAGTGGAACTCCTTCCTGTCAAGAGTTACTACTTTCATCCACAAAATTTGTTTCCTTTTTGTCAAGCAATATTTTATATGAATCACGAAAGGAAAGCATGGACTTTTATAAAAAATTAGGTTTACATGATTTTTTTTTTAAATGCCTATTTTTAAGTATTTATTTTACTTAGTTTCATATATTTATATAATTTTTAAATAAGGGTTTGTTTTGGAGGAGTATGTATTTACCTTGTATCTGAAGAACTCGTCTTACAAAAGGTTTTAGCCATTTGTACATATATTTTTTTTCTTCAAATTTTGGACTTTTTTTTACAACCTTGTAAACACGTTTGAAAAAATCATTGTCGCAGATAAATAAAATGTATTAAAATGCGATTCAGTTTACTTATTATTAGATTATCTAATCAAATTTCATGTCACGAAAGCACCATTTACCCTTGTAAATTAGTTATTGAAAATTTTGACATTTTTTTTTATCAAGATTTTTGTTATACATATTTTTTAAATACAAGTCTAATTCTGAACATTATTAATGAGTCAATTTATGGTCGTCCCACATAAAACATCTATTCGACACCCGTAGTTTACAGGAAAAGGCAATCTAACAGGAACAAAATCTAAAATATGTGTGCCTGGAAAAGAATTGATTTGGCCATCGGGCAACTTACGGTTTTTTTCCCATATGGGTATTTTCTCCATATATTTTTAACCATACAACTTAAAAAGACCTTAGTAAAAACTGTTCATTGTAATTAATTACTTATGTTAGGAATATCTTGGTTACGTAATATATATATTGCAATGCAAAATAGGTGTAAACGTTTAATCGATTCACATTAGCGCAAGTATTTCAATTTTTACTAGTTCCCAAAATTTGACCTAATAATTATAAGTACTTTTAGCAGTTATAACTAAATACAATTACAATTTATTCTCTACTTAATAAATGTTATTTAATAAAAAATACAGTGTATAAATATCCAAGATAGGAACATAAGACCTAATTAGTTATTTTCATGGGTTATTGTGTAATAACTTGATTGTGTCCTTTGGCTTTTATTTGTAATTAAAAAAATCTCTTGAAAATACTGAATAGTTTTATTCCTTCACACTTTCACAAAAGGACACTTGTTATACTTATTCTTCATAGTCACAGCAAGATACACTTGTTCGACTAATTCTTCACACATTCTCAGAAAGACGCTTGTTCGACTTATTTTTTTACACAGTCTCAGAAAGATGCTAGTTTGACTTGTTCTTCGCACTGTCTTAGAAAGAGACTTCGACTTATTCTTCACAGTCTCAGAAAGACACATCGTCTTATTCTTCACACAGTCTCAGAAAGACACTTGTTCGTATTATTTTTCACACAGTCTCAGAAAGACACTTATTCGTCTTATTCTTCACAGTCACAGAGAGACACTTCGTCCTATTCTTCACACAGTCAAGGAAAGACACTTGTTCGTCTTATTCTTCACACAGTCGCTGACATTCTTCATCGTATTCTTCACACAGTCGAGGAAAGTTGCTTTGTCTTATTCTTCACACAGTCAAGGGAAGACTCCTCGTCTCAGAAAGACGCTTCGTCGTATTATTCAGTCAAAGAACGAAACTTGTCTTCTTTACACAGTCAAGTAAAGACGTTCGTCTTATACTTTAATCATTCACAGATACACAACTGTTCGTCTTATTCTTCGCATGGTCGCAGAAATATATTTGATTGTTTTATTCTTCACACAGTCACGGAAAGACAAGTGCTCTTCCAAAAATATTGGTTTGCATAAATAATACATGTTAGATCCTCGTTTACGTTTTTTTTCGGGGGGTACGGGTCAATGCCTCTCTCTACAGATTAACGTTATATATGAGGCACGCAGAAAACCACGATAAACCAGGATCATGTAGTTTTGCGATCACAAAAGACCAAGCAATATGAGGTGTATACTGTCCGTGGACATTATACAAATACTTGAAACCGAAGAGCATAACCACGTTACAGGTTAAACAACATAAAACATGACGTTCTAATAATTAATACATACAGGGGAAACATATCATATACGAGAAAAGACATGGCAGTCATTCTGTTCAAATAAAGTGTTTGTATAGGAAAAAAAACGATTTACCGTGATAATACATATCTCAGTATAGTTTCCACAGTGTGCGACTTCAAAACGTTTTCTCTACTGAACACTGGCTACAATTAAAAAGTCTTCCTCGTTGGGATAAAAGGGCCGAAAATACCCTCCCCCCTCTCTCTCTCTCTCTCTCTCTCTCTCTCTCTCTCTCTCTCTCTCTCTCTCTCTGTTTATATATATGCAAGAAAGCAAAATAATATTGCTTAAATTACATTAATAATAGAAGCGTTACCCGTTTCCTTCACCGCTATTTGCATAACTGTTTTATATTTACAATGACATGGCTTAGAATTTCAAGGAATGGTCCAAACTCTATAGAAATAATATAAAAACTTATTTTAAGGTTTAAATAAAATCTTCATGACGCCAAATTAAAGTCTTGCAATGATAAATATAATCTGACAAAACTCATTTAAGCCTCTGAAAAACAAAATTTTTAGCAAGACACGCAGGAGTAAAGTAAGCTGGGCAAGGTTCACGGGAGTTTTAATACTAGTATTTCACGCAATATAATGTTGTATTTAGGCTATCATGACATTGCATGCCATGTTTTCATAGATGTAATGTAACCCTGGTGCTCGTCTATCAAGGACTGTTGGAAAAGATAACCCAAATCGTGTACTATATCAAAGATTGATAGAAGAGTTAACAAAGATCACATGGCTATCAAAGACTGCTGTATGAGATAGTTCAGATCGTGTAGCAACAAGTCAGGTTAAGATGTAATATAATCTGATATGATCAAATTAATCATCCAGGTGTTTGTCCATCAAGAACTGTTGGTAAAATTTACCAATATCGTGTAGAAACAAATCAGACATAAAACTGTCATTAAAAGGATAATAAATTATTTAGAAATTACATTTCTGATCCAGTAGACTGTGTTACAGTTTGTGCAAAATGAACGGCATCTTGTTTGACACATAGTTTCGTGAAAGAAATCATTTGAAGTTATAAATACTTAACACAAAACAATTAGATTACAACTTTGTCGTCAGAACTTTTAATTCTCGGTTTTAAACTAGAGACATATATACTCTCTCTCTCTCTCTCTCTCTCTCTCTCTCTCTCTCTCTCTCTCTCTCTCTTCTCTCTCTCTCTCTCTCTCTCTCTCTCTCTCTCTCTCTCTCTCTCTCAGTAATTGATTATTGCGGTTTTGTGTGTAATTAGGTCATAAATAAACACTGGATGAGTAAACTTAGTATACAAATAACGTGGAATTGACATCTCAGTCCATAGAAAAAGGTTTTCATTAACATACTCCCTCCAGCATGACTGCCTCCACATGATATGATTACGATGCATATTATATATATATATATATATATGAACTCAAAGTGACAGGCCTTTGCAGGCACTTGTCATATATCCATTGTATATTTCCAACACGTGCTTGGGTAACACCCGATATTCGTATCACGTTTTCTTCCTTTTCTAAACATTTGTATGTGCTTTACTTATGCTACCTCTACCGCTAAATATAAATATAATATATTCATCATGACCACTGATGTTGCATCAAAATATGACATGTACGTTAAGATCCAAAGTAAATAATAGCTATATTTACTACAGTATCATGAGATGATTTTAAACAAATTCAATGTTTACTTGCATAAAACAAACATCGAGTTCCAGCTACTCTCTCTCTCTCTCTCTCTCTCTCTCTCTCTCTCTCTCTCTCTCTCTCTCTCTCTCTCTCTCTCTCTCAGCATAATAGCAAAACACATTAAAAAATAGCAAGATATCTTCAAGTAAAATAAAAACGTATTCATGTAATTCAGATTTATCACAAAAACGGCATTCATGGTTTTGCCTTCTTTACTTTTTCCCAGTGAAAATAAATTAACCGATGACCACCCTCCTGTTTTGTTCTAACAGGACATTGTCTTATCACAAGAATTATCAGTACATCGCATGTAAGTTTAAAGAACATGAACATAGTTTTTCTTAAATCGTTCAATACGCAGGCTCGTGTCCACGTCTTCACTTGTAGACAAATTATCATGTTGTAGGAATGATAAGCTATCGTCACAAATGTCGGCTATCATCATCCTGCACATCGTGGTAAAAAAAAAGACGTTTTCAAATGGAACTTAATTCGACGTCGATATAGCTGTAAAATGTAACATTAATTTTGTTTGTTTAGTGTGGACACTAATTGGTCCATCTTCGCTAACCAAGGGTCATAATAATACAGGTTGTTTCGCACAGAGCAAGAAGTAAATGGATGGATGATTCGTGGCAAATAATTATTTAATTTGGTCAAAACAGACAAAACCATTTTGAACAGAAATAGATTAAAGAACATACCACTACGTTGCAATAGCAAATGAACAACTTTGTGTTTCTTTGTAAAACAAAAACATACCAACATTTTCGAGATAAAGTCATCGTGTATCTGTATGGCATGGTTATTATTTTTTTAACAATAAAAGGTTAATGTAACCAACAATACATGCAATTATAAAAATGGAGCCGACGACCTTCCAATTGGGCTTATTAAGGAATAGGCACAGTGACCAGCTGAACACAAGGCTTAGTAACGGACAAGTTAAACACTACCCTTAGCAAGGCTTAGTAAAGGACAAATTAAACACTACCCTTAGCAAGGCTTAGTAAAAGACAAGCTAAATGCTACCCTTAGCAAGGCTTAGTAACAGACAAGTAAACACTACCCTTAGCAAGGCTTAGTACAAGACAAGCTAAACAGTACCCTTAGCAAGGCTTAGTACAAGACAAGCTAAACACTGCCTATAGCAAGGCTTAGTAAAGGCAAGTTAAACACTACCCTTACCAAGGTTTAGTACAGGACAAGTTAAACACTACCCTTAGCAAAGGCCTAGTAACAGACACGTAAACACTACCCTTAGCAAGGCTCAGTAAAGACAACTTAAACACTGCTCTTAGCAAGGCTTAGTAACAGACAAGTAAACATTACCCTTAAAGACAACCTAAACACTACCTATAGCAAGGTTTAGTAAAGGCAAGCTAAACACTACCCTTAGCAAGGCTCAGTAACAGACAAGTTAACACTACCGTTATCAAGACTTAGTAAAGACAACCTAAACACTGCCCTTAACAAGGTTCAGTAAGATACAAGTTAACACTACCCTTAGCAAGGCTTAGTAAAGGACAAGCTAAATAATACCTTTAAAAGGCTTGGTAAGCGAAAAGCTAAACTCTTAGCAAGACATATTATATCTAAATACATAGTCTACACTAAGCTCAGCAATAAACATACATCAAGACATAATGAACACCCGCTGAGTATGAAATATTTCTAGAGACATGTTGAACATAAAGAACATATATCAAGACATAATGAACACCAGCTGAGTATGAAATATTTCTAGAGACATGTTGAACATAAAGAACATATATCAAGACATAATGAACACCAGCTGAGTGTGAAATATTTCTAGAGAAACGTTTAACATAACGAACATACATTGAACACAATACGTAGTAAGGAAGAGAACTAAATATCTCGATGGCCAGACTTAGCTAAGATCAGATTCTTCAGAACACTATGCTTACTAAGGAACGTAAGTGAAGGTAAATCGGAACTGAAGATGGGCATATATTATACTAAATTGGAGAGTTAGACAAGTCCATAAATGGAATAGGTTTCCTTGTAAACAAAGCCATCAAGGGATCTGTGCTTGAATGTCGCCCCATATCTAGCAGAATTATCTCCATTAGTCTGAAAGCATCTCACTTTAATATTCCAATTATCCAAGTCTATTCTCCAACTACTAATCACGATGATGAAGAAACAGGGGAGTTTTACAACAAACTTCAGGGTATAATAAACATGCTAAGTAAAAAAGACATCTTCATTATCCAAGGGGACTGGAATGCCAAGGTTGGCAAAGATGCTCTAAAAGACTGAGATGATCATTGTGGACCTTCTTGCAATGAGATTACCAACGAAAGAGGGAGACGGCTGCTCGAGTTCGCAAGCTACAACAACTTGGTACTAGCCAACACCCAAGACCAACATAAAGCTTTACGATGCTGGACATGGCACGCACCAAATGGAACCCATCATAACCTGATCGACTACATACTGGTTCAAAACCGTTACCGATCTGGCATCAACAGAGCAAAAATAGAAACATTCCCATGTACTGATGGTGGGAGTGATCACGACCTCGTCATTATGAACGTCCGAGTGAGGTTTAAGAAAATTAACAAGCCAAAAAAAAATCAGGCTCAAATTCAACCTTGAACAATGCTCGAAGAGACCTACAAAACACCACACACACAACAGTGGCAGTGCAGTTTTGAAAAATACACACAATTATCAGAAGAAAAAACATGAAGAAAGCAAAAGAACATTGGATTGGACAAAGGTGTACAGAAATAAACAGCAGTCTGATAACGAATAACAGCAAAACGGCATTCCAAATTGTAAAAGACCTCACCAGACAGAAGCAACCAAGGGTCAGTACTATTCAAGACGAAAATGGAAAATGCCTTACACAAGCAAGTGACATTGCAGAAGGATGGACTGAGTATTGTAAAAAAAAAATCTACAACCATCCGTTAACAGGAGCCCCAGAGGTGCTTGAAGTTCCAAACTCCACAAATGAATATGATTTTCCCATTCTCAAAGAAGAGTCAGCAATAAGATCACTGAAGAATGGGAAGGCAGCTGGAGTAGACAACATCCCAGCTGACCTTATCAAGAATGGTGTGGAATCAGTGATAAAGCTACTAACAAAAATCTGCAGCAAGACCTGGCAGGACGACGAATGGCCAATACATTGGACTCAGTCACTGATAATAACACTCCCCCAAAAAGGCAATCTCCAGCTTTGCCAAAATTACACAACTATTAGTTTGATCAGCCATGCTAGTAAAGTGATGCTGAAGATCATCTTAAACAGACTGAACCCACAAGCAGAAGAAATAATCGCAGAAGAACAGGCAGGGTTCCAGAGTGGAAGAAGCACAACAGAACAAATATTCATTCTTAAGGTTCTGTGTGAAAAGTACTCGCAACATCAACAAGATATATATCATGTGTTCACAGAATGTAGTATGAGGCATTGTGGGCCACAATGAAGAAGTATAACATGGGTCAAAAGTTGACCAACACCCTCGAGCATCTGTACGCAAAGGCTACTACTGCAGTAACTGCTCAAAGGTTATGTGGGTAACTGGTTTAAGACAACAGTTGGAGTACGGCAAGGCTGTCTCCTGTCACCCACGCATTTCAACATTTACTTAGAGTGCATCATGAGTGAAGCCCTGGAAAACCACTGTGGGACAATCAGCTTTTAAGGGCGTAACATCACCAACCTCTGCGTTGCAGACGACATTGATGGGCTGGCAGGCAGTGAAGATGAACTTGCCACCTTAGTGAAGAACCTGGATGAAATATCCTCCAGGTTTGACATGGAGATACGTGCTGAGAAGACAAAGCTGATGACAAGTAGTGGCAAACAAATCTCAGCCAAAATTAAAGTCAGAGGACAGGAACTGGAAAAAGTGGGCCAGTTCAACTATATTGGTTCCATAATCACAGAAGAGGGATTAAAAGCAGATATTTTGTCACGAGCAGCACAAACAATACAGTTATACCAAAGCTAAGACCAATCTGGAGAGACAAATATATGTCTGAAAACTAAAATCAGACAACTGAGAGAACTAGTCATTTCAATCGTTCTGTATTCATGTGAGGCCTGGACCCTGATAGCAAACTTTCAACGAAAAATCCAGACACTTGAAATGAGATGCTACAGAGCCATCCTTGGCATCTCTTACATGGACCACATCACAAATAAAGAAGTGCGTAATACCACCATGCACAAAGTAGGCCATGACGAAGACCTCCTCACTACTGTCAAAAAGATAAAGCTGAAATGGTATGGCCATGTCACTAGAGCCAACAGTTTATCCACAACAGTACTGCAGGGTAGTATCCAAGGCGGTAGAAGGAGAGGTAGACAGAGACAAAAGTGGAGTGACAACATCACAGAATGGACCGGGAAAAAATTCGCGGAGACACAGGCATTGATCGAGACAAGTGGAGGTAACTGATCAGATTTTCAGCAGCACAGTGCCGCAATAATCACACTAGGTCAAGAGACTTAAGATGAAAATAAATTGGACACTATGCTTAGTAAAGAACATAAGCAGAGGTACATTGGACAGCAATGCTAAGTAAGGAACATTCGTAAAGGTAAATTGCACACTGTATAAGTAAAGGTAAATTGCACACTGTATAAGTAAAGGTAAATTGAAGACTATGCTTATTATGTCAAGATAAAAAGGATATAAAACTTAATAGGAAACTCTTTAAATATATTGTAAACACGAGGCTTAGTAAGAGAAAGATTTACACGTATACACAAAAAAATGAACATACCCTCCACTTTCTTTAGTAAAGAACAAACCTAAACAAGTAGATAAAAATAAGGCTTTGTAGAGGAAAACGTAACTAAAGACAAGCATGTTCGTGTTAAATCGGCTTAGATTATACAGATATATAATGAAGATATATTTAGAATTTTAATATCATTTGTTATAAACACATGACATAAATATAATACAATACGTCACCAGCTTTATCTCCAATGTAAAGTCTGGTGAATATTGACTGTAATAATACAAATAAATTGACATGTTCGTACGTGGAGAATTCCCTGTTGGTTTGTTGTTAAGGATACTGAATCAGTGCTATCGATTTAGACTTCATTATGTTCTGCATGTACAACCACGCCCAATGATTGGATGTTTTACTTGATAAATAAATGTATCAAAACATCATTTCATAATATCGATCACCAGAACTGTAGGTCAAAATACAGTATGTACATGATATCATGACTGAATATAGAAATATCTCCATGTGAGTGTGATCATGTTGCATATGGTACCTAATCACATACCAACCGATTCGTGCTTCTTGTACAATCCACGTGTTAATGCACACACACACACACACACACACACACACACACACACACACACTTTGATTGATCACAGCGAACAGTGATGGTTGACGACCATGCAAGCAAGCGTTTTCATTGGAAAATAACACCAGTATGATGACTGACGTTGTTGCAGCAACCCGTTCTAACCATGTTTTGTATCAAGATCAAATATTTACATTTATTTAACTAATTAAAAATGAAAATATAGAAGAATATAGCAAATACAAATTAAAACTGTATGGTAAAAGAGAAACAAACGACTGGAATTGATTTATAAATGCGCCATCTTTCTTTTTTGATAATATGCATCATTTAATAACATGGACACGATATTCCCGTCGCATAAAGTGCCGGCAGATCAGAACTTATGCTGCTCACTTGCATAAAGTAACTTAAATAGCCTATATACTCTTAGCTCCCAAATACATTATGTAATGTCATAGATATCTATTTTGTTCTTTGTTGGATGCATGTAATACATGATCATTATGTAACGGGATAGATGTATCTATAATGTTCTGTTAGACGCGTGTTATACGGAAGCAAGTACGGTAAGAAATCGATTCAGTGTAATGACGGTCTCTGTTTATAGCCACGCCCTGGTAACACGTTTACATTATGGTGCAGATGTTTTGATTGCCGTCGCCAGATAAATTGTTCCAGCATCAATAGAGAAACTCAATATCAGTAATTATAATATCAATAATATATTTTAAGTTCAAGCGAAATACATTTGTATATGACATGATTATAGTACGGTCTTGCCACCAACCTCTCAGCTTTAATTGTGGGTCAAAATATTTTAATTCAGGCCGCTTCAGTTGGAGTTTTATCAAAATTTACAGCTGGCTACATTCTTCCGATAAAATTCTCGCGCGAGACTAAATACAAACAACCAGTTTCTGTTTTCAATGTTACTTACTAACATATTTTTTTTTAAATCATACAGCAATTTGTACAAGAGAGTGAGTTTTATGGCTGTCACGCGCCATTCAAAGGAAATGGCTGGTACCGAGTCGGCTGAAAACATATCGTGTAAAGCAGTGGTGTGTGCAAACTTTTCGCTTGAGAGCCAAATTTTAATGTTTTCTAATTGTAATGTTTTCTAATTGTAATATTTTCTAATTGTAATGTTTTCTAATTGTAATTTTTTCTAGTTGAAAAGTTTTCTAATTGTAATGTTTTCTAATTGTAATGTTTTCTAATTGTAATTGTAATGTTTTCTAATTGTAATGTTTTCTAATTGTAAAATTTTCTAATTGTAATTGTAATGTTTTCTAATTGTAATGTTTTCTAATTGTAATTGTAACGTTTTCTAATTGTAATGTTTTCTAATTGCAATGTTTTCTAATTGTAATTGTAATGTTTTCTAATTGTAATGTTTTCTAATTGTAAAATTTTCTAAATGTAATTGTAATGTTTTCTAATTGTAATGTTGTCTAATTGTAATTGTAATGTTTTCTAATTGTAATGTTTTCTAATTGTAATGTTTTCTAATTGTAATGTTTTATAATTGTAATGTTTTCTAATTGTAATGTTTTATAATTGTAATGTTTTCTAATTGTAATGTTTTCTAATTGTAATGTTTTCTAATTGTAATGTTTTCTAATTGTAAAGTTTTCTAATTGTAATGTTTTCTAATTGAAATGTTTTCTAATTGTAATTGTAATGTTTTCTAATTGTAATGTTTTCTAATTGTAATGTTTTCTAATTGTAATTGTAATGTTTTCTAATTGTAATGTTTTCTAATTGTAAAATTTTCTAATTGTAATTGTAATGTTTTCTAATTGTAATGTTTTCTAATTGTAAAATTTTCTAATTGTAATTGTAATGTTTTCTAATTGTAATGTTTTCTAATTGTAAAATTTTCTAATTGTAATTGTAATGTTTTCTAATTGTAATGTTGTCTAATTGTAATTGTAATGTTTTCTAATTGTAATGTTTTCTAATTGTAATGTTTTCTAATTGTAATGTTGTCTAATTGTAATTATAATGTTTTCTAATTGTAATGTTTTCTAATTGTAAAGTTTTCTAATTGTAATGTTTTCTAATTGTAATGTTTTCTAATTGTAAAGTTTTCTAATTGTAATGTTTTCTAATTGAAATGTTTTCTAATTGTAATTGTAATGTTTTCTAATTGTAATGTTTTCTAATTGTAATTGTAATGTTTTCTAATTGTAATGTTTTCTAATTGTAAAATTTACTAATTGTAATTGTAATGTTTTCTAATTGTAATGTTTTCTAATTGTAAAATTTTCTAATTGTAATTGTAATGTTTTCTAATTGTAATGTTTTCTAATTGTAAAATTTTCTAATTGTAATTGTAATGTTTTCTAATTGTAATGTTTTCTAATTGTAAAGTTTACTAATTGTAAAGTTTTCTAATTGTAATGTTTTCTAATTGTAATGTTTTCTAATTGTAATGTTTTCTAATTGTAATTGTAATGTTTTCTAATTGTAATGTTTTCTAATTGTAATGTTTTCTAATTGTAATTGTAATGTTTTCTAATTGTAATGTTTTCTAATTGTAAAATTTTCTAATTGTAATTGTAATGTTTTCTAATTGTAATGTTTTCTAATTGTAAAATTTTCTAATTGTAATTGTAATGTTTTCTAATTGTAATGTTTTCTAATTGTAAAATTTTCTAATTGTAATTGTAATGTTTTCTAATTGTAATGTTTTCTAATTGTAATGTTTTCTAATTGTAACGTTTTCTAATTGTAATGTTTTCTAATTGTAATGTTTTCTAATTGTAATGTTTTCTAATTGTAATTGTAATGTTTTCTAATTGTAATGTTTTCTAATTGTAATGTTTTCTAATTGTAATTGTAATGTTTTCTAATTGTAATGTTTTCTAATTGTAAAATTTTCTAATTGTAATTGTAATGTTTTCTAATTGTAATGTTTTCTAATTGTAAAATTTTCTAATTGTAATTGTAATGTTTTCTAATTGTAATGTTTTCTAATTGTAAAGTTTACTAATTGTAATGTTTTCTAATTGTAATGTTTTCTAATTGTAAAATTTTCTAATTGTAATTGTAATGTTTTCTAATTGTAATGTTTTCTAATTGTAAAGTTTACTAATTGTAAAGTTTTCTAATTGTAATGTTTTCTAATTGTAATGTTGTCTTATTGTAATTGTAATGTTTTCTAATTGTAATGTTTTCTAATTGTAATGTTTTCTAATTGTAATTGTATTGTTTTCTAATTGTAATGTTTTCTAATTGTAATTGTAATGTTTTCTAATTGTAATGTTTTCTAATTGTAAAGTTTACTAATTGTAATGTTTTCTAATTGTAATGTTTTCTAATTGTAAAATTTTCTAATTGTAATTGTAATGTTTTCTAATTGTAATGTTTTCTAATTGTAAAGTTTACTAATTGTAAAGTTTTCTAATTGTAATGTTTTCTAATTGTAATGTTGTCTTATTGTAATTGTAATGTTTTCTAATTGTAATGTTTTCTAATTGTAATGTTTTCTAATTGTAATTGTATTGTTTTCTAATTGTAATGTTTTCTAATTGTAATGTTTTCTAATTGTAATGTTTTCTAATTGTAATGTTTTCTAATTGTAAAATTTTCTAATTGTAATTGTAATGTTTTCTAATTGTAATGTTTTCTAATTGTAAAGTTTACTAATTGTAAAGTTTTCTAATTGTAATGTTTTCTAATTGTAATGTTGTCTTATTGTAATTGTAATGTTTTCTAATTGTAATGTTTTCTAATTGTAATGTTTTCTAATTGTAATTGTATTGTTTTCTAATTGTAATGTTTTCTAATTGTAAAATTTTCTAATTGTAATGTTTTCTAATTGTAATGTTTTCTAATTGTAATGTTTTCTAATTGTATTGTTTTCTAATTGTAATGTTTTCTAATTGTAAAGTTTTCTAATTGTAATTGTATTGTTTTCTAATTGTAAAGTTTACTAATTGTAAAGTTTTCTAATTGTAATGTTTTCTAATTGTAATGTTGTCTTATTGTAATTGTAATGTTTTCTAATTGTAATGTTTTCTAATTGTAATGTTTTCTAATTGTAATGTTTTCTAATTGTAATTGTAATGTTTTCTAATTGTAATGTTTTCTAATTGTAAAGTTTTCTAATTGTAATTGTATTGTTTTCTAATTGTAACGTTTTCTAATTGTAAAATTTTTTAATTGTAATGTTTTCTAATTGTAACGTTTTCTAATTGTAATTGTAAAGTTTTCTAATTGTAACGTTTTCTAATTGTAATTGTAAAGTTTTCTAATTGTAACGTTTTCTAATTGTAATTGTATTGTTTTCTAATTGTAATGTTTTCTAATTGTAATTGTAATGTTTTCTAATTGTAATGTTTTCTAATTGTAATTGTAATGTTTTCTAATTGTAATGTTTTCTTACATAGCTATTGCTGCAAGTTATGAAAGGATGGCATACCAGATATATGTCTTTGGAGTGTCGGATTCTTGTCCATGTGCCGTATGCTAGACAACCATGTTATAAAGTAAATCATAATCTCGTAGTCTTTGTAGGATACCTCAATTAACTGCGTTGCAACATATTTGAATTTTATGTTATCCCATAACACTTGAAAGAGATCTTGTTAAGCTTATGAGATATATCCAAATTTTAAGAGTTTGTTTATATATAGTTAATGAGATATCTAGTTGTTCAAATAAATATCGATAATAAAGATTAATTCAACCGATAAGTCTACTAACGTGTTATACATTACAGTTTACCCCAACACCCATCACTATTAAATAGAAATGTGCCTGTTCTTTGTTTATTTTCATGAGTTGCAATTTGACAGATGTGCTGCATATCAAGGTTGCCAGGTAAAATATTGAAACATGTCGGTTAAGTATATGATAATCATTCGCCTATCACTTGAATTATTTAAAATTATCGTAAAGACATAAATGTTTCATGCTACCACACTTCAGAGTGGTTTGACATGTATATGGGAGATACAATCTCCACTTTGCATCAAACCCTTTAAACTGCCAGTTATTTGAATGTCTAAATGCTACAATTTAAATTGTGCAACAAGAGAGAGAGAGAGAGAGAGAGAGAGAGAGAGAGAGAGAGAGAGAGAGAGAGAGAGAGAGAGAGAAGCAGACAGACAGACCCAGATATGCTGACTTTTTTAGTTTGTTTATTGAAATAATTTTTATAATCAAATGGTACAAATTCTTACAGGGTACAAAAATGCCTGCGTAAGGAAGAATTCAAGTTGGCTCCATTGAATGATAGAGAACATGTTACTATGTAAGATTCCCCACGCGGTAATGGAGCAGGATCAATTCAATCCAATTCATATGTATAGTCCAAAATATGTGTGACATTTCCCACGGGGCGGTGGAGTAGGATGAACTAAAGTTAAGTCAATTCCAATTTGTGGTACAATAAATGTTTCCGTGGAAGATTTCACACACTATGGTGGAGCATGATTAATACATATTGCGTCAATTTAAATAGATAGTACAAAACATATTTCTATGGAAGATTTCCCACACGGAAATAATGGAAGAATTCCCAGGCGGAAGTGGAGCAAGACGAATTCAAGTAAAGTTAATTCAAATCAGTGTTTAAATTCAAATTTATTATACAAAACAAGTTCCTGTATCAGGTTTTCCACGCGGTGGTGTAGCAGGATCATTTCAAAGTTATGGGACAGGTATTGATATGTAGTTTCCCACGTGATGGTGAAGCAGGATGAATTCAAGTCAATTCAATTTTGTGGTACAAAACATGGTGTACACTTCAAGGATGCTATGTTCCAGTCAGTTCTATGACATTAATGCCATAATATGGTGACATTTCATAATGAACCCTAACAATTAAATTTGTGTTTGATATGAGCGGTAATGATTATTTGTTGGACAGCATTGCATACCAATATACGCTACGTTAAAAAGAGTAAACGCGTCCATTTCTAATACAACCATAACTTTTGAAAATAAAATGACACGATAGTAAACACTCAATAGTCGTTTATTTACAGGCATTTTTAAACTTTGAGTACACTTTTAACCAGGTTCGAGAGTCTCTCTCTCTCTCTCTCTCTCTCTCTCTCTCTCTCTCTCTCTCTCTCTCTCTCAAATTAAAGTCTGAATAATGTATGGTGTATGCGACGAACATGGCAGCTACAGCTACCATAAAGCTTCTCTTCCCTTTATAATTCGTAATTTAAAATGAATATATTACCAAAAGATGGTGTTAGTGATAGGATAGCCATCTTACAATAAAGATGGTGTGATAATGATAGGATAGCCATCTTACAATAAAGATGGTGTGATAATGATAGGATAGCCATCTTACAATAAAGCATTCTTTAAGGAATTTTAGAAGAGGAAAACCTAAAAACATGGAGCACATTAAAACCCAAAAAACTCATCATCATATAAGACACCGAACTAGGGGTGTCATGAAGAAATAATTTGTCACGTGCAAGCGACACGTATTTTAAATAAAATGGAGATAATAGGATGTTGGAGACGAAAGTGGGGGTAACATTAAGAACAGGCTTAGGAATCGAGTTAAATGGATCGGAGAGAGCCGACTCGAGCTGGGCTGGGTATTTTACCGACGATCAATACGAGTCTGTGTTATGCTTCCGCCGTTTACTACAATTTTCTTGTCCACCGAAGTAACGGTGTGAACCGTACATTTATTAAAAGGAAATGAAAATGCAAGCAACAAGCCGCTGTTATTGTTACTGTTAAATAGTTAAGTTCGAGCCTATCGTGTATCAATCCATTTTCAGAACCTTTTTCTGTAATTAATATCAACATTTGTTTTTATCTTGGTTATCTTCAGTGTAATACAGACTGAAAATTTAAACCAACCTGAGGTGAGATATATTTATACTTTTTCCGGTGACAAACAACTGTAACAAATATATATGTTAAGTACGGACTGATTTCTGCGGGAAAAGAACAAAACCATGTTAAAATGCTTAACGTTGACCGGCACTTAAATATATGAGCATATTTGTACGTACTTATATATAGTAACATTCATTATATTATATTATATATATATATATATATATATATATATATATATATATATATATATATATATATATATATATATATATATATATATATATATATATATATATATATATATATATATATATATATATAAATATATATAATTATATATAATATAATATATATATATATATAATTTTACACATATATAGTAACATTCAAACAACAAGTTTGATAATTAACAATATAATGATAGAATAGTTAGCATTTTAGCGAAATTTGAATTCCATGATCCGATCCTTTGTGACTTGGGGGTATACTATGCCATGTTATGTTCAAATTGAAAATGACATTGTTTTCCAGTTGCTATGGTGTGACTCCCAGTTTATATACGCAATTCTAGCCGCATGCATGTTATATAATATGGCTTGTTTATGCCAAGTAATGACTGGATGTTTGTCGGTTAAATTGAAAGGAAGCCGCCCGTGTCGTGTCGATCTGCCCAAGCTGTATCGATTCCATTTTGCTGTGCGAGATATTATAGCAAGTAACTGAGTTACCTGAAACCGCGTAATTACAAACGAATGTGCATGTCGTAGCTAACAATAATAATTTCAGGTAAACAAATCGTGCATTTGCCTGTTTTTTTTCTTCTTCAGGTAAATAAATACATAACCTTGTTACAGGCACGCACATACACACGGTGTTTTTTCACCCATCTTTAAGCTAATATAATGGATATACTAGGGTAATATTTGTCATAAATAGGATGAAGTATATTTTTTTTAAGCTATCGGAAAGCTGAAATGATTTATTTTTAAATTCCAGGCATCAATCATCCTTGAAAATTAAATTGTCGGTCCCATCTAAAATGGCACGCATTAATACATACACAACAACATAACTGGGCAATAACGTAACCTCTTTAATAGTAGTGTTCGTCTTCATTGAGGGGCAGAGTGTGGCTGTGTGGTCTAAAGCACTCGCCTTTACCGATACCTGCTATTACACTTCTGTCCCCTGGGTCAGTGGTTCTTACCCAGAGATTTTCACGTGTTCTTCCTTCGCCAATTATACTGACCACCATGTATGGCCGGTCTTGTGCGCAGACTTCGCGTTAAACCCAAAGCAACAGCTGTCGTAGACGCAGCTGTAATAAGAAAAATAACAGCATCAGACGTAGTTGCCGCTTAAAAATCAATAATTGTGTAAAATTGTGATATCAAATTAGCAATTATTGATTCACATGGCATTGATATGCACGCTAGCACATAGTGGCAAGGTGAGGAGAACTTACCCCTACCCTGGAATTCACCTCTAAACAATTTTTGGCCTACGTCCTTAAAATTTAATAGTTGACCACTACGTGTTTGCTAAACGACTCACCCCCACCCCCGCCAGCGAAAACAACTCTGCAGACGCCATATATATTTATGTTAAATATATTTCTCATGTATTGTAAACTATCAGACACTGAAACTGAGTAGATTTAACGGGGATTTTTGTAGACTAGCAATACATCTATTTTGGACTTATTTATCAACTAAGGAAGTCGATGCAGAAACCAGAGTGGAGTGGGTTTGAGTCAGCAAGATCAATAATACATTACTGCAACAAAGTCAGCATTATCAAACTCGGCCAATGTGCAGATGTTGTGATGTCTGCAGTTATAAATAACCTTGAAACCGTATTTATCCGCCTTATTGTATATGCTTGTAACTACCATGAAAAGGATGCACTAGTGACTAATGTCACAGTCAGTCATAGAAAGGTTTAGAATTTTCTTACGTTTTCCATGAAGAAGTGTTGTTAGAGTGCATTATTAATTATTGAAAACATTCCCACTGTGATATTTATGTCATATATCATGCCCCTAGCAACCGGGAGGGGGAGGCTGGAGAGTACGCTAATGAAAGCATGCATGCATATGTAAAAATGCCTTCAATATCACGCTAATATGAGTTACCTAGATCGTTGAGTCCAATGATTCTAATTGTAGAGAGTGATCACGAGCCCTCGGGTAATAAACACCCGGGCCTCTCTCTCGTACTTGAAATACTGTTTAGCTGTACAGATTGTGAAATAATGCAGTCTAAGATAAGATAACGTACCAAACTCTTAACGATCAGAGTTGTTCAATTTGATACACGGTGGAGATGGACGAATAAAGGCAGTGACGACGCATTACAAATTAATTTTTGTAAACATGAGAACAAAAACTCTCAGAGGAATTTAGTTGTGACAACTTCCCAAAAAAATATGGCACCAAAACACTGTACTACGATACATAATAGTCTTACCGGCAGCTATGTCTTGGCACTGAGGTGCTACCATAGAGGTTAGGACTTAGTCTGGGGTGTCCTGGGAGGGGGTAATACCTCTGGCTGGTTAAACAGTGGTACACCATTGTAAGTAACTCGCCAACCTTTGGTCCCCACTTGAAACTCAGCTCTCACATGTGGGTCCAAGAAGATGTGACATACGAAGCTGTCACATCTTGGAAAAATGCATTGACTGGCTGGCTAAACCAGGCTGAAGGTAGCCGACGGGTCTTAAACCCTCGGTGTGTTAGGCTTTGTCTACCTAGCATGTGAAAACTGGATACGGCAACCTGCGCGGAGGAGCCACCAGCTGCTCAACGCGCAACAAGGCGATTCTGAACAATGTGCCGTGGAGCGCTAAGAGCACGACGAGACAAGTAGGATGTCCTGGTCATCCACTGCACTCAACTCCTGCCGTATCGACGTTGTTGTGCTGATGAACTCAGATGGTTTTGGGCGATATAGTGAGGTCGACAAGCTGCGTAACTCTTCCTCACTTAAAACAAAGTCACCGCGAAAGTCATTATTCTCATCCACACCATCCCATTTCATCATCCACCAAATTCCTGTCGCGACAGCAAGCGACGAAGCGGCAGATGTGGTTACACTGCCAGCCGAAGACTTAAACCTGCACAAGGGCGACTCAGGCCATTAGGGTCTTTCACCACTGACATGGAGATGTAGAGTCAGGCAGCTCCCTGAGTGACTGAGCGGCCCTTTTCAGAAATGCACTGCTCACCTCCCTGGCATGAGGAAGGAGCTAGCAGAAAAGTACCCTACAACATTGCTTGCTCTAAACTTACCTATCCAGCTTACTGATTGATCCTCTCACACTTTGCACATAGAATGTACGCACCTTACTGGACAGAGACGTTACGGAAAGACCCCAGCGGAGAGCCGCTCTAATAGGAAGGAACTCGCCAGATACAACGTGGACATTGCTGCCTTGAGCGAGACTCGGCTTGCTGAAAAAGGCACACTCTATGAAAGGGTCTCCGTATAAACTTTCTTTTGAAGAGGCCGACGACGTGATGAGCGCCATGAGGCTGGTGTCGGCCTTGCAGTAAAGAGAGCACTGCTTGTCAAATTGGCTGGACCTCCCAACGCAATAAACGAAATACTCGTGACCATAAACCTCTCTCTCTCTCTCTCTCTCTCTCTCTCTCTCTCTCTCTCTCTCTCTCTCTCTCTCTCTCTCTCTCTCTCGTATGGAAGAAAGCACCATACCATGATCAGTTGCTATGCTCAAACCATGACCAACTGAGATGAAGTGAAGGTCAAGTTCTATGAGGATCTTAACACCATCAATGCTGATGTTCCAATGGCAGATAAGCTCGTCATTCTTGGCGATTTCAATGCAAGAGTAGGCTGTGATCACGTTGCTTGGGATGGAGTGCTAGGAAAGCACGGATTGGGTCACTGTAACAGCAACGGTCTCCTTTTGCTCCAGCCTTGCACCGAGCATGATCACCAATACAGTCTTCCGCATCCCTACCCGTAACCGGATATCATGGATGCACCTTCGCTTTATGCCTGGCGCCTCATCGACTAGATCCATTGCCTGGACAGACAGGTGCGTGTGACCAAGTACTTGTGCGGTGCTGACTGCTGGATAGGCAAGTATCTCATCATCACCAGCTCAACAACCGCATTCATACCAAATGACGGACACATGGAAAGAAGGCTCCTAAACGACCGAACCTCACCAAGTTGAAATGAACCAGTTCCAAAGTGTCTAGTGGACGCCATGGAAGAGCGTCTGAAGTCCACACCTCTCGACAATCAGAATGTGGAAACTGATTGGCGGCATTCAGAGAGATGGTATACAGCACAGCTTCGGAAATACAATGACCCTCGATCAGAAAGCATCAAGACTGGTTCGATCCGACACGACCTGCTACGAGATTAAGCAGTTGATGGATGAGAAACACCGCCTCTTTTAAAACCTACCTCAACAACCCAAGTCCACCTCTTTGAAAGGTGCTTACAAAAACATAAGCAGAATTGTACAGCAGAAGCTCCGTCAGATGCGAGACACATGGCTGAGCAACAAATCTGATGCGATCCAGTGCTATGCAGACCAGTATGACATTAAGAACTTCTACAATGCCCTGAAAGAAGTGTATGGACCTACATCATCTGGATCATCTCCCCTCCTTAGCACAGATTGGAACACACTAATTACTGACAAAAAGAGAATTCTACAACGATGGGCTGAACACTTTGACAGCGTCCTGAATCACCCCTCATCCATCAATGATGACGCCATCAGTTGTCTGCCCCAATTACCCATCAACAAAGCACTGGATGACCTTCCAAACTTTCTAGAGACACAGAAAGCAATCCTTCTGCTCTCCACTGCATAGCACCTGGCTGGTTCAGGCTCCATCTTAGCTGAAGTCTATAAGGAACTCGGTACAGCCCTTATATAAAGGCACCACAAACTGTTTGTACTGATGTGGCAGAAAGAGACCATCCCCGAAGAATTCAAATCCTTAATCCACCTTTATAAGCGCAAAGGGAACCACCAGGATATATCCTTACTCTCAATTGCAGGAAAGATACTTACCACAATCCTACTGAACCGCCTCACTACACACCTTGACCAGGGACTACTACCATAAAGCCATTGTGAATTCCGAAAAGAACGTGGGATCATCGACATGGTGTTTGCTGCGAGGCAGCTACAATATAAAACACTGATATTTTCTCCGTCTACGTCGACTTGGTAAAGGTCTTTGATACTGTCAACAGAGAAGGCTTGTAAAAAGTAATGGCCAAGTACGGATGGCCAAGAAAAATTTATATCCATGGTGCAGCATTTCCACGATGGCATGCAGCACGAGTCCATGACAATGGAGAGAGCTATTCCAAATAACCAATGGCGTCAAGCAGGGTCGTGTTCTGGCACCGACACTGTTCAGTCTATTTTCATGTCATGCTGACTGCTTTCAGAGACGGAGAGTTGGAGTCCGTATCAGGTACCGTACAGATGGAAAAACTATTCAATCCCAGGAGGCTTCAAGCGAAAACAAAGGTTATAACAGACAACATCAGGGATTTCTTTTTTTTCTGATGACTGCGCCCTCAATGCATGCGCAGAAGCCGACCTGCAATACAGCATTGACAAGTTCTCCATCTTCTGCACAAGCTTTTGTCTCATTGTCAGTACCAAGGAGTCTAAATCCTGCATCCTGGAAAACTCTATTTTGAACCCAATATTACCGTCAACGGCCACAAACCGAATGTGCTGAACCGCTTCACCTACCTTGGAAGCACGCTGTCACAGAACGTCACTACTGACGACGAGGTGAACCTTCGCATTGCCATAATAGTGCAACTTTCTGTAGATTGTATGCCAGCGTCTGGAAAAGAAGAGGCATCAGCATCCAGACCAAATTAAAGGTCTACAGGGTAATTGTGCTCCCCACACTACTTTACGCGTGCGAAACATGGACGGTGTACCAACGCCACGCCAGGAAGATAAACCACATTCACGCGACAAGTCTCAGTAAACTCCTTAACATCAAGTGGCAGGACAAGGTTCCAGACATTGAGGTACTGACCCAGGCAGGTTTCCTCAGCATCCTCACCATGCTGATGCTACGCTGGGCGGGACATGTTGATCGCATGCCAGATCACCGGCAGCCTAAGAGAAATTTCTGTGGCAAACTGCAGCAAAGACAGAGATCCCAAGGAGGTCAAAAGAAACAATTCAAAGACAATTCGAAAGCTGCATTGAAAGCGTTCAACATAAATTCTCATTCATGTGGGCAAACAGCAAGCGATCAAGTCATTTGCTGTTCTTCTGTTCGCAAAGGCTCCAAGCTGTGCAAATATAGCAAGACAGCAGCTGCATAGCTAAAGAGGCAGGCCAGAAAATCACGTGCTATCAACCCTCCTAGAGATGTCCCTCTTACCCCCTGTCCCTTGTGCAAACGAACATTCCGTGCAAGGGTTGGCCTCATCACCCACCTGCGCACGCACATAACAGAACCAACCCCTCCAACCCTTGGATGACTCAAGTAGTCCTCGTCGACGAATCAACGGACGAACAACACATATGGCTTAGGCGTGATGATGGTTCAGTCATGGCCCTGGAACACTACCATATATGTGTGATGTGTCAGTGGCTGTCAATAATTTAATTTTGTTGTTGTGGAAACTGACAAAATACCAATCATATGTTTTTGTGACGTGACTTAGTAACACGCATGATTGACAGCCGGAATGGGGATGGGGGTGGGATATGCCTGATTATTTAAAAATCCATTATATATATATATATATATATATATATATATATATATATATATATATATATATAGTCTTCTTTGTGTCTCTTTGATTTTCGGCTTCCCCCAACCCCGCAAAAATTCTAGCGGTGTATATACTAGTCTTTTTGAGAAGCGGCTGTGACATTAATACAATATTGCAGTCTGATCTCATTAAGAGATACACTGTAGCAGTGTCATCTCCCATGTTGATTAAGAGAAGAAAAAAGTGTAGCATTATGGTCTTAATTTGTACCGAGGTCAAGGTCTAACAAGTATACAATAACATAAATTTAAAAAAATAAAAATATAAAATAAATAAATAAATAAATAATGCACAAATATCTCTTCAGCCTTCCGATTATTAGTATAGACATTCCATTTATGCAATGCCAGCATTTTAAAATTCTTTCTAAGTCATGACATTCTGTATTTGTAAAGGTTACATTTTCATTTTATTTCACATAAGAAATTACGTATTATCTATATAGTAATAAACAGGTTAACAGGGAAGCATGGCATTGTTATTCAGGCCAAAGTAGTTTACACAGTTTCCAAAACATACAAACCTGTGCCTTACAAAATGTGTGAATATAACAGCGCTTTTTGCATAACAAATCAATTGATAAACTGAATGCTTTATCTACAGTCTATGATGATTCCATACACACGAATGTAAAAACCGTATTTGTAATGGGGAAAAAAGGGGGATTCCCTACTATTCATAAAGTATGCTAACGAATAATTCCTTTCTAAGCTTACATAAAAGACAGGCCACCTAAGTGACTATCGTAATTCAACCACAACAAAAATGTTTATATGGAATAACCGTGTTTGGACAAGAAGTCGAGTATAGTATTTCAAACTAAATGATTTTATATTTTATAAGATTTGATATCCATTCAATATTGGCACGACAATCACGAATCACGAAATAGTATATAACGATTATATTTAATCTGTAAATGCGTGTAATCGTTTTGGCAAACAATATGGCTGTCATACAAATTAATTAGTTTTATATAACTAATAGGTACTTTAATACCAAAGAAATAAAGAACACCCCGTTAAAATAATAACTAAAGAAACAAAAGAAAAATAACATTCTTGATATGTCATAGATGCCGATAAGGCCGAAACGTGTGTGAATGTGTGTGCGAGCGTGTGTCTATTTTAACAAACGTGTGAGCTTCTGTAACTCTGGTCATTATTAGTATTGTTGTTGTTGTTTTATTATTATTATTATTATTATTATTATTATTATTATTATTATTATTATTATTATTTCATTGTACATTGAATACATTCTCACATATCTTCGTAATGGGATAAATTAATTACCGGACACATAGTGTGTTTGTAAAGTTGCTTTATAGCTGAATGCGTCATACCGATGTGTCAGAGAGGCCCAACAGATGCCATGGAGGTTTCAAAGACCATGGAACATTCTCCTACGTTAACTAATTCAAGGATCGCGTTGGAGCAAGCACCAAGGAAACTAAGTGAACAATAGCGCTCGCAAATGCAGTTTATAGCAACAAACGTCAGAATTCAAACCTATGCCATGATGTAAACGATATGTAACGTAACTCTTTACTCAAGTTATTTTCTGACCTTTTCTTTTGTGCAAAAGTATAGAACTACTTTCCTTTCGGACGTGAACAATAATATTGTGGTGAGTAGTTCCTTCTTAGTTCCCCAAGAATGGATAAACATATAACGTTACATTTTGTAAACAACGATTACACAATGCAGTCATCATAACAATCCCCTGCAATCGTTTTAACTAGGGCATAACCGATTAGCATTTTTCTACCGATTTCCGATTCCGGATTTTGGGCATGAAATTTTTCGGATTCCGGGTACGATTCAATTAATCCGAAATGCTAAATCCGTATTTTTTTTCTAAAAAGTTCATCTTCCGTTTCCGGGTTTCTGGTATCTGGTTTTGCCGTGTCTAGCATGTTACTTAGTACTTTACCATATCCGGCTTCATTTCCGGTTTTTACCCGCCAGTTCAAATAGATTCCCTCACAGCGTGGTTGTGTTGACCATATTGGACTTTTCTGACTTTTTAACTTTATTAATGCACTATCGAATGACACGCAGTGTTAGACAGGGTGCTATAGAAATTCAACTTTATTATTTTTATTATCCGAATCGGTTGTTCCTGCCTTGTCCGACTCCGATTAATCGGATGTTCATACTATCCGTGGAATCCGATTTCCGGATCAAAAGTCGGTTATGCCCTAGTTTTAACAATCCCTTGCACTCTGTATAAGAATCCCTTGCAATCTTTATAACAACGCAGTGTTTATAGTAACATTATGCAGTCGTTATAACAGTTCTTTGCGTGAGTGGTGACATATGGTTGGCGTTGTAAACAATAGTATTATTTAGTAGAGCTCACGGTATTAATTTATTTCCCAAAGTAAACCTATGCTAACACCGTGATATTAAAAATTCAATAACTTAAATGTTTGAGTGTTCATGATTAAACCTATATTTATTAGTATAGGTGAAACCTGGTTGTCAGATTCTGTGTAGAGGAAAGGATATGAGCCACGGCATTTTCTGGACCTGCATGCACTTGAAACATGTGCTTTCAATTCCGCACCAAAAAGTCCGGTGCTAATTTTGGTAATGAGCGTTCCAAATTCAAGATTTAAAGGGCTGAAATTCCAGCAGTAAAACAATGTATCTATTTTTTTTTCACTTACAAGAAGGTTAAGATCCTAAAAGATTTATTTTCCTAAAACATCCTTCATTATTAACCAAACCTGGTCAGCCAAACCCATGTATACTCTATTTTATGTTTTTTACAGACTGGTTACCATTTTTCCTTATCATTAGTACCATGTGTCCTAACCCGTACATTAACTCTCAACGTACACAATACGATTTTGACCCGTACATTAACTCTCAAAGTAAACAGTATTAGTAAAATCCCTTAAGAACTGTTAACGTACACAATACGATTTTAACCCGTACATTAACTCTCAACGTAAACAGTATTAGTAAAATCCCTTAAGAACTGTTAACCTACGCAATACGATTTTAACCCGTACATTAATTCTCAACGTAAACAGTATTAGTAAAATCCCTTAAGAACTGTTAACGTACACAATACGATTTTAACCCGTACATGAACTCTCAACGTAAACAGTATTAGTAAAATCCCTTAAGAACTGTTAACGTACACAATACGATTTTAACCCGTACATTAACTCTCAACGTACACAATACGATTTTAACCCGTACATTAACTCTCATCGAAAACAATATTAGTACAATCCCTTAAAGGGCGTCGATTGGCTTGAGAAGAGACAATAAGATGCATGTTTAATCGGTGTAACATCTGCTTGGGTGAATAAAATATAAATATGAATCGTTGATGGGTGACTTGTTTTCTACTATTTGTTTATAAGCAACACTATGTATGTAATTATGTATAACTTACATCTTTGGCAAAATTCGATATATATTTTTTTACTGCTAAGGATACATCGTGACCAGAAAGTCTTAGAATTTCCAGGTAGGTTCAGTAGGACAACAGGTCATCTATGCAAACAAGCACGATTTGAATTGGATAAATATCTTTATTTTCCCCTAATAATATGCTTAATAGCACTTATACTATCATAAATCGCGATGTAATAGCATTAACAACTATTACTATGCCAATCATACTGTAAAAAATAAATACATGTAATTGATATTTATCATGCTGTAAATTATTATTTAATATAACTCTGCAGTAAACACTATCTAGTGACGATCTAGTTTATACTTGCATCTGGTTTTCCTGATCATTACTATCAAAGTCCCCCATATCTAATATGCGTGTGACAGAACGCAAAGTTTACGAATTTAAAATTAAAAATTATAAGTCCCTCTTGTAAACCTGCGTGCATTAAAGGACAGAAAATAAGAGAAAATAATTAAAACATAAATATTCATGCTTTACAGATAAATGCTCATAGAAACAGTTCTCATCCTATTTTATTTTTATTCATATTTCCATGGCTAAAAAGTGTGATTTAAAAGGACTGATAAATATTATGTATGTATAACTATGTTCATTAAGATAATATACCCATATTAAAATCTGTATATTTTCAACAGGAGTAATAACATCTCTTTGTGTAATTAATGGCCTATTGTTGTTTTTTGAGTGTTTGTTGCTTGAAAAGATGTTGGTGGGTTTCAAAATGCGCTTTTCATCCCTAATTCTGAGCTGGAAAAAAATGTGGATGTTATATCGGAAGAGGCTGACATCAAAAGATACACTCATTAAAAGTCACTTTGAATGTAGCTGATAGAGATGGCTAAAATGGGGACTGACTACAAAAGTTAAACTTATTTTTGGGGAAAAAAACGGTTGTAATTGATTTTGTAGTTTCTTACAAGTACTTAAAATTCAAAGATTTAACCAAGTAAAATGTGAATCACACCAAGTAAATGTGAATCACACCATGTAAAATGTGAGATACAGAAAGAATTGAACACTTCTTAATATTAAGGACTGACTGGCAACATCCCGTAACACTTGTATCATCATGTACTGTACAATATCCCGTAACACTTGTGTCCTCATGTTCAGTACAACATCCTGTAACACTTGTCCTCGCACATACCCAATTGGGCGCACGCGGCGTAAATTCAAATAATTAATCGTCTTAACACTTGTATCATCATGTAGAGTTCACCGAAATCTGTAGTATACGTGACAATGCATGCTGTACTCTGTTTACAGGGATACATGCTGTACTCTGTTTACAGGGATCTTCCTGGCTTTGTTTACCCACGCTATGCGAGATCAGGTCAAGGATCTTTAAATGTGATATATGTGTTTGGAATTTAAACCGAGAGAGTAAGAAAAAAAAAACATTAGAAACAAAGAGTAAAGAGTGAAATGGAAAATGAAAAAGTACCTACCTACCTACCTATCTATCTATCTACCTACCTACCTACCTACCTACCTACCTACCTATCTATCTATCTATCTATCTATCTATCTATCTATCTATCTATCTATCTATCTATCTATCTATCTATCTATCGATCTTTCTATCTATCTATCTATCTATCTATCTATCTATCTATCTATCTATCTATCTATCTATCTATCTATCTGTCTGTCTGTCTGTCTGTCTATCTATCTATCTATCTATCTATCTATCTATCTATCTATCTATCTATCCCATTGTTACAACAATCTTGTAATTATTTACTACTTTATAGTACGTAATATTAAGTTCAAATTCCAATATGGAGGGAAATTAGGATTAGCGCTACAAATATCTTAAATAACTGAGTCATATGAGTTTCGTCATAAAATTGTATTCCATAACTGGATCAAAACTTCCTAGTAAATAACATGGATGAGAACAAGGGTGAATCCCAGATTATTTAACTCATTTGAATACGTTATTTATTACAAGGAAGAAAAAATAAATGGCTTGCAAAAGGCCGAACTAGATTCGTATGCTTCTAAAATATAATTATTCTATATTGTTTTCTTTAAGACCATAATGTTTGAAATGAAAACAATATATTTCTTTAGGTTTTATAACAATGGGCTATTTGAGGCATAATATGAAGCATGTAGACAGAAAATTATTAAATTTAACACCCACCCACCCTGTTCCATCTGTCTAACCCCTGTTATACAGTCAACAAATTCCAAACTGCTCTAAGTTTATACTTTTTAACACTGCACCAACTAGGTGGTTTACATGGAAACAAAGACATCGATGAAACGAATAAAGCTCTCTTATCGATCCTCTTTACAATCAGCATGTGTTATGACCTGGAGATAATGTACTTTCTTCCATAAGAGCTCATTAAAAGCGCTGTCAGATTTTCACCGTTTTAAATGCAGACCTGTCTTTTGTTCACCTATATAAGTTTATAACATTTGTAAAATATAGAAATTCGATAGACTGAAAGTAAATATTTGAAAACTCTTGGCTTCTTTACTTCCTACCAAAAAAAGTTTGTCTTCCGAAACAGCCATTCACAGGCGCGTGCTATGATGACCTAACCTCATTCAACCCTGGCATAAATCTTTCCATGTATTATATGTATCGATCAATAATAACAACTAGGAAGTTTTGTTTACTGACCGAACTTAAGCTTCACAATGGCAGTGGTTTACACAGATCGGTGAGATGGGGGTTGACTACCCATAAAAGCTCATTTCGACACTTGTAGATTATAATTAGTTTTGGAGTTTTGAAAAGCAACTTGTATTTTAAACAGTATATATTAAGCGACGCAATTCATTAAAATTGAAATACAGAATAGAAATTATACTTATTAATATATATGATATATTAATATTGACAGCATCCCTTAATACGGGCAAATATCGAGCTACCTGACCACGCTTGTTGTAACCAGTTGTATCGATCTTCCTCGTTCTCGTTACCCGCGAGACGAATAAACAAGGAACATTAGAAAGAGAGAAACAAGGAAAATTAGAAAGAGAGAATGGACAATGAAAGGATTAAAAGAAGAAGAAATATGCAAACATTAACTATCAGACGTGAATGTATTAGACAAGTGTGTTTTATTTTTACTTTTAATTATAGTTTGCTATTATTTGCAAATTAAGTTTTACAACCTTTTACAATGTATTATAATGACAATACACGTAACTGCTGGAAGATCAGAGGCATAGCGGGGGAGGGGGACATATGTTCCCTGGCGATTGACTATTGGGGGCGCCAACATGGGCTTTGAAACAGGTTGTATGTGGAAATTGTGCTGCAAATATGCAACTATGCATTAGTTTTTTCTTCAGAGGTGTGTGTGTGTGTGTTTAAAAACAAATCTTGTCCCCGGGCTCCAAACACTCTAGCTACGCCTCAGGGAAAGATTGAATACAATCGATTTTCATACGTAACATTAAAAATAGAATTACTCCCTCGTATAAATCAACTGTGCAGTCATAAATGTTGTGACCTGGAGATAAAGTACTTCCTTGGATAAAAGCTCATTAAAGGCTCTGACGGGTTTCAAATTCAGACCTTGAAAATATATACTGACCATTACTAGCAAAGTCTCTTATACCTAATATGCTAAAAAGTGTGATTTAAAAGGATTGATAAATATTATGTATGTATAACTGTTTTAATTAAGTTAATATACCCATATTAAAATCTGTATATTTTCAACAAGAATAAAAACATCTCTTTGTGTAACTAATGGCCTATTGTTTTTTGAGTGTTTGTTTCTTGAAAGGATGTTGGTGGTTTTCAAAAAGCGTTTTTTCATCCCTAATTCTGAGCTGGAAAAAAATGTGAATGTTATATCGGATGAGGCTGATATCAATTGATGCACTCATTAAGCGTCACTTTGAATGTCGCTGATAGAGATGGGTAAAATGATGACTGACTACAAAAGATAAACTTAGTTTTGGAAAGAACGGTTATAATTGATTATGTACTTTATTACAAGTACTTAAAATTCAAAGATTTAACCAAGCAAAATATGAAATCACACCAAGTAAAATGTGAGATACAGAAAGAATTGAACACTTCTTAATACTAAGGACTGACTGACAATATCCCGTAACACTTGTGTCATCGTGTACAGTACAACATCCCGTAAAACTTGTGTCATCATGTACAGTACAACATCCCGTAACACTTGTCGTCGCACATACCCAATTGGACGCACACGGCGTAAATTTAAATAAATTAATCGTCGTAACACTTGTATCATCATGTAGAGTTCACCGGAATCATTAGTATACTTGACAATGCATGTTGTACTCTGTTTACAGGGATACATACTGTACTCTGTTTACAGGGATACATGCTGTACTCTGTTTACAGGGATACATTCTGTATTCTGTTTACAGGGATATATGTTGTACTCTATTTACAGGGATACATGCTGTACTCTGTTTACAGGGATACATGCTGTACTCTGTTTGCAGGGATACGTGCTCTACTCTGTTTACAGGGATACGTGCTGTACTCTGTTTACAGGGATACATTCTGTACTCTGTTTACAGGGATCTTCCTGGCTTTATTTGCCCACGCTATGCGAGATGAGGTCAAGGATCTTTAAATGTGATCTAAGTGTTTGGAATTTAAACCTGCAGAGTAAGAAAACAACATTAGAAACAAAGAGTAAAGAGTCAAATGGAAAATAAAAAAGTAAAATTGATACAAATTATTCAGTACTAGCTGTAAAGCAAATACCTTTAAGGTATTCTAAATGTTGGAGGCGACATATGAACGTAGTGGGTGGCAATAATTCTACAAGGCCAACCATAAGCGATCGATCTGTCGGTCTATATATATATATATATATATATATATATATATATATATATATATATATATATATATATATATATATCCCATTGTTACAACAATCTTGTAATTATTACTACTTTATAGTACGTAATATTAGGTTCAAATTCCAATATGGAGGGAAATTAGGATAAGTGCTACAAATATCTTAAATAACCGATTCATATGAGTTTCGTCATAAAATTGTATGGATGGTACATTTTCCATAACTAGATCAAAACTTCCTTGTAAATAACATGGATGAGAAAAAGGGCGAATCCCAGATCATTTAACTCATTTGAACACGTCATTTATTACAAGGAAGAAAAAATAAATGGCTTGCAAAAGCCCGAACTAGATTCGTATGCTTCTAAAATATAATTATTCTATATTGTTTTCTTTAAGACCATAATGTTTGAAATGAACAAAATATATATTTCTTTTGGTTTTACAAACATGGGCTATTCTGGTTATTTGAGGCATAATATGAAGCATATAGATAGAAAATCGGAAAATGAAAATTTCTTAAATTTAACACCCACACACCCTCTTCCATCTGTCTAACCCCTGTTAAACAGTCAACAACTTCAAAACTGTTAAAAGTTTATACTTTTCAACACTGCATCAACTGGGTGGTTTACATGGAAACAAAGACACCATTGAAACGAATTAAGCTCTCTTATCGATCCTTTTTACAATCAGCAGTGTTATGACTTGGAGATAATGTACTTTCTTCCATAAGAGCTCATTAAAGGCGCTGTCAGACTTCATCGTTTAAAATGCAGACCTGTCTTTTGTTCACCTATATAAGTTTATAACATTTTTAAAATACAGAAATTCGATAGACTGAAAGCAAATATTTGAAAACTTTTGGCTTCTTTACTTCCTACCAAAAAGTTTGCCTTTCGAAACAGCCATTCATAGGCGCGTGCTATGATGACCTACCCTCATTTGACCCTGACATAAATCTTTCCAGGTATTCTATGTATTGATCAATGATAACAACTAGGAAGTTTTGTTTACTGACCGAACTTAAGCTTTGCAATGACAGTGGTTTACACAGATCGGTGAGATGGGGGTTGACTACCCATTAAAGCTCATGCCTAAACTTGTAGATTATAATTAGTTTTGGAGCTTTGAAAATCAACTTATATTGTAAACAGTATATATTAAGCGACGCAATTCATTAAAATTGAAATACAGAATAGAAACGGTACTTGTTAATATATATGATATATTAATATTGACAAGATCCCTTAATACGGGCAAATATCGAGCTACCTGACGACGCTTGTTGTAACCAGTTTACTGTATAGATCTTTAGATCTTCCTCGTTCTTGTTACCTGCGAGACAAATAGACGAGGAACTTTAGAAAGAGAGAAACAAGGAAGTTGGAAATGGAACGATTTCTAAAATAGATATAAACACAGAAAATTAATTTATTATGTATGTGTGTTAACGGCGAATATTCTTTTTTCTCGTAATCATATGTTCCCTGGCGCCAGACTAGTGGGGGCGCCAACATGGGCTTTGAAATAGGTTGTATGTGGAAATTGTGCTTCAAATATGCAACTATGTATTAGTTTTTTTCTTCAGAGGTGTGTGTGTGTGTGTGTGTGTGTGTGTGTGGAAATAAATCTTGTCCCCGGGCTCCAAACTCTCTGTGCAAGCATAAGTGTTGTGACCTGGAGATAAAGTTCTTCCTCGGATAAAAGCTCATGAAAGGCTCTGTTGGGTTTCATAGTTTCAAATTCAGACCTTGAAAATATATACCGATCTTGAATTAGAATTGTCTTTTGTTCACCTGCATTCGATTTTAATATTTGAAAAATATAGAAATACAGGTGTATGAAAGTAAATATTTGATATTTCTCGACTTCTTAATTTCCTACTAAATGCGTTTGTCTTTCGAAACAGTTTTTCTCAGGCGCGTGCTACGATGACTTATCCTCAGACGAATCTCGCATACATTATTATTCCATGTATTCTATTCAGAGATCATTGATAACAGCTAGGAAGTTTTATTTACTGACCGAACTTAAGCTTTGCGATATCAGTGGTTTACAGAGATAGGTGAGATAGGGGTTGATTAACAATAAATGCTCATAAAAAAAAATGATGGATTATACTAAGTTTAGGATTTTTGAAAGGCACAATATATTAGAATTATTCTATATTAAGTAGTCCCATAAGTGAAAATGTGAAAAACATAATTAAAGTGCTTTTGTCAATATATTTGGTATATTGCTATTGAGAACATCAAATAGCCCCGGGAAGAATCGAGTTACAAGATAATTCATGTTGTACCCAGTTTGCTTAGGTATCTTCCTGGTTTATGTTCCCCACGCTACCGAGGGTCACGTCAGGTCATGGAATATTAAAGCACAAGACACATCATAAACTGTCTGGAATTTCGGTTTGATGAATAAACAAGGAACAGTTAAAAATAGAGAATGGAGTATGGGAATTGAAGGTTGAGATTTTAAACAAAAATTAAAACACAGCAATTCAGCAGGCATCTCAAATAAATTTATTATGTTCGTGTATTATCGGGTCATACTCTGTTTTCATTAGTTATCCATTCATTCAATCGTTTATTCTTAAATTCATTTGCTACACATACCAAGCTTCATAATGCTTCATAACATGTTATATTGAAAGCACACTTCAGCACAACAAATGTGAATACCACGACTTTCTGTTTCATATACGTCATTAAAAATGGATAGGACATGTAGTTAGTTAAAATATAACTGTAAATGCTGGATGGAAATGGTTATACATGGCCAAGGCCAGACATACGATTAACCACTGTCATCGTATCTATCTATCTATCTATCTATCTATCTATCTATCTATCTATCTATCTATCTTTCTATCTATCTATCTATCTATCTGTCTGTCTGTCTGTCTGTCTGTCCATCCATCCATCTATCCATCCATCTAGTCTGCCAAAAGTTCGAACCCGGCATGCCGATTTGTGATGTACCCTGAATCTCTCTGTCTGAAAATAGAATTGTTCTATATCATCATCAAAGTTGGTACTTAGACCAGTGTATCACATGTGGTTATATAAACTATATATATATATATATATAGTTATTATTTAAAGACTAAGGTTAAACCTAGAGCAAAGAAATCCGAGATTGATAAAATCTTGATTTTGACAACTAACAAAACGCTACCTAACGTACGTTATACAGTATACAAATTCTAGTTGTTGTATGTTTACTTTATCAGGATCAATCTTGCAACAACTGGTTGATTTAAACATAACAAGCACATTCTTGGAATGAATTGCACCCTATTGTCTAACCCAAAGATCTCGAACTCATACGCCACGAAGACTGCATGAGGGTATTTTCGATGGCCCAAGGGCCGCACCACCTTCTTATCTCTGATGACACGTTGTGAGGCCAATCATATTAAGGGCCACACGATACGGTTTAGTGGGCCACATGCGGCCCGAGGGCTGCTGTTTTGAAACCCCTGGTCTAAATTCTGAGTGGTCAACAGAGGGTCGTATACCTTGAGATAATTACATGCATTTCAATCAGTCAGATCATAACTGGTACCTCTGGAATTTATTGTTTCAAATACAGTCCTTGAACTTAAAAATGTTTTTTGTTCACCTGTGCTATTGATACAGTTGTAAAATATAAAAATACAAGTGAGTAAAGGTAAATATTTGGTCATTTTTTACTTCCTACTAACTGCTTTTGTACACTTAAACAGTCGTGTACAGGTGTGAAATAATGGTCTGCCCTCTTTTGAACCTTGCACAATTATTCTAAGTAATATATTTATAGAACAACGGTTAAACCAGGAAGTTTTATTTAGTAACCGAACGTAGGTATCACATTGGCAGTGGTTTACAGAGATCGGTAAGATGAAGGATGACTAGCAATACAAGTTGATTTCTAAAACTATAAATTATAATTAGTTTTTGAGTTTTAAAAAGCGACATATAATGCAGATGTGTATATTAATTGATACAAACAATTAAAATGAAAAATATTGAAATTAACTATTATTTGTTAATTATTGGAAATTTTACTTGTGACAACATCCTTTAATCTCCAGATAAGCATTGCATTACAAGATGATGCATGTTTTCTGATGTTATCTTCCGCGTGCTCGTTACTCACGGACATTGAGGGTCATGTCAGGTCAACTTCAAGTACGATTGACGTGATAAAATGTGTCCGGAATTTCGGTTTCATGATTAAAATAAGGAACAGTTAGAAATGGAGGTGTGGGAGTGGACATTAAAAGGACTTTAAAAAATTAAAAATGTAGAAAATGAAGAGACAGTGAGATTTATATACCAGACCGCTGTTCTCGCGGACTGCTGTATTTTCTATTAAACATCCGTTCATTCATTATTTATTTTTCAATTCATTTTGCTGCAGGTGCAAACCTAGTTTCATTAAACTTAACAATGGATTATGTTTACTGTACACATCACCATATGAACGTTTAAATTCAATAGCATTGTCATACACGTCATTAAAATAGAAAGTACTTGTAGTTGGTTGAAACATTTTGTCTGTTCACTATTGATTAGACATTTTATCAAATCATATGGCTTACTGTTCACTATTGATTAGACATTTTATCAAATCATAGGGCTTAAGTTATGCCAGCAATTAAAGTCAAGACGTGTGGGAATGGGATAGAATGGTTCTACATTAACGTACGATTAATGCATTTCACCATATTTGAAATTCGCAACCACGTAGCTGCTTTTCATTTCAGTTATAATTTCAATATGGCCGAATTTAGAGAAAGTGAGCTAAATATTGCAAACCACAGATTTACTGCTTTCCAATTTCATCATAATATTATTGTGATGATTTAGGATGCACATGTTTTCAATATTTTTGGTTCAAAACTTCTTTGTAAAGTTCAGGAGTAAATCCGCCATTACGTCACTCAGATGAACACGTGTCATTTGTTCTGACAAGAAGTAAACCTAAATATTTGGCTGTGTAACAAAAGTCCGAACTCGATGTTGATTTATGATGTATTCTGAATCTCGGACTTTTTAAATATATCATTATTGTGATTTATCATCTTATAACCGGTACTGTTTGAAATTAGACCATTGTGTCACTTTTGGGTATACGAACAAGAGCTAGTACAGTTATTTGAGGAATAATCTAAGTTTACATAATCAGTGTCAATCATACAATAACTGCATTGTTTGAACTGAGAAAAAGTCACCCTTGGAATGAATTGCATCTTCCTATCTAACCAGTGCGTTATATATATATATATATATATATATATATATATATATATATATATATATATATATATATATATATATATATATATATATATATATATATAATTCTACTTGTCCTTTGTTCACCTGTATTAGTTTATAACATTATAACATTTGTTGTAGTTGTTGTTCTAGGGTTAAACGCCATTTTTCAGCACAAGATTCGCTATGCATGGCGGCCTGTATTGATGGTGGATGGAGAACTCGTGAAAACCCCAGAAAGTACAACCGACCCACAAGAAGCTTTTATAATATTAGTAACATATCTAAATTCAAGTGATTGCAAGCAAATAATTGCTGTTTCATTACTACACTATTTCCCACCAATTGTTGTCATGTTCCTAAAAAGTGGTGTACAATGACGACATGCCTTATTTTTTTTTTTTTTAGCCTTCCATGCAATTTCCTCAGTATTCTATTTATAGATTAATGCTATAACTTGGAAGTTTTAGTAAGTAACCGAACTTAAGTGCCACGATAGAAGCGGTTGACAGAGATCGGTGAGATGGGGGTTGATTAAAACTAAAGGAACACTTCTAACATTATGTATTATAATTAATATTGTATCTCTGAAAAGCGATATATATTGCAAATCACATATATTAGCAAAATTATCAATTTAAAATGAAATGCAGCAATAAAGTGTTATTTTGAACTGTATAGGATAAATTAACATTGACAACACCCCTTAATCCTTGTGTAAATATTGAATTACAAGATGATGCATGTTCTACCCGTTAACTACACATATCTTCCTCGTTATCGTTACCCACGCTACTGAGGGTCAGGTCAGGTCACCTTAAAATACGTCAGACGTGATAAAATGTGTCCGGGATTTTGGTTTTATCAATAAATCAGGAACTCTGATTATGTTTAGCCTTGTATACATATTCCTAAGTATTCTATTAATATATTAATGATTTATATATGAATGATACAACTAGGAAGTTTTATTTAGTGACCGAACTCAAATTTCACGAAGGCAGTATTTTACAGAGATCGGTGAGATGGTGGTTGACTACCAATTAAAAGGCATATATACAATCATGGTATCTTACATTCGTTGGAGTTTTCAAAAATGACATATGTTACTAATATTCTATATTAGACGATACAATCAATTAGAATATGAAATACAGAATTTAAATGTTATTTATACGTGCAATGGATACATTGATATTGACAACACCCCTTAATCCAAAGGGAAGCTACACTTTGACGCATGTTGTGGTCAGTTTGCTGTAGAGAACTTCCACGTTCTATTTACACATGCTATCGAATGGTCGGGTCAGAACACCTCGAAATACCAGAGACACGATACAATGTGTCCTGAATTGCTGTTTGAAAATAGATAAGAAACAGGTTAGAAAGATAATAAAAATGGAGGGAAATATAAAAGAGACTGAGAAAAAGATTAATCAAAATTCTGAAAATGAGCTGGCATGTCAGATGCATCTATCAGATTAATGTATTCCGTGGTCTTCTTTTCATTCTTAAATCTCCTTAATTATATCTGCAAATCAAGTTTTATAATATTTCACAATGTATTACATTGACAGTACACATCACTGCAGGACAATTTGAACGGAATGGATTTTCATACGGAACATTACAAATAGAAAGTACTTGTAATAATTATAAACCTATTTAGTTTATTCATTGATAATTTTACTTATTTACAATAAAGTAAAAGCCCAACGAGTGGAAGAAGCTGGAATCAGAATAAATAGATACACCTGTTGCATGATACGTGAAATTCTTTACCACATTGCTTTTTTGATTGGTTCAAATTACAACATGGATTAATTTAGAGCAAGTAGGATACCTATTTAAAAAGCTGTGTTTTCTTTACCTTTTTATTATGTCATTGTTGTCATGATTTCGGATGACCTTATTTTCAGGAACATCCTAGTAAACCGCAAGTGCAATATTATTCCACTCCAAAAAACATGCTCTTTTCTATGACAGGAAAGATAAAATTCATGGTGGCTGTGTGGCAAAAATAATTCTTATAGTTATACCAATATGTCACTTTTAATATATATATATATATATATATATATATATATATATATATATATATATATATATATATATATATATATATATATATATATATATATATATATATATATATATATTTATTTATTTATTCTGGCTATCTGATGATTACAGCTGAGCTTAGGAATACGAAAGCAGAGGATGTCAAATTCTAGATTTAGACCACTAATCCCAAATTAAATCCCGGGTAAATATTTAAATAATGGTTGGTCAACAAGTCTTAATTGGTTTAAATTTTTATATCATCAGAAACAATCATGCAATATCTGGGTGGATTAAATAGAAATAAAAACACAATTGGTATTAATTGCTGTCTCGTATCTTACATTTGTGCTGTCAAAAAATGTTAGACATCCGGATATAAAGTATTTATAAAAGGAGCTTGTAGGATTCAAATACAGACTTTTAACTTATGTGTTTATCTTAAATATGAATTCTCTTGTTCACCGGTTGATAACATTTGTAAAAAAACAGAAAAGCAAGTGAATGAATGTGATAATTTGCTATTTCTTCACTTCATTATTTCCTACTAACGGAATTTATATTCAGAAAAGGTCGTGTAGAAGGGTGTGCGTAAAGGCATGTGCTCAGTTGACCGACCTATTTGACCTTTGTATACACGTGTTCTTAAGTATTCTCATTATATATGACTGATAAAACTAGGAAGTTTTAGTTAAGAACCGAACTTAAGTGTTACCTTGGCAATGGTTTAAAGAGTTAGGTGATATGGGGGTTGACTATCAATAAAAGGTATTTTCTATAATTATGGATGAAGGTTAATTTTCGAGTTTTAAGAGGAATATAACTAACATACAGTGTACATTAAGTGATGTATTCAATTACAATGTGAAATAATGAATGAAAGTGTAGTTTTGTAATGTGTAGGATATATTAATTTTGACAACACCCCTTAATCCGTGGGTAAATATTGTGTTACTTGATGATGCATGTTGTACCCACTTTGCTGCAGAGCTCTTCCTTGTTCTTGCTACACACGATAAAGAAGATCAGGTCAGGGTACATTTAAATACGACAGAGGTGATAAAACGTGTCTGGAATTTTGATTAACTAATAAATAAGGAACAATTAGAAACATAGAAATCGGGTTAGGGGCGGGCGGGAAATGACAGTAATAGTGTCATAAAGATAAAAATAGAAAAAATGAAATGACATGAGGTGAATTTACTTGACCAAAATATATTTGTGACCTGCTGTGTTTTGTTCATAACTCATTCATAGCAAAGTCTTTAACAAAAAAATACGTTTGCAAGCAACAAAACAGAATGCGTTATATTGACAGCAAAAAAACATGACGTGTTCTATTGACAATAAAACCAATGTGTTTTTATTGACTGCAAATACAATGCGTTCTACTGACAGCAAACACGATGCATTTTATTGACAGCAAAAACAAGCGCAGGAAAATCTGAAAACCAACACATTTTTTTTTATATACGACATTAAAAATAGAATGGACATGCTGTTAGTTAAAACATATTTCGTTTTTTAGTACTTATTTAGATTGTTACTAAAGGAAAGGCCACACCATATTCTAGACTTTGGAGTCAAAATACATTGGAATGGGATGGACCAAACATGTGATTTACGATTCTGTCTATCTATCTGACCATCGATCTATCTATTACATCATACTTGTAATTGTTAGGCTCCGATCGTAATATCATGGAAGTTAGATTAAGATAAATAGCTACTTCGTATTTTCCAATTTTATTATACATTGTTATTTTCATAATTTCAATTGGACAGATTTTCGATATTTGGGTTAACACCTTGTAAAGGGCAATATAAATCCAGTTTTATACCACTCTAATGAACACGTGTCTTTTTTTTATGCGAATAACAATAAATGTGTGGCTGTGTGCCAAACGTTTGAACCCGAGATGTCCATATGTGATTCATCCTGAAAAATATAATTATTATATGTTACCATAACGATAAAGTTTTATATTAGACATTTTTAAAAAAAAAAAATTTCATAAACATACAGATATTTCAGGAATGAAGTTAAGTACAGAGATAAAAAAAATCAAGAAATGCATTCTTCTCTTGTTTGACCCCCACCCCCACCTACATAACTCGTTTGTACTGTCAACAATTCATTGTTGTTCTAATTTTATCATCTCATATTTCAATCATGCAATAACTTATTGGTTTATACAGAAATACAACCAATAACGACATGCGTTCAGTCCCGGATTACCCATTAGGCAGAGTAGGCAACTGCCTATGGGCCCCGCGACTTTTATAGGCCCCATCAGGGGCCCCCATGAGACCGTGACCGTGGGTCTGGGGCCCCAAAAGTTTGACTGCCTATGTGCCTCCACGGTGCTTAATCCGGCGCTGCATGCGTTACATACTCTTTACTGACCTTTTTGCAGTCTATACCAGCGGAAGATAAAGCACTTCAAAACTTCTGCTCATTAAAGGCGCTGGTGGGTTTGGAATGCAGAATATTAAATATATTTTTATATTAAATTCGACTTTTGGGTTGTTTTTCTGTATTAATTTATAGCATTTTGTAAAAGAAATACAGATGATTTAATGATATATTTGGTCATCTTTTATTTCTTTATTTGCTACCTACTGATTTTATCGTCCGAAACAGTGTGCCATGTTGACCTATCCTATTTTGAACCTTACGTAATTTTTCTAAGTATTCTATTTACAAATCAAAGATAAAAAGAGGAAGTTTTAGTAGTCACCGAACTGAAGTCTCACAATGGCAGTCATCTACAGAGATCGGTAAGATGGGGGTTGTCAACCAAACGAAGCTCATTCTACAAATTGGAATTGTACAAATTTATTTTAGTTTTGAAAAGCGATACATTTTACAAATATCTTTATTTAACGATAAATCAAATAAAATGTAATATATATAATTAATGTGTTATTTGTTCAGGTATTGGATATATTGATATTGACAACACCCCTTAATCCCCGGGAAAATTTGAGCTACATGATGATGCTTATTGTATACACTTTGCTGCAGATTTCGACCTCGTTCTCGATATTGAGAATCATGTCAAGGCACCTAGAAATAGGATAGGCGTGATAAAACCTGTCCGGAATTTCTGTTTGAAGAAAAAACAAGGACAAGTTATAAAGATATAAACAATGGGGAGGAAGATGGACAAAGAAATACATATATATATATATATATATATATATATATATATATATATATATATATATATATATATATATATATTCTGGCAATCTTATGAATACAGCTGAGCTTAGAAATACGAAAGCAGAGGATGTCAAATTCTAGATTTAGACCACTAATCCCAAATTAAATCCCGGGTAAATATTTAAATAATGGTTGGTCAACAAGTCTTAATTGTTCTAAATTTTTATATCATCAGAAACAATCATGCAATGTCTGGGTGGATTAAATAGAAATAAAAACACAATTGGAATTAATTGCTGTCTCTTATCTTACATTTGTGCTGTCAAAAAATGTTAGACATCCGGATATAAAATATTTATAAAAGGAGCTTGTAGGATTCAAATACAGACTTTTAACTTATGTGTTTATCTTAAATATGAATTCTCTTGTTCACCTCTTGATAACATTTGTAAAATATAGAAAAGAAGTAATTGAATGTGATAATTTGTTATTTCTTTACTTATTTCCTACTAACGGCATTTATATTCAGAAAAGGTCGTGTAGAAGGGTGTGCGTACAGGCATATGCTCATTTGACCGACCTATTTGAACTTTGTATACACGTGTTCTTAAGTATTCTATTTATATATGACTGATAAAACTAGGAAGTTTTAGTTAAGAACCGAACTTAAGTGTTACGTTGGCAATGGATAAAAGAGTTAGGTGATATAGGGGTTGACTAACAATAAAAGTTATTTTCTATAATTATGGATGAAGGTTAATTTTCGAGTTTTTAGAGGAATATAACTTGCACACAGTCTACATTAAGTGATGTATTCAATTACAATGTGAAATAATGAATTAAAGTGTAGTTTTGTAATGTGTAGGATATATTAATTTTGACAACACCCCTTAATCCATGGGTAAATATTGTGTTACTTGATGATGCATGTTGTACCCACTTTGCTGCAGAGCTCTTCCTTGTTCTTGCTACCCACGATAAAGAAGATCAGGTCAGGGTACATTTAAATACGACAGAGATGATAAAACGTGTCTGGAATTTTGATTAACTAATAAATAAGGAACAATTAGAAACATAGAAATGGGGCTAGGGGTGGGCGGGATGGACAGTAATAGTGTCATAAAGATAAAAATGGAAAAAATGAAATGACATATGAGGTGAATTTACTTGGCCAAAGTATGTTTGTGACCTGCTGTGTTTTCGTTCATAACTCATTCATAGGAAAGTCTTTAAAAAGAAATGCGTTTGCAAGCAACAAAATAGAATGCGTTATATTGACAGCAAACACGATGCGTTCTATTGACAGCAAAAACAAGCGCAGGAAAATCTGAAAACCAACACATTTTTTTTCTTACGACATTAAAAATAGAATGGACATGCTGTTAGTTAAAACATATTTCGTTTATTTAGTACTTATTTAGATTGTTACTAAAGGAAAGGCCACACCATATTCTAGACTTTGGAGTCAAAATACATTGGAATGGGATGGACCAAACATGTGATTTACCATTCTGTCTATCTATCTGACCATCGATTAATCTATTACAACATACTTGTAATTGTTAGGCTCCAGTCGTAATATCATGGAAGTTAGATTAAGATAAATATTTTAATAGCTACTTCGTATTTTCCAATTTTATTATACATTGTTATTATCATAATTTCGAGCGGATACATTTTCGATATTTGGGTTAACACCTCATTGTAAAGAGCAATATAAATCCAGTTTTATACCACTTTAATGAACACGTGTCTTTTCTTTATGAGAATAACAATAAATGTGTGGCTGTGTGCCAAACGTTTGAACCCGAGATGTCGATTTGTGATTCATCCTGAGAAATATAATTATTATATGTTACCATAACGATAAAGTTTTATATTACACCTTTTTTAATTTTTTTTTCAAAAGCATAGGCTAATACGGATATTTGAGGAATGAAGTTAAGTACAGAGATAAAAAATCAAGAAATGCATTCTTCTCTTGTTTGATCCCCACACCAATCCCACCCTATCTACATAACTCGTTTTGTACTGTCAACAATTCATTGTTGTTCTAATTTTATCATATCATATTTCAAGCATGCAATAAGTTATTGGTTTATACACAAATACAATCAATAATGACATGCGTTACACACTCTTTACTGACCTTTGTGCAGTCTATACCAGCGGAAGATAAAGCACTTCAAAACTTCTGCTCATTAAAGGCGCTGGTGGGTTTGGAGTGCAGAATATTAAATATATTTTGATATTAAATTCTACTTTTGGTTTGTTTATCTGTATTAATTTATAGCATTTTGTAAAAGAAATACATATGATTTAATGATATATTTGGTCATCTTTTATTTCTTTATTTCCTACTGATTTTATCATCCGAAACAGTGAGCCATGTTGACCTACCCTATTTTGAACCTTACGTAATGTTTCTAAGTATTCTATTTACAAATCAAAGATAAAAGGAGGAAGTTTTAGTAGTCACCGAACTGAAGTCTCACAATGGCAGTCATCTACAGAGATCGGTAAGATGGGGGTTGTCAACCAAACGAAGCTCATTCTACAAATTGGAATTGTACAAATTTATTTTAATTTTGATAAGAGATACATTTTACAAATATCTTTATTTAACGATAAATCAAATAAAATGTAATATATAGAATTAAAGTGTTATTTGTTCATGTATAGGACATACTGATATTGACAACATCCCTTAATCCCCGGGAAAAGTTGAGCTACATGATGATGCATATTGTACACACTTTGCTGCAGATTTCGACCTCGTTCTCGATATTGATATTGACAACCATGTCAAGGCACCTAGAAATAGGATAGGCGTGATAAAACCTGTCCGGTATTTCTGTTTGAAGAAAAGCAAGGACAAGTTATAAAGACATAAACAATGGGGAGGAAGATGGACAAAGAAAGAAATATATATATATATATATATATATATATATATATATATATATATATATATATATATATATTCTGGCTATCTGATGAAGACAGCTGACCTTAGAAATACGAAGGCAGAGGATGTCAAATTCTAGATTTTGACCACTAATCCCAAATTAAATCCCGGGTAAATATTTCAATAATGGTTGGTCAACAAATCTTAATTTTTCTAAATTTTTATATCATCAGAAACAATCATGCAATATCTGGGTGGATTAAATAGAAATAAAAACACAATTGGAATTAATTGTTGTTTCTTATTTTACATTTGTGCTGTCAAAAAATGTTAGACATCCGGATATAAAGTATTTATAAAAGGAGCTTGTAGGATTCGAATACAGACTTTTAACTTATGTGTTAATCTTAAATATGAATTCTCTTGTTCACCTCTTGATAACATTTGTAAAATATAGAAAAGAAGTAATTGAATGTGATAATTTGTTACTTCTTTACTTCCTTGTTTCCTACTAACGGCATTTATATTCAGAAAAGGTCGTGTAGAAGGGTGTGCGTACAGGCATATGCTCATTTGACCGACCTATTTGAACTTTGTATACACGTGTTCTGAAGTAGTCTATTTATGTATGGCTGATAAAACTAGGACGTTTTCGTTAAGAACCGAACTTAAGTGTTACATTGGCAATGGTTTAAAGAGTTAGGTGATATGGGGGTTGACTATCAATAAAAGTTATTTTATATAATTATGGATGAAGGTTAATTTTCGAGTTTTTAGAGGAATATAACTTGCATACAGTCTACATTAAGTGATGTATTCAATTACAATGTGAAATAATGAATTAAAGAGTAGTTTTGTAATGTGTAGGATATATTCATTTTGACAACACCCCTAAATCTTTGGGTAAATAGTGTGCTACTTGATGATGAATGTTGTACCCTCTTTGCTGCAGAGCTCTTCCTTGTTCTTGCTACCCACGATAAAGAAGATCAGGTCAGGGCACATATCAATACGATAGAGGTGATAAAACGTGTCTGGAATTTCGATTAACTAATAAATAAGGAACAATCAGAAGCATAAAAATGGGGGAAGGGGTGGGCGGGATGGACAGTAATAGTGTCATAAAGGTAAAAACAGAAAAAATGAAATGACATATGAGGTGAATTTACTTGATCAAAATATATTTGTGACCTGCTGTGTTTTGTTCATAACTCATTCATAGCAAAGTCTTTAACAAAAAAATTACGTTTGCAAGCAACAAAACAGAATGCGTTATATTGACAGCAAACATGACGTCTTCTATTGACAACAAAACCAATGTGTTTTTATTGACTGCAAATACAATGCGTTCTACTGACAGCAAACACGATGCGTTATATTGACAGCAAAAACAAGCGCAGGAAAATCTGAAAACCAACACATTTTTTTTATATACGACATTAAAAGTAGAATGGACATGCTGTTAGTTAAAACTTATTTCGTTTATTTAGTACTTATTTAGATTGTTACTAAAGGAAAAGCCACACCATATTCTAGACTTTGGAGTCAAAATACATTGGAATGGGATGGACCAAACATGTGATTTACCATTCTGTCTATCTATCTGACCATCAATCCATCTATTACATCATACTTGCAATTGTTAGGCTCCGCTCGTATTTTATTATACATTGTTATTGTCATAATTTCGATTGGATATATTTTCGATATTTGGGTTAACACCTTGTTAAAGGCAATATAAATCCAGTTTTGTACCACTCTAATGAACACGTATCTTTTTTTTATGAGAATAACAATAAATGTGTGGCTGTTTGCCAAACGTTGTAACCCGAGATGTCGATTTGTGATTCATCCTGAAAAATATAATTATTATATGTTACCATAACGATAAAGTTTTATATTAGACCTTTCTTTTTCATAAACATACGGATATTTGAGGAATGAAGTTAAGTACAGAGGTAAAAAAAATCAAGAAATGCATTCTTCTCTTGTTTGATCCCCACACCAATCCCACCCTATCTACATAACTCGTTTTGTACTGTCAACAATTCATTGTTGTTCTAATTTTATCATATCATATTTCAAGCATGCAATAACTTATTGATTTATACAGAAATACAATCAATAATGACATGAGTTACACACACTTGTCTGACCTTTGTGCAGTCTATACCAGCGGAAGATAAAGCACTTCAAAACTTCTGCTCATTAAAGGCGCTGGTGGGTAAGGAGTGCAGAATATTAAATATATTTTTATATTAAAGTCGACTTTTGGTTTGTTTATCTGTATTAATTTATAGCATTTTGTAAAAGAAATACATATGATTTAATGATATATTTGGTCATCTTTTATTTCTTTATTTCATACTGATTTTATCATCCGAAATAGTGTGCCATGTTGACCTATCCTATTTTGAACCTTACGTAATGTTTCTAAGTATTCTATTTACAAATCAAAGATAAAAGGAGGAAGTTTTAGTAGTCACCGAACTGAAGTCTCAAAATGGCAGTCATTTACAGAGATCGGTAAGATGGAGGTTGTCAACCAAACGAAGCTCATTCTACAAATTGGAATTGTACAAATTTATTTTAGTTTTGATAAGATATACATTTTACAAATATATTTATTTAACGATAAATCAAATAAAATGTAATATATAGAATTAAAGTGTTATTTGTTCATGTATAGGACATTTTGATATTGACAACATCCCTTAATCCCCGGGAAAAGTTGAGCTACATGATGATGCATATTGTACACACTTTGCTGCAGATTTCGACCTCGTTCTCGATATTGATATTGACAACCATGTCAAGGCACCTAGAATTAGGATATACGAAAGCAGAGGATGTCAAATTCTAGATTTTGACCACTGTTCTAAATTTTTATATCATCAGAAACAATCATGCAATATCTGGGTGGATTAAATAGAAATAAAAACACAATTGGAATTAATTGCTGTCTCTTATCTTACATTTGTGCTGTCAAAAAATGTTAGACATCCGGATATAAAGTATTTATAAAAGGAGCTTGTAGGATTCAAATACAGACTTTTAACTTATGTGTTAATCTTAAGTATGAATTCTCTTGTTCACCTCTTGATAACATTCGTAAAATATAGAAAAGAAGTAATTGAATGTGATAATTTGTTACTTCTTTACTTCCTTGTTTCCTACTAACGGCATTTATATTCAGAAAAGGTCGTGTAGAAGGGTGTGCGTACAGGCATGTGCTCAGTTGACCGACCTAGTTGAACCTTGTATACACGTGTTCTTAAGTATTCTATTTATATATGAGTGATAAAACTAGGAAGTTTTAGTTAAGAACCGAACTAAAGTGTTACGTTGGCAATGGGTTAAAGAGTTAGGTGATATGGGGGTTGACTATCAATAAAAGTTATTTTATATAATTATGGATGAAGGTTAATTTTCGAGTTTTTAGAGGAATATAACTTGCATACAGTCTACATTAAGTGATGTATTCAATTACAATGTGAAATAATGAATTAAAGTGTAGTTTTGTAATGTGTAGGATATATTCATTTTGACAACACCCTTAAATCTTTGGGTAAATATTGTGCTACTTGATGATGCATGTTGTACCCTCTTTGCTGCAGAGCTCTTCCTTGTTCTTGCTACCCACGATAAAGAAGATCAGGTCAGGGCACATATCAATACGATAGAGGTGATAAAACGTGTCTGGAATTTCGATTAACTAATAAATAAGGAACAATTAGAAGCATAAAAATGGGGGAAGGGGTGGGCGGGATGGACAGTAATAGTGTCATAAAGATAAAACAGAAAAAATGAAATGACATATGAGGTGAATTTACTTGATCTAAATATATTTGTGACCTGCTGTGTTTTGTTCATAACTCATTCATAGCAAAGTCTTTAACAAAAATATTACGTTTGCAAGCAACAAAACAGAATGCGTTATATTGACAGCAAACATGACGTCTTCTATTGACAACAAAACCAATGTGTTTTTATTGACTGCAAATACAATGCGTTCTACTGACAGCAAACACGATGCGTTCTATTGACAGCAAAAACAAGCGCAGGAAAATCTGAAAACCAACACATTTTTTATATACGACATTAAAAATAGAATGAACATGCTGTTAGTTAAAACATATTTCGTTTATTTAGTACTTATTTAGATTGTTACTAAAGGAAAGGCCACACCATATTCTAGACTTTGGAGTCAAAATACATTGGAATGGGATGGACCAAACATGTGATTTACCATTCTGTCTATCTATCTGACCATGGATCCATCTATTACAACATACTTGTAATTGTCAGGCTCCGATCGTAATATCATGGATGTTAGATTAAGATAAATAGCTACTTCGTATTTTCCAATTTTATTATACATTGTTATTTTCATAATTTCAATTGGACAGATTTTCGATATTTGGGTTAACACCTTGTAAAGGGCAATATAAATCCAGTTTTGTACCACTCTAATGAACACGTATCTTTTTTTATGAGAATAACAATAAATGTGTGGCTGTGTGCCAAATGTTTGAACCCGAGATGTCGAATTGTGATTCATCCTGAAAATATAATTATTATATGTTACCATAACGATAAAGTTTTATATTAGACATTTTTTAAATTTTTTTTCATAAACATACGGATATTTGAGGAATGAAGTTAAGTACAGAGGTAAAAAAAAATCAAGAAATGCATTCTTCTCTTGTTTGATCCCCACACCAATCCCGCCCTATCTACATAACTCGTTTTGTACTGTCAACAATTCATTGTTGTTCTAATTTTATCATATCATATTTCAGTCATGCAATAACTTTTTGATTTATACAGAAATACAATCAATAACGACATGCGTTACACACTCTTTACTGACCTTTGTCCAGTCTATACCAGCGGAAGATAAAGCACTTCAAAACTTCTGCTCATTAAAGGCGCAGGTGGGTTTGGAGTGCAGAATATTAAATATATTTTGATATTAAATTCTACTTTTGGTTTGTTTATCTGTATTAATTTATAGCATTTTGTAAAAGAAATACATATGATTTAATGATATATTTGGTCATCTTTTATTTCTTTATTTCCTACCTACTGATTTTATCATCCGAAACAGTGAGCCATGTTGACCAACCCTATTTTGAACCTTACGTAATGTTTCTAAGTATTCTATTTACAAATCAAAGATAAAAGGAGGAAGTTTTAGTATATCACCGAACTGAAGTCTCACAATGGCAGTCATCTACAGAGATCTTTAAGATGGGGGTTGTCAACCAAACGAAGCTCATTCTACAAATTGGAATTGTACAAATTTATTTTAGTTTTGATAAGAGATACATTTTACAAATATCTTTATTTAACCATAAATCAAATAAAATGTAATATATAGAATTAAAGTGTTATTTGTTCATGTTTAGGACATATTGATATTGACAACACCCCTTATTCCCCGGGAAAAGTTGAGCTACATGATGATGCATATTGTACACACTTTGCTGCAGATTTCGACCTCGTTCTCGATATTGATATTGACAACCATGTCAAGGCACCTAGAAATAGAATAGGCGTGATAAAACCTGTCCGGAATTTCTGTTTGAAGAAAAAACAAGGACAAGTTATAAAAACATAAACAATGGGGAGGGATGGACAAAGAAATATATATATATATATATATATATATATATATATATATATATATATATATATATATATATATATATATATATATATATATATATATATATATATATATATATACACATAACTAAATTATGTAGGACTTAAGAATGTGTTCCACGGATACTCACACATCAGCACAGAGAAATTAAAACTACAATGATTGTTTGTTATGCCACATTAAAACTACAAAAATTGTTTGTTATGCCACATTAAAATTAGAAAGTTGCTGTAGTTATTTAATTATTTACTGCTACATTGTTATTATCTATTTGTTACATTGTAATTAGCAATTTGTTACATTGTAATTAAATATTTGTTACATTGTAATTAGCTATTTGTTACATTGTAATTAGCTATTTGTTACATTGTAATTAGGCATTTGTTACATTGTAATTAGCTATTTGTTACATTGTAATTAGCTGTATTTTAATTGTAATTATTTATTTGCTACATTGTTATGATCTATTTGTTACGCCATACTTTTTATTCCCTACCATTTGTAGTATTTTATGTTAGGCTCAAATTGCAATATGGTGGAATATACAGTTAGATGAATAGCTGATTCATGTTTTTCAATTTCATCATAAATAATTCAGATCATAATCTTAGGCAGACATATTTTCAATATTTCGGTCAGAAAGCTTCCTTGTAAAGGCCAAGGGTAAATCGAAGGTTATCTCAATCAACTGAATACAAGTTTTTTGTTGCAATAAGGAAGAAAAAATACATGGGTGCCAAAATACCTAACTTGAAGTGACGATTCGTGGTGTAGCCAGATTCTCAGACTTTCTCAAAAGATAATTATCAAATGTTATCATTCTTGAAGAGATAAAATTTAAAATTAAACACATATATCTCTTTTCTATATAATTGTATTGACTAGTTTGGTATCTAAAGAATAAGGTGAAAAGTAGCAACAAGAGTTTTGAAAATGACAACTTCTTCATTTTGACAAGTACCCCATCATGTGACAAACCTAGGATACCAAGACAACAAGTACTTGTTATTCTAAATTTAGAATATACGTTTCAAACCAGCACGAACTGATCAGTTAAATCGGATCAAGGACATCCGTCATGATTAATTGCACCACTTACGTAACCCTTGTGATTGTCAACATAGCCTTATCACAAGAAAATAAAGTACTAATGTTGATTTGTATGATAAACACGAGTCATGCAAACCTGACGAGGAAGGATGCATTATATGCACATTCTTTTTAAAGATCAAGGCCATCCATTCATTCTAAAATTGCACAACCAGTCATAAAGTGTATCCAGATTTGTTTTGCAATCTTTGTACTTAAAATGAATGTAGTCTCTAATTCAACGAATTTCAGGTTCCATGTAACAAGTTAAGTATACAAATTATCTTAGAGAGTGGACAATAGTTAAGTCATTACATTTTAATTTAAACTTTTAGACTTTTTGTTTTTATTTCTTTATCATTTTGATACTTACACTTCACTAACAAAATTACTTGTGAGACTACCCCTGCATAGCTACCGCGATGACCTGATTTTATTAAAACTAGTATATCGCGATTTCAAAGATACATTAGAATCACATCACTATACTAAATAATAAATGATGCCAAAATAGAACACATGTATCATACCGTAAAATGATTTGTTGATCTATATTCTTGTTTTACTCTACTTTCGATTTCAATTTAGCCTAACTCAGAACTATTACCATTCCTTTCGTATTAAAACCAGCCTAACTCAGTATGGATTGATTGGTTTACAGTTTAATTATGTTGACCATGTCCTCAAGGTAAAGTTAGGTACGTATAAAATGGAATTGCCGAGGACGACTCAGACCGGAACGTAGTTAATACTGTATTCTTTAATGTTGTATGCTTCTACACGTGAATACGTGTAAAAATTTATAATTGAGTAAACGTTTAATTGGTGGAAGATTATATATAGCATTAATTATCGACATGACATAATTATCGTCATTATCGTACTGATGTGCACAAGTAGCGGTAATTGTTCATCATCATCATCATCATCATCATCATCGTCGTCGTCGTCGTCGTCGTTGTCGTAGTAGTAGTAGTAGTATCATCATCATCATCATCATCATCAGTCTCTTGACCTAATGTGGTCGTTGAGGCACTGTGCTGCTGAACATCTGACCAGTTTCCATACATATCTTATGGTCTCTCCAGATGGGTCTTTCCTTTGACATATCTCCCGTTGTTTGTGCTGCTCGTGACAAACTTTATGCTCTTGTAAATGTTACAGTTGTTTCCGTTATGCTGATGTCGCAAATGACGTAAATATATGATGACGGTGAATTGGAAGTAATTCACGAACTATCTGGAGTCTCCGGATGGTCGAGTCGTCTAAATCTCCCATCTTTACATATCCCATATATCACAAGAGTCAGTTTAAGTTCGAGACTCGGCTTGAAGAACGTGTGTATGTAAAAAAGCATGTTAGTAGTTTACTATGGGTCGGAGGTTCCTACATGGTTTTCACCCCGCCTCCCTTCCTCCCCCCCCCCCCCCCCCGCCTCGGCAAAAGACTGGCTGCCGTGCATAGCCCATAATATGCTGAGGATTAACTTTTTCCTCCCTCCCAGTCCGCCCCAAAGAAACCAAACCCAAATTATCTGAAACGTTTAATTTTTTCTTTTTTTTTTCTTCTACAATCTTGTGTAAGAGTAATGTCATGCTAAAAAAAACTATTTGACAGTATATGGTTCGTTTATTCTTGGACCTAGTGTCAGTATATTCGTATTTATAATAATCAAACTATGTGATTTATTTCCATGCAGGGTCTGCAACACCGCGAATAAGCTGTTTCATAAAGTCACCAGTGTAAGGGAGATAACTAAAAAATGTATGCCTACCGCTGGTAGTAGTAAGGATGCGAATGTTACGAGGTCTGTTACTATGATAATTACTTACCTGTTTTTACATTTCATAAATACTCTATTATTTCATTAATCTCTGATTTATATTTGATAGGAGGAAGCCTTTAATCAATCTCTGAACAATTAGATTTAAAACAAGATAAATACTAATTGAGTAAGGTCATCATCAAGATGAAAGACAGTCATCGAAAAAACATCTACGTTAAAATTGGAACTTTTAACAATTATGTCAACATAAAATGAGTCTTATTTAGCACAACAAAGAAATAAACATGATAAACTCCCTTACTCAAAGAAACACACATGCTAAACTCCCTTACTCAAAGAAATACATATGCTAAGCTCCCTTACTTAAATAAACTAAATGCTAACCTCCTTTACTCAAAGAATTACACATACTAAACTCCATTACTCAAAGAAGTACACATGCTAAGCTCCCTTACTCAAAGAAATACATATGCTAACCTCCCTTACTCAAAGAAATAAACATGCTAAACTCCCTTACTCAAGAAATATATCTGCTAAACTCCATTATTCACATAAATATGTATGCTAAAATCTCTTACTGAAAGAAACATATATGTTAAACTCCGTTACTCAAAGAAATACATATGCTAAACTCCGTCACTCAATGATATATACATGCTAAATTTTGTTTCTAAAGAAATACACATGCTAAACTCTGTTACTCAAAGACATACTATGCTAAACTCCCTTACTCAAGAAATACATCTGCTAAACTCCAGTATTTACATAAATATGTATGCTAAAATCAGTTACTGAAAGAAATACATATGCTAAACTCCCTTATTCAAAAAATCCATATGCTAAACTCCGGTTCTCAAAGACATACATATGCAAAACTTCCTTACTCAAATAAATACACATGATTTACTCCCTTACTCAAAGTAATACATATGCTAAACAATTCCCGTAAACAAAGAAATACACATGCTAACTCCGTTACCTAAACAAAGAAATACATATGCTAAACTCCCTTATTCAAAGAAATAAACATGCTAATATCCTTACTCAAAGAGTAACATATGCTAAACTACTTATTTACAGAAATATATATGCTAAACTCCTTTACTCAAAGAAATATTTATGCTAAACTCCGATTCTCAAAGAAATACATATGCTAAACTCCCTTATTCAAAGAAATACACATGCTAACTCCCTTTTACAAAGAATTACATATACAAAACTCCCTTAATCACAGAAATACATATGCTAATATCCCTTAGTTAAAGAAATACATATGTTAAACTCTGGTACTCAAAGAAATACATATGCTAAATTCCGGTACTCAAAGAAATACATATGCAAAACTCCCTTACTCAAAAAAAAACACACATGATTTCCTCCCTTACTCAAAGAAATACACATGCTAAACTCCCTTTTTGATAGAAATACATATTCTAAATTCCCTTACTTAAATACATATGCTAAATTTCCTTACTTAAAGAAATACATATGTTAAATTCCCTTACTTAAAGAAATACATCTGCTACACTCATTTACTCAAAGAAATATACATGATTTACTCCCTTTCTCAAAGAAATAACATGCTAAACTCCCTTACTCAAGAAATACACATGATTTACTCCCTTACTCAAAGAAATACATATGCTAAACAACTCCCGTACTCAAAGAAATGCACATGCTAACTCCGTTACTCAAACAAAGAAATACATATGCTAAACTCCCTTATTCAAAGAAATACACATGCTAATATCCTTACTCAAAGAGTAACATATGCTAAACTCCTTATTTACAGAAATACATATGCTAAACTCCTTTACTCAAAGAAATATTTATGCTAAACTCCCTTTCTCAAAGAAATACATATGCTAAACTCCCTTATTCAAAGAAATACACATGCTAGCTCCCTTTTACAAAGAATTACATATACAAAACTCCATTAATCACAGAAAAACATATGCTAATATCCCTTAGTTAAAGAAATACATATGTTAAACTCTGGTACTCAAAGAAATACATATGCTAAACTCCGTTACTCAAAGAATGACACATCCTAAACTCCCATACTTAACGAAATACATATGCAAAACTCCCTTACTCAAATAAACACGCATGATTTACTCCCTTACTCAAAGAAATACACATGCTAAACTCCCTTTTTGATAGAAATACATATGCTAAATTCCCTTACTTAAAGAAATACATCTGGTACACTTATTTACTCAAGAAATATACATGATTTACTCCCTTTCTCAAAGAAATAACATGCTAAGCTTCCTTACTAAAAGAAATACTTATGCTAAACTCCTTTACTCAAAGAAATACATCTGCTAAACTCCATTACTAAAAGAACTACACCTGCTAAATTCTCCTTCTCCAAGAAATACATATGCTAAACTCCGTTACTAAAAAAATTGCACATCCTAAACTCACTTACTTAACGAAATATATATGCTAAACTCACTTACTTAACGAAATATATATGCTAAACTCCCTTACTCAAAGAAATATATATGTTAAACTCCATTACTTAAGGACATATACATGCTAAACTGCGTTACTAAAGAATTACACATGCTAAACTCCTTTACTCAAAAAATCAATGTGCTAAACTCTGTTATTCAAAGAAATACACATGCTAAACTCCATTACTCAAAGAAATATGTATGCAAAACTCCCTTACTCAAAGAAATACACATGTCAACTCCCTTTTTCAAAGAATTACATATATAAAACTCCCTTAATCACAGAAATACACATGCTAGACTCCATTACTCAAATAAATACATCTGCTAAACTCCATTATTCACATAAATACATATGCCAAAGTCCCTAACTTAAATAAATACATCTGCTAAACTCCGGTATTCAAAGAAATACATATGCAAAACTCCCTTACTCAAATAAATACATGATTTACTCCCTTACTCAAAGAAATACACATGCTAAACTCTTTTTTTATAGAAATACATATGCTAAATTCTCTTACTCAAAGAAATACATATGCTACACTCATTTACTCAAAAAATATACATGATTTACTCCCTTTCTCAAAGAAATAAAATGCTAAACTTGCTTACTTAAAGAAATACATATGCTAAACTTCTTTATTCAAAGAAATACATATGCTAAACTCTGTTACTCAAAGAAATACATATGCTAAACTCCTTTTCTCCAAGAAATACATATGCTAAACTCCGCTACTCAAAGAATTACACATCCTAAACTCCCTTACTTAACGAAATATATATACTAAACTCCCTTACTCAAAGAAATACATATGTTAAACGAAAAGTGTCAGAATTGAGAAAATGCAGAGATTCTGTTACTTAAAACCAAGCATGTCATATTGACCATGATGTAAGCGACTTTTAGAGAAAGCGGGAGAAAATACATTTGATTCTGATTGGTCACGGTTAAATAATGGGTGTGTTTTCACACGAAAATTCATAGAACATAATGATGGCCTAGTGAAATTAAAAGTTAGTCTTGAAAATTGCTCTGTAAGAGAGACAAGGGGTATAATTATTTAGTAAAGGCTCCAGATGTTATTTTAGAGAAGTATATACGTTAATTCATAGTAAAAAAAATGCCAAATTACGGGAGACACACCAAAAACACAAAGGTACTGTCACAATTCCATGTATATTGTTGATGCAATTTATATGATGTTTGCTTAGTTTACAGGGCTGCATGATTTCATTTGATACAATTGTATAATTGATTTAATTTGTTATATTTGTATAATAATGTGCTTTTGAATTATGAATTGGAATTCTTATCTTAATTCTTAGTTACCGGTAAGAATGACATAGTGTTAATTTATGTCGTAAAAACACTATGCTGAGTTATGAATAGGAAGTGTTACGTTAATTCTTGAATCATCTTGTTTGAATAATGCTTATGTTCTAAGAATTTAATGTATTACATTAGTTAATGATTTACAAGAATACATGTGAATTCACAGAATTTTGATTTCATAGATGATTTAGCGACAGTGTATACGATTTATGTGCTGTGGAAATTGAGGCAGAGCCATAATTCAACGCCTCACTGTGTAGTGCGTTAATGTATTAGGTCAAGGCAAAACGAATTAACAATTTGTTTAACTACAGTCATCTGAGGACATGTGTAGTTAATTACTAGCCGTAAAGTTGTTATCACTGATAGAAATATCTGATTGCTTGAACCAGGAATAATGGAAAGTCTCAACAGTAACCATTGTAACGAGAGACTTAGGTTGTTTTAATTTTCTTTTAAAAGGAAGAAAATAGTTTTTTGGGAAGATTGTGAAGTTACGGGAACAACGACGTAAACTTTGGAAACAGAATGGAAATTGCAGTGAACACATGATACAGTGGACAAGTCCGGAATAAAGCGGAAACATCAATGAGTGCAGAGTATCTAGAAATTGGATGAGACAGCGACTTCTTGGAACAACATTGATTGAACAGTCAATGAGGATCGAGAATAGCAGGTTATGAAAATCGAACAAGTCATTGACTTCAATTGTACCACTCGATCCTATGATGATTTTAAACTATCAGTACGGTAATAGAACAACTAATTTGTTTCAATCTATTTCAAATCTTATTGTAATTCGGTGAAAGTTGTATTTCTAAACCACGTGTATTCCTAATGAAAGAAAGTTTCGAAATTGTGTATGTAATTGATTAAATTGTTTGTTTATCTTTACGGGGGCTCGGAGTTGTTTGTTCAATATACCTGCTCAGTTTACTATATCTATTCTCATACTCGAACCGGGCAATATCGAGTGCGGTCATCTCTTAGATAACGAGTATCAAAAGGGAGTGGGTTATAGTTATTATTATTATATGTCGTACAATACCATTTGACAAGTGGGACTTACCACTTACCCTTTGACAGATAGGGCTTGTACAATACTATGCGAATAACGCTCATAACCCGCGAGTAACCTAAACATGCAGTAAACTTTACACAATCTAATGCTGTATTGTACATTTAGCCGAATATAGATTTATATATTAACCTATGTAAAATCAGTGCTATGATCATTATATAATCTTATCTCAATGACGTGATCATTTTGAGACATTTCATGATATATTTTATCTCATTGTCATGAATACAGTCTGTAAATCTTCATCTTTTTTTAAATACTTCGGATTTCCAGTAAAAGTTTCCTTTATTTTAATTTTTTATAATATCTTTGGTCATATTTTTCTGCTGTTTTGTACATGGAATAAAATTATTTTTTCTGTTTGCAGTGTTATTTGCTCTTGCAAAACCTCTACATAGGAGTGATCTCCCTTAGACAGTGTTGGCCTCTGCAGTATTCAGACTTCTGTTGCCAGGAAAAGTTGTATAGGACACAGTACTAATTATATGGTAGAACTGTGAACCAGTTTAGAAATGGATGAACAGACAATTAGAGTGTATATGGACATTTACTATATATTCTCTTCATATATTTCTCAGTACTGACCTTTCCACTGTGTGATAATCAGTACAGATCATATGTTAACCTAAAATACCTCCAAAGATGAATTCACAGTAAAGTTCGTATTAAAGGTTCACAGGAATTTTTTGAGAGGCTACACTATAAACAGAGCAGCATGTAAACAGAACACAGATTTCACTTCTGGATCATTGCTAAGGCCTAATAACATATTGTGCACTGTCGCCAAAATAGAGACAGACAACCACTCTCAGAGCTCATATTCTCAAGAATAAACAATTAACTTTAAATCCCAACCAAAAATGCATACATATAATTCTTCTATCACCACCAAAATCAGAGAGGAAAAAATTTTTCTAAAAATAGACGAGAACTACATTCGTGGGTACTGAACTGGAAATACTGATTGTGATGTGATTCCTGTAGGTTTGGTGGTCCATAATTGGTTAAAATAAAATTAACATTTTAGTCAAAATAGCTTATGAGAGCTTATCCTATCTGTAATTTAAAAAACAAATATAGAAAACATTCTATTGATGCAATCATAGTATATTAACTTTACAGATTTGACTTAAGAGCACTCAATAATGAAAGTAGTATCTGATTCATTAGGTGCAGAATCAATAACACGTTTCATGCACATATACCTAGATAAAAAAAGATTCCGCGGCTCATATGATGTTGTCCACACAGAAGCTTGCACCAAGGATAGTTGTGCAAGGCAAAATGTAGGTCTGATCATTAGCACCCAGAAATGTTAAGTTATTGAGTTTTGATTATCATGGTGTTTCCATGGGAACTAAATTAGTACCATAAATCCTATGTTTTAGATGAACTTGTATCATATTTCCAATGTATGCAGTGTGTTTCATGTTTTTTGGATGCTTTTGACATAAATACAACATCTTTATCCATTGATTTCAGAGTTCTTGGTTAAAGTCCTTAGATCCATTGCTGGATGATGGATGAGTGAGAACATTCAATCTCATAAAAGTTTCTGGTTGATGATAAGTAGAGTTTAAAATAAGCATCTAATTTCATGATCCAGATTTTAAGTTAACCCAGCTTTGCCTTGAATATGCATGGATTGATAAGTAAACATTCTACATTTGTGTCCTCACACTTTTTAAAAAGAGATAGCAATAATTTGATATCTTCTGTCAGTCTGGCAGTCCATACATTCACCCATTTGTCTCCATCTCTTCCAAAAATGATGGGTTGAATCTCTGAATTTTTGTAATTACTTTGCCCCTGTGGTGACTGTCATGCTTGGAATCCATGTGAGGGAGTCAAGGGTCAGTGTCTAAGTGTCAAGGGTCAGTGTGAGGGAGTTAAGGGTCGGTGTGTAAGAGTCAAGGGTCAGTGTGTAGGAGTCGAGGGTCAGTGTGAGGGAGTCAAGGGTCAGTTCCTAAGTGTCATGGGTCAGTGTGTAAGAGTCAAGGTTCAGTGTGTAGGAGTCAAGGGTCAGTGTGAGGGAATCAAGGGTCAGACTGGAAAAAATCAAATTACCGTACAATGTCATGTTCAAACATTTCATGACTGAACTTCAAATTTACAGCTTTTCAGAAAGACACCTGCTTGTTGTAAACATGAATTCTAATAATATTACAAATAAACAGTAGCTCTCAAAATCACAACATCAGCTAAATTGTATGGGTGTTGGGTGGAAATTGTATGGGTGTTGGGTGGAAATAGACTGTGTGTCAGTTTTTATATATAACTTGTAGCAGTTAATTGCATATCAAATAGATAATGCTAAGTACACATGTACTAAGTGTATCTACATTAACACACTAAACTCAAGGCTGAGTCATTGAGTAGAATTTACTCTTGATGTCAGAGAACAGAGAAAAAATGACAGTAATGATGAAATATGAATACACAGTCTTGACAGTAATGATGAAATATGAATACACAGACTTGACAGTACTAATGAAATATGGAATACACAGACTTGATAGTAATGATGAAATATGGAATATACAGACTTTACAGTAATTACGAATACACAGACTTGACATTATTGATGAAATTTGGAGTACACAGACTTGACAGTAATGATGAAATATGGAATACACAGACTTGACAGTAATGATGAAGTATGGAATACACAGACTTGACAGTAATGATGAAATATGAATACACAGACCTGACAGTAATGATGAATATGCAGACTTGACAGTAATGATGAAATATGGAATACACAAACTTGACAGTAATGATGAAATATGGAATACACAGACTTGACAGTATTGATGAAATATGGAGTACACAGACTTGACAGTAATGATGAAATATGGAGTACACAGACTTGACAGTAATGATGAAATATGGAACAAACAGACTTGACAGTAATGATGAAATATGGAAAACAAAGACTTGACAGTAATGATGAAAGATGGAATACACAGACTTGACAGTAATGATGAAATATCAAATACACAGACTTGACAGTAATGATGAAATATGGAGTACACAGACTTGAGAGTAATGATGAAATATGGAATACACAGACTTGACAGTAATGATGAAATATCGAATACACAGACTTGACAGTATTGATGAAATTTGGAGTACAGTATTGATGACTACACATGCTTGACAGTAATGATGAAATATGGAGTACACAGACTTGACAGTAATGATGAAATATGGAGTACACAGACTTGACAGTAATGATGAAATATGGAATACACAGACTTGACAGTATTGATGAAATTTGGAGTACAGTATTGATGACTACACATGCTTGACAGTAATGATGAAATATGGAGTACACAGACTTGACAGTAATGATGAAATATGGAGTACACAGACTTGACAGTAATGATGAAATATGGAATACACAGACTTGACAGTAATGATGAAATATGGAATACACAGACTTGACAGTAATGATGAAATATGAAATACACAGACTTGACAGTAATGACGAAATTATGGAATACACAGGCTTGACAGTAATGATGCTAAGAGTCTTGTAGATTTCAAGTTTCTGGATTTTACAGATTTAGATAAAAATGAATCTAATCCTTTCCCCAAAGTTTTTGGTGAGTTACCTCCCCTTGACCACACAATGCTGCTTATGCATAACCTTGTTGACAATGGATAGCACTGCATGCCGAGTGATTTCATCGTAAATACATGTACATATATTTACTGGTTAATTAATTTATTGATCAGTTATTTTTTTTATAGGTTACTGAATGTATTGGTCTTTACTTTTTCAGGTCAAGGCATATATTTTTCAATTTTGTTAAATTACTGGAATTTTTTAAAATTAATTTCAAAATCTTCAGGTTAATAATATAAAGAGTCATGTAAGTTTCTTGTAAATATGTAATAATAGTTCTTACCATTATGAAGAAATCTATTAAGAAATTTATACAGATTGGTTAGCCTATCTTGATGGAAGAGGTTCATAAAGTTATCAATAATGCAATGGTGGTCAAATAATATTGTAATGTAGCAGTGAGGCCAGACTACTGAAATTAAGTTTTCCAATTTTAGTAAATCATGCACTTATACACGTAATGTCATTACTCTTTGATGAATTTCTTATACACGTAATGTCATTACTCTTTGATGAATTTCTTATACATGTAATATCATTACACTTTTATAAATTTCTTATACATGTAATATCATTATACTTTTATAAATTTCTTATACATGTAATATCATTACACTTTTATAAATTTCTTATACATGTAATATCATTACACTTTTATAAATTTCTTATACATGTAATATCATTACACTTTTATAAATTTCTTATACATGTAATATCATTACACTTTTATAAATTTCTTATACCTGTAATATCATTACACTTTTATAAATTTCTTATACATGTAATATCAGTACACTTTTATAAATTTCTTATACATGTAATATCATTACACTTTTATAAATTTCTTATACATGTAATATCATTACACTTTGATAAATTTCTTATACATGTAATATCATTACACTTTTATAAATTTCTTATACATGTAATATCATTACACTTTGATAAATTTCTTCAAGTAGGTAATTTTCTAAGGTCATGGTGTGAGAGAATTTCTTGTCAATTATAGAAGGATGTACACAATTTTTATATTTCTCTAAAGTTTTCATAACAATTATAAATGTTAAAATAACAGGAGAGATAATGAGGAAATTTTCTTGTAAAACCAAAAAGGATGCGGCAATGGAATTGGCATGATAAACACTACTTATATTTGTATTCATGTATTTAGAAGTATATTTCAATAACATGTGAAAGCAACTGAGTTTATTCCTTTGATAAAATTGTTTTGGTGAATCATTTCATTTGTGAAAGAAAATAAAAAATAGATTTCATAGCCAGGATTCGATTGCCATTGTCTAGTGGAAAACATTCATTGGTTGGGTTGTTTCATTTGTGGCAGGCTGGAGGACACATGATAATGCAGGTAATGTTTGAAATGTGTTCAGAGTGTAAGTTGCTATAGTTACTGACTGATTATATATTTTTATGTCCTGATGTTTCAACTATTTATTTTTATTTTGTGGAATTCCTTTAACCATTGAGCTTCTAGAAAGGGTATTTCCAAACATTATAATTCAAGATTTTAATTCATTGCCTTAAATACATCACTGGTACATGCAGGTGTTCAGTCCCTTATCATTGTGGGGAGGGGCCTGCATCAGCCATCGTTTCACTCATTACCCCATATAACTTGTTAATCTTTATAAACCTGCAATGTCCATGTTTGGGGTTTGCCACATTTATTGAGAGTGAAAAGGTACTGTCAGCGCCAATCATCATCCCTGCAGGTCACTTGTTTTCTGAAAGATTTCAAGTATGGCATATAGTTGTGGTTTTGTCACCCGCCATCGGTGAAATAGAATTAAGAATTTTATCAGATTCTGTTCATTTGTACACTGGTATGATCAGTCATCCTAATGACAACTTGAAAACCTTATACATTTATTATAAAAAAAAAATATTATTTTATTTGCAGATTTGTGTTAAACGTATTTATCTTTTACAATGCTATGAAACCAAAACTGATGCTTGCTAATTTGAGGTTCTTGGGGTACTTTGTTATTTGATTTGAAGTATACCAAGAACTCAGTAACCAGCATAGTTTTTAATGTGCAGCACTGTTGAAGTCTACAGGAACTTGCGTTTAATATGCAGCACTGTTGAAGTCTACAGGAACTCAATAACCAGCATAGTTTTTAATATGCAGCACTGTTGAAGTCTACAGGAACTCAATAACCAGCATAGCATTTAATGTACAGCACTGTTGAAGTCTACAGGAACTCAATAACCAGCATAGCGTTTAATGTGCAGCACTGTTGAAGTCTACAGGAACTCAATAACCAGCATAGCGTTTAATGTACAGCACTGTTGAAGTCTACAGGAACTCAATAACCAGCATAGCGTTTAATGTGCAACACTGTTGAAGTCTACAGGAACTCAATAACCAGCATAGCATTTAATGTGTAGCTCTGTTGATGAGTTTTCATTTTTTTTACACTGGAGTTATACAAGAAAATTAAAACAGGTAAAAACTTTACTTACTTTCTACATAAACAAAAGTCATATTTATTTATGTTTATATTGGGTTTTAAATATTGTAACATTAGTTTAAGTATTGATAATGAACTTGAACTTATATTTATTACATTAAGCTCATCTGTGTTTCATTATTGTGAACAAGATACTCCTGGCTGCCTTCATCTACTTGCCAGAAATATCACTACTCCCCACTGGAGATTTCCTTTCCTTTCCACAATATCACTCAACTCCACTGGAGATTTCCTTTCCATTCAACAATATCAGTCCACTCAACTAGAGATTTCCTTTCCATATTATTGCTTCATTCCACTGGAGATTTCCTTTCCATAATATCGCTCCACTCCACTCCTGAGATTTCCTTTCCTGTCGACAATTCAAAGTACAGATGAACCACATTGGATGTAAAAAAAAAGCAGAGCGATTATGAGCACTTAGAGTTTTGACTTCGTACATCTTCTTCAGGTCCTGGTCATAAATTCGGTTGGATACAATTGATTTTCTCAAATTTCAGTTTCCTTTTTAAAATAGATCTAAACTTGTTGAATTAAATGTCATTTATTATTGAAATACTATACGACTTTGTGCATAGGAAATGATCAGTTTGATGAAATCATACATGTTAGTAATTTTTGGTTCAAATTCATCACCACCTTCTTTTTCTCAAGGCAGATAGGATGTAATGAGCAATGCTCTGGTTTAGCTCTGATGGAGGAACAAGCTCTAGAAATCATTATATCAAGCAAAAATGGTAGGCACTGTTATAGTTGATTTTCGTAAAGCTTTTGATCTTGTAGACAAATTTTCTTGAAAAATTAAAAATCTATCAATGCAATGAAAATTCCCTAAACTGATTTACTTTCTACTTAGCTGACAAAGTACAGAAAGTATCTTTATTTTTAAAATAGTAAAAATATTAACTGTGGAGAACCAAATGACTTTATCCTTGGACCTCTGTTATTCATTCCATTTATCAATGACAAACCTCTTATGATTGGAACTTCAATTTCTTACACTGACCTCTACACAGATGATACTACACTGTTTTGAGATTGGTAAAACCAAAACAGTACTTGAAAATAACTTACAAGATGCTCTCAAGAAACTTCAAGTATGGTGCAATGAAAAGCCGCGTGAGTATGCACATAAATACAGAAACAACTAAAGCTCTACTAGTTACAATGAAAGCAGTATGATCATAAATACAGAAACAACTAAAGCCCTACTAGTTACAATGAAAGCAGTATACACATAAATACAGAAACAACTAAAGCCCTACTAGTGACAATGAAAGCAGTATGATCATAAATACAGAAACAACTAAAGCTCTACTAGTTACAATGAAAGCAGTATGATCATAAATACAGAAACTAAAGCCCTACTAGTTACAATGAAAGCAGTATGATCATAAATACAGAAACAACTAAAGCTCTACTAGTTACAATGAAAGCAGTATGATCATAAATACAGAAACAACTAAAGCTCTACAAGTTACAATGAAAGCAGTATGATCATAAATACAGAAACAACTAAAGCCCTACTAGTTACAATGAAAGCAGTATGATCATAAATACAGAAACAACTAAAGCCCTACTAGTGACAATGAAAGCAGTATGATCATAAATACAGAAACAACTAAAGCCCTACTAGTTACAATGAAAGCAGTATGATCATAAATACAGAAACAACTAAAGCCCTACTAGTTACAATGAAAGCAGTATGATCATAAATACAGAAACAACTAAAGCTCTACTAGTTACAATGAAAGCAGTATGATCATAAATACAGAAACAACTAAAGCCCTACTAGTTACAATGAAAGCAGTATGATCATAAATACAGAAACAACTAAAGCCCTACTAGTGACAATGAAAGCAGTATACACATAAATACAGAAATAACTAAAGCCCTACTAGTTACAATGAAAGCAGTATGATCATAAATACAGAAACAACTAAAGCTCTACTAGTTACAATGAAAGCAGTATGATCATAAATACAGAAACAACTAAAGCCCTACTAGTTACAATGAAAGCAGTATGATCATAAATACAGAAACAACTAAAGCCCTACTAGTGACAATGAAAGCAGTATACACATAAATACAGAAATAACTAAAGCCCTACTAGTTACAATGAAAGCAGTATGATCATAAATACAGAAACAACTAAAGCCCTACTAGTTACAATGAAAGCAGTATGATCATAAATACAGAAAAAACTAAAGCCCTACTAGTGACAATGAAAGCAGTATGATCATAAATACAGAAACAACTAAAGCTCTACTAGTTACAATGAAAGCAGTATGATCATAAATACAGAAACAACTAAAGCTCTACTAGTTACAATGAAAGCAGTATGATCATAAATACAGAAATAACTAAAGCCCTACTAGTTACAATGAAAGCAGTATGATCATAAATACAGAAACAACTAAAGCCCTACTAGTTACAATGAAAGCAGTATGATCATAAATACAGAAACAACTAAAGCCCTACTAGTTACAATGAAAGCAGTATACACATAAATACAGAAACAACTAAAGCTCTACTAGTTACAATGAAAGCAGTATACACATAAATACAGAAACAACTAAAGCCCTACTAGTTACAATGAAAGCAGTATACACATAAATACAGAAACAACTAAAGCCCTACTAGTTACAATGAAAGCAGTATGATCATAAATACAGAAACAACTAAAGCTCTACTAGTTACAATGAAAGCAGTATGATCATAAATACAGAAACAACTAAAGCCCTACTAGTTACAATGAAAGCAGTATGATCATAAATACAGAAACAACTAAAGCCCTACTAGTGACAATGAAAGCAGTATACACATAAATACAGAAATAACTAAAGCCCTACTAGTTACAATGAAAGCAGTATGATCATAAATACAGAAACAACTAAAGCTCTACTAGTTACAATGAAAGCAGTATGATCATAAATACAGAAACAACTAAAGCCCTACTAGTGACAATGAAAGCAGTATGATCATAAATACAGAAACAACTAAAGCTCTACTAGTTACAATGAAAGCAGTATGATCATAAATACAGAAACAACTAAAGCTCTACTAGTTACAATGAAAGCAGTATGATCATAAATACAGAAATAACTAAAGCCCTACTAGTTACAATGAAAGCAGTATGATCATAAATACAGAAACAACTAAAGCCCTACTAGTTACAATGAAAGCAGTATGATCATAAATACAGAAACAACTAAAGCCCTACTAGTTACAATGAAAGCAGTATACACATAAATACAGAAACAACTAAAGCTCTACTAGTTACAATGAAAGCAGTATACACATAAATACAGAAACAACTAAAGCCCTACTAGTTACAATGAAAGCAGTATGATCATAAATACAGAAACAACTAAAGCTCTACTAGTTACAATGAAAGCAGTATGATCATAAATACAGAAACAACTAAAGCTCTACTAGTTACAATGAAAGCAGTATGATCATAAATACAGAAATAACTAAAGCTCTACAAGTTACAATGAAAGCAGTATGATTATAAATACAGAAACAACTAAAGCTCTACTAGTTACAATGAAAGCAGTATGATCATAAATACAGAAACAACTAAAGCTCTACTAGTTACAATGAAAGCAGTATGATCATAAATACAGAAACAACTAAAGCTCTACTAGTTACAATGAAAGCAGTATGATCATAAATACAGAAATAACTAAAGCTCTACTAGTTACAATGAAAGCAGTATGATCATAAATACAGAAACAACTAAAGCTCTACTAGTTACAATGAAAGCAGTATACACATAAATACAGAAATAACTAAAGCTCTACTAGTTACAATGAAAGCAGTATGATCATAAATACAGAAACAACTAAAGCTCTACTAGTTACAATGAAAGCAGTATGATCATAAATACAGAAACAACTAAAGCTCTACTAGTTACAATGAAAGCAGTATGATCATAAATACAGAAATAACTAAAGCTCTACAAGTTACAATGAAAGCAGTATGATTATAAATAAAGAAACAACTAAAGCTCTACTAGTTACAATGAAAGCAGTATGATCATAAATACAGAAACAACTAAAGCTCTACTAGTTACAATGAAAGCAGTATGATCATAAATACAGAAACAACTAAAGCCCTACTAGTTACAATGAAAGCAGTATGATCATAAATACAGAAACAACTAAAGCTCTACTAGTTACAATGAAAGCAGTATGATCATAAATACAGAAACAACTAAAGCTCTACTAGTTACAATGAAAGCAGTATACACATAAATACAGAAATAACTAAAGCTCTACTAGTTACAATGAAAGCAGTATGATCATAAATACAGAAACAACTAAAGCCCTACTAGTTACAATGAAAGCAGTATGATTATAAATACAGAAACAACTAAAGCTCTACAAGTTACAATGAAAGCAGTATGATTATAAATACAGAAATAACTAAAGCTCTACTAGTTACAATGACAGCTGAAAGCAGTATGATCATAAATACAGAAACAACTAAAGCTCTACTAGTTACAATGAAAGCAGTATGATCATAAATACAGAAACAACTAAAGCCCTACTAGTTACAATGAAAGCAGTATGATTATAAATACAGAAACAACTAAAGCTCTACAAGTTACAATGAAAGCAGTATGATTATAAATACAGAAATAACTAAAGCTCTACTAGTTACAATGACAGCTGAAAGCAGTATGATCATAAATACAGAAACAACTAAAGCTCTACTAGTTACAATGAAAGCAATATGATCATAAATACAGAAATAACTAAAGCTCTACTAGTTACAATGAAAGCAGTATGATCATAAATACAGAAACAACTAAAGCTCTACTAGTTACAATGAAAGCAGTATGCACATAAATACAGAAACAATTAAAGCCCTAATAGTTACAATGAAAGCAGTATGATCATAAATACAGAAATAACTAAACCTCTACTAGTTACAATGAAAGCAGTATGATCATAAATACAGAAACAACTAAAGCTCTACTAGTTACAATGAAAGCAGTATGCACATAAATACAGAAACAATTAAAGCCCTAATAGTTACAATGAAAGCAGTATGATCATAAATACAGAAATAACTAAAGCTCTACTAGTTACAATGAAAGCAGTATGATTATAAATACAGAAACAACTAAAGCCCTACTAGTTACAATGAAATCAGTATGATTATAAACACAGAAACAACTAAAGCTCTACTAGTTACAATGAAAGCAGTATGCACATAAATACAGAAACAATTAAAGCCCTAATAGTTACAATGAAAGCAGTATGATCATAAATACAGAAATAACTAAAGCTCTACAAGTTACAATGAAAGCAGTATGCACATAAATACAGAAACAACTAAAGCTCTACTAGTTACAATGAAAGCAGTATGATCATAAATACAGAAACAACTAAAGCTCTACTAGTTACAATGAAAGCAGTATGATCATAAATACAGAAACAACTAAAGCTCTACTAGTTACAATGAAAGCAGTATGATCATAAATACAGAAACAACTAAAGCTCTACAAGTTACAATGAAAGCAGTATACACATAAATACAGAAACAACTAAAGCTCTACAAGTTACAATGAAAGCAGTATGCACATAAATACAGAAACAAATAAAGCTCTACTAGTTACAATGAAAGCAGTATGATCATAAATACAGAAACAACTAAAGCCCTACTAGTTACAATGAAAGCAGTATGATCATAAATACAGAAATAACTAAAGCTCTACTAGTTACAATGAAAGCAGTATACACATAAATACAGAAATAACTAAAGCTCTACTAGTTACAATGAAAGCAGTATGATTATAAATACAGAAACAACTAAAGCCCTACTAGTTACAATGAAAGCAGTATGATCATAAATATAGAAACAACTAAAGCCCTACTAGTTACAATGAAAGCAGTATGATCATAAATATAGAAACAACTAAAGCTCTACTAGTTACAATGAAAGCAGTATGATCATAAATACAGAAATAACTAAAGCTCTACTAGTTACAATGAAAGCAGTATGATCATAAATACAGAAACAACTAAAGCCCTACTAGTTACAATGAAATCAGTATGATTATAAATACAGAAATAACTAAAGCTCTACTAGTTACAATGAAAGCAGTATGATCATAAATACAGAAATAACTAAAGCTCTACTAGTTACAATGAAATCAGTATGATCATAAATATAGAAACAACTAAAGCCCTACTAGTTACAATGAAAGCAGTATGATCATAAATACAGAAACAACTAAAGCCCTACTAGTTACAATGAAATCAGTATGATTATAAATACAGAAATAACTAAAGCTCTACTAGTTACAATGAAAGCAGTATGATCATAAATACAGAAATAACTAAAGCTCTACTAGTTACAATGAAAGCAGTATACACATAAATACAGAAATAACTAAAGCTCTACTAGTTACAATGAAAGCAGTATACACATAAATACAGAAACAACTAAAGCTCTACTAGTTACAATGAAAGCAGTATGATTATAAATACAGAAACAACTAAAGCTCTACTAGTTACAATGAAAGCAGTATACACATAAATACAGAAACAACTAAAGCTCTACTAGTTACAATGAAAGCAGTATACACATAAATACAGAAACAACTAAAGCTCTACTAGTTACAATGAAAGCAGTATGCACATAAATACAGAAACAACTAAAGCTCTACTAGTTACAATGAAAGCAGTATACACATAAATACAGAAACAACTAAAGCTCTACTAGTTACAATGAAAGCAGTATACACATAAATACAGAAACAACTAAAGCTCTACTAGTTACAATGAAAGCAGTATGCACATAAATACAGAAATAACTAAAGCTCTACTAGTTACAATGAAAGCAGTATACACATAAATACAGAAACAACTAAAGCTCTACTAGTTACAATGAAAGCAGTATGATCATAAATACAGAAACAACTAAAGCTCTACTAGTTACAATGAAAGCAGTATACACATAAATACAGAAACAACTAAAGCTCTACTAGTTACAATGAAAGCAGTATGCACATAAATACAGAAACAACTAAAGCCCTACTAGTTACAATGAAAGCAGTATGATCATAAATACAGAAATAACTAAAGCTCTACAAGTTACAATGAAAGCAGTATGATCATAAATACAGAAACAACTAAAGCTCTACTAGTTACAATGAAAGCAGTATGCACATAAATACAGAAACAACTAAAGCTCTACTAGTTACAATGAAAGCAGTATGCACATAAATACAAAAACAACTAAAGCTCTACAAGTTACAATGAAAGCAGTATGCACATAAATACAGAAACAACTAAAGCTCTACTAGTTACAATGAAAGCAGTATGCACATAAATACAGAAACAACTAAAGCTCTACTAGTTACAATGAAAGCAGTATGCACATAAATACAAAAACAACTAAAGCTCTACAAGTTACAATGAAAGCAGTATGCACATAAATACAGAAACAACTAAAGCTCTACTAGTTACAATGAAAGCAGTATGCACATAAATACAGAAACAACTAAAGCTCTACTAGTTACAATGAAAGCAGTATGCACATAAATACAGAAACAACTAAAGCCCTACTAGTTACAATGAAAGCAGTATGATCATAAATACAGAAATAACTAAAGCTCTACAAGTTACAATGAAAGCAGTATGATCATAAATACAGAAACAACTAAAGCTCTACTAGTTACAATGAAAGCAGTATGCACATAAATACAGAAACAACTAAAGCTCTACTAGTTACAATGAAAGCAGTATGCACATAAATACAAAAACAACTAAAGCTCTACAAGTTACAATGAAAGCAGTATGCACATAAATACAGAAACAACTAAAGCTCTACTAGTTACAATGAAAGCAGTATGCACATAAATACAGAAACAACTAAAGCTCTACTAGTTACAATGAAAGCAGTATGCACATAAATACAAAAACAACTAAAGCTCTACAAGTTACAATGAAAGCAGTATGCACATAAATACAGAAACAACTAAAGCTCTACTAGTTACAATGAAAGCAGTATGCACATAAATACAGAAACAACTAAAGCTCTACTAGTTACAATGAAAGCAGTATGCACATAAATACAGAAACAACTAAAGCTCTACTAGTTACAATGAAAGCAGTATGCACATAAATACAGAAACAACTAAAGCTCTACTAGTTACAATGAAAGCAGTATGATCATAAATACAGAAACAACTAAAGCTCTACTAGTTACAATGAAAGCAGTATGCACATAAATACAGAAACAACTAAAGCCCTACTAGTTACAATGAAAGCAGTATGCACATAAATACAGAAACAACTAAAGCCCTACTAGTTACAATGAAAGCAGTATGCACATAAATACAGAAACAACTAAAGCCCTACTAGTTACAATGAAAGCAGTATGCACATATATATAGAAACAACTAAAGCTCTACTAGTTACAATGAAAGCAGTATGCACATAAATACAGAAACAACTAAAGCTCTACTAGTTACAATGAAAGCAGTATGCACATATATATAGAAACAACTAAAGCCCTCCTAGTTACAATGAAAGCAGTATGATCATAAATACAGAAACAACTAAAGCCCTACTAGTTACAATGAAAGCAGTATGATCATAAATACAGAAACAACTAAAGCTCTATTAGTTACAATGAAAGCAGTATGATCATAAATACAGAAACAACAAAAGCCCTACTAGTTACAATGAAAGCAGTATGATCATAAATACAGAAACAACTAAAGCTCTACTAGTTACAATGAAAGCAGTATACACATAAACATAGAAACAACTAAAGCCCTACTAGTTACAATGAAAGCAGTATACACATAAATACAGAAACAACTAAAGCCCTACTAGTTACAATGAAAGCAGTATGATCATAAATACAGAAACAACTAAAGCTCTACTAGTTACAATGAAAGCAGTATGATCATAAATACAGAAACAACTAAAGCTCTACTAGTTACAATGAAAGCAGTATACACATAAATACAGAAACAACTAAAGCTCTACTAGTTACAATGAAAGCAGTATGATCATAAATACAGGAACAACTAAAGCTCTACTAGTTACAATGAAAGCAGTATACACATAAATACAGAAACAACTAAAGCTCTATTAGTTACAATGAAAGCAGTATGCACATAAATACAGAAACAACTAAAGCTCTACTAGTTACAATGAAAGCAGTATGATCATAAATACAGAAACAACTAAAGCTCTATTAGTTACAATGAAAGCAGTATGATCATAAATACAGAAAGAACTAAAGCTCTACTAGTTACAATGAAAGCAGTATGATCATAAATACAGAAAGAACTAAAGCTCTATTAGTTACAATGAAAGCAGTATGATCATAAATACAGAAAGAACTAAAGCTCTACTAGTTACAATGAAAGCAGTATGATCATAAATACAGAAACAACTAAAGCTCTACTAGTTACAATGAAAGCAGTATGCACATAAATACAGAAATAACTAAAGCTCTATTAGTTACAATGAAAGCAGTATGCACATAAATACAGAAACAACTAAAGCTCTATTAGTTACAATGAAAGCAGTATGATCATAAATACAGAAAGAACTAAAGCTCTACTAGTTACAATGAAAGCAGTATGATCATAAATACAGAAACAACTAAAGCCCTACTAGTTACAATGAAAGCAGGATGCACATAAATACAGAAACAACTAAAGCCCTACTAGTTACAATGAAAGCAGTATGATCATAAATACAGAAACAACTAAAGCTCTACTAGTTACAATGAAAGCAGTATGCACATAAATACAGAAACAACTAAAGCTCTATTAGTTACAATGAAAGCAGTATGATCATAAATACAGAAACAACTAAAGCTCTACTAGTTACAATGAAAGCAGTATGATCATAAATACAGAAACAACTAAAGCTCTACTAGTTACAATGAAAGCAGTATACACATAAATACAGAAACAACTAAAGCTCTACAAGTTACAATGAAAGCAGTATGCACATAAATACAGAAACAACTAAAGCTCTACTAGTTACAATGAAAGCAGTATGCACATAAATACAGAAACAACTAAAGCTCTACTAGTTACAATGAAAGCAGTATGCACATAAATACAGAAACAACTAAAGCCCTACTAGTTACAATGAAAGCAGTATGCACATAAATACAGAAACAACTAAAGCCCTACTAGTTACAATGAAAGCAGTATGCACATAAATATAGAAATAACTAAAGCTCTACTAGTTTCAATGAAAGCAGTATGCACATAAATACAGAAACAACTAAAGCTCTATTAGTTACAATGAAAGCAGTATGATCATAAATATAGAAACAACTAAAGCCCTACTAGTTACAATGAAAGCAGTATGATCATAAATACAGAAACAACTAAAGCTCTACTAGTTACAATGAAAGCAGTATGATCATAAATACAGAAACAACTAAAGCCCTACTAGTTACAATGAAAGCAGTATGCACATAAATACAGAAACAACTAAAGCCCTACTAGTTACAATGAAAGCAGTATGCACATAAATACAGAAACAACTAAAGCCCTACTAGTTACAATGAAAGCAGTATGCACATAAATATAGAAATAACTAAAGCTCTACTAGTTTCAATGAAAGCAGTATGCACATAAATACAGAAACAACTAAAGCTCTATTAGTTACAATGAAAGCAGTATGATCATAAATATAGAAACAACTAAAGCCCTACTAGTTACAATGAAAGCAGTATGCACATAAATACAGAAACAATTAAAGCCCTAATAGTTACAATGAAAGCAGTATGCACATAAATACAGAAACAACTAAAGCCCTACTAGTTACAATGAAAGCAGTATGATCATAAATACAGAAACAACTAAAGCCCTACTAGTTACAATGAAAGCAGTATGATCATAAATACAGAAACAACTAAAGCCCTACTAGTTACAATGAAAGCAGTATGATCATAAATACAGAATTAACTAAAGCTCTACTAGTTACAATGAAAGCAGTATGATCATAAATACAGAAACAACTAAAGCTCTACTAGTTACAATGAAAGCAGTATGATCATAAATACAGAAACAACTAAAGCTCTACTAGTTACAATGAAAGCAGTATGCACATAAATACAGAAACAACTAAAGCTCTACAAGTTACAATGAAAGCAGTATACATATAAATACAGAAACAACTAAAGCCCTACTAGTTACAAATGAAAGCAGTATGCACATAAATACAGAAAGAACTAAAGCTCTATTAGTTACAATGAAAGCAGTATGCACATAAATACAGAAACAACTAAAGCTCTACTAGTTACAATGAAAGCAGTATGCACATAAATACAGAAACAACTAAAGCTCTGCAAGTTACAATGAAAGCTGTATACACATAAATACAGAAACAACTAAAGCTCTACTAGTTACAATGAAAGCAGTATGCACATAAATACAGAAACAACTAAAGCTCTGCAAGTTACAATGAAAGCTGTATACACATAAATACAGAAACAACTAAAGCTCTGCAAGTTACAATGAAAGCTGTATGATCATAAATACAGAAACAACTAAAGCTCTATTAGTTACAATGAAAGCAGTATACACATAAATATAGAAACAACTAAAGCTCTACTAGTTACAATGAAAGCAGTATACACATAAATAAAGAAACAACTAAAGCTCTGCACGTTACAATGAAAGCAGTATGATTATAAATACAGAAACAACTAAAGCTCTACTAGTTACAATGAAAGCAGTATACACATAAATATAGAAACAACTAAAGCCCTACTAGTTACAATGAAAGCAGTATGATCATAAATACAGAAATAACTAAAGCTCTATTAGTTACAATGAAAGCAGTATACACATAAATATAGAAACAACTAAAGCTCTACTAGTTACAAATGAAAGCAGTATGCACATAAATACAGAAAGAACTAAAGCTCTATTAGTTACAATGAAAGCAGTATACACATAAATATAGAAACAACTAAAGCCCTACTAGTTACAATGAAAGCAGTATACACATAAATACAGAAACAACTAAAGCTCTACTAGTTACAATGAAAGCAGTATACACATAAATACAGAAACAACTAAAGCCCTACTAGTTACAATGAAAGCTGTATTATCATAAATACAGAAACAACTAAAGCTCTACTAGTTACAATGAAAGCAGTATACACATAAATACAGAAACAACTAAGGCCCTACTAGTTACAATGAAAGCAGTATGCACATAAATACAGAAACAACTAAAGCTCTACTAGTTACAATGAAAGCAGTATGCACATAAATACAGAAACAACTAAAGCTCTACTAGTTACAATGAAAGCAGTATGCACATAAATACAGAAACAACTAAAGCTCTACTAGTTACAATGAAAGCAGTATGATCATAAATACAGAAACAACTAAAGCCCTACTAGTTACAATATAAGCAGTATGCACATAAATACAGAAACAACTAAAGCTCTACTAGTTACAATGAAAGCAGTATGCACATAAATACAGAAACAACTAAAGCTCTACTAGTTACAATGAAAGCAGTATGATCATAAATACAGAAACAACTAAAGCCCTACTAGTTACAATGAAAGCAGTATGCACATAAATACAGAAACAACTAAAGCTCTACTAGTTACAATGAAAGCAGTATGATCATAAATACAGAAAGAACTAAAGCCCTACTAGTTACAATGAAAGCAGTATGCACATAAATACAGAAACAACTAAAGCTCTACTAGTTACAATGAAAGCAGTATACACATAAATACAGAAACAACTAAAGCTCTACTAGTTACAATGAAAGCAGTATACACATAAATACAGAAAGAACTAAAGCTCTACTAGTTACAATGAAAGCAGTATGCACATAAATACAGAAAGAACTAAAGCCCTACTAGTTACAATGAAAGCAGTATACACATAAATACAGAAACAACTAAAGCCCTACTAGTTACAATGAAAGCAGTATGATCATAAATACAGAAACAACTAAAGCCCTACTAGTTACAATGAAAGCAGTATGATTATAAATACAGAAACAACTAAAGCCCTACTAGTTACAATGAAATCAGTATGATCATAAATACAGAAACAACTAAAGCCCTACTAGTTACAATGAAAGCAGTATGATCATAAATACAGAAACAACTAAAGCCCTACTAGTTACAATGAAAGCAGTATGATTATAAATACAGAAACAACTAAAGCCCTACTAGTTACAATGAAAGCAGTATGATCATAAATACAGAAACAACTAAAGCCCTACTAGTGACAATGAAAGCAGTATGATCATAAATACAGAAACAACTAAAGCCCTACTAGTTACAATGAAAGCAGTATGATTATAAATACAGAAACAACTAAAGCCCTACTAGTTACAATGAAAGCAGTATACACATAAATACAGAAACAACTAAAGCCCTACTAGTTACAATGAAAGCAGTATACACATAAATACAGAAATAACTAAAGCTCTACTAGTTACAATGAAAGCAGTATGATCATAAATACAGAAATAACTAAAGCTCTACTAGTTACAATGAAAGCAGTATGATCATAAATACAGAAACAACTAAAGCCCTACTAGTGACAATGAAAGCAGTATGATCATAAATACAGAAACAACTAAAGCCCTACTAGTTACAATGAAAGCAGTATGATTATAAATACAGAAACAACTAAAGCCCTACTAGTTACAATGAAAGCAGTATGATCATAAATACAAAAACAACTAAAGCCCTACTAGTTACAATGAAAGCAGTATGATTATAAATACAGAAACAACTAAAGCTCTATTAGTTACAATGAAAGCAGTATGATCATAAATACAGAAACAACTAAAGCCCTACTAGTTACAATGAAAGCAGTATGATTATAAATACAGAAACAACTAAAGCCCTACTAGTTACAATGAAAGCAGTATGATCATAAATACAGAAACAACTAAAGCTCTACTAGTTACAATGAAAGCAGTATGATCATAAATACAGAAACAACTAAAGCCCTACTAGTTACAATGAAAGCAGTATGATTATAAATACAGAAACAACTAAAGCCCTACTAGTTACAATGAAAGCAGTATGATCATAAATACAAAAACAACTAAAGCCCTACTAGTTACAATGAAAGCAGTATGATTATAAATACAGAAACAACTAAAGCTCTATTAGTTACAATGAAAGCAGTATGATCATAAATACAGAAACAACTAAAGCCCTACTAGTTACAATGAAAGCAGTATGATTATAAATACAGAAACAACTAAAGCTCTACTAGTTACAATGAAAGCAGTATGATCATAAATACAGAAACAACTAAAGCTCTACTAGTTACAATGAAAGCAGTATGATCATAAATACAGAAACAACTAAAGCTCTACTAGTTACAATGAAAGCAGTATGATCATAAATACAGAAACAGCTAAAGCTCTACTAGTTACAATGAAAGCAGTATGATCATAAATACTTAAACAACTAAAGCCCTACTAGTTACAATGAAAGCAGTATGATCATAAATACAGAAACAACTAAAGCTCTAATAGTTACAGTGAAAGCAGTATGATCATAAATACAGAAACAACTAAAGCCCTACTAGTTACAATGAAAGCAGTATGATCATAAATACAGAAACAACTAAAGCTCTAATAGTTACAGTGAAAGCAGTATGATCATAAATACAGAAACAACTAAAGCCCTACTAGTTACAATGAAAGCAGTATGATCATAAATACAGAAACAACTAAAGCCCTACTAGTTACAATCCATAAAAAATGAGCTAGGCTAGATAGTGATAAACTCCAGGTTCTGTTAGTGTGAGTCTTAATATGACCTCTCATGATAAAATGTTTGGTGTGTTTGTAGATAACAATCTTACTTGGTCTATTCACATTAAACATGTTTCTGATAAGGTTAATTATTATCCTTGGCTACGAAGGAAAATCAAAATGTACATTCCTCTTCAGTATAGGGTCATCTTTTATAAAAGTTATATTCAACCATATCTGGACTATTGTAATATAATTTGGAGTAATACATGTACTTCTAATTCAAACATAATGACACTTTTATGACTCCAAAGGAGGGCTTGCCATTTAATTCTAGATCAATGTATAGACAATTTCCAGGATGCAATGAATGAAATAAAGGTTTTAATAATACAGGAAAGAATAATCCTTAGAAAGGTCAAATTATTGTATAAAGTATCCAGAAAAACCATTCCTGTCTATCTAAGCAATATCGTTCACCAAAGAGATGCTGATGGTACTCCAGATTTAAGGTCCATAAGAAGTAAAAATTACATTATACCGAGGCTAAAGAAGGATATCTTTAAAAAAGAATTCAATATACTAATCCACATGTATGGAACAACATTCCCAGCATAAGGCAGGCTCCAAACATTTTTTATTTTCATAATCAATGTCTTAAATAGATCAAATCTTGAGACAATTGAAAAGTTCTAGTACAATAAATAACCGCCTGCTTTTCTGTAATTTGGCATCATTTTCACAGTTGAATTTTCAATGCATGGTAATGTTTCATAATTTATTAATGTGTTCTTAGATGCCTGTGCATATGTTTCAGGCTTGATACTTTGATTTTTTAAATCAATTAATTATTTAGTGTCAAGACAGATTTTCATATCATGTTGTATATACTGAAAGTCTTTATTATTATTATTATTATTATTATTATTATTATTATTAATGTTATTATTATTTATTATTATTATTATTATTATTATTATTATTATTATTATTATTATTATCCCCCTTCACACTCTGAAGAACAGCCATGAAGGCATCTTCCATGAAGGCATCAACTCCAGCACAATTCACATTAATCTATCACAATGAAAGTAATATTTGGCTGAATAATTATGAAAATCAATTTCTTGTAGATTTTCATCATCCATTGTTGCATCTAACAGCTATATGTATTTCATAAGTAATCAGAAATCCCATGTGAATTTTGGTTGCCATAGACAGGACAGGTACTAAAAACTGAAAGGGGAGGTAAGTTAGCTCTGACCCAAAAAATAGTTTTATCAGTGAAAATAATATAGAAGATAAGACAATTTTTTTTATTTCTGGGCTGCTCAGCTGTTTATATGTAGAAGATTTAAATCTACTGGGATAATTTTTTTGTCAGCTTATGTCGGTGCTAGGGGTGTCTACCAATATTCATATCTTTTTTATCAACATTGACATGAGAAATTGATCATTAAAACCTAATAATGGTAAAACTCGATATACAGTGGTTTAAATAAAAAAATTACATACATATTTTTCAGTTAGCACTTGACTTTGTGTTTATAAATGCATTTAACACTTCATTTGGTGTTTTTAGTTGCATTTAACACATGGTTTGGTGTTTTTAGCTGCACTTTACACTTGACTTGGTGTTTCTTTTTCTACATTTAACACCTGTCTTAATGTTTTTAACTGCATTAGTTGTTGACCTTATTCTAGTTGTAGTATTGTTTTAACCATTAAAGCCACAACTGTTTGTTGTCTGCATATTTTCGTTTTTTTTAAATTCTTTTTTGTGGGTCTTTCTACAGTTTTGTATTCTTTGTTATTTGTCTTTATACAGGTTAATCAATGAAGCAAATTTGCAAACAAATAGGCAAACTTATGACCCAAAATAAATCCATAAATTGTTGTTTTTACCAAATCATTCTTTCACTAAACCATGAAACCATGGTATCAAAAAAACTATTGATTTTGATGTTAGACACTGACTTTGATGTTAGACACTGACTTTGATGCTAGACACTGACTTTGATGTTAGACTGATTTGATGTTAGACACCGATTTTGATGTTAGACAATGATTTTGATGTTAGACACTAATTTTGATGTTAGACACTGATTTTGATGTTAGACACTGATTTGATGTTAGACACCAATTTTGATGTTAGGCACTGATTTTGATGTTAGACACTGATGTTGATCTTAGACACCGATTTTGATGTTAAACAATGATTTTGATGTTAGACACCAATTTTGATGTTAGACACTGATTTTGATGTTAGACACTGACTTTGATGTTAGACTGATTTTGATGTTAGACACTGATTTTGATGTTAGACACTGATTTTGATGTTAGACACTGACTTTGATGTTAGACACCGATTTTGATGTTAGACACTGATTTTGATGTTAGACTCTGACTTTGATGTTAGACACTGATTTTGATGTTAGATGTTAGACACTGATTTTGATGTTAGACACTGATTTGATGTTAGACACATCCTTAAAATTAGAGTTGCTCTCTCTTGATTGAGATGATTAAATCATAGTTTAGCAATAGAGATAGAAAGAAGAAATAATATAGGTAAGCAGGTGATAAGATTTTGTTGAGTTTGTGTTTATGATATTTGGTATTTAAGATGTGGTTCAATTTTATAGGAAAATCACTACTCCATACAGAACTTTTGAACTTAAAGCAGGACTGAGTAATTCTAAAAGTAGTTTTATTTTAAATTGAAGATTTATTTTCATAATTTATTTAAATAAATTCATAGTTTTGTTCACTTTTAGTTCTTTTACTTTAACAATCAATTAGATAGTTTTGTTTTCTGCATACATATCAAATATATTTCATTGTGTGACATAAATATCAAATATATATTTCATCGTGTGCCATAAATATCAAATATCTTTCATTGTGTGACATAAATATCAAATATATTTCATTTGTGTGACATAAATATCAAATATATTTCATCGTGTGGTGCAGAAATCATTTTAACAGGTGGCAAAGTCATGAGTTTTAACATATTGTTTTAAGTACCACAGGGTGAAACATATCCTGTATTTACATAGGAAAAGACAATTTTCTTTTTTTAGTATATACCAAACTGCTCCATAATTGAAGTTTACAAAATAAAACTCACTCTTTGGGACATCAAATTCCCACCCTCACAACTGCTCCAGTGGCCTAGTGGTTACAGCCTCTGCCTCAGATGAGGGAGGTCGTGTGTTTGATCCCTGGCTGAGTCATACCAAAAACTTATTACAGTGGCACTGACAGCTGCCTCACTTGGTGTTCAGCATTAAGAGGTTAGTGTTAGGACTAGTCAGCCTGATGTCATGATGATGTGACTGGGTGGGACATGTCTGCGGCATGATGCCCCAGTACTAGATATCACAATCAACTGTCACACTGCAGATATCATAGTGATATGACTGAAAAATTGTTAAAACTACAATAAAAATCCAAATCACACACACACACACACACACACACACACACACACACACACAGATCTGGTTAACCTTGAGAAGGGCTGTTGTTTTGAAATCTAGATGCACCTAGTTAATGGTGACACTTCCCAGGCCAGGTACCACAGGCACAATGCCGACTCCAATCAATGTCCCAATTGATGCATATGGTTGGAAGTGCAGAGTGGGTTTGCTCAGCTTTACTATCCCAATCCTCCATTTGAGGGATATTGAAGACTTGTTCCTGTCTTCTTTGTCTATTCTAGTTCCATGGATATTGTGGTCACTGAGGCTGCCAATCTTATGCTTGCGCCTTTCCAATTCTGCATACAAATTTTCTGGGGAACCACAGGTCTTGATGGTGGTAGTATTGGTGGCAGTAGTGCTTGGCACTAGGGAGGTTTCCTCACCATGGATTTCACCTCACAACTTGCTCTCAGGATGAGGTAAGGCAGGGATGTACTCTTCTCCTTTTTCTTTTTATTCTTCTCCTCTTTCTCTTCTTTGATTCTGGCTTCGATCCTCCTGGCCTGCCTTTGTGGCCAGCTCATCCAGGAATCACCTGGCATGCTCCATGCGCATCTAAACCTCCAACAGCTTGTTGATTCTCTTCATCTTTGCTAATGACAAATGAACGCTGAGGTAGCCAGACGGACAAACTTAAACTTGAAGCACGGATATGAAGGACCCCTTTACTTACACAAAAACTAACAATACCCATACCACAACCAAAACATTGATCATGCTGACCTAAAAAAAAACCACTATCAATTACTTTTTCATACACTTTATTACCATCCAGACATACAACCCTAAAATAAACAACACACACTATCTTACAAACCGAAGAAACAAAGTGTTTATAGGCACACTTCTATTTGTTTAACCTATCAATGCACAAATAATGACAAATGAAGGAGAACTCATGGTTGACAATGCTGTAAACTGATTGTTGTTGTTGCTGCTGCTAAAGTGTATACTTCTCGGTCCATTTTTCTAGTTTCATTTTTATTTGTTCTTTCAAGACTTCTTCTGTTATGTCTTGTGCTACTTTCAGCATCTTGACATTTTCCATCTCTTCAGGCTTTGGCATCAGGTTCTGCCTGACAAGTTGTAAATGGATGTGGGCTTCATTCAGCTAAGCAAGCAAGGACATGATAGAGAACATCCCTGCACTTTTTGTTGTTGGTAGGAATGCTAAAGCTCATCTAATGTAGAAGGATAAAGAAAAGTAAAAAAAGAAAATATTTACAGTGTTCTTTTGTAAAGAAACCACAACCAATCATTTCTGATAGCATTTTTATTCAACCAACAACCAACCAACAAATAATATAACATCAAGACAACTTTTTGTTATTCACAATGCTCACAGACTATCTATCTACTTTATGATCATTTCTAGAAAAGTCACTATCAAAATAAGTCTCTTAATGTCCTAAGGGATATACAAGACCGCTTTGATAAAGAAAATACACACAATAATGTCCACATATCATGGAATCTGTATCTTGTAATTTCGGCTTATAGACAATTCGGACCAAAGACAATTCGGCCCAAGACAATTCGGCCCAACTTTGACCGAAAATAAGACAATTCGGCCCAGCTTTAAAGACATTTCGGCCCAACTCGAAAGACAATTCGGCCCAACCAAAGACAATTCGGCCCAATTTTAAAATACAACTGACAAGTATTTATTTGTAACATATATTTTGATAATTCTTATATAATATGTTTTATAATAAAATTTGGAACATTTTGTGAACAAGATAAATGTTTTCCGAAGTTATAATGGTTAGGAAAAACCGGAGAAAGAAAGGAGTATAGTAGAGCTGTACGCTTGGTCTCCAAAACTTAATTCTCAAGCAAAACATGAGATATTCTCGTATTTGAACGTATTTGTTACAAATAAATTTATACAGAAAAAATGGTTGAAAGCTGCATAATTAGTTATTTTACGATAATTTGACAAATTTAATTCAGAACATTATTCCGTTTTGCTGTTATATATTACGAAAAAGACAGATAAATGTGCACAGTGAAAGATGCATCTTTACCAAAATTTCTTGTATTTTAAATTTTATTTCATTTGATAATGAATATTCAAAACACCACAAACATTTTAAGTTGTCAAATTAATACCATTCTAATTATAACAGTTTCCGATTCAAAATATTAGCGCGAAAGTTTACAACGTGTATGCCTGTTTAGTCAATCTAAACATATAACGTATGTATCAGAGACATACGATAAGAGACTGTTCATTAAATATGTAATCGCTTTCACTCAGTTTTCCCTTGTGATCATGAAAATGTTGCATGAAAATATTACATATATGTTTGCTTAACCATATTAAACACGTACATTCTTCATTGTAGTTATTTATCCTGTATGTGACAGCGGAACATCATTATTCTCATGATCATTTCTGATATATTCATTATGACTTATTTTATATTTTATAAGAAGATTAAATGAATAACATTTTTATACTTAATTAAGTGCTTTTACGAAACTTAAAAAGAAAAATAACGTATGTGTCGTAGTGTAAAACACGGATATATTTTAAAGTTCAAACAACTTAAATTTACACTTTTGTGTGCAATTAAAATGGCCTGAACTTATATACAGTCTCACATATAGGAAACAATATTTTTAGTCGATGAAAACGAACCCGCTCACGTGTACTGTTTAGGTAGCGTGTGTATTGCACATCAGACATTTTGAATATTCAACCCATAAATAATCTAATATAGAATACGGCGTCATTTTAGAGAACGTGACTGCTTTAATGCCTTTGTTTCAGATCTAAACTACATTGCATACAAGGAGTTTTCGTCTGACAAGATTCCGTCTTCTTGGGATCATATATAAATATGTACACCTCTGCATCGGCTCTTTTACTTTGACTTAATTCCTTAGGTTCTGGTAACAGTCATAGTTTGTTACTTAGTCGCTCAAATTTTGTATCTTTTTTTCTTTCTTTCTCTTACGGCTCAAGTTTAAAACGTCAAATTTCTGAATACTATGTTTTTGGGGCACGCACAAGAGCCCTACGCCTGATCATCTGAAAACATTTTCCTTTTGTTACTTTTAGTGATATGATAACGTGTCAGCGACATTGATTTTGCCTCATTAGTGAATTTGCACAACGACATTCTCAGTTTAAATCGTCTGGTCCAATTACAAGAAGGTAGTTTATTATTTTGCTCAACTCACCATTATAAATAATATTCACTATCAATAAAAACGCGAGTAACTTTAAAAATGTCTTCATTCTGCAAACTATGAATAAAACAAACATTCTTTTACATTTACATGTTCTCTGTTAGCTATATAATTTTTCTCCATATTAAAATCAAGTAACATAATGTTTCATTATTAGGTGTTCCAGGCTCTATTTCGACTTCTACCCAAAGAACCTTCGAAAAGCAAAAAGCAATATGTAGTTTTATCTTATGATTACTTTACTATATAAAGAAGCTGAGATGATACCATCTCAAGTAAAGATGGCATCGGAAGGCAAACTAACAAGACACCAAACTAAACAGATCCGTACCATGCACGGAAAACTTTTTAAGATTTGGAGGATGTACACCAATAAGGAAATTAGCGTCAACAATCTTCGACGAATGTGCAGAAGGATCTACTCACCACGAAGTTGAAGTGAAGAACTGAGTCGTGTTATTTTCATATCAGGTCTGTGTGTGATTTTGTGTGTGTGTGTGTGTGTGTGTGTGTGTCTGAGAGACAGAGAGACAGACAGACAGACAGAGCGAAATGCCGAGCATTTTGCCAGTTTAGTTGCTGCAACATCAACCTCGTACCAGTTAAGTTTATGTTTTATTCATTATCGTCAATCATAGTTCCTCCTTTACTCCAAACAAATTAGAAATTAATAATCTTAATTATGGTACACATTGTCTTTGTTTCCTTGTAAGCTTCTACATCTGAATGCGCCTGTCCGTGTGTGCGACCCAAACCCCTCTCTCTCTCTCTCTCTCAAAATGAAAAAGAAAATAATTGCCTGAAAGTGATAAAGTGAAAGAAAGCAAAATACATCAGCCCGTATACATAAATCTCACCAGCTTAGAGGCACATATATATATCTACACGCACGCACGCACGCACGCACAAACATACATACATACATACATACATACATACATACATACATACATACATACATACATACATACATACATGTCAATGATTAAACTCTTAGGTGACTGTCCGTGGAGAAAATTATATTGATCGCTGTCCAGTGAGAATGGTGAATGTTTTCACTTCCACTCCTATCAAATATTTGGCAGTCGTTTTGCTAAAAGTGTGACTGATATCGCTTCCCACTTAAAGTAAAACTTTCACGAGATGTACGTAGAGTCAGTCCTCTTTGATGAGAGTTTTGAAAGCGGCAGCAGGGGCCATCACATAGAAAGCGGCACTGATTTGACTCGATCTAAGACGGACATCCACTCCATTCAGCAAATACGTCTCTTGCAGCCACATGTACAATTGCAAGTGATCCATCAGTTCTAAACTATGCCTTAGAGTAATTTTGTTTTGACGATCTTTAAAACCCACATTAATGGCATGTATTAGTTTGAATTTGCCTACTGTGTCAGGTGCTGATTAGTTCGTTATTCAAGTACAAATCCAATGAGTTGAAGAAGGAATGGGTGAAATTGTTGACGGAGGCTAATACCTCATCGGCCTCAAGATCAGTACCATCCATGTCAGATATTTTGACTTTCAATTACACGTAACTGCTATTCATAATGTAATCTTAGGGCTCTAATTTGATTTCAAATTTGATGGGGGCTGTGTCCTTGACAGAGGAGATGAGATGAAATTCTACCCATAGGATTCAGGTAACGTTATATCTTCGAACATTCGCAAGACCCTCGGTGCATCATTTTTTTTCTCTGTTTTCAATAATAATTTAAAAAAAACGTTTAATTCTCTGTAGGTTTTTCTTTTCTTCGTATTTTTGTTCATGTGTATGTGAAGTTCTCTGGAGGGGTGTCTTAGTTGGGTCTTTCTACCTTGTCCATACTGTGGCGTCAGAAATGCCTGATTCAACAGCATCCAGGGCAGTTAAAGAAGTTTCTCGTCGACCCAAAATGTCTTGTCAAGTTTCAAGTAAGACACATTTGCCTGCTTATTTGGGATTGTGTTTGTCGATAATGACATTAGGAGAAATTATTGTTTGTGCATCAGAGCATGAAATCGTTGACTCGCCATTGGTTTCGAAACTGGAGCCACCTATAATGAAATGCAGACTTCAGCAGATCTCCAAAATCATGTACTCACTGTCGAGCAACTCCTCAGTACACATGATACATGACTTATAAGTCGATAGAGAATCTTTTTAGGAAATGGAGTTTCATTGTGACTTTCTCTTTTGAGAATGGAATATTTTGTCCCATATCTCCATTTATGCCAATGTTGACACTGTCGAAATACGACTTACTGACCGGAAAATAATGAGGATATACAAATCCACTGTGAAAGTGTTACGTCTTTCATCCTTCCTCGTCACTCATTGTGGCATCTTACTCTTTGAAAGGAATGACTCTCAGTAATAGTGCGGCTGTATGTCCTACCGCATTGGACTCCACCACATTGGAATACACAAAGATCAAATTCAATCCTTCATTCAGATCTACAGAGGATTGAAAATACTCATAAACTTCCATATTGACGTTGATCTTCAGGTTGAAATTCGGAGCCATGTTTGTGTCTGCACCCACACTTTCAAACAAACTACGATTAAAACTGATGGGCAAAGTTTGGGTATCCTTTATGGCACTCGAGGGTGGCACTTCGTTTGTCTTTGTCTAGGGCCTTGTCAAGCACTTCCTCGAACCTGGCAGCAATCTTTTCTAACAAATATTGACTGCTAAAATAATAGCCTGCCACATTTTCACAGTATAGTTGGTGAAAAATGGATTGCTTGCTAGAGTTTTAATACCTGGAAACATGATTTAATACATGAATTATTGCACTTAGTTGTTCAGAATTTCGACATGGAAAGTGTTTTCATTTTCGTTGATGCTTTTGATGTATGTGGGAGGAATGATGTCGGCCAATCAACATCCAAATGAGCTTCATGATCCAGTTTGATGGCCTGATGTAATTTAGCTGTGGAACATTACAAAGTATTCTTGGGGGAAATATCCATGGAACTGTCACTGGGCAACATTAAGTAAATTTGGTTATTCTGCTGTCCATGGAGTTAATGGAGGTCAGACGAGGGTCATTGTTGCTTTGATAGTGGCTTGGTAGCGGGACTGGTTTTGGTCGCATGGCTTCCGTTGTTACCGTTAAAGGATCGGGGAGAAGTAACTGATGCAACTGCAAAGATGTGGCAGAAAAAGACAATTTGCGTTTGAGGCACACGTTCTCCACACCACAACTATTAAGTTTGCTTTTGTAGATCTTGCAGAAAGAAACACGGCGAAGGAGAGGTCACTGTGGTGGTTGAGGCCGTGTTGAAGGGCATGACTGTCACTTTTTTTTAGTGTCGATGACTTATGAAGCTTCCAACCAAGAATGCAAAATGGGAGGATATCCTTTCCAACGTACTATGACTTTTTGACACGTCCTTTTCACACTTTCCGGGTTCTTCGATCATGAATACTTTCGATGTTGTACACATTGTCTTCTTTTTTAGTTGAACAATAATTGGTGCTATTATTCTTTTAAATAAGAAATATTCGCTGATAATTATTATATACCGGTATTTTTCTGCGCAGACCAATGACATGTATACAATTACAGCCTTTTTTCTGAATAGTGCAGTTGTTTTTAGTGATGTGAATTTATTAATAAAGACCAATATTGCTATGTCGGCTTTTATTTATACGGTTACGACAGGTTCATGGCTTTGTTTCTTTCAACATCAGTCAGTTATGGTGAAAGGGTTGCCTTAACAACAGATGGTTGAGAAAGAAACGATAGAAAATAAGGCATATGTTATGTCCAAAACCACCGAAAACATTTAGTTTTTAACACGTGTATACTTTGGGAAAAATCAGGAAATTAAAATAATATAAATATTGAAATACACATCATTGTTATGCCATTTTATTATAATGTGTGAATGTGTAAACAAATAACGATTTCGGTCGATAGTTTATCAGAAGCAAGATATTTTAAAATAATTTTTTAAAAAACACATTTTAGTTAAGATTTTTCAGGCTTTGTATTTCGTCTTGAGATGCAATCAATTTAGATTTTTATCCCAATTACCAGTCGTGCATTATGGTATAAATAACAACTGTAATAGTTTTCTTCTGGTAATTTAAGCAACAATCTCACCTACAACAATATTATACAATTATCACTTTTTATGACATTGACGGGCTTTTTTGTGTCTTTGTTTTGAAATATCAACATATTTGCTGAATTTGTAAGCATGTGTTTTAATAATTGGTCAAATAAAGTGCTTATTAAATCATAACAAAGATTTCAAATATGGTTTTGTCCGACTTTATCATTGATCGATTTCGAACTTAGGCGCCAAATTTTCGGTCATTTAATTCGCATGTTTTAAAATGAGTCTTTCAGTTTGGTTATTTTTTTTCGGTCAATATAATATATAAATTTCATGAACAAATACGTTGCACTCGTGATCATTCACTATTACGCCGTCAATTAATTTGTTCACAAAAGGTCGAAACGAACTCTCTCCTTGGAGGGTTATTTAGCTCACATCCCAGATAGGGACCGAAATATCTCTACTCAGAACCACTCAACGTCTGCGCTGGGAACCAATAGACATACATAAAACGCGCATCGAAGCAATATGAGTCCGGTACTTATGACATTTTTCCTGATTATTATTATTATTATTATTATTATTATTATTATTATTATTATTGTTGTTGTTGTTCATTACCACATTAAAAATATCATCATTGCCCAACTATTGATATAGCATAACTATTGGCAGCTTGTTATTGATACAGGCCCATTAATCATATTTAAAGATATCATATTTAACATTTAAGAAAATACCCGTTACTTCTTTACTGATTTTCCTTTATGAAATTGAAAATCTTCAGATAAACTTACATCGGCTCAACTGCAATTAGTTCAGAATCTGGGAAGCATTGGGAGAAAATCTACTAATTACCTGAATGAGAAGTGAATATATATTTTAATACATTCTGACGACAACCTTGTAGATTTATGTTTCCATTTGCATTACTTAAATTAACAATATATTCTATATTCTTGTTTTTCACAATATAGCAGAATATCATCATCATCAACAACAACAACAACAACAACAACAACACAATATGGCAGTAATTTATTACTTCATGTTGTGTCTACATGTATATTTTAGTTTATCGGTTATTTTCCATATAAATCCTACATAAGACAGGTGGCTAGGTTAGCATATATATATATAAGATAGTTTATGTCTCATATGATCCAATATTGTAATGCTTTCGTTTCCTAATTTTGATATCTATATGCATTCTGCAGTTTAATAAAATTAGTTTTTAGTAAAGTGCTTAAAATTATATCTCTGAGAAAAGTGATATTTATCAAAATGTACAAATTACTTGAAGGATTTAATTGGATCCATTTTTCCATTGTAACATCCGTGCCTAGAACCAAGATTTCCTGTTGAAAGATAATTACAAATAAAAAAAGACCTCCGTTACTTAAACCTATTTCATTACATATGACAAAATGAATCAGATCTGTATTACCGCATATAAATTTACGTTCTCATCCTAATCATGCACCGATAACATGTAGAATACGGACATTTGCTTCATCGATGATAACATCCCCGTTGGAAACCAAACCAACTTCATACATAAAATACCATGCTCTAGGTAACATCTTTAATAGCATATTTGAAATTATGTGTGCTTAATAAATCACCATATTTCATACTATTACTCACTTTAATGTTATTTTACTTACATCATAGATTCATGCACTTAACCAATATAGTACCGTATCAATGTTTGTATCCGTGCTTAGAACCAATGCTAATGTTTCCCTTTGTAAAAGCCTGGGTCATATATACATGTATTTCGTTTCTTACATATCTGCACACGTAACTTTATCTCCATGTATATCATGTCACATTTTGTCATCTTTAGATATTGCAATTTATCAACTTTATTCTTAAAGCCATGCTCACAAGACCTGTTTCCTATTATACACTTTTTCGTTTGTTATGAAAGATATCTGAATATCGGAACTCTACTTTTTCCTAAGTTTCATTTACCAGCAAATCTTGGTTCTAGTCACGGATATTATAAGGAACTTTTAGTTATAAACAGACTTTGGTTGATTGATATGTATCCAAGTGATACGGATTTTAAAAAGAAGAAAAAGAAATAGTCCATTAATTTACTGGTTGTTAGTACCAGATGGTTATTGTAGGAAATATTAATACTGATTTTTATTTTCGCATCAAGATGTACTGTGACAGACAGTGGTAAGAAAGCCGTGGTTCTGAGCGCAGATGCATCGCTTGAAAGAAACGAGCAAAGGTACATTGGATAAGAAATTTGTCATGTAAGCAATGATTTAAGAATATAACTGCTAAATTGCAATACCTAAAGACGAAGAAATGCGAAAAATGATATTCATGGAGATAATGTGACGTGTGCATGTGTGTAGAAACGAAATATATATGACTCAGGCCGTTACAAAGAAAAATAATGGACGTCCATTGATAATGTCAACAATTTTTAGGCATTTTTTACCCCCCCCCCTTGTCAAGAACTGTCAAACTTTCAGTAATCTCCCTAAAAAATGAAGTCAATTTCTTTTTATCCATCCCCCCTCTACATACTGACAATATTTTATACGGTTGAATTCATGAAAAAAATCGAGACCTTATATTCTAGCTTTTTTCATGGGGAAGCCAACTGTTCCTCAGTAGTTATAATGCGCCTAGTGGCTGATTCATTAATTAATTGTAAAATAAAATAACATTGTTGGTGTCAATTTATCTTGATCTCCCCCCCCCCCCCATGTCAACAATTGTAAAACTTCTTCAACCCCCCCCCCATTTCGTTGACATAATTAATGGACGACCCCTTATATAAATTGGTTCTGAGCACGGATGCAAAAATGTATACGTCACGTCATAGGTCAGGTGCATGAATCTTGTATGTGAAGTGAAACAACAAGAAAAGCACGAACATTATGAAATTTGTTGATTATACAGAACACAGAATTTCAGATATCCTAACTATTGTATGATAAAACATACTTGAAGCTGTTTTGGTTCCCAGCGGGGATTTTATCTTTCATGATGTGAATGTTCTTATTCTAAAGTGAGATAAACTGACGTCTGCAAAGGACCAAGCATCCCAAATATCTATTAGTCATTTTCAAAGAGAAATGCGCCATTCGGTTCTGAGCAAGTATGCACAAAATGGAATCGTAGGTTGATGTGAAGGAAGTCAACACATTTTACTTAGACACATACAAAAGCGATATGGATTAGATATTTTGATATTTCTGCATGGGAGACTTGTCAATATTTTTAAATATTCTGAAACTACTTGCGTTTGAGGTGAGGATGGTGCAAGGAAACATGCAATACGAAATATAATGAAGTCCATTGTACTAGCAGATGTTTGTTCGTTGTCAGAGTTTATCTATATTAATAGAGATTCCAAAATTTCCCTTAATTTCACCTGCGTCTTCTGCAGGCATAATACGCTCCATAAGGTGCGGTTACTCGTGCCCTTATTTCATTGCTATCGCGTAGAGAGAGAGAGAGAGAGAGAGAGAGAGAGAGAGAGAGAGAGAGAGAGAGAGAGACTTTGCTTTAGCCGTGAGGAAAAAAAAGAAGAAAAATCACTTTATATTATAGGACTCCGTGCACAAAGAAATATTGTTATTTTACTTGAAGAGGCAGAGGTAACATATTTATTATCTATTTCGTTGTTCTAGTTCTTCTTCTTCGTACTAATGTCAATAAAGGGAAATTACTCTTGAATTTGTTCCCAACGTGGATGTTTGGCAGCGGTTCTAGTCTGGTTCCCTGCTTAGTATGCTCCCATGCGTTGCACTCCGCTATACTAAGTCAGGCGAACGCCGACGCCATATTGTCACGTGATCAAAACAAATGGCCTCACCTAGAGAGATATCAGTAATCTAACCGTGGCACATTTATTGCTTTAATATTCTGTTTGTTAGTGGTATAATGCGAATTTTACTAATACTTTCGATTTGAAATATAACAGGCGCTATCTTGTGTTAAAGCTTAACCAGCAAATCGGCTACATAGGTATTTTTACAAATATTTATACAATTAGGCGACGACGAAGTATAGGGATACACATAACAATTTTTGTTAAATATTGCACCTTTCCCACTGGATCATCTCAAAAATTATATTTCCAATCGATTCCTTGATAAATTTTACGTCGAAATTGATATGAGGTTATGTACGGCGGCTTTATTTTTTCCCAAGATTTAGACGAAAATATCTTCACATTTTACCAGGGGAGAGGGTAACGATTGTTTCGCAAATAACGCACATTTTACACTGCGTCATCTAAAATATTTATGTTGCAATTAATTCCTTGACCAAATTTATATAAATATGTATATATCGTTTTCCATGACAGCCAAATTTTGTCAAATATTATGATCAATATAACAACCCTCTTCTACGAAGGGTCGAAAGTGACTTTTTGTCAAATATTGCACATTTGGACTGCATCAAGTACGACATTTCGTTTGCTATCGATTACTTGATAATTATTATGTCGGACTTTGTATAAGGTGGTAGATGACATCCTTAATTGGCCACAGGTTGATATCAATTCCCTTAATGAAGCAAAGGGGGGGGGGGTGGCATCTCATTGTTCCATTTTAAATCAATTGCTTGATCAATTTTACATTGATATTGATGTATGGATGAACATGAGTACCCACATTTTGTTAAAGATTAAGACCAAAATACCAATATTTATGTCAGTTCCATTTCAAATTGATTTCATGAAAGAAAGTGGCATAGCATCCCCTACAACCTGGGGTGGTGGTGAAGGGGTCTAAAATACCATCAGACAGACTTTACTGGGAGTGTGCCCTATCAATAAATCTTTGGCAGAGTATGACCCAAATTTATTGCCACATCACTTACATTGATAATGTATATCACATACAGTAAAACCTGTCTTGAGAGACCACAATCACCATGCACAGATTTATTCATTATATCGTGTTATGACCTCTTATGAAAGACCACTTGTCTTGATAGACTATTATTGTTTGGCAGAAGGGGAGGTCTTTCAAGACAGTTTCTACATTATTACTGTAAATATATTCTATTCATTAGCAAGGCACATTAATTGCCTCCACATGATACAAATTTAATGTGCTACTGTGTTGCAAAATTTCTAAAATAAACAATGAACTGAATTCAGGTTCCATTTACATGCTTGGTGAGATTCTTCAAAAGTCACTCAATATATCATCATAACTGAAAGACAATATTAGTACATTTAATGTTAAGCACTGTACAGAAGTTTACATTTTATTATCACTAATTTGATTTGCTTCCATAATGAATGCTCTTTTCATTATATAGTTTATAAAATTCCAAAACTTAGTTTAAACTTAATTTTAAGTATTAATGTAATGGAGATGCATTATTAAGGCTAACATTGTACACAAGTTGAGACAAATGTTTCATATTTATTTTGTACTTTTCATTATTACTGAAGTATGACTTGAAATTGAACAGTATTTTCATTTCTTATACTGTCACAATCATTCATCCAAATATATGTCCTAACAGTGATTTCTCAATTTAACCAAATGTGTTGTTATATTTAAATATACAAACCAATAAAACTCACTGACATGTTCATTAAAGGAATCACTGAGCAGTAATAACTCTCGAGTTACTTTGATTTAAATGGAATGGTATCAAATAAACACATGCACATGTGACTTTCTTAGTTTCTCTTTTTCATCTGTCATTGTCTTGTTCTGATAACTGAATACATATAGTTATATGCAAATGTGATACATATTTCAATTTATGCCATTGTGTATATATATATATATATATATATATATATATATATATATATATATATATATATAAAGAATATAACTTGAACATGGCAGCATGTCTTAAGATTGTTTTGTGTGTGTGTATATCTCAAATGAGTTCATTAATATGAAATAAGTTGTGTAAATTCCTATCAACTGATTTAATAAGATTTAATAAGAAGTATCAATTATACTTGTGTTATGATTAACATCAACTTAAACACGCATTCTGCATACACTTTGTACAGTATTAGTACTGAAACACGTCACCCTACGATGATGCATGTAGTTTTCATGATAATTATTAAATATGCATCAACAGAATATTACTCAAACTTGGTTAAAAGTGTCAATTAGTGAAGTATTCGTCAAGTATATGTATGAGATACATGTATGTGCAGTCCTTTTGAAGCATACAGAGTTTCTACTCAAGATGTACTAGAGAAAGAAAAACTAAAAAGGTAGTAAGAATGAACATTTTCTAAGGATTTTTTCTCAACATCAACATATTTCAACTAAATTGATTGACACAAATACATTGTATGGTCTTTAATATCCTTTATCATTCAGATAGTAATGGTATCTTCCAAAACACATATGCACACACACACACACACACACCTCTAAACAAACTTGCTTCAAATAAATTGAGACAGATTTTACTGACAGTAAAAATCACAATATTTTAATGACATGTTATTTGTATAAATGTTAAAGTAAATAAATGGCTTCATAATATGATTGGTTTGCTGACTGAAAAAATTTATTTAATCACATTTATACTTACTGATATATTGCAACCTTCATAAACATGGTTGTTTGCCATTACATAATCACATGTACACTTATTGATGTTTTGCAACCTTCATATACCTGGTTGTTTGCCATTACATAATGACATGTACACTTAATGATATATAGCAACCTTCATAACAATGGTTGTTTGCCAGTGTTATATTATCAAAGCTTTCTCATTTTCATCCTATTTGCATATGCCTTACTTAGATCAGATGTGTATTCTCAAACGAGTTGTCATTAAATATAACCAGACAATTCTTGCTTCAGAGTTTAGTTAGTTAGTTTTGCCCGTCACCCCTGCCAGGGTATAGGCCGCCCACAAAAGATCGCCAGAGGCTTCTGTCCTGTGCCATCCCCTCAAGCTGACTCCAGGTGTAACCCATCTTAGTGATGTCTGCCTCAAGGTCGCGTCGCCAGGTGTTTCTTGGTCGTCCCCTTCTCCTCTTGCCTTGAGGGTTCCACCTCAATGCCTGTCTGGTAATGTTGGTTCGCGGCTTACGTAGGGTGTGTCCTATCCAACCCCACCTTCTCTTCTTTATCTCATCCTCTGTTGGAAGCTGGGAGGTTCTCTGCCACAAGTTGTTGTTGCTGATGGTGTCTGGCCAGCGGATCTGGAGAATTCTTCTTAGGCAGCTGTTGATGAAAGTCTGAACTCTCTTTACTGTGGACTTGGTGGTTCTCCAAGTCTCTGCCCCATACAGTAGGACTGACTTCACGTTGGAGTTGAACAGTCTGATTTTGGTAGTCAAGGAAATTTGTTTGGAGCTCCAGATGTTCTTGAGCTGAATGAAAGCTGCTCTCGCCTTTCCGATCCTTGCCTTGACATCTGCGTCTGTGCCACCCTGCTGGTGGAAAATGCTGCCTAGATACGTGAAGGACTCCACCTCTTCTCTTGCTTCAGAGGCACCAATTAATGGGCTCAGGCCCAGACAAATAGATGCTTTGTACAACCTGAGAGAATCTAAAGACTTAGTTGTTTTATTACACATAGGATATGGAAAGACTTTTTTTTACCTTCAGTACAAAGTCATAGTACTGGAACCTCTCAATGTCATTCTTAATCAGCTTTGCTCAACACTTGATGGGCATGTGATACATGTCACTGAATATTTTCTGCTTAGACTCGAATAAGCAGCAACATAGAAAGAAGTGAAAATAACAAGCTTGTAAAATTAAACAAACAATTTATTAAGTACAAATATTTTCATAAAAGAAAATAAATAAACTTACGGTTTTAGAGAATAAAGTACAAAAATTAATCCAAAAAGAATACACAATATAATCCACTAGTGGAATTGCAATTGTCCTGATAATAAAATGTCCTAACAGTTCCCGGTTCGAATCTTGACGATGTAATCCAATATGGACGACGATGTCACGTGATGAAGTCAGTTTTAGTTTTATAATAATCCAAATGAGCACAAGTAATTTCTAGATAAATAACACAATAAATTCCTCTTGATCCCAAACGAATTGAAATGATTTACACTTAAACAATAAAACACACATCTTGCATTCCAAAGCCCAGACTAACTACTGTACTGTTCTCTCCCAAACAATAATTTAAATACCTGTTTTTACATAAACAGGAAAGGGGTCTTGACCTTCCAGAATCTCTCAGAACAATCTCACATTCAAGAAATCACGTAACCAACAGGATCTAGAAAGATGTCCTTAGAATCAACCAATCATTTTAAAAATAAAGCTCTAATGTCCTTGGAATAAACCAATCATTTTAGAAGCTTGTTTACACATCCATTTCTAGAAAATCTATCCCAACTAACGAATTTTAAACCCAAAATGTCAAATTTTAATCTAACAAACAGACAATAAAAATAAATATAAATGACTTATATCAAATATACATAACACTTATGCATGGGTGAATTTTCGTATATGGTTGGACACCCAAAAGACATACTGGATAAGAATGTTCTTGAATGCCTACTTGAGGCTGAATGGACAAAGCAACAGGTATGCTAGATTCTTGATGAAGCCCACTACATCAAGCAACAGTTAAAACCATTTGGGTAAGAGGGCAGCAGTCTTGTAACAAATAAGTTAAGGTGAATACAAGTGTCCAAGTCGATCACTGTATCACCCAAATTGTATCATGTATGATAAAAATCAAATGTGCCAATAGGAAATAATTTTCCCTACTTGCTGCCAAGACTGGTCACAACTACTGATGTCTAGATTATGATTATTTTAAAAGGATGAGAATTCAATGTCTGTTTTAGTGTTGGTCTTAAGTAAGAGTTTCCTGTGACTTTAAGGAAAGACGAACCATAGCTTAACAAAACATGCAAGTAGCAATAACATCTTCTGAAAAAAAATTAATAATTCCAAGATGCACTATTTGACTAAATAATATACTGAGTGCTAGCTTCCTATTAAAGTGTTAAAGCACTGAAAAAAATTGGGGATACAATGTATAAAACCTTGAAAATTCAGAACGTATGCCATGGATTGTCATTAAGTTAAACTATTGGAATATTGAAATCATAACAATACATAACAAACTATAATAACTTAGACCTTTTCATGAGTCTGTTCATTTTTCATAGTGATAGCTATTATCTTCTGTACAAGTGATAATTCCACAAACCTATTGTTCATAAGTATTGAGTATACAAGTCCTAACTTGGGCAGAAGTGACCTAATAGGTTGAATCATGCCAAGTTTGCCTGTTGGCAATACTACTGCTAGTAATACTTCAGTCAATATAGGGTTACTCAGAAAAAGTTCCGTGTATGTATCATTCCATGAAAAGGCAGTTAAATCGCAATTAGGATATAATATGCTGCTTTCATCCCTTATACATTTGGAAGATGCTTTTTGTTCAACTTCCCAAATAAGTAACATCTTTACAGCTTTTCTGAGTGACTCACTATTTAACACAGTCTCAGCAATTGTTTCAGTGGAAGTATATAGAGCAGCATGCAGCAAAATTGTTCTATCAGATAGAGTTGCATCATCAAATAATGATAACCTTGTATCTGATAATTTGGTAGCCAATGTTTCCACTTTATTTTTTGATGTTGGCAATTTATCACATACAGAAATATAGCTCCACTCTCAATTTCTGTGAAATAGAGACATGTAAAGATCAAATAATACATATATCATGTTTTTTAAAATTAACATTAAGTGGAAGGACTAAATGTTGTGTGTGAAGGGGGCCCGAGTGGTCTAAAGCGCTGTCCGTTACAGATCACTGCCATCTCACTTCTGTCTGTGTGGGTTCGAGTCTAAGATTCTGCTAATGTAGTTATGTGAGAAAGCTTGCCAGTAGCTTCTCGTGGGTCCGTGATTCTTTCCGGGGGTTTTCTGGGTTCTTCCTCCACCATTAATACTGGCCGCCATGTATTGCCTATATTGTGCTTAAAAATGGCGTTAAACCATAAAAAACAAATGTTGTGTGTAGTTAAAAGAGTGACATTCCAATAGAAGTATTTTGGCTACCACAAGGAATTGAGGTTAGTTTTTTGATTGTGTCAATGGACTATTGAGGTATAGCTTATGCAAAGCCATTTCTCCAGATTGATTGGATGTAGCAATGCATGTAAGATATTATCTGCTGAAACAAATGAAGATTATAGTTTAACAGCCTTTTCTGATTTTTGGGCTTCAGTGCCTGTCAATTTTTTATATCCACAGACTGACATTAAGTGTCAAAGGTTTTAAATTATTATATCACAATTTATTGGTATTTCTCTATATTTAATTTAAACTTAAAATGCCAGCTCAAAAACCTACCTTCTCAATTGTCTTTACCTCAAAATTTGTATTACAGTGTGATGCTTTTTAAACAAATGTATACCTCATGTTTTATACCTTATGTCCAAGACTGGTAAAACTGGGTCTGTTTGTGTAGATATTGTACATTAAAGTATAAATGTGATCGTACTGAGTTGATGCTTCATTTTTCTTGAACTGTTGGACATGTCACTAATTGTGGTGCTTTCATCTGTGACCAAACATACAGAAGGGAACAAGCATTTCACCCTGACATGCTGTGATTTGCATGATGCTCCTAAACAATCATGAAGAAAAAAATTCATATACCAGTAAAGATTTTTAAAACACACATCATACCCATTCAGTGTAAAACATAAAAGGACTACACACACACACAAGCTATATTACTGTACATGCTACAACCAAATAATCAAAAACATTATGCTAAATAGGTAAGTTGAGTTTCTCTTAAAAAAAATTCACTAAAAATATACACATTAATTTAGTTTCAGAGCCTTATTTACATGAAAATAGTAGACAAACACTTCCAGGTGGCCATATTGTTTGCTTGGGTGTGTTTGATTTATTGTTGTTGCTGTGAACTTATTGCCATTTCTCAGTTAACCCAAGAAAACCCTGGGAAGAACCACAAACCCATGGGAAGCTACTGGCAAGCTTCCTCACCCACATCGGACAAGCAAGACTTGAACTTAACACCAAATTCCATTATTTTTGTATAGTGTGGCCTTGGTTTTAATGACTTGGCATGCACTAATAAAGTTTAATTACTCAACAATATCAATTAATTTGCTCTAAATGTAAATCCTTATTATGGCACTTATGTTTCAAAATCATTGATAACAAGAACTGAAAAAGGCTAATAATGCCTGACCTATGGCAAGTTGCTTATAATGCCTGATCCATGACAAGCGGCTCATAATGCCTGACCCATGACAAGTGGCTCATAATGCCTGACCTATGGCAAGTGGTTCATAATGCCTGACATGGCAGGTGGCTCTCAATGCCTGACTAATGGCAAATGGCTAATAATGCCTACCTATGGCAAGTGGCTAATAATGCCTACCTATCTCAAGTGGATAAAAATGCCTGACCTATGACATATGGCTAATAATGGCTAACATATGGCATGTGGCTAATAATGCCTGAACTATGGCAAGTGGCTAATAATGCTTGACCTATGGCAAGTGACAAATAATGCCAAACATGATTAAAAAATAAGTAAATATATTAAATGGGTTAATGCCACAAACATTTTTTTTGAACTATCAACCTTTGGATTTTTGATAATCTAGCATATTCTTTTTGCCACACAAACTCCAGAAAATGAAGCCACGCCCATTATGATACACTAAACTAAGACTATTCACCAGTTCTAGCAATTAGAAATTCATGGGCCTTTAAAACAAAAGACCTGGACAAAGTGTGAAGTATACAACCAAACCAAGCTGACAATAAAAATTAATATTTCCTAATCAAAGACCATTAATAAAATATTTTAAAATCACAATATGTATCATAATTATCTGTCATGCTAGTTAATGGAATGCATTCATTTTAAGTATACTGTTTCAGAGTTGGTGACAGTACAGTTAAAAGGTAGGTAGTGTTAAGATCTAAAGAGATTCATATTCTGTTGCTAAGTGTAACCTGATTTCTCAAGGCCAGTAGTTTGGAAAATGTAATGTGCACACTCCTCCCAGAAGTTGTTAACATTTGCTGATGGTATCCCATGCTCCTCCACAAACTCCATCATTGCTAACTTCTCTTCTTTGCTCCATTTCTTGTATGATCTATTTTGGTCTGGGGACTGGAATCAATAAACATTTATGAGCTATAATGTTGGAAATTAACTGTAAGTATAAGTTGGTACTTGTCATATAAATCTAAGACTATTTAACAAATACTTTTATCAAGAATTAGGAAAGACAAATAACTGTTAGTTAATTACATATGGCTACTTAATAATGCAAATATTTACCTATTGTCTTCATTTTCAATCCTTAATGTTACAAGGCTGCTAATTGCATAAAAATGTAAGAAAATTACCTGCTAACAACTATTATAAGAAACAAAACACTATAGAGTATATAATGAAAATAATTCTGGATGACAAGCTAAAGGCCAATAAAATGTGTGCTTATATGTCATTTATATATCAATGTAAAAATACACATGATGTCATAAAATACAATACATTGGTCCTGCAATACAGTAAATGTAAGTGTTACACTGTGTTTGATATATGCCTATAATAATAGCAAGGTAAACATTTATATATAATCGGTGATTACATTTAAAGTACAGTACCTTATTATAATTATAAATACTTTTTATATTCCCATGTGTACCTTACAAATGCATAAATAAAGATAAACAATTGCTTTTAATTAATACTTATTTAGTTGTCTTACTGATGAGTTAAATACAAAAAAGTCATGTATAGTTTTATGAGAATATCTGTTTCACTTTTGTAACATATCTGATTCAAAGTATCAACATAAAATGAGCATCTCTTTAAGCAAGGTCTTAAATATAAATCTTGAGGATAGACCTTCAGAATTTTTACAAAGTTAATCAGTACATAATATTGCCAACTGCAAATGTAAATAGATATTATGATATACCTCTAACTGTCTGCGCTTCTCTATCTGTAAATAGATATTACAATATACCTGTAACTGTCCGCGCTTCTCTATCTGCACAGGAGACCTTCCTGTTGGTGATGACCTCTGTCTTTTACAATAGGTGTGGAAGCTAGGATGACACTCCATTCTATTAAAAAAAATTAGAACATTTCAAGAAACATGTTTTTTAATTTTTATTCTCATTTGGTATCAAACAATAAATTCAGTGTATTTTTAAATGACACAATATTTATTACTGGTATTAATTTTGTAACAATTTTGTATTGTAAATGAAATATAGATATAATAAAGATATTTTTGAAAGCATCTTTTTATGATAAATGCTTCACATATCTTGTGTTATTGTCAGTCATTAAACATACAATGTTTTAAATTTAAGTTCCCTTAAAAAAGGATATTTATTTAACTTAATTAATACCATGAAGATTTCATCATAAACTTTTGCATGTATGTATTGTTTAATTTAATAATTGATTTTTTTTTAAAATATGCCCATGTAAACACAGAACACCAGTGTAAATAAGATTTTACCAATTTGGTACATTTTGGTTGTCAAAATGAGATAATTTAGATTTTTCATTCCATACTCCATCTCAAACCAAGCCTCCAGCAAACACTCATAAGTGAAGGCTAGTGTTTTTGTTTTAATCAGTGCTAGCTACACATGAACAGAGGAATCCTTTAACCCTCCCTATTCCCTTCTAAATATCTCTACTTTGTCTCTCAAGACAATTCCTTTAAACCGTGTTGTTTTATATTTACTCCTCTTATTTTTGATGTTTTTATAATCTAACATTAAATCATGAATGACGTTTTGTCTCTATTGCCTAAAAAGGTGATATCCAAAATATGATAAAGATGCATAAGTCATTTTATTGCAAAAAATGTACTACCCTCTTTGAGGAAATCCTAGCTAAATCATGATTAATATTTGGCAAATGGCTAAACCTGTGCTGTTACATATACCAATATATTAATGTCAGTGTAAAATTGATCAAGCAATCGATTTAAAATGGAACATTGAGATGATGATGTCTAAAATATTCCATCTTTGGCAATATTTCACCCCACCCCCTTTGCTTCATTTAAGGGAATTGATATGAACCTATGGCCAATTAAGGATGTCATCTACCACCTTATACAATGTCCGACATAATAATTATCAAGTAATCGATAGCAAATGAAATGTTGTACTTGATGCAGTCGAAATGTGCAATATTTGACAAAATGTCACTTTCGACCCTTCGTAGAAGAAGGTTGTTATATTGATCATATTTGACAAAATTTGGGCTGTCATAGAAAACGATATATACATATTTATATAAATTTGGTCAAGGAATTAATTGCAACTTAAATATTTTAGATGACGCAGTGTAAAATGTGCATTATTTGCGAAACAATCGTTACCCTCACCCCTGGTAAAATGAGGAAGATATTTTCGTCTTAATCTTGGGAAAAAATAAAGCCGCCGTACATAACCTCATATCAATTTCGACGTAAAATTTATCAAGGAATCGATTGGAAATATAATTTTTGAGATGATCCAGTGGGAAAGGTGCAATATTTAACAAAAATTGTTGTGTGTATCCCTATACTTCGTCGTCGCCTAATTGTATAAATATTTGTAAAAATACCTATGTAGCCGATTTGCTGGTTAAGCTTTAACACAAGATAGCGCCTGTTATATTTCAAATCGAAAGTATTAGTAAAATTCGCATTGTACCACTAACAAACAGAATATTAAAGCAATAAATGTGCCACGGTTAGATTACTGATATCTCTCTAGGTGAGGCCATTTGTTTTGATCACGTGACAATATGGCGTCGGCGTTCGCCTGACTTAGTATAGCGGAGTGCAACGCATGGGAGCATACTAAGCAGGGAACCAGACTACAGCGGTTCTAGCTGTAGACTTCCGGTTCTTATTTCGGATGTGCACTGCAAGACACTGTTGAACCGGCCAATGAGATGCAAATTAAACGCTAGAAAAAATATGATAAGATCCATGAAAAAAGAAGATACGATACGGGTAATGCGGATGTGCACTGCAAGACACTGTTGAACCGGCCAATGAGATGCAAATTAAACGCTAGAAAAAATATGATAAGATCCATGAAAAAAGAAGATACGATACGGGTAATCTTAGATTATAAAACGCCTCAACCGATAGGCCTATTTACGTTGTTTCTGCCGCCATCCCAAATCTGAACTGATATAGTATATATAAATTACGCAGTATCCGGTCCTTCCGGACTACTCGCCACACGCACTTGATTCTGGGTCAGTTAATGTATACACTCGTACTTCTATCATAGTGATATCTGTCATGATTTTAGAAACGTTGATTATATTAGGAAAGTTTGGATGGCAAGTGACAAAGATATATTCTCTCGTACTCTTCTTAGCATTCTTTAAACTAGACGACCCCATGTCCTAAGTCTAAGAAGAGAGTCTTTTTCGTTACCAATTTTGACGCATCTGATATAATTATTTTTGTGCGTGTGCAACACCCTTGCAAATGCACTAGTGAAAATAATACATTGCAGAGCAATAGAGGCGATTTTAGGAGTACGCTGGGCATAGGGCTGACCATGAGTACGTGTGGCCAGAGTATCGGTATCTCGATTGGTATGCTACTGCAAACACTAATTATGTCTACATTATAAGGACGACCTTAGGCTTATGCCTGAAGTGCTGAGCCCCCTCAAGAGTGGGGTCTGGGATGCTCGCATTACTTGCCACCCCCAAACGCCGTTCATGCAAAACAACAATAATAGTAGATAGAAAACTCAGGTTTATAGGAAAATTACATTAAAAAAAACTAGGGATTCCCTAAGTATTTCTGATATTTATCATAATATTAATTTTGAAACAGAATTTTCTATTGAATGTACAGTGTTGTTGTTGTTTTGTGGTTTAATGCTATTTCTCAGAGCAAGATAGGCCATACACTGTGGCAATAAATAATAATTGGTAGAAGAAAAACACTGGACCCCCCCCCCCCCAAAGAACCACTAGCAGATTGTTACATTCTCATAAAGACCCACTCAGAGACTCGAACCCATGCAGACAGGTGAGATGGCAGTGATTGGTATAGGTGAGTAGCAGCAGACAGGTGAGATGGCAGTGGCCTTATGACACTCAGGGCCCCAAGTGTTTTTGGAGCACTGTATTGCATCCTTTGAAACTTGCATTTAAAATAATCTGAGACTGGAGACCTAAAGAAACATTTATTGCCTCTCTTAGTATTATAAAGAAATTTTTACAAATTACATTTTTCAAAATAGTGAAATATCAAGATTCTATTAAAAACTTATTGTTAAGTTTAATGTTTTATAAACTTGCTTGTATATCACAAAGCAAATCATGCTACTTGTTTGAATATAAGCAAAAATATATAGTGAAGATACGTTGCATTTGCATTTCCCCAAATTATAATAACAAAGAACCGCTTCTGTTACTATTGACAGATCCTATAAAACTTTTTATAACATCCTGTAGATGCAGAAGAATGGCACATAAAAGACAAAAAAAAGAGTAAGAGCAAAACATAACTATTAGATGATAATTGCCTTGAGTAGATGATCATATTAGATGATAATTGCCTTGAGTAGATGATCATATTAGATGATAATTGCCTTGAGTAGATGATCAACAACAAAAAAATAATTCCAGAAGATATAAAAATGAACGATAAAAACACTTACAAAATCATAAACCATAATAATCATGCCTCTTGGGAACAATAATAATAATATTATGTGCCATTCTTCTGCATCTGTCTCTGTCTACTACTATTTCTTCTGTCAGGATTGTTTGCGCTGGTTCAAGTGTTGTCTCAATCGATGTTGTTGTTGTAGTTTTCTGTTTGTTTCTTAGTTCTTCCAGTTGGCTGATCGTATATTCTAGGCATTCATCGTAGCCTAATATTTACATATCTATCTACTCTTTTGTCAAATCTGATTGAGTTGGTTCAGTTGTTTTTGTCTTTGTTGGTGTTGTATTTTTCAATATGTTACACTGCTTGTCTCCTAGTTCATCATTTTGACCAGGTCTTTGTTCTGTCTTTTTTTTTTTTCCTTCTATGTTTCTCAGGTTATTGTTCATTTGTGCTTGCTTGTTCTTATTTTCTACTTGTGTTTTCTCCCATTGTTTGTTTTCTCCCATTGTTTGTTTCTGTTCTTGAGTCTCATCTTATTGTTGTTTCTGTTTTCCTATCTCTTGTTTCTGTTTTTCATATTGTTGCTGTGTTTTGGTCCTTTTTGTTTCTGAAGTTGTTTCTGTCCTGATTGTTGCTGTTGGTTTTCTCTATTGTTGTTTTTGTTTCCCAGTTTCTTATTTTTGTTTTGTTGGGATTGCTTTCTCTTGACTGTTTTTGTTCCTCTTTTTGTTGTTGTTTTGAGCTTTTCCTTTTTTCTTCATGCTGCTTTTTCCCCTGTTGTAATTGTTGGTTTTGTTTCATCTGTTCTTCCTTGTGCTTTGTTTTTGGGAAGATTTCTGTCATTGCCATGTAGGTTTGTTTGTTTTGGTCTTTATTCTATTTGATTGTTGTTGCTTAGGTTTCCTCTAAATTGTATTGGAATTTGTTTAGAGTGTGGCCTGTGTTTCCACATCGGTTACAAATAAAGTCTGTGGTGTATACAAACTTTGTACCATGATATGGTTAGTAAGCCATGTAGGTACAAGGCCCTTTTCATTTCCCTGAGTTATGTTCTTTTTATTTCTAAAATTCTTATCGCATTGTATATCATGGTTTGTGGAATGGTAGCCAGTCTTGATTAATTTTATTCCAAACTTTTTCTCAAAGCTTTTGACTGTTACTTCTAGATGTATTTCCATTGGTAAGTCAGGTAGGTGAAGCTCTTCTGTTTTTTTTCTTTCTTCTTTTGAATTTGTACAGGTTTTTTTACTGTAACATTTTCACATATGATGTTTATTTTGCAGTATGGAATAATCGGCACATTCCTTCTGGGTCATGGTGTGTATCCTTTGTAGCTGTTTCTGTTTATATGTTTGGTTGATGTAGTCTGGATTTATGACTTTCAAAGCTATCATGACTGTAAATGTTGATGGTATCCCATCTCTTTGAATATTAGATATGTCCAATTCTTGAGTACCTTCCTTGTCAGAAAACTCGATGAAAGGTCCATCGTCTGTTTCGGTTCTCATTATCTTAATGAATTTCGCCAACCTTTTTATCTCCTTATGTGCAGCCACGATGTTACCTTGCTTTCATGTCAACATCTTGTGAGTAATATTTACTCCTTGTGGTTTCTGTTTTATTTCCAATTTTATATTTTTTGTTTTTAAAGATACATTTTCAATGTTCCATGATTCTGTTTAAACTTGTTGAAGTAATTTTATTTCACATTTCATACCCTGTGGGCATTCTTGCAGTTTGCTTCATATGTGTCATACTGGGCATACTTGATTCAACAGATATGACAGATTATACAATCTGGTCATACTCAAGTCAACAGATATGACAGATTATACAATCTGGTCATACTTGATTCAACAGGTAGGACAAATGACACAATCTGGTCATACTTGATTTCATAGGTATGACATATGATACAATCTGGTCATACTTGATTCAACAGGTATTACAAATTACAATCTGGTCATACTTTCAACAGGTATTTCAGATAACACAATCTGGTCATACTTGATTCAACAGGTATTACAAACAACAATCTGGTCATACTTTCAACAGTTATTACAGATGATACAATCTGGTCATACTTGATTCAACAGGTATAACAAATGACACAATCTGGTCATACTTGATTCGATAGATATGACAGATGATACAATCTGGTCATACTTGATTAGACAGATATGACAGATGATACAATCTGGTCATACCTGATTTGACAGATGATGAATAATAAAACAATACAAGTGAAAAGCATCAAAATACTAAAGCTATTTGCTGACATTATATTGGGTATAAATGTTTGAAGGTACAAATGTTTTAGTAGTAATTGTCTTAGTAAATATACAGCTTTTTTTTGGTGGGGTTTCCATTGTCCATGTTTTCATGTGATAGTCCTTGTTGCCACAACTGTTTGAAGTGTGTTGGACCGTCCTTTTTTTTATTTTTTTTATATTTTTGTTAGTCATTAATTAGTTGTCCGCTGGGACAGTTCACTATATTTAGAAATTGACTGTTATGAGTTTCATCTGGCATTAAACCCTGGGAATTTCACAACATTAATAACCAGTGACAAATGATTTGCCAGGCTCCCATCTCACTAGATACATGACTTTTATTGTTCACATTGCACCCTGTATAGTACCTGCAGATAAAACAACTTGAAATTTGTCAGGTTGCAGATGGAAATTTGTTTTGTTTTTCTTCTTGATTATTTTTGGAATAAATACTTAACATCAAAATGAGCTTGAAAACACACTGAACTCAGGTCCTTGTTGTCTAAAAATGTATGATTTACTTTAGGACAGGGTGTAAAACTCAAATAACTACGAGGGTCACATGAAGGCTAGTACAATGGCCCAATTTCTACATCACTAAAATCTTTACATACAGCAATACAAAATTTTGTATGATTTAGGACATGGTGTCAAACTCGAATAACCATGAGGGCTACAAGTGGACCACCATATTTCCGGCCTATAAGTCAGTACCTTTTTACTTGAAAGTCAGGTCTTCATCTAGTACTCCGAATCGATTTATATATGGATTGTGTCATTGAAAGTCTTTACATACAGTAATACAAAATTTTTTATGATTTAGGACAGGGTGTCAAACTCAAATAACCATGAAGGCTACAAGCAGACTAGTTCATTGGCCCAAGGGCTACATCACTGAAATCTTTGCATACAGCAATACAAATGTGTTTGCTTGTGACACTTTTATATGAATATAAATTTTCAGAAGGAATTCTTCTTCCGGATAATGATTGACATTATGAGTTCTAATGATTGACATTATGAATTCTAATGAATGGCATTATGAGTTCTAATGATTGGCATTATGAGTTCTAATGATTGACATTATGAGTTCTAATGATTGGCATTACGAGTTCTAATGATTGACATTGAGTTCTAATGAATGGCATTATGAGTTCTAATGATTGGCATTATGAGTTCTAATGATTGACATTATGAGTTCTAATGATTGGCATTATGAGTTCTAATGATTGACATTATGAGTTCTAATGATTGACATTGAGTTCTAATGAATGGCATTATGAGTTCTAATGATTGGCATTATGAGTTCTAATGATTGGCATTGCGAGTTCTAATGATTGACATTATGAGTTACAATGATTGGCATTATGAGTTCTAATGATTGGCATTACGAGTTCTAATGATTGACATTGAGTTCTAATGAATGGCATTATGAGTTCTAATGATTGGCATTATGAGTTCTAATGATTGGCATTACGAGTTCTAATAAATTGGCATTACGAGTTCTAATGATTGACATTGAACTCTAATGATTAACATTATGAGTTCTAATGATTGACATTATGAGTTCTAATGATTGACATTGAGTTCTAAAATATCCCTTTTAAAAGACATGTATTCTAAGCGCACATGATTATAGTAAGTTAGAGATGAAATCTGATGGAGGAACATATACAACTTGAAAATAAAATATTGGTTTTAGAACAAGTTTTATTGACTCTGAAGGAAAGCTTTTGATCTTAGATTGAATAGTTTGTCAATAATTATGGTTCTTCTGCCAAACAGACCAGGAAACCTCCATGTGACCGTGATGTCACTGTGATGATTGTTACTCTGGTAGTACTTGATGTAGACCAACTTGCTGTTCTCACTTCTTTACTTCTTTTGTACATGACTTAAAAGGGCACCATTCATGTCAGTACTTTTTTTCTGGTCCCCTACCTTGGTATGGACTTTTGTATAATATATTTGAGGGCTGATTAATTAATGAAAGTGCATTCTGCTGAATGGAGCTGAATTTTAGTCTTGATATGAAAGATGCTACCAAGAATTGATGAAAAATCAAAACCATTGCCCAGATAAAGCGTTTAAATATATTATTTTCAAAAGCTGTAATTTGTGTAACTTTTTGTCATTAAAAACACATGTTGTAGACAAATGAAATATAGTATGTATATGCATTGGATTTTTATGCTATTATAGCAGCTTTTAAAATTTGTCTGCATTATTTAATTTTATTCTGTATTGGAAGTCATACTAATTTACTTACAAAAAATCTAGTTCTTTGTTGTTTTAATAATTTGTTTCCAACTAGTAAGAATAATTTTTCATTTCAGGTCATGTGCACTTCATCACAGCTGAATGATCCTTTCATCAATGCCCTGTTTACAGTGTTGGTGATTTTATATCATGTAAGTATTGACGCTGAAATAAGGAATACATTCTCTAAGGATTGTAAAGTGGCCGATATCTACTTTTAAATTATCATTTTAAATATGTCAGCTGTTTGAGTAGTTAAGGAGTCATAAATAGATAGATGTATAAACTTTCTTCGATTTGATTGACAGTCAGAGGTCTCACTAGGATTTTAAAAGTAGGAGTCCAGGATGCCCATATTGGTAAAAATAGGAGTCCTACCAGTAAAAGTTGTAGTCCCATCCCAGAAAATGTTGAACTTTGCAGATTAGAAGAATTTTTGGTTGTCATTGAGTTTAATTTCCACTTTCTTTATAACATTGACATGTACAACTGTTTCATCCTATGCGGTGTGTTTGGTAATTCTACACAATACGTCAGTTCTGTAAACGTTGGATCACGTGCTGTTTTTGGTTGAAAATTCAATTTTTGGCTGAAATGCCAACAGGAAGATTCCAAAGTAATGTATTTCATTTCCATAGCCTGATGAATAAACATTACATCTTTTCAAAGCCATGCACATAATAGTCCGCCATATATGGACTAATCTGCAAAGTTCAACATTTTCTGGGACTGCAAATTTTGCTGGCAGGACTCCCATTTTTACCAAAATGGGAGTCCTGGACTCCTAGTTTTAAAATCCTAGCAATAGACCTATGCTCAAATATGGTAGGGCATCTAAAATAAATAATGAGAGGTAAAGTGTTCAAAGCAGATTTTACTCTAGGTTGACAAATTTTGATATTTATGTTGGTATGTGTATAGTGATCATTAGAATTTTGCGAAATTCCGTAACTTTTTTTAACTTTTTGGATTTGTGTTATTTTGTTTGTAATGCGGTGGCATATGTTTTGTGCAAATATAAATTTAGTTCTTGTTTTCTTTTTTGTAATTAGATTCTTCCTGGTAATATAGTGGATGCATTTCCAACATCGGGATGCGAATCAGGACTTTTTCTCCATGTTAACCCTGAGACACGCACACGTGTGTGCTGTATAACTGTGCCACTACCAAAAGGTAAAGTCGACTTCTTTCTGTTAAACCTTTATATCATACAGAACTTTTCTTGTCTGGTCATAATTTACTAGCGTTGGTGTCTATGTTGTATTTTTACGCTTTATTGTTACAGTTAGAATAATAAAAGTTATTGGATGCATTTTTCTTTTCATCTTGCAAGCAAAAAAACACAGCCTTCAGAGATTACATTTATTACTAAAGGGAATATACATTACAATCTTAAGTGATTACATTTCATATTACAAGGAAACGTACACCACACATAAATTCTAACGATTATGCTTTTGGAGTAATTATTATCAATACACCACACACAAATGCTAACGATTATGCTTTTGGAGTAATTATTATCAATACACCACACAAATACTAACCGTTATGCTTTGGAATAATTATCAATACATCACACATAAATGCTAACGATTATGTTTTTGTAGTAATTATTATCAATACACTACACATCAATGCTAACCGTTATGCTTTTGTAGTAATTATTATCAATGCACCACACAAATACTAACCGTTATGCTTTGGAATAATTATAAATACATCACACACAAATGCTAACCGTTATGCTTTTGTAGTAATTATTATCAATACACTACACATCAATGCTAATGATTATGCTTTTGTAGTAATTATTATCAATGCACCACACAAATGCTAACCGTTATGCTTTTGGAATAATTATCAATACATCACACATAAATGCTAATGATTATGCTTTTGGAGTAATTATCAATACATCGCACATAAATGCTAATGAATTATCAATACACCACACATGCTTTTGTAGTAATTATTATCAATACACCACATAAATGCTAACCATTATGCTTTTGGAGTAATTATCAATACATCGCACATAAATGCTAATGAATTATCAATACACCACACATGCTTTTGTAGTAATTATTATCAATACACCACATAAATGCTAACCATTATGCTTTTGGAGTAATTATCAATACATCGCACATAAATGCTAATGAATTATCAATACACCACACATGCTTTTGTAGTAATTATTATCAATACACCACATAAATGCTAACCATTATGCTTTTGGAGTAATTATCAATACATCGCACATAAATGCTAATGAATTATCAATGCACTACACATAAATGCTAATGATTATGCTTTTGTAGTAATTATTATCAATACAACACATAAATGCTAACCATTATGCTTTTGGAGTAATTATCAATACACCACACATAAATGCTAACCATTATGCTTTTGGAATAATTATCAATACACTACACATAAATGCTAATGATTATGCTTTTGGAGTAATTATTATAAATACACCATACCAATGCTAACCATTATGTTTATTTTCTTAAAATTACATTTTCTGCTAGACCGTTTATGGATTACACTTACAGGGTTCTTAGAGTCTTTGACAGTTTGGTAAAAATAAGGTAGCATTTTCAAGGCCTTGAAAGTTTGGGAAAAATAGTAATAATATTAATGAGGACTTTGTATAGCGCCTAATCTTTCGAAGCTCTAAGCGCTTTACACCATCAATAATGATATGACTACACTACAGAAAAACAAGTGACAAAAACAATGAAATTGGAAAACATCTTGAAAGATTGTGAGAATTGAGATAGTATTTTCAACACCTTGAAAGTAGATTGAGCAGATATCCTTTCGGTCTTTAAAAGTCTTTGAAATTTAAATAAACTCGAACATTTTAATTTCGTTCCATAATCACTAATACAATTGACCAAGATTCAGATGTAGTTCAGTTTTCCTGGTTTCTTATTTTTGATGATGCTTTTAGTTTCATTGCTGCCACAATAACGAAGAAGTATTTCTTTGGCTATCCAAGTTAGCATTGGTGGTGACTTCAATAAAATATACACTCTTCATCAAGGCAAGAATTTGTTGTTTTCTTGTGTAACGTAACTTGTATACAAAATCTTAGTGAAAATCAAGGCAAGAATTCATTGTTTTCTCGTGTAACGTAACTTGTATACAAAATGTTAGCGAAAATCAAGGCAAGAATTCGTTGTTTTCTTGTGTAATGTAACTTGTATACAAAATGTTTGTGAAAATCAAGGCAAGAATTTGTTGTTTTCTTGTGTAACAAAACTTGTATACAAAATCTTAGGGAAAATCAAGTCAAGTATTCATTGTTTTCTTGTGTAATGTAACTTAGGTCTAAAAATATTTTTTTGTGATCTTTGAAAGTTTGGGAAAAGTCTTTGAATGTTTCATTCAGAATTCTGTGTGAACCCTGTACAATATAAAATTAAAATAAATCAATAAAATGTTTTTTTAGTGAAACCTCTTATCATCCTTGTGGCTATCTCTACTTGCAAATTATTCAGGAATTCTCTGAAACTTGTTTTCCCCACATTTGTACATATCTGTGAAACTAAGCTCTTTTTTTATTTTTACAAAGTACTTATTTTGTTTGGTTGCCTTGGTATCTCTAATTACAATTATGATTGAGTAGGTTCATTTAAGGTAGATAATTTAGATTACGTACACAGTAACAGGGTTCCATTGAGCAACTGAGTTACCCGACATGACTGGGGCCGCTGATTGTTAAGCATGTAGAATTTGTATGTTGTGTAACTTGTCTTTTTTTGTTCCACCTCTTTTATTTGATTAAAAAGATGAAATTAAATGATAATAAAAAGAAGGCTCGCTTATCGTTTTTAGTGCAACCTTAGGTTTGGTCAGGAATCCAGGCACTTTTTCATATATAGGCATTTTCGGTGCATAGCTATGACAACTGAAATAGTGAAAACAACTGCCATTGTTCTGGTTAATTCATTAACATTTGGGAGACATTTATAATATAATGTTTGCACCAATCCTGATAGTAAAAAGTGGTGTTTCTCAAGACCTCGGTAGTTTTTCATTGGCTCTTTGGTGTACACTCCTAGCAAGCTAAGGGAAAAAAGGAAAATTATTATAAATGCAGTGTGGCCATATATACATAGGTTTAAAAATACACAGCTTTTAGTGTTTAATAATCAAGGTTTAATAGGACAATTAAAGATTAAAAATAATGAAAAAATATAAATTAATAAGAACTTTAAAAAAATAATTAGGGTTACAGGTAATACTGACTGAAAATTTCAGATTTTCATTTTGTTTAATTAAAAGTGATTTTCAGAAAAAGGTGTGAAACGACTTAAGCAAAATAATTTAATAAAAAAGACAAGCTTACAGTTGTATCTGTACGATTGTTGCAAAACTCAGCCCATATCACCTCAGGCCATTTTCTTTTGGTTATTTACACAAATATCTGCTGAAAATTTATAAGGACAATCATTAATTTACACAACTTAAAGGTCTGTAAATATCATGCATTAGCATCGCTATCCAGCATCTCTTTGTTTCCGTAAGACATTGCAAGAATAGCCAACTGATCTTAATGATCCTTGCATTTATATTTGTCATTTTATAAATGAAATATGTACCGTATGCTAACTATATAACAAACACTGCCTTCAAAATGTCATAACACTAATTGGCATACATTGTCATGTACACAAGTATGTGACACATACACACCATTGCCATCTACATCAACCTAAAATATATTACAAATATAACAATATTCGACAGACACACATTCATGGTTTTATATCTTGCAGCACTTTTGAACAGAAAACAGAAATAATAAACAAAATATAGGTAAACTAAAACTGTTTGCGATATCAAACATTACGCTACCAAACTGTTACTAAGCAATTGTTTTCACCTCTGCAATATGGCGGAAAGTAGTTTGCTAAGTTTGTGACGCCATGACGACCCAACCTGTACAATAAATGTTTCCAATAGTCCAATATCAACATACGGTGGCAGAGAAACATTCACGGACATATCTGTTACAGCAGATTGACATATTTAATGTTTAATTACAAGATGATACATTGCTAGTAGATTTACATATTTAATGTTTAATTACAAGATGACACATTGCTGGTAGATTTACACATTTTATGTTTAATTACAAGATGGCACATTGCTGGCAGATTTACACATTGTATGCTTAATAACAAGATGACACATTGCTGGTAGATTTACACATTGTATGTTTAATTACAAGATGACACATTGCTGGTAGATTTACACATTTTATGTTTATTTACAAGATGACACATTGCTGGTAGATTTACACATTTTATGTTTAATTACAAGATGACACATTGCTGGTAGATTTACACATTGTATGTTTAATTACAAGATGACACATTGCTGGTAGATTTACACATTTTATGTTTATTTACAAGATGACACATTGCTGGTAGATTTACACATTTTATGTTTAATTACAACATGACACATTGCTGGTAGATTTACACATTGTATGTTTAATTACAAGATGACACATTGCTGGCAGATTTACACATTGTATGCTTAATTCCAAGATGACACATTGCTGGTAGATTTACATATTTTATGTTTAATTACAAGATGACACATTGCTGGTAGATTTACACATTTTATGTTTATTTACAAGATGACACATTGCTGGTAGATTTACACATTTTATGTATAATTACAAGATGACACATTGCTGGTAGATTTACACATTTTATGTTTATTTACAAGATGACACATTGCTGGTAGATTTACACATTGTATGTTTAATTACAAGATGACACATTGCTGGTAGATTTACACATTGTATGTTTAATTACAAGATGACACATTGCTGGTAGATTTACATATTTTATGTTTAATTACAAGATGACACATTGCTGGTAGATTTACCCATTGTATGTTTAATTACAAGGTGACACATTGCTGGTGAATTTACACATTTTATGTTTAATTACAAGATGACACATTGCTGGCAGATTTACACATTGTATGCTTAATTCCAAGATGACACATTGCTGGTAGATTTACATATTTTATGTTTAATTACAAGATGACACATTGCTGGTAGATTTACACATTTTATGTTTATTTACAAGATGACACATTGCTGGTAGATTTACACATTTTATGTTTAATTACAAGATGACACATTGCTGGTAGATTTACACATTTTATGTTTATTTACAAGATGACACATTGCTGGTAGATTTACACATTGTATGTTTAATTACAAGATGACACATTGCTGGTAGATTTACCCATTTTATGTTTATTTACAAGATGACACATTGCTGGTAGATTTACACATTTTATGTTTAATTACAAGATGACACATTGCTGGTAGATTTACACATTGTATGTTTAATTACAAGATGACACATTGCTGGTAGATTTACACATTGTATGTTTAATTACAAGATGACACATTGCTGGTAGATTTACATATTTTATGTTTAATTACAAGATGACACATTGCTGGTGAATTTACACATTTTATGTTTATTTACAAGATGACACATTGCTGGTAGATTTACACATTTTATGTTTAATTACAACATGACACATTGCTGGTAGATTTACACATTGTATGTTTAATTACAAGATGACACATTGCTGGTGAATTTACACATTTTATGTTTAATTACAAGATGACACATTGCTGGCAGATTTACACATTGTATGCTTAATTCCAAGATGACACATTGCTGGTAGATTTACATATTTTATGTTTAATTACAAGATGACACATTGCTGGTAGATTTACACATTTTATGTTTATTTACAAGATGACACATTGCTGGTAGATTTACACATTTTATGTATAATTACAAGATGACACATTGCTGGTAGATTTACACATTTTATGTTTATTTACAAGATGACACATTGCTGGTAGATTTACACATTGTATGTTTAATTACAAGATGACACATTGCTGGTAGATTTACACATTGTATGTTTAATTACAAGATGACACATTGCTGGTAGATTTACATTTTTTATGTTTAATTACAAGATGACACATTGCTGGTAGATTTATCCATTGTATGTTTAATTACAAGATGACACATTGCTGGTGAATTTACACATTTTATGTTTAATTACAAGATGACACATTGCTGGCAGATTTACACATTGTATGCTTAATTCCAAGATGACACATTGCTGGTAGATTTACATATTTTATGTTTAATTACAAGATGACACATTGCTGGTAGATTTACACATTTTATGTTTATTTACAAGATGACACATTGCTGGTAGATTTACACATTTTATGTTTAATTACAAGATGACACATTGCTGGTAGATTTACACATTTTATGTTTATTTACAAGATGACACATTGCTGGTAGATTTACACATTGTATGTTTAATTACAAGATGACACATTGCTGGTAGATTTACACATTGTATGTTTAATTACAAGATGACACATTGCTGGTAGATTTACATATTTTATGTTTAATTACAAGATGACACATTGCTGGTAGATTTACCCATTGTATGTTTAATTACAAGATGACACATTGCTGGTAGATTTACATATTTTATGTTTAATTACAACATGACACATTGCTGGTAGATTTACATATTTTATGTTTAATTACAAGATGACACATTGCTGGTAGATTTACCCATTGCATGTTTAATTACAAGATGACACATTGCTGGTAGATTTACCCATTGTATGTTTAATTACAACATGACACATGGCTGGTGAATTTAAACATTTTATGTTTAATTACAAGATGACACATTGCTGGCAGATTTACACATTGTATGCTTAATTCCAAGATGACACATTGCTGGTAGATTTACCCATTGTATGTTTAATTACAAGATGACACATTGCTGGTAGATTTACACATTTTATGTTTAATTACAACATGACACATTGCTGGTAGATTTACCCATTGTATGTTTAATTACAACATGACACATTCCTGGTAGATTTACCCATTGTATGTTTAATTACAAGATGACACATTGCTGGTAGATTTACATATTTAATGTTTAATTACAAGATGACACATTGCTGGTAGATTTACATATTTAATGTTTAATTACAAGATGACACATTGCTGGTAGATTTACACATTGTATGTTTAATTACAAGATGACACATTGCTGGTAGATTTACACATTGTATGTTTAATTACAAGATGACACATTGCTGGTAGATTTACACATTGTATGTTTAATTACAAGATGACACATTACTGGTAGATTTAAACATTTTATGTTTAATTACAAGATGACACATTGCTGGTAGATTTACACATTGTATGTTTAATTCCAAGATGACACATTACTGGTAGATTTACCCATTGTATGTTTAATTACAAGATGACACATTGCTGGTAGATTTACATATTTTATGTTTAATTACAAGATGACACATTGCTGGTAGATTTACACATTTTATGTTTAATTACAAGATGACACATTGCTGGTAGATTTACACATTGTATGTTTAATTACAAGATGACACATTGCTGGTAGATTTACACATTGTATGTTTAATTACAACATGACACATTGCTGGTAGATTTACACATTTTATGTTTAATTACAAGATGACACATTGCTGGTAGATTTACCCATTGTATGTTTAATTACAAGATGACACATTGCTGGTAGATTTACCCATTGTATGTTTAATTACAAGATGACACATTGCTGGTAGATTTACACATTTTATGTTTAATTACAAGATGACACATTGCTGGTAGATTTACATATTTTATGTTTAATTACAAGATGACACATTGCTGGCAGATTTACACATTTTATGTTTAATTACAAGATGACACATTGCTGGTAGATTTACACATTGTATGTTTAATTACAAGATGACACATTGCTGGTAGATTTACATATTTTATGTTTAATTACAAGATGACACATTGCTGGTAGATTTACACATTTTATGTTTAATTACAAGATGACACATTGCTGGTAGATTTACCCATTGTATGTTTAATTACAAGATGACACATTGCTGGTAGATTTACCCATTGTATGTTTAATTACAAGATGACACATTGCTGGTAGATTTACCCATTGTATGTTTAATTACAAGATGACACATTGCTGGTAGATTTACACATTTTATGTTTAATTACAAGATGACACATTGCTGGTAGATTTACCCATTGTATGTTTAATTACAAGATGACACATTGCTGGTAGATTTACACATTGTATGTTTAATTACAAGATGACACATTGCTGGTAGATTTACACATTGTATGTTTAATTACAAGATGACACATTGCTGGTAGATTTACACATTGTATGTTTAATTACAAGATGACACATTGTTGGTAGATTTACATATTTTATGTTTAATTACAAGATGACACATTGCTGGTAGATTTACCCATTGTATGTTTAATTACAAGATGACACATTGCTGGTAGATTTACACATTGTATGTTTAATTACAAGATGACACATTGCTGGTAGATTTACATATTTTATGTTTAATTACAAGATGACACATTGCTGGTAGATTTACCCATTGTATGTTTAATTACAAGATGACACATTGCTGGTAGATTTACCCATTGTATGTTTAATTACAAGATGACACATTGCTGGTAGATTTACATATTTTATGTTTAATTACAAGATGACACATTGCTGGTAGATTTACCCATTGTATGTTTAATTACAAGATGACACATTGCTGGTAGATTTACACATTGTATGTTTAATTACAAGATGACACATTGCTGGTAGATTTACATATTTTATGTTTAATTACAAGATGACACATTGCTGGTAGATTTACCCATTGTATGTTTAATTACAAGATGACACATTGCTGGTAGATTTACACATTGTATGTTTAATTACAAGATGACACATTGCTGGTAGATTTACATATTTTATGTTTAATTACAAGATGACACATTGCTGGTAGATTTACACATTTTATGTTTAATTACAACATGACACATTGCTGGTAGATTTACCCATTGTATGTTTAATTACAAGATGACACATTGCTGGTAGATTTACACATTGTATGTTTAATTACAAGATGACACATTGCTGGTAGATTTACATATTTTATGTTTAATTACAACATGACACATTGCTGGTAGATTTACACATTTTATGTTTAATTACAAGATGACACATTGCTGGGTATGTTTAATTACAAGATGACACATTGCTGGGTATGTTTAATTACAAGATGACACATTGCTGGGTATGTTTAATTACAAGATGACACATTGCTGGTAGATTTACCCATTGTATGTTTAATTACAAGATGACACATTGCTGGTAGATTTACCCAATGTATGTTTAATTACAACATGACACATTGCTGGTAGATTTACACATTTTATGTTTAATTACAAGATGACACATTGCTGGTAGATTTACATATTTTATGTTTAATTACAAGATGACACGTTGCTGGTAGATTTACCCATTGTATGTTTAATTACAAGATGACAGATTGCTGGTAGTTTTACACATTGTATGTTTAATTACAAGATGACACATTGCTGGTAGATTTACATAATTTATGTTTAATTACAAGATGACACATTGCTGGTAGATTTACCCATTGTATGTTTAATTACAAGATGACACATTGCTGGTAGATTTACACATTGTATGTTTAATTACAAGATGACACATTGCTGGTACATTTACACATTGTATGTTTAATTACAAGATGGCACATTGCTGGTAGATTTACATATTTTATGTTTAATTACAACATGACACATTGCTGGTAGATTTACACATTTTATGTTTAATTACAAGATGACACATTGCTGGGTATGTTTAATTACAAGATGACACATTGCTGGGTATGTTTAATTACAAGATGACACATTGCTGGGTATGTTTAATTACAAGATGACAAATTGCTGGTAGATTTACACATTGTATGTTTAATTACAAGATGACACATTGCTGGGTATGTTTAATTACAAGATGACACATTGCCTGGTATGTTTAATTACAAGATGACAAATTGCTGGTAGATTTACACATTGTATGTTTAATTACAAGATGACACATTGCTGGTAGATTTACACATTGTATGTTTAATTACAAGATGACACATTGCTGGTGAATTTACACATTTTATGTTTAATTACAAGATGACACATTGCTGGTAGATTTACCCATTGTATGTTTAATTACAAGATGACACATTGCTGGTAGATTTACACATTGTATGTTTAATTACAAGATGACACATTGCTGGTAGATTTACATATTTTATGTTTAATTACAACATGACACATTGCTGGTAGATTTACACATTTTATGTTTAATTACAAGATGACACATTGCTGGTAGATTTACCCATTGTATGTTTAATTACAAGATGACACATTGCTGGTAGATTTACCCATATTATGTTTAATTACAAGATGACACATTGCTGGTAGATTTACACATTGTATGTTTAATTACAAGATGACACATTGCTGGTAGATTTACACATTTTATGTTTAATTACAAGATGACACATTGCTGGTAGATTTACCCATTGTATGTTTAATTACAAGATGACACATTGCTGGTAGATTTACACATTGTATGTTTAATTACAAGATGACACATTGCTGGTAGATTTACCCATTGTATGTTTAATTACAAGATGACACATTGCTGGTAGATTTACATATTTTATGTTTAATTACAAGATGACACATTGCTGGTAGATTTACACATTTTATGTTTAATTACAAGATGACACATTGCTGGTAGATTTACACATTGTATGTTTAATTACAAGATGACACATTGCTGGTAGATTTACACATTGTATGTTTAATTACAACATGACACATTGCTGGTAGATTTACACATTTTATGTTTAATTACAAGATGACACATTGCTGGTAGATTTACCCATTGTATGTTTAATTACAAGATGACACATTGCTGGTAGATTTACCCATTGTATGTTTAATTACAAGATGACACATTGCTGGTAGATTTACACATTTTATGTTTAATTACAAGATGACACATTGCTGGTAGATTTACATATTTTATGTTTAATTACAAGATGACACATTGCTGGCAGATTTACACATTTTATGTTTAATTACAAGATGACACATTGCTGGTAGATTTACACATTGTATGTTTAATTACAAGATGACACATTGCTGGTAGATTTACATATTTTATGTTTAATTACAAGATGACACATTGCTGGTAGATTTACACATTTTATGTTTAATTACAAGATGACACATTGCTGGTAGATTTACCCATTGTATGTTTAATTACAAGATGACACATTGCTGGTAGATTTACCCATTGTATGTTTAATTACAAGATGACACATTGCTGGTAGATTTACACATTGTATGTTTAATTACAAGATGACACATTGCTGGTAGATTTACACATTTTATGTTTAATTACAAGATGACACATTGCTGTTAGATTTACCCATTGTATGTTTAATTACAAGATGACACATTGCTGGTAGATTTACACATTGTATGTTTAATTACAAGATGACACATTGCTGGTTGATTTACACATTGTATGTTTAATTACAAGATGACACATTGCTGGTAGATTTACACATTGTATGCTTAATTACAAGATGACACATTGTTGGTAGATTTACATATTTTATGTTTAATTACAAGATGACACATTGCTGGTAGATTTACCCATTGTATGTTTAATTACAAGATGACACATTGCTGGTAGAATTACACATTGTATGTTTAATTACAAGATGACACATTGCTGGTAGATTTACATATTTTATGTTTAATTACAAGATGACACATTGCTGGTAGATTTACCCATTGTATGTTTAATTACAAGATGACACATTGCTGGTAGATTTACCCATTGTATGTTTAATTACAAGATGACACATTGCTGGTAGATTTACATATTTTATGTTTAATTACAAGATGACACATTGCTGGTAGATTTACCCATTGTATGTTTAATTACAAGATGACACATTGCTGGTAGATTTACACATTGTATGTTTAATTACAAGATGACACATTGCTGGTAGATTTACATATTTTATGTTTAATTACAAGATGACACATTGCTGGTAGATTTACCCATTGTATGTTTAATTACAAGATGACACATTGCTGGTAGATTTACACATTGTATGTTTAATTACAAGATGACACATTGCTGGCAGATTTACATATTTTATGTTTAATTACAAGATGACACATTGCTGGTAGATTTACACATTTTATGTTTAATTACAAGATGACACATTGCTGGTAGATTTACCCATTGTATGTTTAATTACAAGATGACACATTGCTGGTAGATTTACACATTGTATGTTTAATTACAAGATGACACATTGCTGGTAGATTTACATATTTTATGTTTAATTACAACATGACACATTGCTGGTAGATTTACACATTTTATGTTTAATTACAAGATGACACATTGCTGGGTATGTTTAATTACAAGATTACACATTGCTGGGTATGTTTAATTACAAGATGACACATTGCTGGGTATGTTTAATTACAAGATGACACATTGCTGGTAGATTTACCCATTGTATGTTTAATTACAAGATGACACATTGCTGGTAGATTTACCCAATGTATGTTTAATTACAACATGACACATTGCTGGTAGATTTACACATTTTATGTTTAATTACAAGATGACACATTGCTGGTAGATTTACATATTTTATGTTTAATTACAAGATGACACATTGCTGGTAGATTTACACATTGTATGTTTAATTACAAGATGACACATTGCTGGTAGATTTACATATTTTATGTTTAATTACAAGATGACACATTGCTGGTAGATTTACCCATTGTATGTTTAATTACAAGATGACACATTGCTGGTAGATTTACACATTGTATGTTTAATTACAAGATGACACATTGCTGGGTATGTTTAATTACAAGATGACACATTGCTGGGTATGTTTAATTACAAGATGACACATTGCTGGGTATGTTTAATTACAAGATGACAAATTGCTGGTAGATTTACACATTGTATGTTTAATTACAAGATGACACATTGCTGGGTATGTTTAATTACAAGATGACACATTGCCTGGTATGTTTAATTACAAGATGACAAATTGCTGGTAGATTTACACATTGTATGTTTAATTACAAGATGACACATTGCTGGTAGATTTACACATTGTATGTTTAATTACAAGATGACACATTGCTGGTGAATTTACACATTTTATGTTTAATTACAAGATGACACATTGCTGGTAGATTTACCCATTGTATGTTTAATTACAAGATGACACATTGCTGGTAGATTTACACATTGTATGTTTAATTACAAGATGACACATTGCTGGTAGATTTACATATTTTATGTTTAATTACAACATGACACATTGCTGGTAGATTTACACATTTTATGTTTAATTACAAGATGACACATTGCTGGTAGATTTACCCATTGTATGTTTAATTACAAGATGACACATTGCCGGTAGATTTACCCATATTATGTTTAATTACAAGATGACACATTGCTGGTAGATTTACACATTGTATGTTTAATTACAAGATGACACATTGCTGGTAGATTTACACATTTTATGTTTAATTACAAGATGACACATTGCTGGTAGATTTACCCATTGTATGTTTAATTACAAGATGACACATTGCTGGTAGATTTACACATTGTATGTTTAATTACAAGATGACACATTGCTGGTAGATTTACCCATTGTATGTTTAATTACAAGATGACACATTGCTGGTAGATTTACATATTTTATGTTTAATTACAAGATGACACATTGCTGGTAGATTTACACATTTTATGTTTAATTACAAGATGACACATTGCTGGTAGATTTACACATTGTATGTTTAATTACAAGATGACACATTGCTGGTAGATTTACACATTGTATGTTTAATTACAACATGACACATTGCTGGTAGATTTACACATTTTATGTTTAATTACAAGATGACACATTGCTGGTAGATTTACCCATTGTATGTTTAATTACAAGATGACACATTGCTGGTAGATTTACCCATTGTATGTTTAATTACAAGATGACACATTGCTGGTAGATTTACACATTTTATGTTTAATTACAAGATGACACATTGCTGGTAGATTTACATATTTTATGTTTAATTACAAGATGACACATTGCTGGCAGATTTACACATTTTATGTTTAATTACAAGATGACACATTGCTGGTAGATTTACACATTGTATGTTTAATTACAAGATGACACATTGCTGGTAGATTTACATATTTTATGTTTAATTACAAGATGACACATTGCTGGTAGATTTACACATTTTATGTTTAATTACAAGATGACACATTGCTGGTAGATTTACCCATTGTATGTTTAATTACAAGATGACACATTGCTGGTAGATTTACCCATTGTATGTTTAATTACAAGATGACACATTGCTGGTAGATTTACACATTGTATGTTTAATTACAAGATGACACATTGCTGGTAGATTTACACATTTTATGTTTAATTACAAGATGACACATTGCTGTTAGATTTACCCATTGTATGTTTAATTACAAGATGACACATTGCTGGTAGATTTACACATTGTATGTTTAATTACAAGATGACACATTGCTGGTTGATTTACACATTGTATGTTTAATTACAAGATGACACATTGCTGGTAGATTTACACATTGTATGCTTAATTACAAGATGACACATTGTTGGTAGATTTACATATTTTATGTTTAATTACAAGATGACACATTGCTGGTAGATTTACCCATTGTATGTTTAATTACAAGATGACACATTGCTGGTAGAATTACACATTGTATGTTTAATTACAAGATGACACATTGCTGGTAGATTTACATATTTTATGTTTAATTACAAGATGACACATTGCTGGTAGATTTACCCATTGTATGTTTAATTACAAGATGACACATTGCTGGTAGATTTACCCATTGTATGTTTAATTACAAGATGACACATTGCTGGTAGATTTACATATTTTATGTTTAATTACAAGATGACACATTGCTGGTAGATTTACCCATTGTATGTTTAATTACAAGATGACACATTGCTGGTAGATTTACACATTGTATGTTTAATTACAAGATGACACATTGCTGGTAGATTTACATATTTTATGTTTAATTACAAGATGACACATTGCTGGTAGATTTACCCATTGTATGTTTAATTACAAGATGACACATTGCTGGTAGATTTACACATTGTATGTTTAATTACAAGATGACACATTGCTGGCAGATTTACATATTTTATGTTTAATTACAAGATGACACATTGCTGGTAGATTTACACATTTTATGTTTAATTACAAGATGACACATTGCTGGTAGATTTACCCATTGTATGTTTAATTACAAGATGACACATTGCTGGTAGATTTACACATTGTATGTTTAATTACAAGATGACACATTGCTGGTAGATTTACATATTTTATGTTTAATTACAACATGACACATTGCTGGTAGATTTACACATTTTATGTTTAATTACAAGATGACACATTGCTGGGTATGTTTAATTACAAGATGACACATTGCTGGGTATGTTTAATTACAAGATGACACATTGCTGGGTATGTTTAATTACAAGATGACACATTGCTGGTAGATTTACCCATTGTATGTTTAATTACAAGATGACACATTGCTGGTAGATTTACCCAATGTATGTTTAATTACAACATGACACATTGCTGGTAGATTTACACATTTTATGTTTAATTACAAGATGACACATTGCTGGTAGATTTACATATTTTATGTTTAATTACAAGATGACACATTGCTGGTAGATTTACCCATTGTATGTTTAATTACAAGATGACACATTGCTGGTAGATTTACACATTGTATGTTTAATTACAAGATGACACATTGCTGGTAGATTTACATATTTTATGTTTAATTACAAGATGACACATTGCTGGTAGATTTACCCATTGTATGTTTAATTACAAGATGACACATTGCTGGTAGATTTACACATTGTATGTTTAATTACAAGATGACACATTGCTGGTAGATTTACACATTGTATGTTTAATTACAAGATGGCACATTGCTGGTAGATTTACATATTTTATGTTTAATTACAACATGACACATTGCTGGTAGATTTACACATTTTATGTTTAATTACAAGATGACACATTGCTGGGTATGTTTAATTACAAGATGACACATTGCTGGGTATGTTTAATTACAAGATGACACATTGCTGGGTATGTTTAATTACAAGATGACACATTGCTGGGTATGTTTAATTACAAGATGACAAATTGCTGGTAGATTTACACATTGTATGTTTAATTACAAGATGACACATTGCTGGGTATGTTTAATTACAAGATGACACATTGCCTGGTATGTTTAATTACAAGATGACACATTGCTGGTAGATTTACACATTGTATGTTTAATTACATGATGACACATTGCTGGTAGATTTACACATTGTATGTTTAATTACAAGATGACACATTGCTGGTGAATTTACACATTTTATGTTTAATTACAAGATGACACATTGCTGGTAGATTTACCCATTGTATGTTTAATTACAAGATGACACATTGCTGGTAGATTTACACATTGTATGTTTAATTACAAGATGACACATTGCTGGTAGATTTACATATTTTATGTTTAATTACAACATGACACATTGCTGGTAGATTTACACATTTTATGTTTAATTACAAGATGACACATTGCTGGTAGATTTACCCATTGTATGTTTAATTACAAGATGACACATTGCTGGTAGATTTACCCATTGTATGTTTAATTACAAGATGACACATTGCTGGTAGATTTACACATTGTATGTTTAATTACAAGATGACACATTGCTGGTAGATTTACACATTTTATGTTTAATTACAAGATGACACATTGCTGGTAGATTTACCCATTGTATGTTTAATTACAAGATGACACATTGCTGGTAGATTTACACATTGTATGTTTAATTACAAGATGACACATTGCTGGTAGATTTACACATTGTATGTTTAATTACAAGATGACACATTGCTGGTAGATTTACACATTGTATGTTTAATTACAAGATGACACATTGTTGGTAGATTTACATATTTTATGTTTAATTACAAGATGACACATTGCTGGTAGATTTACCCATTGTATGTTTAATTACAAGATGACACATTGCTGGTAGATTTACACATTGTATGTTTAATTACAAGATGACACATTGCTGGTAGATTTACATATTTTATGTTTAATTACAAGATGACACATTGCTGGTAGATTTACCCATTGTATGTTTAATTACAAGATGACACATTGCTGGTAGATTTACCCATTGTATGTTTAATTACAAGATGACACATTGCTGGTAGATTTACATATTTTATGTTTAATTACAAGATGACACATTGCTGGTAGATTTACCCATTGTATGTTTAATTACAAGATGACACATTGCTGGTAGATTTACACATTGTATGTTTAATTACAAGATGACACATTGCTGGTAGATTTACATATTTTATGTTTAATTACAAGATGACACATTGCTGGTAGATTTACCCATTGTATGTTTAATTACAAGATGACACATTGCTGGTAGATTTACACATTGTATGTTTAATTACAAGATGACACATTGCTGGTAGATTTACATATTTTATGTTTAATTACAAGATGACACATTGCTGGTAGATTTACACATTTTATGTTTAATTACAAGATGACACATTGCTGGTAGATTTACCCATTGTATGTTTAATTACAAGATGACACATTGCTGGTAGATTTACACATTGTATGTTTAATTACAAGATGACACATTGCTGGTAGATTTACATATTTTATGTTTAATTACAACATGACACATTGCTGGTAGATTTACACATTTTATGTTTAATTACAAGATGACACATTGCTGGGTATGTTTAATTACAAGATGACACATTGCTGGGTATGTTTAATTACAAGATGACACATTGCTGGGTATGTTTAATTACAAGATGACACATTGCTGGTAGATTTACCCATTGTATGTTTAATTACAAGATGACACATTGCTGGTAGATTTACCCATTGTATGTTTAATTACAAGATGACACATTGCTGGTAGATTTACACATTTTATGTTTAATTACAAGATGACACATTGCTGGTAGATTTACATATTTTATGTTTAATTACAAGATGACACATTGCTGGTAGATTTACCCATTGTATGTTTAATTACAAGAGGACACATTGCTGGTAGATTTACACATTGTATGTTTAATTACAAGATGACACATTGCTGGTAGATTTACCCATTGTATGTTTAATTACAAGATGACACATTGCTGGTAGATTTACCCAATGTATGTTTAATTACAACATGACACATTGCTGGTAGATTTACACATTTTATGTTTAATTACAAGATGACACATTGCTGGTAGATTTACATATTTTATGTTTAATTACAGGATGACACGTTGCTGGTAGATTTACCCATTGTATGTTTAATTACAAGATGACACATTGCTGGTAGATTTACACATTGTATGTTTAATTACAAGATGACACATTGCTGGTAGATTTACATATTTTATGTTTAATTACAAGATGACACATTGCTGGTAGATTTACCCATTGTATGTTTAATTACAAGATGACACATTGCTGGTAGATTTACACATTGTATGTTTAATTACAAGATGACACATTGCTGGTACATTTACACATTGTATGTTTAATTACAAGATGGCACATTGCTGGTAGATTTACATATTTTATGTTTAATTACAACATGACACATTGCTGGTAGATTTACACATTTTATGTTTAATTACAAGATGACACATTGCTGGGTATGTTTAATTACAAGATGACACATTGCTGGGTATGTTTAATTACAAGATGACACATTGCTGGGTATGTTTAATTACAAGATGACACATTGCTGGGTATGTTTAATTACAAGATGACAAATTGCTGGTAGATTTACACATTGTATGTTTAATTACAAGATGACACATTGCTGGGTATGTTTAATTACAAGATGACACATTGCCTGGTATGTTTAATTACAAGATGACAAATTGCTGGTAGATTTACACATTGTATGTTTAATTACAAGATGACACATTGCTGGTAGATTTACACATTGTATGTTTAATTACAAGATGACACATTGCTGGTGAATTTACACATTTTATGTTTAATTACAAGATGACACATTGCTGGTAGATTTACCCATTGTATGTTTAATTACAAGATGACACATTGCTGGTAGATTTACACATTGTATGTTTAATTACAAGATGACACATTGCTGGTAGATTTACATATTTTATGTTTAATTACAACATGACACATTGCTGGTAGATTTACACATTTTATGTTTAATTACAAGATGACACATTGCTGGTAGATTTACCCATTGTATGTTTAATTCCAAGATGACACATTGCTGGTAGATTTACCCATATTATGTTTAATTACAAGATGACACATTGCTGGTAGATTTACACATTGTATGTTTAATTACAAGATGACACATTGCTGGTAGATTTACACATTTTATGTTTAATTACAAGATGACACATTGCTGGTAGATTTACCCATTGTATGTTTAATTACAAGATGACACATTGCTGGTAGATTTACACATTGTATGTTTAATTACAAGATGACACATTGCTGGTAGATTTACCCATTGTATGTTTAATTACAAGATGACACATTGCTGGTAGATTTACATATTTTATGTTTAATTACAAGATGACACATTGCTGGTAGATTTACACATTTTATGTTTAATTACAAGATGACACATTGCTGGTAGATTTACACATTGTATGTTTAATTACAAGATGACACATTGCTGGTAGATTTACACATTGTATGTTTAATTACAACATGACACATTGCTGGTAGATTTACACATTTTATGTTTAATTACAAGATGACACATTGCTGGTAGATTTACCCATTGTATGTTTAATTACAAGATGACACATTGCTGGAAGATTTACCCATTGTATGTTTAATTACAAGATGACACATTGCTGGTAGATTTACACATTTTATGTTTAATTACAAGATGACACATTGCTGGTAGATTTACATATTTTATGTTTAATTACAAGATGACACATTGCTGGCAGATTTACACATTTTATGTTTAATTACAAGATGACACATTGCTGGTAGATTTACACATTGTATGTTTAATTACAAGATGACACATTGCTGGCAGATTTACACATTTTATGTTTAATTACAAGATGACACATTGCTGGTAGATTTACACATTGTATGTTTAATTACAAGATGACACATTGCTGGTAGATTTACACATTTTATGTTTAATTACAAGATGACACATTGCTGGTAGATTTACCCATTGTATGTTTAATTACAAGATGACACATTGCTGGTAGATTTACCCATTGTATGTTTAATTACAAGATGACACATTGCTGGTAGATTTACACATTGTATGTTTAATTACAAGATGACACATTGCTGGTAGATTTACACATTTTATGTTTAATTACAAGATGACACATTGCTGGTAGATTTACCCATTGTATGTTTAATTACAAGATGACACATTGCTGGTAGATTTACACATTGTATGTTTAATTACAAGATGACACATTGCTGGTTGATTTACACATTGTATGTTTAATTACAAGATGACACATTGCTGGTAGATTTAAACATTGTATGCTTAATTACAAGATGACACATTGTTGGTAGATTTACATATTTTATGTTTAATTACAAGATGACACATTGCTGGTAGATTTACCCATTGTATGTTTAATTACAAGATGACACATTGCTGGTAGAATTACACATTGTATGTTTAATTACAAGATGACACATTGCTGGTAGATTTACATATTTTATGTTTAATTACAAGATGACACATTGCTGGTAGATTTACCCATTGTATGTTTAATTACAAGATGACACATTGCTGGTAGATTTACCCATTGTATGTTTAATTACAAGATGACACATTGCTGGTAGATTTACACATTGTATGTTTAATTACAAGATGACACATTGCTGGTAGATTTACATATTTTATGTTTAATTACAAGATGACACATTGCTGGTAGATTTACCCATTGTATGTTTAATTACAAGATGACACATTGCTGGTAGATTTACACATTGTATGTTTAATTACAAGATGACACATTGCTGGTAGATTTACATATTTTATGTTTAATTACAAGATGACTTATTGCTGGTAGATTTACCCATTGTATGTTTAATTACAAGATGACACATTGCTGGTAGATTTACACATTGTATGTTTAATTACAAGATGACACATTGCTGGTAGATTTACACATTGTATGTTTAATTACAACATGACACATTGCTGGTAGATTTACATATTTTATGTTTAATTACAACATGACACATTGCTGGTAGATTTACACATTTTATGTTTAATTACAAGATGACACATTGCTGGGTATGTTTAATTACAAGATGACACATTGCAAAGTATGTTTAATTACAAGATGACACATTGCTGGGTATGTTTAATTACAAGATGACACATTGCTGGGTATGTTTAATTACAAGATGACAAATTGCTGGTAGATTTACACATTGTATGTTTAATTACAAGATGACACATTGCTGGGTATGTTTAATTACAAGATGACACATTGCCTGGTATGTTTAATTACAAGATGACAAATTGCTGGTAGATTTACACATTGTATGTTTAATTACAAGATGACACATTGCTGGTAGATTTACATATTGTATGTTTAATTACAAGATGACACATTGCTGGTAGATTTACATATTTTATGTTTAATTACAAGATGACACATTGCTGGTAGATTTACCCATTGTATGTTTAATTACAAGATGACACATTGCTGGTAGATTTACACATTGTATGTTTAATTACAAGATGACACATTGCTGGTAGATTTACATATTTTATGTTTAATTAAAAGATGACACATTGCTGGTAGATTTACACATTTTATGTTTAATTACAACATGACACATTGCTGGTAGATTTACCCAATGTATGTTTAATTACAACATGACACATTGCTGGTAGATTTACACATTTTATGTTTAATTACAAGATGACACATTGCTGGTAGATTTACATATTTTATGTTTAATTACAAGATGACACATTGCTGGTAGATTTACCCATTGTATGTTTAATTACAAGATGACACATTGCTGGTAGATTTACACATTGTATGTTTAATTACAAGATGACACATTGCTGGTAGATTTACATATTTTATGTTTAATTACAAGATGACACATTGCTGGTAGATTTACCCATTGTATGTTTAATTACAAGATGACACATTGCTGGTAGATTTACAGATTGTATGTTTAATTACAAGATGACACATTGCTGGTAGATTTACACATTGTATGTTTAATTACAAGATGGCACATTGCTGGTAGATTTACATATTTTATGTTTAATTACAACATGACACATTGCTGGTAGATTTACACATTTTATGTTTAATTACAAGATGACACATTGCTGGGTATGTTTAATTACAAGATGACACATTGCTGGGTATGTTTAATTACAAGATGACACATTGCTGGGTATGTTTAATTACAAGATGACACATTGCTGGGTATGTTTAATTACAAGATGACAAATTGCTGGTAGATTTACACATTGTATGTTTAATTAGAAGATGACACATTGCTGGGTATGTTTAATTACAAGATGACACATTGCCTGGTATGTTTAATTACAAGATGACAAATTGCTGGTAGATTTACACATTGTATGTTTAATTACAAGATGACACATTGCTGGTAGATTTACACATTGTATGTTTAATTACAAGATGACACATTGCTGGTGAATTTACACATTTTATGTTTAATTACAAGATGACACATTGCTGGTAGATTTACCCATTGTATGTTTAATTACAAGATGACACATTGCTGGTAGATTTACACATTGTATGTTTAATTACAAGATGACACATTGCTGGTAGATTTACATATTTTATGTTTAATTACAACATGACACATTGCTGGTAGATTTACACATTTTATGTTTAATTACAAGATGACACATTGCTGGTAGATTTACCCATTGTATGTTTAATTACAAGATGACACATTGCTGGTAGATTTACCCATTGTATGTTTAATTACAAGATGACACATTGCTGGTAGATTTACACATTGTATGTTTAATTACAAGATGACACATTGCTGGTAGATTTACACATTTTATGTTTAATTACAAGATGACACATTGCTGGTAGATTTACCCATTGTATGTTTAATTACAAGATGACACATTGCTGGTAGATTTACACATTGTATGTTTAATTACAAGATGACACATTGTTGGTAGATTTACATATTTTATGTTTAATTACAAGATGACACATTGCTGGTAGATTTACCCATTGTATGTTTAATTACAAGATGACACATTGCTGGTAGATTTACACATTGTATGTTTAATTACCAGATGACACATTGCTGGTAGATTTACATATTTTATGTTTAATTACAAGATGACACATTGCTGATTGATTTACCCATTGTATGTTTAATTACAAGATGACACATTGCTGGTAGATTTACCCATTGTATGTTTAATTACAAGATGACACATTGCTGGTAGATTTACATATTTTTTGTTTAATTACAAGATGACACATTGCTGGTAGATTTACCCATTGTATGTTTAATTACAAGATGACACATTGCTGGTAGATTTACACATTGTATATTTAATTACAAGATGACACATTGCTGGTAGATTTACATATTTTATGTTTAATTACAAGATGACACATTGCTGGTAGATATACCCATTGTATGTTTAATTACAAGATGACACATTGCTGGTAGATTTACACATTGTATGTTTAATTACAAGATGACACATTGCTGGTAGATTTACATATTTTATGTTTAATTACAAGATGACACATTGCTGGTAGATTTACACATTTTATGTTTAATTACAAGATGACACATTGCTGGTAGATTTACCCATTGTATGTTTAATTACAAGATGACACATTGCTGGTAGATTTACACATTGTATGTTTAATTACAAGATGACACATTGCTGGTAGATTTACATATTTTATGTTTAATTACAACATGACACATTGCTGGTAGATTTACACATTTTATGTTTACTTACAAGATGACACATTGCTGGGTATGTTTAATTACAAGATGACACATTGCTGGGTATGTTTAATTACAAGATGACACATTGCTGGGTATGTTTAATTACAAGATGACACATTGCTGGTAGATTTACCCATTGTATGTTTAATTACAAGATGACACATTGCTGGTAGATTTACCCATTGTATGTTTAATTACAAGATGACACATTGCTGGTAGATTTACACATTTTATGTTTAATTACAAGATGACACATTGCTGGTAGATTTACATATTTTATGTTTAATTACAAGATGACACATTGCTGGTAGATTTACACATTGTATGTTTAATTACAAGATGACACATTGCTGGTAGATTTACACATTGTATGTTTAATTACAAGATGTCACATTGCTGGTAGATTTACATATTTTATGTTTAATTACAAGATGACACATTGCTGGTAGATTTACCCATTGTATGTTTAATTACAAGATGACACATTGCTGGTAGATTTACACATTGTATGTTTAATTACAAGATGACACATTGCTGGTAGATTTACACATTGTATGTTTAATTACAAGATGACACATTGCTGGTAGATTTACATATTTTATGTTTAATTACAACATGACACATTGCTGGTAGATTTACAAATTTTATGTTTAATTACAACATGACACATTGCTGGTAGATTTACACATTTTATGTTTAATTACAAGATGACACATTGCTGGGTATGTTTAATTACAAGATGACACATTGCTGGGTATGTTTAATTACAAGATGACACATTGCTGGGTATGTTTAATTACAAGATGACACATTGCTGGGTATGTTTAATTACAAGATGACAATTTGCTGGTAGATTTATACATTGTATGTTTAATTACAAGATGACACATTGCTGGGTATGTTTAATTACAAGATGACACATTGCCTGGTATGTTTAATTACAAGATGACAAATTGCTGGTAGATTTACACATTGTATGTTTAATTACAAGATGACACATTGCTGGTAGATTTACACATTGTATGTTTAATTACCAGATGACACATTGCTGGTAGATTTACATATTTTATGTTTAATTACAAGATGACACATTGCTGGTAGATTTACCCATTGTATGTTTAATTACAAGATAACACATTGCTGGTAGATTTACAGATTGTATGTTTAATTACAAGATGACACATTGCTGGTAGATTTACATATTTTATGTTTAATTACAACATGACACATTGCTGGTAGATTTACATATTTTATGTTTAATTACAACATGACACATTGCTGGTAGATTTACACATTTTATGTTTAATTACAAGATGACACATTGCTGGGTATGTTTAATTACAAGATGACACATTGCTGTGTATGTTTAATTACAAGATGACACATTGCTGGGTATGTTTAATTACAAGATGACACATTGCTGGGTATGTTTAATTACAAGATGACAAATTGCTGGTAGATTTATACATTGTATGTTTAATTACAAGATGACACATTGCTGGGTATGTTTAATTACAAGATGACACATTGCCTGGTATGTTTAATTACAAGATGACAAATTGCTGGTAGATTTACACATTGTATGTTTAATTACAAGATGACACATTGCTGGTAGATTTACACATTGTATGTTTAATTACAAGATGACACATTGCTGGTAGATTTACATATTTTATCTTTAATTACAAGATGACACATTGCTGGTAGATTTACCCATTGTATGTTTAATTACAAGATGACACATTGCTGGTAGATTTACACATTGTATGTTTAATTACAAGATGACACATTGCTGGTAGATTTACATATTTTATGTTTAATTACAAGATGACACATTGCTGGTAGATTTACACATTTTATGTTTAATTACAACATGACACATTGCTGGTAGATTTACCCATTGTATGTTTAATTACAACATGACACATTGCTGGTAGATTTACACATTGTATGTTTAATTACAAGATGACACATTGCTGGTAGATTTACATATTTTATGTTTAATTACAACATGACACATTGCTGGTAGATTTACACATTTTATGTTTAATTACAAGATGACACATTGCTGGGTATGTTTAATTACAAGATGACACATTGCTGGGTATGTTTAATTACAAGATGACACATTGCTGGGTATGTTTAATTACAAGATGACACATTGCTGGTAGATTTACCCATTGTATGTTTAATTACAAGATGACACATTGCTGGTAGATTTACCCATTGTATGTTTAATTACAAGATGACACATTGCTGGTAGATTTACACATTTTATGTTTAATTACAAGATGACACATTGCTGGTAGATTTACATTTTTTATGTTTAATTACAAGATGACACATTGCTGGTAGATTTACCCATTGTATGTTTAATTACAAGATGACACATTGCTGGTAGATTTACACATTGTATGTTTAATTACAAGATGACACATTGCTGGTAGATTTACATATTTTATGTTTAATTACAAGATGACACATTGCTGGTAGATTTACCCATTGTATGTTTAATTACAAGATGACACATTGCTGGTAGATTTACACATTGTATGTTTAATTACAAGATGACACATTGCTGGTAGATTTACACATTGTATGTTTAATTACAAGATGGCACATTGCTGGTAGATTTACATATTTTATGTTTAATTACAACATGACACATTGCTGGTAGATTTACACATTTTATGTTTAATTACAAGATGACACATTGCTGGGTATGTTTAATTACAAGATGACACATTGCTGGGTATGTTTAATTACAAGATGACACATTGCTGGGTATGTTTAATTACAAGATGACACATTGCTGGGTATGTTTAATTACAAGATGACAAATTGCTGGTAGATTTACACATTGTATGTTTAATTACAAGATGACACATTGCTGGGTATGTTTAATTACAAGATGACACATTGCCTGGTATGTTTAATTACAAGATGACAAATTGCTGGTAGATTTACACATTGTATGTTTAATTACAAGATGACACATTGCTGGTAGATTTACACATTGTATGTTTAATTACAAGATGACACATTGCTGGTGAATTTACACATTTTATGTTTAATTACAAGATGACACATTGCTGGTAGATTTACCCATTGTATGTTTAATTACAAGATGACACATTGCTGGTAGATTTACACATTGTATGTTTAATTACAAGATGACACATTGCTGGTAGATTTACATATTTTATGTTTAATTACAACATGACACATAGCTGGTAGATTTACACATTTTATGTTTAATTACAAGATGACACATTGCTGGTAGATTTACCCATTGTATGTTTAATTACAAGATGACACATTGCTGGTAGATTTACCCATTGTATGTTTAATTACAAGATGACACATTGCTGGTAGATTTACACATTGTATGTTTAATTACAAGATGACACATTGCTGGTAGATTTACACATTGTATGTTTAATTACAAGATGACACATTGCTGGTAGATTTACCCATTGTATGTTTAATTACAAGATGACACATTGCTGGTAGATTTACACATTGTATGTTTAATTACAAGATGACACATTGCTGGTAGATTTACACATTGTATGTTTAATTACAAGATGACACATTGCTGGTAGATTTACACATTGTATGTTTAATTACAAGATGACACATTGTTGGTAGATTTACATATTTTATGTTTAATTACAAGATGACACATTGCTGGTAGATTTACCCATTGTATGTTTAATTACAAGATGACACATTGCTGGTAGATTTACACATTGTATGTTTAATTACAAGATGACACATTGCTGGTAGATTTACATATTTTATGTTTAATTACAAGATGACACATTGCTGGTAGATTTACCCATTGTATGTTTAATTACAAGATGACACATTGCTGGTAGATTTACCCATTGTATGTTTAATTACAAGATGACACATTGCTGGTAGATTTACATATTTTATGTTTAATTACAAGATGACACATTGCTGGTAGATTTACCCATTGTATGTTTAATTACAAGATGACACATTGCTGGTAGATTTACACATTGTATGTTTAATTACAAGATGACACATTGCTGGTAGATTTACCCATTGTATGTTTAATTACAAGATGACACATTGCTGGTAGATTTACCCATTGTATGTTTAATTACAAGATGACACATTGCTGGGTATGTTTAATTACAAGATGACACATTGCTGGTAGATTTACATATTTTATGTTTAATTACAACGACACATTGCTTGTAGATTTACACATTTTATGTTTAATTACAAGATGACACATTGCTGGGTATGTTTAATTACAAGATGACACATTGCTGGGTATGTTTAATTACAAGATGACACATTGCTGGGTATGTTTAATTACAAGATGACACATTGCTGGGTATGTTTAATTACAAGATGACAAATTGCTGGTAGATTTACACATTGTATGTTTAATTACAAGATGACACATTGCTGGGTATGTTTAATTACAAGATGACACATTGCTTGGTATGTTTAATTACAAGATGACAAATTGCTGGTAGATTTACACATTGTATGTTTAATTACAAGATGACACATTGCTGGTAGATTTACACATTGTATGTTTAATTACAAGATGACACATTGCTGGTGAATTTACACATTTTATGTTTAATTACAAGATGACACATTGCTGGTAGATTTACCCATTGTATGTTTAATTACAAGATGACACATTGCTGGTAGATTTACACATTGTATGTTTAATTACAAGATGACACATTGCTGGTAGATTTACATATTTTATGTTTAATTACAACATGACACATTGCTGGTAGATTTACACATTTTATGTTTAATTACAAGATGACACATTGCTGGTAGATTTACCCATTGTATGTTTAATTACAAGATGACACATTGCTGGTAGATTTACCCATTGTATGTTTAATTACAAGATGACACATTGCTGGTAGATTTACACATTGTATGTTTAATTACAAGATGACACATTGCTGGTAGATTTACACATTGTATGTTTAATTACAAGATGACACATTGCTGGTAGATTTACCCATTGTATGTTTAATTACAAGATGACACATTGCTGGTAGATTTACACATTGTATGTTTAATTACAAGATGACACATTGCTGGTAGATTTACACATTGTATGTTTAATTACAAGATGACACATTGCTGGTAGATTTACACATTGTATGTTTAATTACAAGATGACACATTGTTGGTAGATTTACATATTTTATGTTTAATTACAAGATGACACATTGCTGGTAGATTTACCCATTGTATGTTTAATTACAAGATGACACATTGCTGGTAGATTTACACATTGTATGTTTAATTACAAGATGACACATTGCTGGTAGATTTACATATTTTATGTTTAATTACAAGATGACACATTGCTGGTAGATTTACCCATTGTATGTTTAATTACAAGATGACACATTGCTGGTAGATTTACCCATTGTATGTTTAATTACAAGATGACACATTGCTGGTAGATTTACATATTTTATGTTTAATTACAAGATGACACATTGCTGGTAGATTTACCCATTGTATGTTTAATTACAAGATGACACATTGCTGGTAGATTTACACATTGTATGTTTAATTACAAGATGACACATTGCTGGTAGATTTACCCATTGTATGTTTAATTACAAGATGACACATTGCTGGTAGATTTACCCATTGTATGTTTAATTACAAGATGACACATTGCTGGGTATGTTTAATTACAAGATGACACATTGCTGGTAGATTTACATATTTTATGTTTAATTACAACATGACACATTGCTTGTAGATTTACACATTTTATGTTTAATTACAAGATGACACATTGCTGGGTATGTTTAATTACAAGATGACACATTGCTGGGTATGTTTAATTACAAGATGACACATTGCTGGGTATGTTTAATTACAAGATGACACATTGCTGGGTATGTTTAATTACAAGATGACAAATTGCTGGTAGATTTACACATTGTATGTTTAATTACAAGATGACACATTGCTGGTAGATTTACACATTGTATGTTTAATTACAAGATGACACATTGTTGGTAGATTTACATATTTTATGTTTAATTACAAGATGACACATTGCTGGTAGATTTACCCATTGTATGTTTAATTACAAGATGACACATTGCTGGTAGATTTACACATTGTATGTTTAATTACCAGATGACACATTGCTGGTAGATTTACATATTTTATGTTTAATTACAAGATGACACATTGCTGGTAGATTTACCCATTGTATGTTTAATTACAAGATGACACATTGCTGGTAGATTTACCCATTGTATGTTTAATTACAAGATGACACATTGCTGGTAGATTTACATATTTTTTGTTTAATTACAAGATGACACATTGCTGGTAGATTTACCCATTGTATGTTTAATTACAAGATGACACATTGCTGGTAGATTTACACATTGTATGTTTAATTACAAGATGACACATTGCTGGTAGATTTACATATTTTATGTTTAATTACAAGATGACACATTGCTGGTAGATTTACCCATTGTATGTTTAATTACAAGATGACACATTGCTGGTAGATTTACACATTGTATGTTTAATTACAAGATGACACATTGCTGGTAGATTTACATATTTTATGTTTAATTACAAGATGACACATTGCTGGTAGATTTACACATTTTATGTTTAATTACAAGATGACACATTGCTGGTAGATTTACCCATTGTATGTTTAATTACAAGATGACACATTGCTGGTAGATTTACACATTGTATGTTTAATTACAAGATGACACATTGCTGGTAGATTTACATATTTTATGTTTAATTACAACATGACACATTGCTGGTAGATTTACACATTTTATGTTTAATTACAAGATGACACATTGCTGGGTATGTTTAATTACAAGATGACACATTGCTGGTAGATTTACCGATTGTATGTTTAATTACAAGATGACACATTGCTGGTAGATTTACCCATTGTATGTTTAATTACAAGATGACACATTACTGGTAGATTTACACATTTTATGTTTAATTACAAGATGACACATTGCTGGTAGATTTACATATTTTATGTTTAATTACAAGATGACACATTGCTGGTAGATTTACCCATTGTATGTTTAATTACAAGATGACACATTGCTGGTAGATTTACACATTGTATGTTTAATTACAAGATGACACATTGCTGGTAGATTTACATATTTTATGTTTAATTACAAGATGACACATTGCTGGTAGATTTACCCATTGTATGTTTAATTACAAGATGACACATTGCTGGTAGATTTACACATTGTATGTTTAATTACAAGATGACACATTGCTGGTAGATTTACACATTGTATGTTTAATTACAAGATGACACATTGCTGGTAGATTTACATATTTTATGTTTAATTACAACATGACACATTGCTGGTAGATTTACATATTTTATGTTTAATTACAACATGACACATTGCTGGTAGATTTACACATTTTATGTTTAATTACAAGATGACACATTGCTGGGTATGTTTAATTACAAGATGACACATTGCTGGGTATGTTTAATTACAAGATGACACATTGCTGGGTATGTTTAATTACAAGATGACACATTGCTGGGTATGTTTAATTACAAGATGACAATTTGCTGGTAGATTTATACATTGTATGTTTAATTACAAGATGACACATTGCTGGGTATGTTTAATTACAAGATGACACATTGCCTGGTATGTTTAATTACAAGATGACAAATTGCTGGTAGATTTACACATTGTATGTTTAATTACAAGATGACACATTGCTGGTAGATTTACACATTGTATGTTTAATTACAAGATGACACATTGCTGGTAGATTTACATATTTTATGTTTAATTACAAGATGACACATTGCTGGTAGATTTACCCATTGTATGTTTAATTACAAGATGACACATTGCTGGTAGATTTACAGATTGTATGTTTAATTACAAGATGACACATTGCTGGTAGATTTACATATTTTATGTTTAATTACAACATGACACATTGCTGGTAGATTTACATATTTTATGTTTAATTACAACATGACACATTGCTGGTAGATTTACACATTTTATGTTTAATTACAAGATGACACATTGCTGGGTATGTTTAATTACAAGATGACACATTGCTGGGTATGTTTAATTACAAGATGACACATTGCTGGGTATGTTTAATTACAAGATGACACATTGCTGGGTATGTTTAATTACAAGATGACAAATTGCTGGTAGATTTATACATTGTATGTTTAATTACAAGATGACACATTGCTGGGTATGTTTAATTACAAGATGACACATTGCCTGGTATGTTTAATTACAAGATGACAAATTGCTGGTAGATTTACACATTGTATGTTTAATTACAAGATGACACATTGCTGGTAGATTTACACATTGTATGTTTAATTACAAGATGACACATTGCTGGTAGATTTACATATTTTATGTTTAATTACAAGATGACACATTGCTGGTAGATTTACCCATTGTATGTTTAATTACAAGATGACACATTGCTGGTAGATTTACACATTGTATGTTTAATTACAAGATGACACATTGCTGGTAGATTTACATATTTTATGTTTAATTACAAGATGACACATTGCTGGTAGATTTACACATTTTATGTTTAATTACAACATGACACATTGCTGGTAGATTTACCCATTGTATGTTTAATTACAAGATGCCACATTGCTGGTAGATTTACACATTGTATGTTTAATTACAAGATGACACATTGCTGGTAGATTTACATATTTTATGTTTAATTACAACATGACACATTGCTGGTAGATTTACACATTTTATGTTTAATTACAAGATGACACATTGCTGGGTATGTTTAATTACAAGATGACACATTGCTGGGTATGTTTAATTACAAGATGACACATTGCTGGGTATGTTTAATTGCAAGATGACACATTGCTGGTAGATTTACCCATTGTATGTTTAATTACAAGATGACACATTGCTGGTAGATTTACCCATTGTATGTTTAATTACAAGATGACACATTGCTGGTAGATTTACATTTTTTATGTTTAATTACAAGATGACACATTGCTGGTAGATTTACCCATTGTATGTTTAATTACAAGATGACACATTGCTGGTAGATTTACACATTGTATGTTTAATTACAAGATGACACATTGCTGGTAGATTTACATATTTTATGTTTAATTACAAGATGACACATTGCTGGTAGATTTACCCATTGTATGTTTAATTACAAGATGACACATTGCTGGTAGATTTACACATTGTATGTTTAATTACAAGATGACACATTGCTGGTAGATTTACACATTGTATGTTTAATTACAAGATGGCACATTGCTGGTAGATTTACATATTTTATGTTTAATTACAACATGACACATTGCTGGTAGATTTACACATTTTATGTTTAATTACAAGATGACACATTGCTGGGTATGTTTAATTACAAGATGACACATTGCTGGGTATGTTTAATTACAAGATGACACATTGCTGGGTATGTTTAATTACAAGATGACACATTGCTGGGTATGTTTAATTACAAGATGACAAATTGCTGGTAGATTTACACATTGTATGTTTAATTACAAGATGACACATTGCTGGGTATGTTTAATTACAAGATGACACATTGCCTGGTATGTTTAATTACAAATGACAAATTGCTGGTAGATTTACACATTGTATGTTTAATTACAAGATGACACATTGCTGGTAGATTTACACATTGTATGTTTAATTACAAGATGACACATTGCTGGTGAATTTACACATTTTATGTTTAATTACAAGATGACACATTGCTGGTAGATTTACCCATTGTATGTTTAATTACAAGATGACACATTGCTGGTAGATTTACACATTGTATGTTTAATTACAAGATGACACATTGCTGGTAGATTTACATATTTTATGTTTAATTACAACATGACACATTGCTGGTAGATTTACACATTTTACGTTTAATTACAAGATGACACATTGCTGGTAGATTTACCCATTGTATGTTTAATTACAAGATGACACATTGCTGGTAGATTTACCCATTGTATGTTTAATTACAAGATGACACATTGCTGGTAGATTTACACATTGTATGTTTAATTACAAGATGACACATTGCTGGTAGATTTACACATTGTATGTTTAATTACAAGATGACACATTGCTGGTAGATTTACCCATTGTATGTTTAATTACAAGATGACACATTGCTGGTAGATTTACACATTGTATGTTTAATTACAAGATGACACATTGCTGGTAGATTTACACATTGTATGTTTAATTACAAGATGACACATTGCTGGTAGATTTACACATTGTATGTTTAATTACAAGATGACACATTGCTGGTAGATTTACATATTTTATGTTTAATTACAAGATGACACATTGCTGGTAGATTTACCCATTGTATGTTTAATTACAAGATGACACATTGCTGGTAGATTTACACATTGTATGTTTAATTACAAGATGACACATTGCTGGTAGATTTACATATTTTATGTTTAATTACAAGATGACACATTGCTGGTAGATTTACCCATTGTATGTTTAATTACAAGATGACACATTGCTGGTAGATTTACCCATTGTATGTTTAATTACAAGATGACACATTGCTGGTAGATTTACATATTTTATGTTTAATTACAAGATGACACATTGCTGGTAGATTTACATATTTTATGTTTAATTACAAGATGACACATTGCTGGTAGATTTACACATTGTATGTTTAATTACAAGATGACACATTGCTGGTAGATTTACCCATTGTATGTTTAATTACAAGATGACACATTGCTGGTAGATTTACCCATTGTATGTTTAATTACAAGATGACACATTGCTGGGTATGTTTAATTACAAGATGACACATTGCTGGTAGATTTACATATTTTATGTTTAATTACAACATGACACATTGCTTGTAGATTTACACATTTTATGTTTAATTACAAGATGACACATTGCTCGGTATGTTTAATTACAAGATGACACATTGCTGGGTATGTTTAATTACAAGATGACACATTGCTGGGTATGTTTAATTACAAGATGACACATTGCTGGGTATGTTTAATTACAAGATGACAAATTGCTGGTAGATTTACACATTGTATGTTTAATTACAAGATGACACATTGCTGGGTATGTTTAATTACAAGATGACACATTGCCTGGTATGTTTAATTACAAGATGACAAATTGCTGGTAGATTTACACATTGTATGTTTAATTACAAGATGACACATTGCTGGTAGATTTACACATTGTATGTTTAATTACAAGATGACACATTGCTGGTAGATTTACTTATTTTATGTTTAATTACAAGATGACAAATTGCTGGTAGATTTACACATTGTATGTTTAATTACAAGATGACAAATTGCTGGTGAATTTACACATTGTGTGTTTAATTACAAGATGACACATTGCTGGTAGATTCACACATTGTATGGTTAAATACAAGATGACACATTGCTGGTTGATTTACACATTCTATGTTTAATTACAAGATGACACATTGCTGGTAGATTTACCCATTGTATGTTTAATTACAAGATGACACATTGCTGGTAGATTTACCCATTGTATGTTTAATTACAAGATGACACATTGCTGGTAGATTTACACATTTTATGTTTAATTACAAGATGACACATTGCTGGTAGATTTACATATTTTATGTTTAATTACAAGATGACACATTGCTGGTAGATTTACCCATTGTATGTTTAATTACAAGATGACACATTGCTGGTAGATTTACACATTGTATGTTTAATTACAAGATGACACATTGCTGGTAGATTTACATATTTTATGTTTTATTACAAGATGACACATTGCTGGTAGATTTACCCATTGTATGTTTAATTACAAGATGACACATTGCTGGTAGATTTACACATTGTATGTTTAATTACAAGATGACACATTGCTGGTAGATTTACATATTTTATGTTTAATTACAACATGACACATTGCTGGTAGATTTACACATTTTATGTTTAATTACAAGATGACACATTGCTGGGTATGTTTAATTACAAGATGACACATTGCTGGGTATGTTTAATTACAAGATGACACATTGCTGGGTATGTTTAATTACAAGATGACACATTGCTGGGTATGTTTAATTACAAGATGACAAATTGCTGGTAGATTTACACATTGTATGTTTAATTACAAGATGACACATTGCTGGGTATGTTTAATTACAAGATGACACATTGCCTGGTATGTTTAATTACAAGATGACAAATTGCTGGTAGATTTACACATTGTATGTTTAATTACAAGATGACAAATTGCTGGTAGATTTACACATTGTATGTTTAATTACAAGATGACACATTGCTGGTAGATTTACTTATTTTATGTTTAATTACAAGATGACAAATTGCTGGTAGATTTACACATTGTATGTTTAATTACAAGATGACAAATTGCTGGTGAATTTACACATTGTGTGTTTAATTACAAGATGACACATTGCTGGTAGATTTACACATTGTATGGTTAATTACAAGATGACACATTGCTGGTTGATTTACACATTCTATGTTTAATTACAAGATGACACATTGCTGGTAGATTTACACATTGTATGTTTAATTACAAGATGACACATTGCTGGTAGATTTACACATTGTATGTTTAATTACAAGATGACACATTGCTGGTAGATTTACATATTTTATGTTTAATTACAAGATGACACATTGCTGGTAGATTTACGCATTGTATGTTTAATTACAAGATGACACATTGCTGGTAGATTTACACATTGTATGTTTAATTACAAGATGACACATTGCTGGTAGATTTACACATTTTATGTTTAATTACAAGATGACACATTGCTGGTTGATTTACACATTTTATGTTTAATTACAAGATGACACATTGCTGGTAGATTTACACATTTTATGTTTATTTACAAGATGACACATTGCTGGTAGATTTACACATTTTATGTTTAATTACAACATGACACATTGCTGGTAGATTTACACATTGTATGTTTAATTACAAGATGACAAATTGCTGGTGAATTTACACATTTTATGTTTAATTACAAGATGACACATTGCTGGTAGATTTACACATTTTATGTTTAATTACAAGATGACACATTGCTGGTAGATTTACCCATTGTATGTTTAATTACAAGATGACACATTGCTGGTAGATTTACACATTTTATGTTTAATTACAAGATGACACATTGCTGGTATATTTACAAATTTTATGTTAGGAATACACTTATAAAGAACTAAAAGATAGACCTAGAGCACAAATTTTGATTGATTGGTATTTATTTATTAAAATACTGCCTCCTCGAAATGTAAGTGACATTTTTATTTTACAAAATTTCCTTGAATAACGTTAATTGCGTGTGCTAAGAAGGTCAAAGGTTGACAAATTATATGACTCCTCATTGAGACTTCATATTTCATAGTGTTAAATATAATTTTAGGTCCCATATAGGTTTTTGATGATAAAACAAGCGATACATAATGTTATAGTTACCAATTTTGATGATGATTTTATAAATTGGGATCAATTTTGTGACTTTTTTTGGTTTTAGCATGGATTCTACACCTTACCTTATAATTGAGTGTTCGAGTTATCAAGGGAGTGGTGTATGTATATATACATTGTGTATTGAATACCATTTATCAGATTTATATTGGGGCTCCGAGTGGTCACGGACCACTGCCATCTCATTTCTGCGTGCGCTCGAGTCTAAGATTCTGCAAATGTAGTTATGTACGAAAGCTTGCCAGTAGCTTCTCGTGGGTCTGTGGTTCTTTCCGGGTGTTGTCCGGGTTCTTCCTCCACCATTAATACTGGCCACCATGTATAGCCTATATTGTGCTGAAAAATGGCATTAAACCATAAAAAACAAAAAACTGATTTATACAGTTATGATGAATATTTGTACAATCACCTATTTTTTTGATCCAGTGACCACGTTAGGTTTTTTTAAAATATTTTTTTTTTTAAATATTGGTCACAGGCACTTATCAGGGTTCTCCATAGGATATTGCAATCCTAGCCCTTCAAAAGCATTCTTCAATGTGGAATTGCTTCATCCTGGAGGTCACTGCCTATGTTCATACACATGTTCAACCATCCTTTCATTTCCATGAAGTAACTTAGTAATTCAGCATTATAACACTATTAGTCTTTGTGGATGGCTTGCATTTGGATTAAAGAAGTATTGGTAATTTGGGCTTGAAGGTCAGGGTTGCTATTATGCAAGAAAGATATTTTCTGAATGTTTGGTTCTATATTGCATTCCTAGATCTGCAATTATTCCTAGACCAAACCTTGATCATAGCTTGTACTTCGGGTAGGGAAGAAACCTATCAGGTGTAAAAAAAAAATCAATGATCATGATCACATTTAGTTTAACATCTAGATCACTAAATGAAAGATTGACAATGGTTGATTACATTTAGTTTAACATCAAGATCACTAAATCAAAAATGACAATGGTTGATTACATTCAGTTTAACATCTAGATCACTAAATGAAAGAATGACAATGGGTTGATTACAACAGTAATTAACATCTAGATCACTAAATCAAAGAATGACAATGGTTGATTACATTTAGTTTAACATCAAGATCACTAAATGAAAGACTGACAATGGTTGATTACATTTGGTATTGATACTTCAAAGACTTTTTCAATTATGCTGAGCTTTCTCAGAGGTCACACAACATAATTTTACCAATTTGAACATAAGGCATGCTTATATAAAGGGTTTTAAATTGTGTCCTGTATCGGTCAAATATAGTTTCTCATGTTAGACAATGTCTTAAAAGCCAGTCCATATAATCTGATCAGATTTGCCTTTCAGATTTATACTATCAATATTTAACTGCCATCAATTATAGAGATTGTGCCTAAGAATAGAACATTTAAATAACTTCAAGTGAAAAAATCATTCTGGTATAAACCTTGGCATAATGATTTTGTTTCATGAAAATTGGATGAAGATATACAAAATAGAGAAACGTTTAAAACATCTTCATATCATTTCTTCAGTAGACATTTGGCTATTAGGCTGATGTCAGCCTGATGAACAAAGGCTCGGTTGGGTCTCATGTTATGATACAGTGTCAAGACACAGAAAAAGGTTGAGCATTGTGTGATAAATTTCATGATCATATAAGTAAATGCTAAATTAACCATTTTTATATTTTAGGGACTTGCTGTCAACATTTCATACAGGACTGTTAAGTTTGCACATTAATACATATAGTAATAATTCATAATTAATAATTGTTCTTATACCATTTCAGGGTTCGAATATGTCAGTTGTGAAGTAAACGGAGGTTATGACAGGATAGCGAAATGTCCAGATGGACTTTACCAAGTGGACAACACAACAACTGCCTCAGAGACCAAATGTTCCAGTGAAATAGAATGCAATCCTGATGGTAGGCAATGAAACTGATAGCTTTTGTCTCAGTCCATTCATTTTCTACCCTTTTTAGGGGGTGGGGACCCTGATTGTCTGAGTGGTCAAAAGTGCTCGCCATTACAGATCACTGCCATCTCACCTCTGTCTGCATGGGTTTGAATCTAAGATTCGGGCTATGTGGGGATGTGAGAAAGCTTGCCAGTAGCTTCTGTGGGTCGGTACTTCTTTCTGGTTTTTCCCCAGGTTCTTTCTCTACCATTATTACTGGCTGCCATGTATAAACTATCAACAACCATTTTTAACGGCGACAAAACCCTGAATCCCTTTATGATATGAATATGAAATTTGGTACACATTTTAGACCATTGATGTGCCATGTATTCTAGTAATTCTTCATTTTAATATTTATATTGTGCTTGCTTATTTGTAGGAGTGAAACACATTGATATATCATTGCATCAATTCTTGTGCCATACCTAAAAACGTATCAATAGAAGAGGCCAATAATCAATGCAAAATGATCCTGTATGCAAATTACTTTAAATATTAAGCAGTCCTTTGCCTTTTTATTCTATAAACTTAGAATTCATATGAGATTGCTGTTTACATACATGCCAACCATTACGCTTTTGGCATAATCATTACGCTTTTTCCCACTAAATTCCGCGTTACGCGTTAACGTTTATAGATTATGCTTTTTCGATATATCCATCTTGCAAAAAAAAAAAATTTTTTTTTCGTTTTTATTAGCATTACTTTATTTTTTACATACTGTTTTATTTTTAATTAAAAAATACCCCGCTTCTACATAACTACGATATACGAGTATACTTGTCCGTGGACTTTCCTAATATTCATGTTCTATTTATAGCAACTACATGTATCATGTTACTAAGATACTTTCAAACTTTCGACCTCATATTCTATTTTTAGCGGCTTAGTGAGGAGAGAACAGACTGGTTTCTATTTTGTTTAAATCATTATGCACATACTCTTTGTTATAATTTTGTATAGTGCAGAACCAGTCTAAAAGTTTTTTTTGCGCTAAAAAGTATTACAAAATTCTCAATGCGTTTATGAGTGCAAAAAATATCTCTTAAATAATTTCACAGATGGGTTAGAAAAAGTCAATAATAAACAAAGCAAAATGTAATCAATCCTCCAAACACGACGAGGGCATCATCACGTGACTTCTAATCGTTGGCGCTAAATGGCTTCAGATGTTAAGATGGGTTCTAGTCTTTGTGTATGTTAGAGCACATTTGTTTCCCCAAGAATTTCGCAGATGGATCAGAAAAAAGCAAAACAACGAGTCCTCCAAAGATTCAAAGATGAATATATGAATGGCATAATACAGCGTTCCATTCTAGGAAAGCATCATGCTCATTGCAGACTGTGCGGAAACGATTTTAGCATTGGTCATGGTGGTAAATTTGATGTGGAAAAACACATGAAAACAAGGAAACACATCGAATTAGCTCGCCTTACGAACTCTAATACTAAGGTAACTTCTTATTTACAGCAGAGCTCAAGTGCAGACTTGAATACTATAAATGCTGAGGTGTTATTTACTGAGTTTTTAATAGAACACGGACTACCCTTAGCGGTAGTAGACCACGTTGGTCCCTTGTTCAAGCGGATGTTTCCTGATTCGAAAATTGCGGAAAAATATGCTTGTGCAAGAACAAAATCATCTCACATTGTTCGGTGCCTAGCAGAAGATAGTTCACTTAAAATTGCAGAAGCAATGAAAATTGGGCCGTTTAGTATTGCCACAGACGGGAGTTGTGATTATGATGATAACAAGTTGTACCCAGTATGTGTTAGATACTTTGACAGTGAAAAAGGCAAAGTCATGAGTGTTCTTCTTTCTTTACCAGAATTAACAGTAGATTCCACTGGACAAAACATTTTTGATTTGCTTGACAATGTTTTGAAGAAACATGACATAAGTTGGCAGAACTGTATGGGGTTTGCAGCTGATAATGCATCAGTGATGACTGGAATTCATAAAGGAGTTGCATCCTATATTTTGAAAATGTCTCCATCAGTGTTCATAACAAGTTGCCCCTGTCATTTGATGCACCTTGCTGCTGGTAAGGCTGTTGATAAATTAGAAGTAGATATTGGCCATTTATTAATAGATATCTACTATTATTTGGAGAAAAATAGTAAAAGGAAACAGGCTCTAAAGTTGTTACATGATCAGTTTGATCTTGAAGACTATAAAGTTATAAAGCATGTGTGTACAAGATGGTTATCCCTTGGCAAATGTGTTAGCCGTTTACTTGAGCTTTGGGATGCACTACAAGCATTCTTTCAAACTGAAAGTGATTCTGCACCGAGAAAACGTGGTGGAAAAGTGAAGAAGAGTGGTACAAAAGCAGAATCTGTTATTGCAAGTCGGAAGAGAACAAGAGATGAAAGTATAGACAGACATACTAACAATAAAGAGATTGGTGTAGCAGAAAGAAAGAAATTTAAATCCATGGAATTTTTATTTGAGAGGCCTCTGTCTATCCAGCTAGAGGGCCTCCAGGCTCAGACCATGACTGTGAAAGATAAATCTTTTGACATAAAATCTCATCAGCCATCTGGATCAGGTTCTTCAGAGTATAAATCTGTTAAAAAGCATACTGGATCTTCTCATACTTCCAAGGGCAAAACTAGCAAAGTGGATACTAAGATGGCACAGAAAGAAAAAGAATCTGTTCACTGCTTTGAAGACTCTAAATGTGAGATGGTTTACAAAAAGCTTAATGATCCAGTTACAAAACTGTACTGCTTGTTTATGAAGAGTGCCATTCCATTGTTTGATGCAGCAAATGTTGTATTGCAGAAAGAAGAACCATGCATTCATATTATGCACAAGATTCTGTCAAACCAGTTGTCAGATTTGCTAATAAGGTTTATTAAGCCAGAAATCATCACATCAGCCAAACTTTTAACTGATATTGACTTTCATGACCATGCAAACCAGAAAGATAATGAAGATCTAGCTATTGGTGCAGAAGCAAGAGAATTCATACAACACAATTCTACTCTTCCTGTGAAGATGTTCTATGATAATGTTAGAGATTATTATGCTACAGCCTGTGATTACATGCTCCATAAATTCCCATATGGAGATGAACTGCTTTTAAATGCTTCAGTTGCTGATGTAAATGAGAGACAGTCAAAAAGCTTCAAAAGTGTTAGATTCTTTGTCAAGAGATATCCCTTTCTATTGCCACCCTTGTCTAACTTGGATCATCTGGAAGAAGAATTCCTGAAGTATCAAGTTGGGATTCTACCTGACAATATACTTAATGCAGATAGAGTTGATGTGCAATGGCACCTTATTTCCCAGCTAAAAGACTCTATCACTGGAAGAAATAAATTTCCTCTTCTTTGTCAGGTTATGAAAGGAATATTGGTTCTTTACCATTATAATGCTGACTGTGAGAGATTGTTAACAAAAATAAAACTGAATTCAGGTCCAGGCTAAGTAACCCAGTACTGAGTGCTCTACTGGTATGCAAAATATTCATGGCCTCAGCTGGTACAAAATGTTTTGAAATGCAACATGACAATCTGTTGCTTTCTAAAGCTAAAAGTGCTACATATGAACACTTTAACCATTAATGAATGATAAAAGATGAGAAAAGCAAATAAATCATTGTTAATTGTTATTGTAGTATGTTATATGTGGATTACTCTTTTTCTGCTTGGATTCCTCTTTTTGACCACTTGGATTACACTTTTTCCTCGTCAGGGGTTGGCATGTATGTGTTTAAGGCAGAGACATTAATTTTTTGGTTTGACATTGATTCAGTTACATATAATGTATAATATGGCCAACGTAATTAACTGAAGGACTATAAGAATATAGGTTCCTGTGACAGATTACTATTTCACACGTACAAATCTATGTGAACCCATATTCCTTGTCAGTGATCTTAGCTGGGCCTTTTACCATAATGGATACAATAAAGTTTAAAATCTGTTGATACAATATGCACCAATGCCTATATGCTTTTTTAATTTCTTCCTTTAAAAATTAAGCTTTTTTAAAAAAAAGCTCTTACCTAATTAAAAGACCTATCAATCAAACAACACTTGCAGAATTTTGCTTTGGATCTACTAACCTGGCAACAGCTAGGGGGAGGGAGGAGCGGAAGTATACAACTCATAAGCCACTATTACAGCATATTATTATTTTTATGGTAGTAGCAGTTGTGGTGGCAATTAAAGTTTTACATGGCAGATACAATTACAAAGTAACATTTTCCAAGACACTTCTCTGGGTGACATGCTTTTTGTATTTTAAAACAAGTCAGGCAAGATAAAATTTTCATTCTTTAATCAATTTTTCTTCCTTTACCTGGCATTTCCAAAACTCTGGGCTTACTGAACATTTGTCTACCTATGGTCTTTTTGAATGTTTGAATCTTTTTCTCAGCAAGTATTGATTGATTGATAGGGTTTTGAATTTGGTAACAATATTTTTATTGGAAAAGCTTAACGTTTTAAAGGACAGAAAACAAGCATAGAGTAACTGGTGCATATTGTATAAACAGATTTTAAACTTTATTGTATTCATTATCATGGTAAAAGACCCAGCTAAGATCATTAACAAGGAATATGGGTTCACACAGATTTGTACGTGTGAAATAGTAATGTCACAGGAATCTACATTCTTATAGTTCTTCAGTTAATTACATTGGCTATATTATATATTATATGTGGGTGAATCAGTGTCTGACTGACATAAGCAAGAGTGCTTTGTAAATCTGTTCCAACTGCACTGGCAGGAACTGGATGCCAAATTTTCATTGCTGGCTGCTGTAGTGTTCTAGAAGCAGTGCTACACGGTACTATAGACTTTCCCACTGCTGAATCCTGCTAAAAACCTAAACATTACAATGGCGGCGAGGATATTGCTAAAAACAAAGCTGAGGATAACAGGGGCAGAATAAGGACAATTGAGTCATTCTGCTCAGATAATTATTACAAACCTGCTACCGTTTTGCACACTTGTAGTGAACGTCTATATGACAGCAAGTTTGCCCATTTTCCCACCATTCTCTATCCATGAAAACACACCTGATGTTCGATGGAATAAGTGGGTGAAACGACTTGATAACCTTCTGATTGGAATGGACATCAGAGACACAAAACGTCGACGTGCATTACTTTTGTAGTATGCAGGAGAGGAAGTAAACAACATTTTTGAAACCCTCCAACAGACAGGAGATGATTATCCATCCGCCGTAGAAAAGTTGACAAACTATATCGCACCCAAAAAAAACTACGAATTTTGAAATCTACAAATTTTGGCAAGAAAAACAACAAAATGGACAATCGATTGATGATTTCCACACCAAGCTAAGGCAGCTTTCAGCAACGTGTGAGTTCAGTGATTTCGACAAAGAAATAAAATCACAAATAATTCAAGGATGTTTGTCAACACGTCTTAGATGTCGTGTACTTCGTGAAGAGGTGGACCTAACACATTTTCTTACACTTGCCCGTGCCATGGAACTCTCAGACAGACAAGCAACAGAAATAGAAAAATCTGAAAGAGAGAATGCAAATGCCATAACGAAATGAAGGACATAGAGTCATCATAAAAACAAGAGGCATTTCATGGAGACAGCAAAAGGCACCAACAAACAACAATACAAAAACCAAACATGCAGAAATTGTGGTGGTGAATATCCACACAAAGATAGACAACCGGCTAAAACACGGTATTGGTGCTGAGAGTAGTCTCACTCACTTAAAAAATTGAAATGTTTGATAGAACATTTCAATGAAGCTCATTATATACCCTAGGGTGTCCCCTAGTCAGATCAAGTTAGATTTAGCTTGAACATGCATGCGATTTTGTTTAACCATTATTTCAATTCTGTGGTATAACAACAGTTACAGACACTACACTTGGTGTATAACATGGAAGAAAAACAGCATGAAAACTTTAAAACTTTATTTTTTTTCACAGTAACATCAGTAACAGGATATAAACATTTAAAGTAAACAACATAACTGGAAGTGGTAAACAACTTAATAACAAAATCAAAACATCTATGACAAAGGTATCACTTAGAGAAAAACCTAATCATGAAACTTTTGCATAACAAACATAAAAGACATAGAATAATCTTATTTAGGCATTTATCTAACACCAAGAAGAATATTTAAACAAACAAAATCATTAATACTGGCCAAAAGTATTGCAAACTTCCATAAGAGTCAGAAGTACATTGTCCATAAAATTGGTTACAGACACTACAAAACTATAGCATTTCAATACAGCTGCAGAACCATACATATCTCCATAAAATTCACTTCAAAAATAATTCAACATGAACACATTGACTAGAATTATTCATTAAATGAATGTTGATTAGTAAATAAAATGATAAAACCACATTGTAACAGGTATATGTCCAATACTTGTGTTAAAATTATGAACTGGTAAATAGCACTTGAAAGTTTAATACTAAATAGTGTTTGTAAGAGTAAAATATTGAAGTATAATGAATGTTCAATAAATCATAGTCACTAAAGTATTGTTCAACCCAAGGTGCTGACTCAAACACAGACCCATATGTGATTGATCTTAAGGTTACAGACACTACACATTAAACCTTTATTCATGAGTGAATCTCTGGCTGACCCAGTATTTCCTATTTCACAATCAGTCTGAATACACTCTTGCTGTATACTTTCATTCAGTTTGATACGCATTCTCCATGCTTGGGTTCTTTTCACAGCTTCTTTCTTCTTTCTACTTAATTCAGCAGTTTTCGGACTTCTTAAATCAACACTCTTATTAACCGATAATGCCAGGGCTGCTTTTTCTTTCTTTTTCTGGCGATACCTTTTCATTTCTTCACCTTTTTTCCTTCTTAATTCTTGTTGAAGATTTGAATCGGAAAGTGATTGCTGTTTTTTTAGTAGTCTTGCATCTTTTCTTCTTTCTCTATCAACCCTTTTTAGCTCCTCATGTTTCGCCTTATTTTCCCTCTGTTTTTTTCTCCAGGCTTGTACCTTTAGCCTTGTCTTCTCCCTTCTAGCTTTAATCTTCTGTTCATCTTCTTCTGGCCTATCTTTGCTTCCTAAAAACAAACAACTTCATTCTCATTTTTGTTCCTCTATGTATACGGATGAAATTTAGACTTTACAAAACATACTTGTAATGAGTACGCAATATGCTTTCATACATAAGCAAACTGGAATAACCTGTAGATTCTTAAAGAAAAGTATCTGATTGAAAGAGAAATAGCATAAAACCTGATGATTATTCAATGTTCTAGCATTTACAATGATTGCACACTTTCCTTAATAATGTAAACAACAGTCGGGTCAATTCACATGTCTAGTAGTGTCTGTAACCATTTGACAATATCAGCAATGTATCCAATACTAAGTCTGAGCTCATTGAATTCTCATAATATTTCTGTTTGAATTTACTAGTCTAATGATATGGAATGCAAAAATACTCAGTTTCAAATGCATATTATAAGAAATCACTGAAAATGTTGCCTGTTATCAGAAATCTAGATGAAAGAAACTATAAATATACCAAAATATTACAAATTGCAGACAGACAATATGTCAAAATTTAGCCTTACACATCAATACTGTAATAGGAAACATAATTTGGCTTCATTTTAAAAAAAAAACAGGGATAAAGTCATAGACAGTATAAAAAGAGGATATTGGTTACAGACACTACAATTTAAGAGTGTGGTTTACCAATTCAATACAAACTTACCAGAGTTGTTCCCAGAGGTTTGCTTTTGTCGTCTTCCCATGTCTTAGGGATGTACCATGGTAAAGAACAGAAAAAGTAATTAGGCAGCTTCTTCTAGGATAAGAAATTCAGGTTACATTGTCTTGTAGTAAATTACTCAAACAGACAGTGCTGCAAGAATGATGCAATATTCAATCAAGAGAGTTATTGCATCACATTTTTGCTCTTGGCTGCAGAGGTAAATAGATGATGCAACATTACATCACATAAGATGGAACTTTCTATTGAGAAAAACAATGTTTTAATGACAAGTAGAACAATACTTTTATCTTTCATTTTTATACCTGTTTGTGTAGTGTCTGTAACTTTTTTTATTGAGTTGCTGTTTTTTAATGGTACAATACAGCACCACCAATTTTGGCCAACTTGGACATCACATGGATACACATGAGCCTTTTTAGGATTTATACTTTTCCATAATGAAACAACAAAATTATTGCCATATAAACTTGTAAAGGTTACAGACACTACAAAATTTAGAACTGGAAAGTTTGACAAAGAACAAGCTCTCATTCGAATATCTTGGCTAGCCATGTGATTTAAATGGTTTTACTACTTATTATAATATAAAGTCGAGTTCTAGATGTCAATAAAAGTTATAATGAATGTTATTTTGTACAAAATGTTGGCATATAACAACAGATTAGTGTTTGAATTTCAGTGTTGAAACAAAACTTCTACTGACGGTATTTTGCTTATAAAATCGATAATATTTTACCGATTTCTTTAATTCAAGAAGCAATATTTGCAGGATAGAATTCTGCATAAAACCAGACCAATAAATGCATAATTTCAGTATGATATTTAGAGAATTCTCTATTTTATATTCAAGCTTTTTTCGAGTCAGACTACATAACGCTCAAAAATGGCCATTTTTAGAGCTTGTTTCCATGCACATCTCAACAATGGGTTACACTAACCTCTTGAAATTTTCAGGAAAGTAAGAGAGGTATATGCCAGGCTTACCAATCTTTAAAATTGGTTCATATCTTGTTTAATTTTTCTATTTCATGCATATAACATGAAAATTCCTTTATCAGCACCAATACCGTGTTTTAGCCGAGTGTCCTGCAAAAGGGAGACAATGCAATTTCTGCAAGAAGAAAAACCATTTTGCTAAAATCTGTAGATCAAGACTCAAGGCAGAAAGCAAAGTTAATCAAGTAGAAAGCCAGCAAGATAGAAGTAGTACATCTGAGAACTCAGATGAAGAATACACTTTTGGCCTGCGAACTCGAGATAAGGTCAATTCGCTAAAACCAAAACAACCTCACACAATGGTAGAAGTAGATGGAACAAAAATAGAGGTACTGATTGACACATGATCTAGCATTAATGTCATGGATGAACATACATTTGCAAAGCTGAAACCTAAACCTAAACTGCAGAAAACAGACACAAACGTATTTGCCTATGGATCTGAAACAAAACTACATATAGTTGGCAAATTTCAAGCCAACATTGAGACAAAATATAGGATAACTATGTAACCAAAGGAAATTTTGGAAACCTATTGAGTTATGAAACAAGCATACAGTTGCAAATAATTCCAAGAATATGTGCTACAGTGAAGAGCAAGTCTGAAGAATTGTGTAGAAAGTACCCAGATATCTTCAAAGGAATTGGAAAACTAAAAGATGTGAAGATACACCTTCACACTGATGATACTATAATCCCTGTAACTCAACCCCATCGACATATTCCATTCCACATTAGGAAGAAAGTTGAAAAAGAGTTGGCAAGACTTGAAGAATTAGACATTATCGAAAAGGTGGACGGACCAACTCCATGGGTATCTCCAATTGTGGTTGCTCCCAAACCCAAAATCCCTGACGAAATTAGAATCTGTGTTGATATGCGTTTGCCCAATGAAGCAGTACTTTGCCAGAGACACATCACACCAACAATAGACAACCTTATAGCAGATCTCAATGGTGCAACCATATTCTCCAAGCTTGACCTAAATTCAGTTTACCATCAACTGGAATTGGATGAAAAATCAAGAAATATTACAACATTCTCAACTCATATTGGACTACGAAGATATAAACGTCTCATTTTCAGAATATCATCTGCAGCGGAAATATTTCAAAACACAATCTGTAAAACACTGGAAGGACTGAAAGGCACAAGGAATAATAGTGATGACATTTTAGTATTTGGTTGCACGCAGGAAGAACATGACGAAAATCTAGAAGCTACATTCACTCGCATACAGCAAAAGGGTTTGAAACTAAATAAACACAAATGTGAGTTCAACAAAGACAAAATTGAGTTCTTTGGATACATTTTCAGCAAAGACAGAATTTCTCCAGATCCAAAGAAAGTGGAAGCAATCAAAAGAGCCAATATTCCATCAAACACATCAGAAGTACGCAGTTTTCTAGGCATGACAAACTATGTGGGGCGATTCATCCCAAATTATGCAACAATCAATGAGCCTCTCCGAGCTTTAACCAAGCAAAATCAACCATGGGAATGGACTGAAAAACACGAAAAAGCATTTGATAAACTCAAACAAGACCTAGCTAGTAGCACAATAGTAGCATATTTTGACCCTAATAGGGAAACACACTTAATTGTAGATGCAAGTCCTGTAGGTCTAGGTGCGTTATTAACCCAGAATGGAAAGGTTATTGCTTACGCCAGTAGAGCACTTTCAGATGTGGAAAAACGATATTCACAGACGGAACGTGAAGCACTAGCAATAGTCTGGAGTTGTGAGCACTTACATCTGTACCTGTTCGGTCATACGTTTAAACTAATTAGTGACCACAAACCCTTGGAAGTCATTTTCAACAATCCAAATCACGACCACCTGCAAGAATCGAGAGATGGAGATTGAGATTACAAGCATACAATTTCAAAGTAGTTTACAAGCCAGGTAAAACAAAAGCAGCAGATTATATTTCACGACATCCCAAGGCTGGAATTGAATGCTGTAAACATTCTGAAGTTGCATAAGCTTATATTCTATTCATATTCATCAATGCCATACCCAAAGTCATGACCATTGAAGAAATTCAGACAGCCACTTTAGTGGACCAGGACCTTCAACAAGTTATGAAATTTATAAAATCTGGAAATTGGAAGCAGTCTTACAAACAAAACAAAACCTTGGAAACATTTTCAAGACTCAGACATGAGCTGACGATCATTCCAGTTGCAAACAGTTTTGTCCTACTGTGTGACAAGAAACTAGTAATACCAAAAGGGCTGCAAAACAGAGTGATAGAGCTAGCACATGAAGGCCATCAGGGCATAGTCAAGACAAAACAACTTCTTCGTGAGATAGTATGGTTTCCTGGTATTGACAAACAAGTAGAGGAATTCTGTCAAAGTTGTATACCATGCCTTGCATCAATGCCAAAGCAAACGACAGAGCCGCTAAAAATGACATTTCTACCAGACAACCCTTGGAGTCAGATTAGCATGGACTTAAGTGGCCCTTTTCCATCAGGAGTCTACTTAATGGTACTTGTTGATGACTACTCAAGATATCCAGTAGTTGAAATTATTAACTCAACATCTGCAAAAACAGTCATTCCGCAACTTGACAAAATATTTTCAATGTTCGGAATACCAGAAGTTGTAAAAACAGAAGTTTTAAAAACAGATAATGGACCTCCATTCAATGGATACGAATTTACAAAGTTTGCAGAATACATGGGATTCACGCATAGGAAAATCACACTTTTATGGCCTCAAGCTAATGGCAAAGCAGAAAGGTTTCTGATGACAATTGGAAAAATAATCAAAGCAGCTAATGCAGAACGTGAAAGCTGGAAACAAGAAATATACAACTTTTTACGCAGTTACAGAGCCACACCTCATGCAACAACAAAAAAAAATCTCCAGAAGAAATTCTTTTTGGACGAAAAATGAGAACTAAACTCCCAAGTATACAAATCAAACCAGACGACAACAAAACTAGGAAAACCAATACGGAGAAAAAGGAAAAGATGAAGAGTTATGCAGATCAAACTAGGAAAGCTAAGAAATCAAATTTCAAAGTTGGAGACATTGTTCTAGTAAAACAAGAAACGCGAGACAAGTTGTCAACTCCATTCGACCCTAAACCATATGAAGCTATCCACAAAAAGGGATCAATGATAATAGCACGAAGAGAAGACCATCAAATAACTAGAAACTCGTCATTCTTCAAGACAGTAAAGAATTCACCACATATTCCACCATCTGACGACCAGACATATGATACAATAAATCTAGAGAAAGATGGAGATAAATGTGACACATATCCATCATCCGACCTAGCGTTAAGATCATCCCGAATCAGAAAACCACCAGACTATCTAAAGGACTGTGTGTGTAAAAAAATAATATAAAACTTTTAGAAGCTTTACCGCATATAATTTGTTATACCTGTACACTGTTCTGTAGAACTAGATAGTTAATAAGGTGTATGTTATGAAATGGCAATTTAGTTTAATGTAGTGAATTTGAACTTTGCCCTCAATTAAAAACTCTGCTCATTATTAGGACTAAGCTGGGAGAGGTGAAAACCTACTTTACCAAGTTCCAAATTTACCATTTGTACATTATCAACAAGAAAAGAAAAAAAAATCACGACGCAAGTTTTATTGCACTCATGAATTTCTGTTGTTAAGACACACATTATTATTACCATTATGGCTAGTTCGAAATATGGTGTACTGATTTTCAATTTAAGAACAAATTTTAAATCTGAAAGATAAGGAGGGATGTAGTGTTCTAGAAGCAGAGCTATATGGTACTATAGACTTTCCCACTGCTGAATCAGTATGTTAGGGATTGGAGACAAGGCTGACAGATAGGGTGCTAGATGTAGGTCAGACAATCAAGTCAGATATACTCTGTATGCTATGGAATAAAGAAGTGTTTTTAGAAACAGGTATTTTTCCTCTCATTATAAAAACCTAAACATTATGGCAGCCCATATTGAAATTGTTCCACAGTCTTTTAATCTTTAATCCTACTGTGCATGCTTGGATTCCTTAGTCCAATGTGAATATGCTATTTATTTCATTAAAGAAACTTGGCCATTAGTAATGTCATTTTTAGCATTGCTTTCCCCTCCTTACTCTTAAAGAAACTAAATGGCAGTCAGCACAGTTTTAAAACATGCAGTTGTGGTCCCTGTATTTACTTTGATATGGAAAAAGTCATCAAAACAATTATAGCACATATACTCCAGGCCAGTGTTAGTTATAGCAATTAGACTCCAGGCCAGTGTTAGTTATAGCAATTCGACTCCAGGCCAGTGTTAGATAAATCAATTAGACTCCAGGCCAGTGTTAGTTAAATCAATTAGACTCCAGGCCAGTGTTAGTTATAGCAATTCGACTCCAGGTCAGTGTTAGATATAAACTAGACTCCAGGCCAGTGTTAGTTATAGCAATTTGACTCCAGGCCAGTGTTAGATAAATCAGTTAGACTCCAGGCCAGTGTTAGTTAAAGCAGTTAAGACTCCAGGCCAGTGTTAGCTAAAGCAATTAGACTCCAGGCCAGTGTTAAATCATTTAGACTCCAGGCCAGTCTTAATTAAACTTTAAAGCAGTTAGACTCCAGGCCAGTGTTAGTTAAAGCAATTAGACTCCAGGCCAGTGTTAGATAAATCAGTTAGACTCCAGGCCAGTCTTAATTAAAGCAGTTAGACTCCAGGCCAGTGTTAGTTAAAGCAATTAGACTCCAGGCCAGTGTTAGATAAATCAGTTAGACTCCAGGCCAGTGTTAGTTATAGCAATTTGACTCCAGGCCAGTGTTAGATAAATCAGTTAGACTCCAGGCCAGTGTTAGTTAAAGCAGTTAGACTCCAGGCCAGTGTTAGCTAAAGCAAATAGACTCCAGGCCAGTGTTAAATCATTTAGACTCCAGGCCAGTCTTAATTAAAGTAGTTAGATTCCAGGCCAGTGTTAGCTAAAGCAATTAGACTCCAGGCCAGTGTTAAATCATTTAGACTCCAGGCCAGTCTTAATTAAAGCAGTTAGACTCCAGGCCAGTGTTAGTTAAAGCAATTAGACTCCAGGCCAGTGTTAGATAAATCAGTTAGACTCCAGGCCAGTCTTAATTAAAGCAGTTAGACTCCAGGCCAGTGTTAGTTAAAGCAATTAGACTCCAGGCCAGTGTTAGATAAATCAGTTAGACTCCAGGCCAGTGTTAGTTATAGCAATTCGACTCCAGGCCAGTGTTAGATAAATCAGTTAGACTCCAGGCCAGTGTTAGTTATAGCAATTAGACTCCAGGCCAGTGTTAGTTAAATCAATTAGACTCCAGGCCAGTCTTAATTAAAGCAGTTAGACTCCAGGCCAGTGTTAGTTAGTGATGCCAACATTGCTACTATCACTCTTGAGGCAACTGAAATGGCAGTCAGCACAGTTTTAAAACAATGATCTCTGTATTTACTTTGATTCCGAAAAGGCATCAAAACAAGTATAGAATACCACAGTTGGACTCCAGGTCAGTGTTAGTTAACACAATTAGACTTCAAGCAGTCCAATAGTGTAAATTACAGCAAATAGACTCCAAGCATTACAACTGTGTCAGTTTAGGCAATTAGATTCCAAACAGTACAACTGTTTTAGGTAAAGCAATTAGATTCCAAATAGTACACCTGTTTTAGGTAAAGCAATTAGATTCCAAACAGTACAACTGTTTTAGATAAAGCAATTAGATTCCAAATAGTACACCTGTTTTAGGTAAAGCAATTAGATTCCAAATAGTACACCTGTTTTAGGTAAAGCAATTAGATTCCAAATAGTACACCTGTTTTAGGTAAAGCAATTAGATTCCAAATAGTACACCTGTTTTAGGTAAAGCAATTAGATTCCAAACAGTACAACTGTTTTAGATAAAGCAATTAGATTCCAAATAGTACACCTGTTTTAGGTAAAGCAATTAGATTCCAAATAGTACACCTGTTTTAGGTAAAGCAATTAGATTCCAAATAGTACACCTGTTTTAGGTAAAGCAATTAGATTCCAAATAGTACACCTGTTTTAGGTAAAGCAATTAGATTCCAAATAGTACACCTGTTTTAGGTAAAGCAATTAGATTCCAAATAGTACACCTGTTTTAGGTAAAGCAATTAGATTCCAAATAGTACACCTGTTTTAGGTAAAGCAATTAGATTCCAAACAGTACACCTGTTTTAGGTAAAGCAATTAGATTCCAAACAGTACACCTGTTTTAGGTAAAGCAATTAGATTCCAAATAGTACAACTGTTTTAGGTAAAGCAATTAGATTCCAAATAGTACACCTGTTTTAGGTAAAGCAATTAGATTCCAAATAGTACACCTGTTTTAGGTAAAGCAATTAGATTCCAAATAGTACACCTGTTTTAGGTAAAGCAATTAGATTCCAAACAGTACACCTGTTTTAGGTAAAGCAATTAGATTCCAAATAGTACAACTGTTTTAGGTAAAGCAATTAGATTCCAAATAGTACAACTGTTTTAGGTAAAGCAATTAGATTCCAAATAGTACACCTGTTTTAGGTAAAGCAATTAGATTCCAAATAGTACACCTGTTTTAGGTAAAGCAATTAGATTCCAAACAGTACACCTGTTTTAGGTAAAGCAATTAGATTCCAAATAGTACAACTGTTTTAGGTAAAGCAATTAGATTCCAAATAGTACAACTGTTTTAGGTAAAGCAATTAGATTCCAAATAGTACACCTGTTTTAGGTAAAGCAATTAGATTCCAAATAGTACACCTGTTTTAGGTAAAGCAATTAGATTCCAAATAGTACACCTGTTTTAGGTAAAGCAATTAGATTCCAAATAGTACACCTGTTTTAGGTAAAGCAATTAGATTCCAAATAGTACACCTGTTTTAGGTAAAGCAATTAGATTCCAAATAGTACACCTGTTTTAGGTAAAGCAATTAGATTCCAAATAGTACACCTGTTTTAGGTAAAGCAATTAGATTCCAAATAGTACACCTGTTTTAGGTAAAGCAATTAGATTCCAAACAGTACACCTGTTTTAGGTAAAGCAATTAGATTCCAAACAGTACACCTGTTTTAGGTAAAGCAATTAGATTCCAAATAGTACAACTGTTTTAGGTAAAGCAATTAGATTCCAAATAGTACACCTGTTTTAGGTAAAGCAATTAGATTCCAAATAGTACACCTGTTTTAGGTAAAGCAATTAGATTCCAAATAGTACACCTGTTTTAGGTAAAGCAATTAGATTCCAAACAGTACACCTGTTTTAGGTAAAGCAATTAGATTCCAAATAGTACAACTGTTTTAGGTAAAGCAATTAGATTCCAAATAGTACAACTGTTTTAGGTAAAGCAATTAGATTCCAAATAGTACACCTGTTTTAGGTAAAGCAATTAGATTCCAAATAGTACACCTGTTTTAGGTAAAGCAATTAGATTCCAAACAGTACACCTGTTTTAGGTAAAGCAATTAGATTCCAAATAGTACAACTGTTTTAGGTAAAGCAATTAGATTCCAAATAGTACAACTGTTTTAGGTAAAGCAATTAGATTCCAAATAGTACAACTGTTTTAGGTAAAGCAATTAGATTCCAAACAGTACACCTGTTTTAGGTAAAGCAATTAGATTCCAAACAGTACACCTGTTTTAGGTAAAGCAATTAGATTCCAAATAGTACAACTGTTTTAGGTAAAGCAATTAGATTCCAAATAGTACAACTGTTTTAGGTAAAGCAATTAGATTCCAAATAGTACAACTGTTTTAGGTAAAGCAATTAGATTCCAAATAGTACACCTGTTTTAGGTAAAGCAATTAGATTCCAAACAGTACACCTGTTTTAGGTAAAGCAATTAGATTCCAAATAGTACACCTGTTTTAGGTAAAGCAATTAGATTCCAAATAGTACACCTGTTTTAGGTAAAGCAATTAGATTCCAAATAGTACACCTGTTTTAGGTAAAGCAATTAGATTCCAAATAGTACACCTGTTTTAGGTAAAGCAATTAGATTCCAAACAGTACACCTGTTTTAGGTAAAGCAATTAGATTCCAAATAGTACACCTGTTTTAGGTAAAGCAATTAGATTCCAAATAGTACACCTGTTTTAGGTAAAGCAATTAGATTCCAAATAGTACACCTGTTTTAGGTAAAGCAATTAGATTCCAAACAGTACACCTGTTTTAGGTAAAGCAATTAGATTCCAAATAGTACAACTGTTTTAGGTAAAGCAATTAGATTCCAAATAGTACAACTGTTTTAGGTAAAGCAATTAGATTCCAAATAGTACAACTGTTTTAGGTAAAGCAATTAGATTCCAAACAGTACACCTGTTTTAGGTAAAGCAATTAGATTCCAAACAGTACACCTGTTTTAGGTAAAGCAATTAGATTCCAAATAGTACAACTGTTTTAGGTAAAGCAATTAGATTCCAAATAGTACAACTGTTTTAGGTAAAGCAATTAGATTCCAAATAGTACAACTGTTTTAGGTAAAGCAATTAGATTCCAAATAGTACACCTGTTTTAGGTAAAGCAATTAGATTCCAAACAGTACACCTGTTTTAGGTAAAGCAATTAGATTCCAAATAGTACACCTGTTTTAGGTAAAGCAATTAGATTCCAAATAGTACACCTGTTTTAGGTAAAGCAATTAGATTCCAAATAGTACACCTGTTTTAGGTAAAGCAATTAGATTCCAAATAGTACACCTGTTTTAGGTAAAGCAATTAGATTCCAAACAGTACACCTGTTTTAGGTAAAGCAATTAGATTCCAAATAGTACACCTGTTTTAGGTAAAGCAATTAGATTCCAAATAGTACACCTGTTTTAGGTAAAGCAATTAGATTCCAAATAGTACACCTGTTTTAGGTAAAGCAATTAGATTCCAAACAGTACACCTGTTTTAGGTAAAGCAATTAGATTCCAAATAGTACACCTGTTTTAGGTAAAGCAATTAGATTCCAAATAGTACACCTGTTTTAGGTAAAGCAATTAGATTCCAAACAGTACACCTGTTTTAGGTAAAGCAATTAGATTCCAAACAGTACACCTGTTTTAGGTAAAGCAATTAGATTCCAAACAGTACACCTGTTTTAGGTAAAGCAATTAGATTCCAAATAGTACACCTGTTTTAGGTAAAGCAATTAGATTCCAAATAGTACACCTGTTTTAGGTAAAGCAATTAGATTCCAAACAGTACACCTGTTTTAGGTAAAGCAATTAGATTCCAAATAGTACACCTGTTTTAGGTAAAGCAATTAGATTCCAAATAGTACACCTGTTTTAGGTAAAGCAATTAGATTCCAAATAGTACACCTGTTTTAGGTAAAGCAATTAGATTCCAAACAGTACACCTGTTTTAGGTAAAGCAATTAGATTCCAAATAGTACACCTGTTTTAGGTAAAGCAATTAGATTCCAAATAGTACACCTGTTTTAGGTAAAGCAATTAGATTCCAAATAGTACACCTGTTTTAGGTAAAGCAATTAGATTCCAAACAGTACACCTGTTTTAGGTAAAGCAATTAGATTCCAAATAGTACAACTGTTTTAGGTAAAGCAATTAGATTCCAAATAGTACAACTGTTTTAGGTAAAGCAATTAGATTCCAAATAGTACACCTGTTTTAGGTAAAGCAATTAGATTCCAAATAGTACACCTGTTTTAGGTAAAGCAATTAGATTCCAAACAGTACACCTGTTTTAGGTAAAGCAATTAGATTCCAAATAGTACAACTGTTTTAGGTAAAGCAATTAGATTCCAAATAGTACAACTGTTTTAGGTAAAGCAATTAGATTCCAAATAGTACAACTGTTTTAGGTAAAGCAATTAGATTCCAAACAGTACACCTGTTTTAGGTAAAGCAATTAGATTCCAAACAGTACACCTGTTTTAGGTAAAGCAATTAGATTCCAAATAGTACAACTGTTTTAGGTAAAGCAATTAGATTCCAAATAGTACAACTGTTTTAGGTAAAGCAATTAGATTCCAAATAGTACAACTGTTTTAGGTAAAGCAATTAGATTCCAAATAGTACACCTGTTTTAGGTAAAGCAATTAGATTCCAAACAGTACACCTGTTTTAGGTAAAGCAATTAGATTCCAAATAGTACACCTGTTTTAGGTAAAGCAATTAGATTCCAAATAGTACACCTGTTTTAGGTAAAGCAATTAGATTCCAAATAGTACACCTGTTTTAGGTAAAGCAATTAGATTCCAAATAGTACACCTGTTTTAGGTAAAGCAATTAGATTCCAAACAGTACACCTGTTTTAGGTAAAGCAATTAGATTCCAAATAGTACACCTGTTTTAGGTAAAGCAATTAGATTCCAAATAGTACACCTGTTTTAGGTAAAGCAATTAGATTCCAAATAGTACACCTGTTTTAGGTAAAGCAATTAGATTCCAAACAGTACACCTGTTTTAGGTAAAGCAATTAGATTCCAAATAGTACAACTGTTTTAGGTAAAGCAATTAGATTCCAAATAGTACAACTGTTTTAGGTAAAGCAATTAGATTCCAAATAGTACAACTGTTTTAGGTAAAGCAATTAGATTCCAAACAGTACACCTGTTTTAGGTAAAGCAATTAGATTCCAAACAGTACACCTGTTTTAGGTAAAGCAATTAGATTCCAAATAGTACAACTGTTTTAGGTAAAGCAATTAGATTCCAAATAGTACAACTGTTTTAGGTAAAGCAATTAGATTCCAAATAGTACAACTGTTTTAGGTAAAGCAATTAGATTCCAAATAGTACACCTGTTTTAGGTAAAGCAATTAGATTCCAAACAGTACACCTGTTTTAGGTAAAGCAATTAGATTCCAAATAGTACACCTGTTTTAGGTAAAGCAATTAGATTCCAAATAGTACACCTGTTTTAGGTAAAGCAATTAGATTCCAAATAGTACACCTGTTTTAGGTAAAGCAATTAGATTCCAAATAGTACACCTGTTTTAGGTAAAGCAATTAGATTCCAAACAGTACACCTGTTTTAGGTAAAGCAATTAGATTCCAAATAGTACACCTGTTTTAGGTAAAGCAATTAGATTCCAAATAGTACACCTGTTTTAGGTAAAGCAATTAGATTCCAAATAGTACACCTGTTTTAGGTAAAGCAATTAGATTCCAAACAGTACACCTGTTTTAGGTAAAGCAATTAGATTCCAAATAGTACACCTGTTTTAGGTAAAGCAATTAGATTCCAAATAGTACACCTGTTTTAGGTAAAGCAATTAGATTCCAAACAGTACACCTGTTTTAGGTAAAGCAATTAGATTCCAAACAGTACACCTGTTTTAGGTAAAGCAATTAGATTCCAAACAGTACACCTGTTTTAGGTAAAGCAATTAGATTCCAAATAGTACACCTGTTTTAGGTAAAGCAATTAGATTCCAAATAGTACACCTGTTTTAGGTAAAGCAATTAGATTCCAAACAGTACACCTGTTTTAGGTAAAGCAATTAGATTCCAAATAGTACACCTGTTTTAGGTAAAGCAATTAGATTCCAAATAGTACACCTGTTTTAGGTAAAGCAATTAGATTCCAAATAGTACACCTGTTTTAGGTAAAGCAATTAGATTCCAAATAGTACACCTGTTTTAGGTAAAGCAATTAGATTCCAAATAGTACACCTGTTTTAGGTAAAGCAATTAGATTCCAAATAGTACACCTGTTTTAGGTAAAGCAATTAGATTCCAAATAGTACACCTGTTTTAGGTAAAGCAATTAGATTCCAAATAGTACACCTGTTTTAGGTAAAGCAATTAGATTCCAAACAGTACACCTGTTTTAGGTAAAGCAATTAGATTCCAAATAGTACACCTGTTTTAGGTAAAGCAATTAGATTCCAAATAGTACACCTGTTTTAGGTAAAGCAATTAGATTCCAAATAGTACACCTGTTTTAGGTAAAGCAATTAGATTCCAAATAGTACACCTGTTTTAGGTAAAGCAATTAGATTCCAAATAGTACACCTGTTTTAGGTAAAGCAATTAGATTCCAAATAGTACACCTGTTTTAGGTAAAGCAATTAGATTCCAAATAGTACACCTGTTTTAGGTAAAGCAATTAGATTCCAAATAGTACACCTGTTTTAGGTAAAGCAATTAGATTCCAAATAGTACACCTGTTTTAGGTAAAGCAATTAGATTCCAAACAGTACACCTGTTTTAGGTAAAGCAATTAGATTCCAAATAGTACACCTGTTTTAGGTAAAGCAATTAGATTCCAAATAGTACACCTGTTTTAGGTAAAGCAATTAGATTCCAAACAGTACACCTGTTTTAGGTAAAGCAATTAGATTCCAAATAGTACACCTGTTTTAGGTAAAGCAATTAGATTCCAAATAGTACACCTGTTTTAGGTAAAGCAATTAGATTCCAAACAGTACACCTGTTTTAGGTAAAGCAATTAGATTCCAAATAGTACACCTGTTTTAGGTAAAGCAATTAGATTCCAAATAGTACAACTGTTTTAGGTAAAGCAATTAGATTCCAAATAGTACAACTGTTTTAGGTAAAGCAATTAGATTCCAAATAGTACAACTGTTTTAGGTAAAGCAATTAGATTCCAAATAGTACAACTGTGTCAGTTAATGCAATTAGACTCCAAGCAGTGTCAATGAGTTATATACAAGAACATGCCTCATTAAACCTTGCTTTGTCAAAGATTACATACAAATCCATGTCATTAAACCTTACTTTGTCAATGATTAGATACAAATCCATGCCTTATTAAACCTTGCTTTGTCAATAAGTTAGATATAAGACTCTCATAGTCTTTCATAATATCCTAATAGTTAATCCTAATGGCTTTATATTTAATTATACATATCCTAATAGTTAATCCTAATGGCTTTATATTTAATTTATACATATCCTAACAGTTAATCCTAATGGCTTTATATTTAATTTATACATATCCTAATAGTTAATCCTAATGGCTTTATATTTAATTTATATATATCCTAACAGTTAATCCGAATAGCTTTATATTTAATTTATACATATCCTAACAGTTAATCCGAATGGCTTTATATTTAATTTATATATATCCTAACAGTTAATCCGAATGGCTTTATATTTAATTTATATATATCCTAACAGTTAATCCGAATGGCTTTATATTTAATTTATATATATCCTAACAGTTAATCCTAATGGCTTTATATTTAATTTATATATATCCTAACAGTTAATCCGAATGGCTTTATATTTAATTTATACATATCCTAACAGTTAATCCGAATGGCTTTATATTTAATTTATATATATCCTAACAGTTAATCCGAATGGCTTTATATTTAATTTATACATATCCTAACAGTTAATCCGAATGGCTTTATATTTAATTTATATATATCCTAACAGTTAATCCTAATGGCTTTATATTTAATTTATACATATCCTAATAGTTAATCCGAATGGCTTTATATTTAATTTATACATATCCTAACAGTTAATCCGAATGGCTTTATATTTAATTTATATATATCCTAATAGTTAATCCTAATGGCTTTATATTTAATTTATATATATCCTAATAGTTAATCTGAATGGCTTTATATTTAATTTATACATATCCTAATAGTTAATCCTAATGGCTTTATATTTAATTTATACATATCCTAACAGTTAATCCTAATGGCTTTATATTTAATTTATATATATCCTAATAGTTAATCCGAATGGCTTTATATTTAATTTATATATATCCTAATAGTTAATCCGAATGGCTTTATATTTAATTTATACATATCCTAACAGTTAATCCGAATGGCTTTATATTTAATTTATACATATCCTAACAGTTAATCTGAATGGCTTTATATTTAATTTATACATATCCTAATAGTTAATCCTAATGGCTTTATATTTAATTTATACATATCCTAATAGTTAATCCTAATGGCTTTATATTTAATTTATATATATCCTAACAGTTAATCCTAATGGCTTTATATTTAATTTATACATATCCTAACAGTTAATCCTAATGGCTTTATATTTAATTTATACATATCCTAATAGTTAATCCTAATGGCTTTATATTTAATTTATATATATCCTAATAGTTAATCCGAATGGCTTTATATTTAATTTATACATATCCTAATAGTTAATCCGAATGGCTTTATATTTAATTTATACATATCCTAATAGTTAATCCTAATGGCTTTATATTTAATTTATATATATCCTAATAGTTAATCCTAATGGCTTTATATTTAATTTATATATATCCTAATAGTTAATCCTAATGGCTTTATATTTAATAATACATATCCTAACAGTTAATCCTAATGGCTTTATATTTAATTTATACATATCCTAATAGTTAATCCTAATGGCTTTATATTTAATTTATATATATCCTAATAGTTAATCCTAATGGCTTTATATTTAATAATACATATCCTAACAGTTAATCCTAATGGCTTTATATTTAATTTATACATATCCTAATAGTTAATCCGAATGGCTTTATATTTAATTTATACATATCCTAATAGTTAATCCTAATGGCTTTATATTTAATTATACATATCCTAACAGTTAATCCTAATGGCTTTATATTTAATTTATACATATCCAAACAGTTAATCCGAATGGCTTTAGATTTAATTTATACATATCCTAATAGTTAATCCTAATGGCTTTATATTTAATTATACATATCCTAACAGTTAATCCTAATGGCTTTATATTTAATTTATATATATCCTAACAGTTAATCCTAATGGCTTTATATTTAATTTATACATATCCTGATAGTTAATCCGAATGGCTTTATATTTAATTTATACATATCCTAATAGTTAATCCTAATGGCTTTATATTTAATTTATACATATCCTGATAGTTAATCCTAATGGTTTTCATACCAGTTTGATATTTTGTACATGACTTGTGATGATTTTGTTTCTTCTACTTCATCTTGCAAGATAAGAAATGTCCTATTTCAGTCAACTCTTACATAACCAATGCCATGTAAAACACAAGTTTACTAATGAGGGTTTCTTATTGAAATTGTTCTGACTTGTTAGGTTTATTCATATATAGTTTCTGTTCAGACAAAAGGTTTTTACTATTTTCCAGAAAACTTGAAGATTTCAGACTGCGATGCACAAGGGCACTGTATTTTCTCCTGTATTTGTAACTATGATAAGGGATATTGTGGACCAAACTTTTATGACTGCCAATCATTCCCTTCAGACTGCCCTCGGAAATGGGTACAAAAGGACTGCACTTGTAAATGGTAAGGAAGGTTAATGTTTCTAAAGACAAGAGGTAGATTCTGTATTCCAGTATTCAAGTATTGTTGGTACTTTGCTCTTGGGAATGGCATTACAAATTTATGTATTTATACATATTAGACTGGTAGTCTGAAAAGTATGAGAGTTAAAATCAATTAATTATGTGATGGGCCAGACTAAATAATATTCAGTTAGACTGGTACTGCACCAACACAGACACTTCCTTTTTCTGTATGAACTTGTATTTGTTCATTATATTTTTAAATTTAAATTCCGTTCACTTAATCGTTTTAGCTACTTCGGTTGTATGTATGCATTCGCTATCAATAATTCTGCAACTGTATTGCCCCTTACATGCCCTGTAAATAAGATGTGTTTGTTCCACACTGCCACTTAATGCCCTGTAGATAACAATTGTTTGCACCACACTGCCACTTACTTGCCCAGTAGATAACTCCAGTTTATAGTTTACTCCACACTTCCACGTATTTGCACTGAAGTTAGACTTGTTTGGTTTACACTTCCACCTATATGCCCTGTGGATAACACATGTTGACTCCACCCTTCCACTTATATGTGCACACACACCCCTACTTCATTTAAGGTCATGTCAAGGAAATATGTGACTGACTTTTCTCCATGTCTGGGATATAACTTTTGAACCACTCTGGATATTTTAGTGAGAATTTAACCAGTTATACATTACCCCTAGCTGCTTGGTTACTTCTAGATGAAGCTCACAGCAAAGGATAATATAAATCAGATAATCTATGTAGCGGTAACCAATAAAGTTATTTTAATAAAACTTTGACATTATTAAATACCTTTGTAGAGGTAAGCAATAAAGCTGTTATAATAAAACTTTAACATTATAAAATACCTTTGTAGAGGTAACCAATAAAGTGATAATTAAACTTTAACAGTATAAAATACCTTTGTAGAGGTAACCAATAAAGTTATTATAATAAAACTTTAACATTATATAATGCCTTGATTTGGCAATGTCTCATGCAGTTATATTCATAACCTCAGCCTCAAGTTCAAGGTCACACTGGTGATAATGTATGTTGTTATGATAATCCTCTTTGTCACTTTTTTATCCACTTAAGATATTTTGATGAATCTTTAACCACTTTAACACCATTTAAATAACAATATTCAAGACCTTAACTCGGAAGCCATGTTCATTAGTCATTTAGTATGCTAGAAGTCACAGTTAGTCATTTAGTATGCTAGAAGTCACAGTTAGTCATTTAGAGTGCTAGAAGTCACAGTTAGTCATTTAGATTGCTAGAAGTCAGTTAGTCATTTAGTATGCTAGAAGTCAGTTAGTCATTTAGTATGCTAGAAGTCAGTCATTTAGTATGCTACAGGTCACAGTTAGTCATTTAGCATGCTGGAAATCACAAGATGGATTTATGATGTGTCATTTGTTTGTACTCTCTTTTTAATTAATTAAATCAAATAGGAAACCTACAGCATCTACAGGTTCAGCACTGGGAAATGCCACCAACAAGCCAGTCCAGAAAATTATCACCACACCATCCACCATATCAGTAGATGGAACATCAAAACCTACAGAGAAAAAGGGCAGAACTGTAATTGGTGAGCTATTTTTCATTTATAATCAAGTGATACTGAATTTTTTAACATTTGAACTGTATCTACCATGGATAAATTGTACACTTATTCTTTTTAGCTGTCAGCCTACTTGAATTTATGCCTAGACATCACAAAGATAGAGAAGGAAATGGGGAGAGGTGCTGGGTTGGAAAATAATTTCACTTCATATTTTCTCATCAGAAAGAGAATTCACAGCTAGGTCTCACTAGCTTCTAGAAGGTCCAAGATAGCAAAGCTCAGGGGTCAGAGTTCAGTCTTGAAATCCTAGGCAGTTTCATGTATCAGACGTAGGAAGAGCATGGAATCTCGGTTCTTTTTCGGTGGTTTAAAAATTATTAATAAGAAATGGTAGCAGAAATTAGATGAAAATTACAGTGCTTTTTAGGTCATACCAGAATTCTTAACAAGAAATGGTAGCAGACATTAGATGAGAATCTCGGTTCCTTTTAGGTGGTACCTGAATTATCTCAGAATGATGGTTCTATGCACTTCTTGATGAGAATCTTAGAGCTTTTATGGTAGTACCTGAATTCTTTCCAGGTAATGTTTCCAGGCTTTTGTTCAGGTGGCCTCCTTTGGAAATAATTTTCTTTGTGCTTTGAAATTGGCCAAATTAAAAAATTTGGAGCCACTTTTCAGCCAATGGAGCCAATTTGTGCCATGATGCGTGGACTTAAATATATGTGTAATATTATATTGGTCCTATTTTTATTCTACAAAAAACATGACAAAAAGCAAGTTTAACATGTTTCTATTACATTTCAGAGCACTAGAATATTTATTAATTTATTAATAAATAAATATAATAATACCATTATATACACATTAAGTTCAATGTATAGCTTATGAAAAGCATATGATTAAATATGCCTGCACAGCAAGAAAAACAAGTATTTTATGAGCTTGAGTAGAAACTGAGTTATTATTATTTTTTAGAAATTATCTTTTGCTTATTAGATGTCTGATTTGGTGCCATTATTTATGAACACTGTACACATCTTTTGTAACTTGTACATCACTGAGTATGAACACTGTACACATCTTTTATAACTTGTACATCACTGAGTATGAACACTGTACACATCTTTTGTAACTTGTACATCACTGAGTATGAACACTGTACACATCTTTTGTAACTTGTACATCACTGAGTATGAACACTGTACACATCTTTTGTAACTTGTACATCACTGAGTATGAACACTGTACACATCTTTTGTAACTTGTACATCACTGAGTATGAACACTGTACACATCTTTTGTAACTTGTACATCACTGAGTATGAACACTGTACACATCTTTTGTAACTTGTACATCACTGAGTATGAACACTGTACACATCTTTTGTAACTTGTACATCACTGAGTATGAACACTGTACACATCTTTTATAACTTGTACATCACTGAGTATGAACACTGTACACATCTTTTATAACTTGTACATCACTGAGTATGAACACTGTACACATCTTTTGTAACTTGTACATCACTGAGTATGAACACTGTACACATCTTTTGTAACTTGTACATCACTGAGTATGAACACTGTACACATCTTTTATAACTTGTACATCACTGAGTTAGACTTGCTTTTGCAATCTTATAGTTTACAAAATGTCAAAATTTAACCCTGGTTGTGCTGCATTGTTTATACATGACCTTGTACTCTATGTGGATTTGTTTCTAATTATACATGACCTTGAAATCTATGTTGATTTGTTATAATTATACATGACCTTGAAATCTCTTGATTTGTTCTAATTATACATGACCTTGTAATCTATGTTGATTTGTTTCTAATTATGCATGACCTTGTAATCTATGTTGATTTGTTTCTAATTATACATGACCTTGTAATCTATGTTGATTTGTTTCTAATTATACATGACCTTGTAATCTATGTTGATTTGTTTCTAATTATACTTGACCTTGTAATCTATGTTGATTTGTTTTTAATTATACATGACCTTGTAATCTATATTGATTTGTTTCTAATTATACATGACCTTGTAATCTATGTTGATTTGTTTCTAATTATACATGACCTTGTAATCTATGTTGATTTGTTTCTAATTATACATGACCTTGTAATCTATGTTGATTTGTTTCTAATTATACATGACCTTGTAATCTATGTTGATTTGTTTCTAATTGTAATTGATTATACATGACCTTGTAATCAATGTTGATTTGTTTCTAATTTTAATTGTTCCATCAATGTACAAGACAGACTTTTTGAGTCCAATCCATAAAATAGCTTCCAAATTGAATATATATTGTTATTGAAATTGAACAAAATGATGCATGTACGCACTATTATGCAGTTAGAATAATAATACCATACATAGAAGTTAAATTTGTGCGTGTTCATTTTTCATTGAGTTTATGGGTTGTGGCACAGATTCTTGTTGTTTATTGTTTAGTGTTGTTCCGATTATCGATTATAATCGATCATCAATTGGTTGAGCAAACCAATAAGATAATCGATTGTGAACTCCATAATCGATTATGTGTAAAGGGAGACTACTTTTTAGGTGTATGTAAAGCACAAAGGTTAGTAAAACTCCCAGCCACTAATGTTGACCTGAAATTTATTAATTCCCTTCACAACTACAAATATAAAACCATAGGATTCATAATTAGGACGATATAATCATTATTACATGATCAAGTTGTTAAATTGTTGAATTATTAGATTCAAACACATTTTGTATATTTGTTTCAGTTAAATTGCAATGTCTTTTGTAGTATTTATAAACAATGACAAACAAGAAAAACATGTCCTTCTATACTTTAAGTTATAGACACATCACATATGAATGAAAGAATTTCGGGGGATTGTAGTAGTATTTCAGTTACTTATGACTGATCAGCCATTAAATTTTGCGTTCATTTAACAAAGTTATAGAACAAAAGAAACACACAATGTAATATTATTGTCAGGTTAAAGTATACATGTCATTACAAGAGATTACTCCTGTACATTTATAGACATATTGAACTCTTGATCACAGATATAACTGTTTATAAAAGATTAAAATCTGCTCTTAGTAACCGATTATAATCGATGATCAGTTGGTTAAGGGGAACCGATTATCGATTATGAATTTCTGACAGATTCCCATCACTTTTATTGCTTTTTCAAATTCATGTGTTGTAGTAAACATAACATCCAATAAAATTTGATATTACATAAAGACAACAAATTGTATGATGATAAATAACTAAATTATCTATTCTTTTTTCTAGGTGAAGAAGATGATAAGGTACTGCTAACCATAACAAATAATGAAACAGGGTTTATACCGGACCAGAAACAAAGGTAATTGTGGTTGCATTAGTTTGGTGTAAAAATATGTATAGCTTTGTGAAACCATAATTTATGCTTTCACAGCTGATTCTGATTTGGTAAATTGGTAAACCATGATTTATGCTTTCACATAGCTGATTCTGATTTGGTAAATTGGTAAACCATAATTTATGCTTTCACATAGCAGATTCTGATTTGGTAAAGTATCTTCGAGTAATATTCCTATTTGATATTGATCTATAGCTGTTCACTCCTCTTTTTGTGATGACACAAATACATATCACAAAAAAAGGATGGTGATTTACTTGCAATGATAAACATCTTACTTTTGGCATGCTATACAATAAATACTGTGTTTGATATAGTAGTGATGATATAATACATGCTATGATGCAAGTCAATTTGTCTGACCATGTATTATATCTGTATTGCAGTGTTAGCATTGTAGTCATGCAACATGGATACTGTTATTGTCTGGATAAATCATCACTGGTTTTCGCTGTTTAATATCTACATTTATTTGGCTCCTGAGACCTGAAAATATATTTTTGCACAGGAAGAATATGTACATGTCATTGTATGAAATGCAATTCCAGGTGTTTTGTTTGGTGTTATTTTTCTTATTGTGTTTACCAATATTCATATTTATATTTGGTAGACATTATGAATTATAGATGTGTCTATTGTTCCATCAGTTTTGGTGCATATATCTTTTTAATCCATGTTATAAATTTGTATTTCCAGGGGCCTTCAGCATTACGAAATCATAATCATAGTCCTGTTTGCAGTGGTCATCTCAGCATGCATAATAGGTCTAGCAGTCTATTGTTGGAAGAGCAAAAGAAACCGAGAATACCAGTCTGTTGGTTAGTATTAGAATATCAATCTGTTGGTTAGTATTAGAATACCAGTCTGTTGGTTAGTATTAGAATACCAGTCTGTTGGTTAGTATTAGAATACCAGTGTTGGTTAGTATTAGAATACCAGTGTTGGTTAGTATTAGAATACCAGTCTGTTGGTTAGTATTAGAATACCAGTGTTGGTTAGTATTAGAATACCAGTGTTGGTTAGTATTAGAATACCAGTCTGTTGGTACCAGTGTTGGTTAGTATTAGAATACCAGTCTGTTGGTTAGTATTAACATGGTGAAGCTAGGTCCTGCAGTCTATTGCTTTAAGAGTAAAAGAAACAGAGAATACCAGTCTGTTGGTTAGTATTAGAATACCATTCTGTTGGTTAGTATTAGAATACCAGTCTGTTGGTTAGTATTAGAATACCAGTCTGTTGGTTAGTATTAACATGGTGAAGCTAGGTCCTGCAGTCTATTGCTTTAAGAGTAAAAGAAACAGAGAATACCAGTCTGTTGGTTAGTATTAGAATACCAGTCAGTTGGTTAGAATTAACATGATCAAGCATTGAACCTGCTGTACCTTAACATAAGACAAACCTGACAGAGCTTAATTATACCAGTTCTTTGGTATAATTCTGCGTCTTTCTGTCTACAAACTAGATTAACCCGTGTTAAATGTCTTTTTTTCTTTAGTTTTCAAAAAAAAATGTTTTGGTCAAGAAAAGGGTCTCTTGACTGTGAGGCTACATGTTTTCTGTGAAAAATGTCCCCTTGCTCACAAAAAACCAGTTTCTGCTTGATAAGGCTTTGACAAAATATGGCCAGCACATGACCTGATTGTTATCCACTAATTTGCATAATAGGATGTGGCTTTTAAACTTATCTGGTCCACACCCTGGAGGAAGTTGCCCATGACTGTGCTAAAGAGAAATTTTAGCAAAGTTGCCCTTTCAGATTTAAAACTTGTAAATAAATTTATCTTCTTAAGAAATACATTTATTCAGTAAGAATTCTGTAGTCATTGATCTTGGGATAATTGATAAAGCTGACTCATTGATCTTGGGAAAAGTGATAAAACTGACTGTAATCTTGGGATAAGTGATAAAGCTGACTCAGTAATCTTGGGATTATTGATAAAACTGACTCAGTAATCTTGGGATAAGTGATAAAACTGACTCAGTACTCTTGGGATAAGTGATAAAACTGACTCAGTAATCTTGGGATAAGTGATAAAACTGACTCAGTAATCTTGGGATAAGTGATAAAACTGACTCAGTAATCTTGGGATAAGTGATAAAACTGACTCAGTAATCTTGGGATAAGTGATAAAACTGACTCAGTAATCTTGGGATAAATGATACATCTGAGTCAGACTCAGTGATCTTGGGATAAATGAGAAAGTTGACTCGGTGATGGCAGGGGGGGGGGGAGTTGCTTCATTGCATCACCTGGGACGTAAACATAACATGCAAAAGATGATGTTTGCAGAGAATTTTGGCAATAAAAATTAACCAATTTCTGCAGTAAGATATATTGTTACTTGAAAAAGGACCTTATAGTTTGAAATCTTTACCTGAATTTTTCCATTTTTGGCTCCACCTGGCCATAAAGCTGCACACATTGTGCTTTGTCTATTGGCATTAGATATTTGAAATGTCTCAAAAAGCACTGGATCAATTTCAGCTTTCAGATTTTTACATGTGATGCTGATCTGTCAAGAAAAATGGCCACCAGTACTAAGAGTAAAGAGATCTTGAAACAACTTCTCACAGACTTTGATAGAAAGCATCCTGTTATTTAGGGATTTAAATTTGTACAGATAATGTTGATCTGCATAAACAAATAAGGCCACTAATACTACAAATTGAAATGGTTTATTTGTGAAAAGTGCTAAAACAGAATTGGACCAAATTTGATGCAGATGATTTTGACATTTAGGGCTTTCAGTTTTATAAAAATTATGCTGATCTACTGCCATAACCATTAATAGTACACAGCATCAACAAAATATTGGCCTGATATGTGAATCATCCATTAAGAGCACAAGGCCTGTACATAATATTGGCCTGATATGTGAATCATCCATTAAGAGCACAAGGCCTGTACATAATATAGGCCTGATATGTGAATCATCCATTAAGAGCACAAGGCCTGTACATAATATTGGTCTGATATGTGAATCATCTATTAAAAGCACAAGGCCGGTACATAATATTGGCCTGATATGTGAATCATCCATTAAGAGCACAAGGCTTGTACAAAATATTGGTCTGATATGTGAATCATCCATTAAGAGCACAAGGCCTGTACAAAATATTGGTCTGATATGTGAATCATATTTATATTGATACATATGCCATGATACAAGATGTATTGTGATTCATATGACCTGATACAAGATGTATATTGATACATATGCCATGATACAAGATGTATATTGATACATATGACCTGATACAAGATGTATTGTGATTCATATGCCCTGATAAAAGATGTATTGTGATTCATATGCCCTGATACAAGATGTATTGTGATTCATATGCCCTGATACAAGATGTATTGGGATTCATATGCCTTGATACAAGATGTATTGGGATTCATATGCCCTGATACAAGATGCATTGAGATTCATAGGCCATGATAAAAGATTTATATTGATACATATGCCATGATACAAGATGCCGAATCATACCAAATACTTTCAAATATGGTGTTATCTGCTGTCTTTTTTGGCATTCAGCATTAAGAGGTCAGTGTTAGGACTGGTTGGCCTTGTGTCAGGATAATGTGACTGGGTGGGACATCATGATACATGTCTGCAGTATGATGCCTCAGAGTTAGACATTAAAAACTGCCACACTACAGACATCATAGCGATATGACTGAAAAATTATTAAAGCTATGTTAAAAATCCTAATCAGATAAACATTTGTTTTTCAGGTTCTTCTGATGGGCCCAGCAATAGTAGCAGTGATACTGATGACAAACCAGATATTGCATTGGTTACACTAGCTACAGAAAAAGAGATTGGTTTGTACAGATTAACAAGTTTCAGCTAAAAGGGTTTTCAGTGACAGGGGTCATGTTAAGTAGTTAAAGGATATTTTTGGCTTCATTTTCTCCAAAACCTTGAGTTGAATTTACCTTGCCACAATGTTAGCACCAAACCATAATCATTCTCCCAAAAATCCCACTGATGTTTTTATCTAGAATAGTCTGTTTTGTCCCAGAAAAGTTTACCTTGTCCACAATAGTGTATTTTGCCCCAGAAAAGTATACCATGTCCAGAATAGTCTAATTTGCCAAATAATAGTATACCATGTACAGAATGGTGTATTTTGCTGAAGAATAGTATACCTTGTACAGAATAGTGTATTTTGCCGAAGAATAGTATACCTTGCACAAAATAGTATATTTTACTTGTTAGGTTATTTTTATGATATGGTAGTAGATATACTACCAGTGTCAGTGCCCACAGATACAAGACAGAAAAACGGGTCTACAAATATTTTCATAATTATATTGTTCACCAAAGCTTGATTTCACCTAATAAATTGGGCTTTACCCTCGGTGACTCTACATCAAATCAGTTATTACATATTTATAATACAAATTAATCGGGCTTTACACTCGGTTACTCTACATCAAATCAGTTATTACATATTTATAATACAAATTAATCAGGCTTTACACTCGGTTACTCTACATCAAATCAGTTATTACATATTTATAATACAAATTAATCAGGCTTTACACTCGGTTACTCTACATCAAATCAGTTATTACATATTTATAATACAAATTAATCAGGCTTTACACTCGGTTACTCTACATCAAATCAGTTATTACATATTTATAATACAAATTAATCGGGCTTTACACTCGGTTACTCTACATCAAATCAGTTATTACATATTTATAATACAAATTAATCGGGCTTTACACTCGGTTACTCTACATCAAATCAGTTATTACATATTTATAATACAAATTAATCAGGCTTTACACTCGGTTACTCTACATCAAATCAGTTATTACATATTTATAATACAAATTAATCGGACTTTACACTCGGTTACTCTACATCAAATCAGTTATTACATATTTTTACCCACACAAAAAAAGAGTCGCTGCTCATAACCCTAAAGCAAAAAATCCAAATAACCATCCTAAATCGCATGTGTTTGGTAAAGATATTCAAAAAGTATTCCAGCATATTAAGCACTTAGGTATATTGTCGTGTGATGCTGCATGTACTGGAAAGGCTTGGGAGAAAGTTAATATTTTCAGGAATTTAAATTATAGATTGGGGTTGTTCTTATAAAGAATGCATCTTATTTTAAAATACTTACCGCATTTGACTACGCTGATTGTATCGGGATAATTGTACTATCCTTGATTTTAATGTCATTGATATTACAATAGTCACAAAGTTATCCAGGTTTTAATGTCATTGATATTACAATACAGTCACAAAGTTATCCAAGGTTTTAATGTCATTGACATTACAATACAGTCACAAAGTTATCCTAGGTTTTAATGTCATTGATATTACAATACAGTCACAAAGTTATCCAAGGTTTTAATGTCATTGATATTACAATACAGTCACAAAGTTATCCTAAGTTTTAATGTCATTGATATTACAATACAATCACAAAGTTATCCTAGGTTTTAATGTCATTGATATTACAATACAGTCACAAAGTTATCCTAAGTTTTAATGTCATTGATATTACAATACAGTCACAAAGTTATCCTAGGTTTTAATGTCATTGATATTACAATACAGTCACAAAGTTATCCTAAGTTTTAATGTCATTGATATTACAATACAATCACAAAGTTATCCAAGGTTTTAATGTCATTGATATTACAATACAGTCACAAAGTTATCCTAAGTTTTAATGTCATTGATATTACAATACAGTCACAAAGTTATCCTAGGTTTTAATGTCATTGATATTACAATACAATCACAAAGTTATCCTAAGTTTTAATGTCATTGATATTACAATACAATCACAAAGTTATCCAAGGTTTTAATGTCATTGATATTACAATACAGTCACAAAGTTATCCTAAGTTTTAATGTCATTGATATTACAATACAATCACAAAGTTATCCTAGGTTTTAATGTCATTGATATTACAATACAATCACAAAGTTATCCTAGGTTTTAATGTCATTGATATTACAATACAATCACAAAGTTATCCTAGGTTTTAATGTCATTGATATTACAATACAGTCACAAAGTTATCCTAAGTTTTAATGTCATTGATATTACAATACAGTCACAAAGTTATCCTAAGTTTTAATGTCATTGATATTACAATAGTCACAAAGTTATCCTAGGTTTTAATGTCATTGATATTACAATACAGTCACAAAGTTATCCTAGGTTTTAATGTCATTGATATTACAATACAGTCACAAAGTTATCCTAGGTTTTAATGTCATTGATATTACAATACAGTCACAAAGTTATCCCAGGTTTTAATGTCATTGACATTACAATATTCACAAAGTTATCCTAGGTTTTAATGTCATTGATATTACAATACAGTCACAAAGTTATCCTAGGTTTTAATGTCATTGATATTACAATACAATCACAAAGTTATCCTAGGTTTTTATGTCATTGATATTACATTACAGTCACAAAGTTATCCTAAGTTTTAATGTCATTGATATTACAATACAGTCACAAAGTTATCCTAGGTTTTAATGTCATTGATATTACAATACAGTCACAAAGTTATCCTAGGTTTTAATGTCATTGATATTACAATACAGTAGGGACGGCAAAGGGTAGGGGGAGATAACCAATGCAAACTTACCAAAATATGTACGGAACTTTTCGGTATGGAAATGTGTGAAAATCCGAATGGGTGGGTACACTCTACGGCAATTTTACTCAAGGCTATATATTGTTATGATTCCGAAAGGTGCCGAAACATTTTCTCAAGTCTCTGGAGCATGCGTATTGACACTTTTTTTCTAAAAGGCACGCTTTGCGGTTATTAAAAATGATCGTAGAAGACAAGAAATATTAATAATACTATTTTCCTGACCGATTACGCAGTTCTTTTCAATTCATTCATATATTTTATTCAATTCTTTTAATGAATAGAGAAAGAACTGCAGCAATTGTCCACGTAATTAATTGCAATTTTTAAATTTTGTATGACCCTGTTCGATGCAGTTGTTAAGCCTCGTTTTCATTTCACTATGTATATGGTTCGACCATCACTGTGAAGATGCAAATATTCAAAGCTGAAAAACACATTGTACACAAAATATGAGTTATTTAATCAATAATAATGAATAAAGTATTGATTTAGAACTATTTATTTTATGTTTATCGTCTGTTTAACTTTTTTATATTGCTATCAATATATAAGGTTAGTCGCATGACACATTGTGCCTATTTTGTCTTGTAATTTGTCTTGTATAATTTTAATCCGGCATAAATTATTTTGGTAGTAATCACAATTGTGTTTCATATCGATTTTTATTATCATATATTTAACAAATCTTGTACGGAGATTTTTTTTTCTTTTTATTTCGTGTTTTGCATGCTAGTGCATGCATATCTTTGATGATGGATTCCAATAAAGACAGTAGAACTTTAAATGTTTGGACAGCTATTGAGATCTTTTCATGAAAGTACATCAGAGACAACTGATGAACATTATTTAATAAACAAATTTGCAGAGATAGCTAACCTCGATCCATCATGTATTAATAAACAAGCTCTAACTGCAAAGCTGTATAGATACAAAAATAAACTAAAAGGGAAACGAGGGTTGGCAAAAAATGAATTTGAAAAAGAGACATTTTCTGTACCAGTTAACACTGTGACAGCACCTAAGTTTCCAAGTGGAAAACTTTATGAAGAGGAGCTTTCGTCTTGCAAGCAAGCATGTACAAGTTTAGCAACTGAATTATCACAGTTCAAACAACAAATATAGTCAATGAAGGAAGAAAAAACCATTAAAAGTAGAGAAACTGTTGAAACCCATCAGTATGAGATTTCTAGTCTTAAAAGGTCTCATTCTCAAGAATTAAAAACTCAGTCAAAAAAATTTAAATTAAAGACCCATCAACTATCTTCTCAAATCAAAAAGTTATTGAATGATAAAGACAAAATGCTTCAGAAATTAAATTTCGTTGCTAACGAGAAATGAATTACTCGTTACGAAAACGTACTTCTGAAGAGATCTTTATCACGATATGCCGTAAAGAGAGCTTCTGTTGCAAACAACAGAGCATTGCAAAAAACAATAATTCGTCAGAACAGAAAGCTTGCAATGTTGTTATAGTGCATTTAGAACATTTTGCCAGTCGCAAAATGAAAAAAGCATGTTTGTCAATTTTCGAGGGAATAGATTTAACATTATATTTTTGATGGGTCAAATTGCCTTTTACCACCATCAGAGGATAAAGTAGTTTTTTGAAACTGTACATGGATCATGTAACAGACTTCAGAAACTGACATTATCACTAGTGAAGAAGCCATATATAATTGCCAGCTGTAAGGTTCTGGGGCTCATATCAAAATTAATAACAGCCCCTTTATGGAGATTGATTGAAAGTAATGTTCATGTTTTGGACATGAACAATAGTTACCATACACTCCTTGCCTTCTTTGATAGAGCTAGTGAAGATTCTTCTGATTTCATAAATGGTAATGACCACCCATTTGAAAGTAGTCTGATTGAAACAGACGAAATTTATGCTAAACTTGTCCAGCCCTGTGATGCCGTTGACGACAATGCGTGTGCTCTTGCACAAATGGCTTTTAAAGGACTTGGAGGCTATGAAAGAACAGCTGCCTGGTGGAAGTTTCTTTCAGCCAACAGATGAAATTAGAGAACACACCCAGTCAGTTATACCACACAACAAAGTTCCTGAACATGTTTTTGGAATACTTGACTTCTTTCTTCGTTACAGACCAAATGCCACTACCATCTCTAATGAGGCCTTTCTCATGTTTGCCTTTAATAAAACTTCAGAATGGCTACAGTCACTTCCAATAACGGAAAAAGAACAAATGCTAACTGAATGTAGAAAAGAAGGCAGACAAATGCAAGCCAAATATAAAGAAAGGCTGAAAGAAATTGAGGCAAAACGAAGAGAGAATTTACAAAATAAACAACTTGCTCTAGAAAAGAAGCAGAAAAGAGCACTTCAAGTAAACATACAAATGCCATCCTTTATTATGGATTGTGGCAAAGACCAGATGATGTAGAGAACATCCTTGCCGAACTATCAAATACAGAGAAAAGAAAGGCACTATCATCACAAATATGTTTCAGGCAGAAAGTTTTGAAACAGACTGTAATAGATAAACAGCTGTATCAAATGAGTGAAAAGGGTAAGGCATACTCATTAGAAAAACTGAAAAATAACGTCATTCAGTTAATTAAAGATGCCGCAGATAGCCCTAGTGAGGAATCGCCTGCACAAGAAATTCCATTACTTGTTGGAAAGAAGGTGATTCATACCTTCAATGAGGGCAAGTGGCCTGGGTGGGTATTGAGTGTAGTAGCAGGATTTCCTGAATTTTACGACATTGTATATGATTGTGATTTGCAGGAAAACAGTTCCCCAAATGCCATCTACACTTATACTCTGAAAGAGGATTACAGAAATGGCAATCTGGAAATTGTTCCAGAGGTGTAGTGTAGTTACAGCTGTTCCTGTTCATGTTCATGTTCTGTTACAATTATGCTTGGGTTTTTTTCAGAACAGAATAGCCTAGTAAAGTGGAATTATTTGTAAACATTTTTTTTTTATTGTTTACAAGTTTTATGAACTTTGTTATGATGGTTTTAAGTAAAGTAATTGACATAATTTTTTTCTCTGTGCTATGTTTTCACTGATAGACTCCAATCCAACGTATCTATCCAACCTCACCCATGTGTATACACCAGCAAGATACTTGCGCTCCTCTTCAATTTCATTGTTTTTGTGTTATTTGGTTTTCTGTAGTACATTGTATAATGATATCATTATAGATGTTGTAAATCGCTAAAAGCTTCTAAGGATCAGGAGCTTTACAAAGTCTTCGTTATTATTAATACAACAATTAAAGTTTTGGTCTTAGTTTTTAATAGTTTTATAATTATAATTGTAAGTGAGGATGAATAAATGTTTTTCACTTATTTTTTAATAGTTTGTAATGAAAACAATTGCATATTTTTAGTATTTTACTCACATTGTAAGAATCGAGTTATCTTTTCCTTTTTGCACATCAAAATTTATAATTACGTCATTTTATATTTTAAAATAAATCACTGATATGATATATATATATGACAGGGAAAACAACATGTAGATGGGCTATAACCATCAATTCATAGTTTAAACCTATCAGTAAGACTACCAGTTAAAATTTATAACGTATACTAATTTTTTAAAAAATAGTGTCCTTGAGACGTTTTTCGGTAATTTGAGTGCGTATAAATGTCGGAGGGTACCGATATAAAAAATAACGTAACTCGATCAATTTTACAGATATTCTTTTCAAATAAATTTTATTTTTCATCTCAAAGATGCTATTACCATAATATTTGTTTCTTAGCTTCATAAAACAAACGGTTCAAAATCCTTTGCCGTCCCTAAATACAGTCACAAAGTTATCCTAGGTTTGAATATCATTGATATTACAATACAGTCACAAAGTTATCCTAGGTTTTAATGTCATTGATATTACAATAGTTACATAGTTGTCCTAGGTTTTAATGTCATTGATATTACAATAGTCATATAGTTGTCCTAGGTTTTAATGTCATTGATATTACAATACAGCCACAAAGTTATCCTAGGTTTTAATGTCATTGATATTACAATACAGTCACAAAGTTATCCCAGGTTTTAATGTCATTGACATTACAATAGTCACAAAGTTATCCTAGGTTTTAATGTCATTGATATTACAATACAGTCACAAAGTTATCCTAGGTTTTAATGTCATTGATATTACAATACAATCACAAAGTTATCCTAGGTTTTTATGTCATTGATATTACATTACAGTCACAAAGTTATCCTAGGTTTTAATGTCATTGATATTACAATACAGTCACAAAGTTATCCTAGGTTTTAATGTCATTGATATTACAATACAGTCACAAAGTTATCCTAGGTTTTAATGTCCTTGATATTACATTACAGGGCTGACAAGACTACCCTGATAATTATTGCCGTCATTACATATAATGCATTTACTTTTCAGATCAATCTAATGACACCAATAGCAATCATGATGGTAGTAGTAGAAGTGATACTGACAACAGTAGCAGTCATGATGGTGGTGGTAGAAGCCATGACACTGACAACAGTAGCAATCATGATGGTGGTGGTAGAAGCCATGACACTGACAATAGTAGCAATCATGATGGTGGTGGTAGAAGCCATGACACTGACAACTGTAGCAATCATGATGGTGGTGGTAGAAGCCATGACACTGACTGCAGACAACCAGATAATGCAGTGATTCCACAGCCTCCAAACAAAGTTATTGGTTTGTACAGAGTAACAAGATTCATTTCATGGAACTTACTTTGGAGATGGGGCTAATGTGTGGGCTAACATTGTACACAGTAACAAGATTCGTTTCATAGAACTTACTTTGAGAGATGGGGCTAATGTGGGGGCTAACATTGTACACAGTAACAAGATTCGTTTCATAGAACTTACTTTGAGAGATGGGGCTAATGTGGGGGCTAACATTGTACACAGTAACAAGATTCGTTTCATAGAACTTACTTTGAGAGATGGGTCTAATGTGGGGGCTAACATTGTACAGAGTAACAAGATTCATTTCATAGAACTTACTTTGAGAGATGGGTAATGTGGGGGCTGACTTTGTACAGAGTAACAAGATTCGTTTCATATAACTTACTTTGAGAGATGGGTAATGTGGGGGCTGACTTTGTACAGAGTAACAAGATTCGTTTCATAGAACTTTGAGAGATGGGTAATGTGGGGGCTGACTTTGTACAGAGTAACAAGATTCGTTTCATAGAACTTACTTTGAGAGATGGGGCTAACTTTGTACATACATGTACATTATATATTGCTGATCAATTTATTGCATAATTTATTCCTGGAATGAAACTTGGTTGATGGGTAGTGGTGGCGGGGTGATGAATAAAAAACATGTTGTCAGTGTGTCCTATATTTCACACTTCACTGTCTTTGGTAAAATATTGTGGATTTTTTTTGTTGTTTATTCCTAACATATATATAGGATGGAACCAACAATTAAATAGAAATTATAATAAATTAATATACAATATGGCTGGCTTTGGCAGCCATCATGGAAATATTATTTGATCTTCTAAATAGATGGACATATCAATGCAGGGTTTTCACCATGAAACCTAGTAGGTCCCATATTTAAAAAAATGCAACCAAAAAATAGTTGTATTACCAATATTTCTCGTATGATAACCATTCCAAATCTCTTGTTACAGGTACTTGTACTTTACAGATAGTTATATTGATGTGGATGTTTTGCTAGAAGATTTCTTATGATGTCAAATTGCTTTGAATGAAAATGTTATTCTGACTTCCAATCAATGACAATGGTGGCCAGCTTGAAAACCTTGCTTTTATTATTTCTGAATTCATTGTAGAAATGACATGATGTTTTCACTAAAAGACTTCCTGTCATCTATCTTGAAAACCTTGTTTTAGTTATTTATGAATTCATTGTAGAAATGACATGATGTTTTCAATAAAAGACTTCCTGTCATCTATCTTGAAAACCTTATTTTAATTATTTCTGAATTCATTGTTGAAATGACATGATGTAATCATTAAAATACTTCCTGTCATCTATCATGAAAATCATGCCACAAGTTCTCTTGAAGAGACTGTCATATAGTAAGTACTTCCTTCTGAATAAGACTTGCTCTGATCATACCTCCAGTACGGCTGTGAAAGACTGGCTCTGATCATGCCTCCACTATGGCTGCCAAAGACTGGCTCTGATCATACCTCCACTATGGCTGCCAAAGACTAGCTCTGATTACACCTCCAGTATGGCTGCCAAAGACTGGCTCTGATCATACCTCCACTATGGCTGCCAAAGACTGACTCTGACCATACCTCCAGTATGGCTGCCATGACTGCAATCTTATAATAGCTGCATCTTCTAAATAGAATGTAATATCGTCATGGATACCTGATAGGTCTAAAATAAAAATGCTGCTAATCTGACATCCTACATGATGTTTATAGCATCCAACATGACAGTCTTGCCACAGGTTCTTTTAAAGGGATATAAAAAAACATTTTTCACTCTATATAAAAAAGTTTCTTAATTAAAATGAGGCATCATGTGACCTCCAAAAATTTGAATAATATTGAAACAGTTGCTTCTTCAGCAGGGAGCATCTTGCCTACATGTGAGTGCAATATGTAGCTTGACATTAAGAATAACAGTGATACAGCTTGAGGAATGACATTATTGATAACCATCCCATGTCCAGAACTAGATAGTTATGTCAACATCAGGTTTCACCAAAACTCTAGGAGTTTGATTGAATGATGTTATTGATATTCTCAGTACAGTACATTTCAATTGAGTACAGTTTCTGTACATTACAATTGAGTACAGTCTCAATACAGTACATTTGAGTAGTCTCAGTACAGTTCACTTTTAATTAATACAATCATGGTACAGTACATTTTAGTTCTCAGTACAGTACAGTTGAGTACAGTCTCATAGCAGTCCATTTGAGAAGTTGTTGCAATATTATGTTCTCTTATATTCAGTAATATGTATTGAGGAAGATGACAAAATTCTTGCAAAGGCTAATATGGCAGAGAGCAGTATACACTAAAACAGTTTTCTATGCATGTACATAATTAGTGTGTGATTAGGTCAGAGGTCAATGTATCACCTGTAAATGTTTACTGCTCTTTTGGATTAGGGTAGGGGAACTTGTGTTGGAAATTCTGGATCTATTGTTGCATTACTAAAACTAGAAAACCTTTTAACAACTTTTTCTTCTCAGATGTACTTAGCATAATTTCTCCTTTGAATACGTTCCCCAATTACATTAACATTAGGGATATAAGCCTGCTACCTCGCGAATCCAGCCCTACCAAAAGACAAAATTTCGTCTTTCTGTCCATGTCCTATAGACAAAGGGCAATAACTCTTACCCTTACCTCCCCTTACCACCGCTAGGTGTCGTCAGTTTTTAAGTTTCACTTGTACTGTGCATCCACGTACAATTAGACCTTCATGAATCCAATCCATCTTAGTGTAAATTCGGACCATCCAAAGTTAAATTTTGAATTATTGTGTTGGATAATCATTCTTCTACAGGTTGTATACAATATTTTACAATACTTTCAAATTTTGAGTGACTTTGTCACCTTTATGGACTTCGTCTTTTGACGACCATGTTGCGACACGCTAATGGCAGTACTTGTGTTGTCATTTATGAGTTAATGCGGCACTGAATAATTTTGCTTACTCTGTTAGTAACGTTTATGATATTAGCGAATTAATAACATGCTGAATTGCTAATTTGTGCTTTGTTTTACCTTCTTTTGTCGTTTCATTAGAAATGTCAACAACAAATGCACGAACGGAAAAAAGGGTGTTGGCAATGTGGCAATGGAGGAAAATGATGTTGACATGGTACAACAGTGAGCCTTTGAACAGATGCGTGGTTGGGTCCAGGAAACTACGGCGTAGCTATTAAACATCTTTTGGGGGAGTGTTCCACCAATTTTAGGCTGCCCAGTGGGTGTAAGTCCCCTTGCATGTCCGAGCATGGCCTTCGGGCCTGTAAGTCAAGACGCATGGAGTTTTTACCAGATCTATTTCATTCTACAACAACCTCAACGTCACTGGCCGTCCAGCCGTCCCATCGTATTGCTAAAACAGTCCGACCAACTATGATTTACGATGATTTTAGTGAAAAATCTGTCAAGCTGTACCAGCGGCAACATACCAATACTATATGGAGATTTTAGTGAGAAATCTGAACATCCAGCCAGACCATTGGAGCGGCTGGTACCGGTGATAGCCGGACCATTGACATTCTGGCGGATCACACGCCAGACAAACCAGCCGGCAGTACCGTCCCAGTATGGGAACCTTATTGCTAAAACGGCCTGACCAACTATGATTTACGGGGATTTTAGTGACAATTCCGTCCGTCAAGCTGTACCGCCGGCAACATATCAATGCTATGATGGAGATTTTAGTGAGAAATCTGTCCATCCATCCAGGCCTGTGGAGCAGCCTGTACCGGTGATAGCCGGATCGTCGTCGACATTCAGGCTGACCATTCACCAGACAAACCAGCCGGCAGTACCGTCCCAGTATGGGAACCTTATTGCTAAAACGGCCTGACCAACTATGATTTACGGGGATTTTAGTGACAATTCCGTCCGTCAAGCTGTACCGCCGGCAACATATCAATGCTATGATGGAGATTTTAGTGAGAAATCTGTCCATCCATCCAGGCCTGTGGAGCAGCCTGTACCGGTGATAGCCGGATCGTCGTCGACATTCAGGCTGACCATTCACCAGACAAACCAGCCGGCAGTGCCGGCCGTCCACATGTTCACGGCTTCTCCACAAGGGAGAATTAGTGAAATTGTCAAGGATGATGGAATTGCAACATCTATGTCACCTGGTATGCTATACAGAGATGCAAGCTGTACCAGAACCAACGTTTCCTCTGAACGAATGGTAGATGCACTGCACAAGCATTATGGAGACGAAGAAAATTTAAAGTTAAATTTTAAAAAAAAAATGACAGTTTAGCTGCGAGTGGATGACATGAGTTGACCAGAACACGACTCGGCACACAGTGAGTGTGACGAAACAGTTTCAGCCATACACAGATCCAGTCATGGAACAGACGGAGCTTAGCTTCAAGGCCACAGTGGAAGAATTTATAGGGTGTTGGCAACTTCAGAATGCCCACCACCTCCTACCGCCATTCAAGACATCAAAGTTAAGGCGTCTGTAGATCTTGAATGGGAGGAAGAGACGATGTCCTTCCTGCTCCTTCCCCAGTCGGTAAAAATTCAAGAAGCTAAGTTTCAGCGACATTCTAATGTAGCTGGTACAAAACTCAATCAGACGCCTTCAGTACTGATCTCCAATGCCACGTCAAAGCTAACCCAAAACGTAGTTGCTACATCTTCAATGTTAGACTTGGCTGCACTAGCCATTTGTTCCTACTCCCCAGGCAAATCCGGCAATGACCACGCTTGTGAAGCGACGGCCTGGATTGCTAGAGTTATTAACAGGGCAGCTCACCATTCCATAGCCAATGCATTGACTGCTTCTGCCAACTTCGACCTGATATGACGTGACGCATGTCGGCGGTCCATGTCGCTCAAGCCCCATCCTACTCAGGCTTTACGGATGTCTCCGTTTGGGTCACCTTTACTCTTTAGGGGAAAATTTAAAAAGTTCTGAGGCAGGCAGCTCAGGAACTGCCCCTCCAACATACCGCCCAACTTTCGCAGGCGTTTCGAAACAATCATCCTCTGCCACAGCGGAGGGATGATAGGCGGACCATGGGAAAAGGGATCCTTACAATCAAATGTGCAGTATAGATTCCAACAAAATGCTGGGAGCCAACAGTCTAATCAAGCTAAAAGGCAACCATACAGAGGCGGCAAGAACCCAAGTTTCTCTGCCTTCAAGCCTCCTAACTGTAGACGTTGACATACCCTGCCCACCGCCAGCGGACTGCCTACCTGTGGGCGGCCACCTCCAGCAATTTCAGGACCACTGGACCACTTTATTACCTCAGAACATTTGGGTGATTCAGGTCATTTTGGAAGTACTTTAGAATTCATGCCTTTCTAAAAAAAAAATAAAAAAAAAAAAATAAACCCTGCAATAGACAGGGTTTTCTGTTTCTTATCAAGAGGCCGTTCATCGACCTGAGTCGCCTCAACCAATACATTTTATCCCTGAAATTCAATGTGGTGATGGCGTGATCAATCCGTCTTTCCATCCGATGGGATTGGTATGCCGTCAGTCTAGATATGACTGACTGATGCTTATTTTCACGTCCCTATCCACGGAGTCACGGACATTTCTCCGTTGTGCTTATCGGGACTCGGTTTATCAGTTCCAGGTCATACCTTTTGGCCTCAACATCAGCCCTTGGGCTTTTACCAAGGTTAAGGATTGCGTCGTCACCCTGTTCCGCTCGACTTCATCTATAGTGACGGCAGTATACTTGGACGACATCCTCCAGAAACCTATGTTAAGTTCTACTCTGCTGAAAAGCAGAAACGACCTTATATCACTTTTACATCATCTAGGCTTTCTCGTGAACTGGATACAGTCCAATCTCTGTCCATTCCAGAGTTTTGGTCCATCTGGGTATGGAGTTTCTCACCGATCTGAATCTGGTAAGGCTTCCTCGCGTTCGAGATCATCCGGATAGTTGAACTCGTAGAGTCCTTTTCCAACAGGATGTACATTTCAGTGAGAGTGTTCTTGTAACTCCTCAGATTATTCAAGGCGGCGGCAGACTTGATCCCGCTAGGCCGTCTTTTTATGTGCCCCTTACAAAGAACATTACTACCATAATGGCGCCCTTTTTCATGTCACCTCAATCACACAATAATGATCACACCCGAGATAAGATCATTCTTGCATCAGTGGCACAACCCCTGTTGGCAGTCCACAGGGATTTTTCTGCAGATATCTCAAGCAGAGATAATGGTATGTTCCGCCGCCAGTACCATCGGTTGGGGTGCCCACCTGTTGCCGGACTTCGATACATTCAGCGGCACATGGGTGCCAGGGGAGATCCCTCTCCACATCAACCTTTCAGAAATAAAGGCTATCATCAATGCCTTTCATTTCTGGAAGGATCAACTCTTATTCAAAACTGTCCTCCTTATGTCAGACAAACTTTGTGGTGGTGACTTGCCTCCTCAAAACAAGAGGGTACCAATCACCAGATCTGTGCAATCTGATCCGGCAGTTTCTGCATTGGTGCGACAATCTCCACCTCAATATACAAATCTGACACATTCCCAGCAGACTCATTGTCTTGGCTGACACTATCCAGGAATGGTCAAGTCATTCACACGGAATGGTCACTCCATCAATCGGGGTTTTCTTCAATCTGCACACTTTGGGGACGTCCGATGATCGATCTTTTGCAACAAGGTGGAATCGCAAGTTGTCCACCTTCTTCTCTCCGGTACAAGGACCCAGAAGCTTGGGCCGTGGATGCTCTGTCAATCAGCTGGGAGGTGTTGTGGGCATTCTCCTACCCTCCCACGGTCTTGGTACTGAAAATAATCCAGAGGTTAAGGGGTCATAACTGTCAGATGATTCTGATTGCTCCTCTCAGATGGAACAACTCCTGTGTCTCCAATCTACTCGATCTGGCGATAGATCTACCCAGGAAGATTACAGTCAGCCCAAATCTTCTCAAGCAATCGCGGTCACGGGTGTTCCACCCCTGTCCAGACCGTCTTTATCTTCACACTTGGCTCTTGTCCAGATGGCCTTGCGAGACAAACAATTTAAATCTTCGATTGTGGAGAGAATCTCGAGAGCAAGAAGGCCCTCTACTTTGAAGGCTTACGAGGGAAAGTGGCATGTTTTCAGGGACTGGTACCATATCAATAACATCGTTCCTTTTGAGTGTCTCAATCCCTCAACTGGCCGACTTTTTCTCTGGCTTTTCGAGGAGAAACAGTTGGCCCCAATTATTATCAAATGCTACCGCTCCATGATATCAGACACATTCTGCCAGCATAGTAAATGTGATATCAGCCATGACAAAGATCTGTCAGATCCTTTAGCCACTTTAGAGTTCAGTCGACTAATATCCCTCATCCTGTTTCCAAATGGAATCTGTCCTGGGTTTTAACATGGCTCAAATCAGACAGTATTGAGTCTTTAGCCCACAATTCGTTAAAGCTACTGTCATACAAAATGGGTTTCTTGATTGTCTTAGCTTCAGCATGCAGGGTGAGTGAGTTACAGGCCCTTTCCAGTGACCCAAACTATCTTCAGTTCAGATCAGATGGTTCGGTGGTCCTCTTGACGCAGCCAGGCTTCGTAGTCAAAAAAATAGGTTACTATCCATTGGCAATCAAAGAGTCGTCATTAGCTAGCTTTCTTTTATAAATAAGTCAGGAGCAGCAGCCATGCAAGATCCTGTTTGTGCACTCTAGCACCATTTAAATGCACAGAGGTGAGTCGGGTCACATGCAAGCACCTCTTTCATCTGGTGATAGCTGGGAAATGGGAAATCACCATTCAAGCCCTTGCTTCATGGCTGAAGTGGGTTATACGCTCAGCGTACTCTGAGGTTTCATAAGATCAGAGTCACCTCATGCAGATTACCGCTCATGAGATTAGAGCCATCTCAGAGAACCTTGCATTCGAACGCAATGTTTCTATCCGAGATATAATAGAAGCTGTTAGCTGGCATGCAGAGTCAACCTTTTATCTCAAAGATTTGTCCTCGCAGAGGCAAATCTTGAATCTAGTAGGTCCGGTGTTGGCAGCCCAGATGCCCACCTGATCCATTTACAACAATCAGCACAGCCTATCAGCTTCACTGGATTCGCCAGAAAAAAAAAAATTGTTTTTGTAGGTAAGAAGATTTCAATAACTATCTTCTTAACCGTATAAAGGGGTCACATATCACGAGACCTTGGACTGTGTTGCTGATTAAATTAGGAGAAAAGGTATATCGTTCAAATGGGGAATCCAGGCATTATTTGAGCCACTAAACCTATTTTTGGATGCCTTACTATACTAAACCTTGTGCCATTCAGCATAATTCATGCATACACTATAGTACTTTACTGTTAATATTAATATTAATGCATATGTTTTCCAGGTAGCAGAAAAAGATCTGTGGCCGTTGTAAGACCTCAGCCAAATGATACTGGTATGTACTGTAATTGCAGACACTCAGCTAATGGGCACTGGTATATGCTATTGTAAACCCTCATATAACAGGTACTGGTATATGAGATTGTTAAACTTCAGTTAATGGGTACTGTTATATGCTATTGTTAAACTTCAGTTAATGGGGTACTGGTAATTGTACCGTTGGGAAACCTCTTTTGATGGATGTTGTTATATGCTATTGTTACACTTCAGTTAATGGGTACTGGTACATGCCAGTGTAAAACCTCAGTTAATGGGTAGGGGTATGTGCTATTGTGAAACCTCATCTAATGGTTACAGTACATGCCAGTGTAAAACCTCAGTTAATGGGTACTGGTACAAGCCAGTGTAAAACCTCAGTTAATGGGTAGTGGTATCTGCTATTGTGAAACCTCATCTAATGGTTACAGTACATGCCAGTGTAAAACCTCAGTGGGTACTGTTGTGTGTTATGGCATTGTAACACCTGAGCAAATAGGTAGTGGTATGTGCTATTGTGAAACCTCATCTAATGGGTCCTTATATTTGCCATTGAGATTAGTTTCTTTAATTGTATCCCTCTTATTCTGTAAAATTCAAATTGAAATGAAATAATTAGAGTAAAGGCATACCACATAATGACTGCCCTTGTTTTAGGCCACTCTGTGTGTATATATATATATATATATATATATATATATATATATATATATATATATATATATATATATATATATATATATTCAAGAACCAGATTTATTTTTCATTATGGAATACATCTTATTACAGAGACTGCCTTTTAATATGACCAGTTTGAAGTCGTGTGAGTGATTTTATTAACAATGGTATGCTTGATATCAGGTCAATTTATTTTCAAGCTTTCTTAGTGTACACTTGACATAATGATCAATTTAGCATCAGTGTTCATGTCCACACCCAAGCATAAGGTTTCTAAAATTATATACACCCACCATAAGGCAGAACATTTTATAATGTCATCCATGTCTTGGTCCCTCAGTTCCCTGTTTTGTTTGTGTGCTAAGTTTTCTACAGTCTGCTGTAATGAAACATTCTAAATAACTAGCATTTGGAGCCTTGAAGATACTTGTCGATTTTGGGCCCAACATGTGACTGTCAGAAGGAAAACTGTTCACAAAATAATTTTGGCTTGACTAAAGTTTGTAAATGATTTTTGTTTGAGAGAAGAAATACAACTATTGAGTTTGGCTCAGTAGGTCTTGGTCAAGTTGATTCAGAGAAGAAATATGGTTTTTACGTGATTTCTTTATGACCTATTTTGACCAGATCTTATATCATGAGTTTTTTCAGACTGTATGATGTTATGAGTTCTTTATCACCTAATTGTGACCAGACCTTATATGATGAGATTTTTCAGACTTTAGGATGACATGAGTTCTTTTCACCTAATTGTGACCAGACCTTATATCATGAGATTTTTCAGACTTTAGGATGACATGAGTTCTGTATCACCTAATTGTAACCAGACCTTATATCATGAGATTTTTCAGACTTTACGATTTCATGAGTTCTTTTTCACCTAATTGTGACCAGACCTTATATGATGCGATTTTTCAGACTTTAGGATGACATGAGTTCTTTTTCACCTAATTGTGACCAGACCTTATATGATGAGATTTTTCAGACTTTAGGATGACATGAGTTCTTTTCACCTAATTGTGACCAGACCTTATATCATGAGATTTTTCAGACTTCAGGATGTCATGAGTTCCTTTTCACCTATTGTGACCAGATTTTATATCGTGAAATTTTTCAGACTTTGTGATGCCGCGAGTTCTTTATCACCTATTGTGACCAGACTTTGTGGTTATATCGAGACAAGCAATTCATTTTGGTTACAACAACTCAAAGCATGCATTCACAGGAACAGAAAGAAGGAACAACAATTTTCATAAAACTGTTATAACTTATGTACCTCATGCCTTCACTAAACTTTGTAGCTTTTTTATTTTGACAAGTAAGGACACCATGTGGGTTTGTGAGTAAGAGATAAGAGTTCTAGGACAGGGACTCTAGGAAAGAAATTAGTTTCCACAAAATAGCTGAAATACTGTGTCACAAACCATGACCATACATAGAGGATGAATAGCTGAAATACTGTCACAAACCATGACCATACATAGAGGATGAATAGCTGAAATACTGTGTCACAAACCATGACCATACATAGAGGATGAATAGCTGAAATACTGTGTCACAAACCATGACCATACATAGAGGATGAATAGCTGAAATACTGTGTCACAAACCATGACCATACATAGAGGATGAATAGCTGAAATACTGTGTCACAAACCATGACCATACATAGAGGATGAATAGCTGAAATACTGTGTCACAAACCAGGACCATACATAGAGGATGAATAGCTGAAATACTGTGTCACAAACCAGGACCATACATAGAGAATGAATAGCTGAAATACTGTGTCACAAACCATGACCATACATAGAGGATGGCTTGTGTTAAGACAAGAAGGGCTTTTCTTGATTTTGATTGAAAGTCAGGGTCACTAAGACAGGAAGAAAAACAATTGTTCCCATAAAAATGGCCTTTGTTGTATCATTTACCAGAACAAAATTTGTGGTTGACTTGCATATAGGAGGAGGGAGATGTAATCATTTTGGATTCAAAAGGTCAGGTATCTGATGAAAGGGTATTTTATATGAAAGAGTAATACTACTAAATTTACCAAATTGTTTGATTATAATCTTCTCTTTAGATACTCTGGTTAGATTAAGTTTTGATTATAATCTACTCTTTAGGTACTCTGGTTAGAATAAGTTTTGATTATAATTTACTATTTAGGTACTCTTGTTAGAATAAGTTCATGTTTGTAACTAACTTTATAAAAAAAAAAAAGCAGTCTAATTTTTTTCGCATTAGCTTTGTTTCAGCAGAAAATTAACAGGTTTCAGATTATATTTGTTTTTATATAGGCACAAAGCTGTTTGATACACAGAATAAAGAATAAATGGGAAGACAACCTGAGAGTATGCAAAAGATATACTAATGTGTTAGTGTTATTTCATACATTTCCAAACAAACCATATATGCAGTAAATAGGATTTTTGGAACCAAATAAATGATACTGCTTGGGTTAGGCAGTGGAATAATATATACAGGTAAATTATGTGTGTAAATGGGGTGTGTGGGAGTGTGATGACTGTATTCAGGAGTTTACCAGATGGCTCAAGGGGGAGTGGGATCACTATTTTTTAGGACCAAAAGGAGTTTACCAGAAGGCTTAAGGGGGAGTGCAATCACTATATTCAGGGGTTTGCCAGAAGGGTCAAGGGCTGTGTGCATGCTTGATCACTATGTTCAGAAGTTTACCAGATGAGTCAAGGGGGAGTGTGATCACTATATTCAGAAGTTTACCAGACGAGTCAAGGGGGAGTGTGATCACTATATTCAGAAGTTTACCAGTTGGGTCAAAGGGGGAGTGTGATCACTATATTCAAGAAATTACTTGACTTAATTGTGATTTTGGACACTTTATTGCATTTTTTTCTTCAAAGTGTATTGTATTAACTATAATTTTATGCTTTGTCTTCATTTATAACTTTTAAAAGACAGATCATTTTAAGATTTGAGTACATAAATGATTATGTTTTTATGGATTGATATCATAGGTAAATTACAGGACTGGTATTACTGGATATTAATTCTTTTTTTTTTAGCTCATGCACATTTGATCTCAGGACTATCTACATTCTCAGGTAATGACAGACTCATACACTGTAGATACTTAATAATATAATAATAATAATGATAAAATGATAATAATGATAATAATAATGATGATAATAATGATGATGATTATAATATGTCTACACACATCTGTTGTCGCTCTATACAACAACATGCATTGGGCAATTTAAAATATTCATCAGGGAACTTGAGTTGCAAACACAAGTTTTAGAAAATTTTGTCCTAAAAATGTACTCTTTAGAATCTTAAATCAGTGTGAGAAAATGGAACTTTGTAGACTAATTTATTCAATTTTTGCATATATCTCAATCCCAAATTTAATTTTATGAAATAATAATGGCTACCTCTTAAATTTAGCCATCCCAGAAAGACGAATAAAATGTCTGTCTTCATACCATATAGAAAAAGTCATATTTCTCTGGCATTATGTGCCATTTTTACTTTATTTTTAGATCAAGTTCGTTATACCTCAGAACCATCTGCAGTTGATGAAGGATACATGAATCGTAAGTACTTTATTATAATAGTAATATATAGATTTACACAGATCTGATGTCGCTTTGTTTAATAACATAATCAAGTTGTTTAATAGGGTCAGGTTTTTTAATAACATAGTCAAGTTGTTTAATAACAAGGTCAAGTTGTTTAATAACATGATCAAGTTGTTTAATAACATGATCAAGTTGTTTAATAACATGATCAAGTTGTTTAATAACATGGTCAAGTTGTTTAATAACATGGTCAAGTTGTTTAATAACTTAGTCAAGTTGTTTAATAACATGGTCAAGTTGTTTAATAACATAGTCAAGTTGTTTAATAACATGGTCAAGTTGTTTAATAACATGGTCAAGTTTAATAACATAGTCAAGTTGTTTAATAACATAGTCAAGTTGTTTAATAACATAGTCAAGTTGTTTAATAACATAGTCAGGTTGTTTAATAACAGGGTCAAGTTGTTTAATAACATAGTCAAGTTCTTTAATAACAAGGTCAAGTTGTTTAATAACATGGTCAATTTGTTTAATAACATGGTCAATTTGTTTAATAACATGGTCAAGTTGTTTAATAGCATGGTCAAGTTGTTTAATAACATGGTCAAGTTGTTTAATAACATGGTCAAGTTGTTTAATAACATGATCAAGTTGTTTAATAACATGGTCAAGTTGTTTAATAACATGATCAAGTTGTTTAATAACATGGTGAAGTTGTTTAATAACATGGTCAAGTTGTTGAATAACATGGTCAAATTTGAATATATATTAATAGAGCACATGGTTTGTACTTAAACTTTAAGCACAAACTTTTGCTTAGAAAGAAAAAATGCAGTTGTATTTTTAGTTTTTCATGTGTATAATAGAAGCGTAATATGACTGAGATGTGTGTGCATATGTAACTTGATAGAAGAGTAGTCTGCATGAGAGGTGTGCATTATGTGGGTTATAACATGGATATCCCATGTATTATGTGGGTGGTATCATGAATACAGCTTGCATTATGTGGATTGTATCACAGATACAGCTTGCATTATGTGGTTGTATCACAGATACAGCTTGCATTATGTGGGTTGCATCATGGATACAGCTTGCATTATGTTGATTTAGTTATATTTAGAAGAGTCTAGGACCCATCTTTTGCTTGTCCAACTTGCTTTGTTTTCCTGAAAAGAACTTATTTAAATTGTTGGATTTCAAATTCGGCACATACTCTCACACTGATGAGACACTGAGTCGGAATTTGGACATATTCTTGAAGATCATTTGTAGAAAGCTTATCTGTTTGAGAGGTGTGTATACATAAAACTTGGTCAAAGCTGAACTTCTTTGAGAGGTGTGCACAAATGTAACTCGATAGAAGCTTAATCTGTTTGAGAGGTATGTGTAACTTTGATGTTTTAGCATATATGTCAATTTAACTATCTTTTTCTTCAATTCATACTCGTATATACTAAGCTTATATGCTTAACCTTTATCCCTGACTGTAGATTGTAAATTTAATGGTAATTTGTAAGCAACATGTTTAGATAGCTAACTTTTGTCAGTGTTTATACATTTTAAATAAGTTGTTTATTTATATTTGAATACAAGTTAGATCAAAAAGGGTTCAACATTATTTACAAAGCTTAGAATATTCGGAGAGCAAACTTGTGACCAAAATCCTTATAATTTGATTGTGTCTTATGTTTAGAATATTTGGAGAGCAAACTTGTGACCGAAATCCTTATAATTTGATTGTGTCTTATGTTGTATGCATGGGTTTGGCCAGTCTCAGGTTCAGATATTTCAAAAACAAAACATAAAAATGAGAAACATTTGCTGACATGTGTTCAGAGAGATGTAACTCTGAATGTTTGGAATTATTGAGATTATCAAACATTGATGAATAATATGGCAACATGTTGTGCATTTTTTTGTATCCTTGATACATTTTTTTGTATCCTTGAAGCAATTTGTTTTTAAAGTTGGTAGGGGGCTACAAATAAATAGGAAATTGTGTGAGAACTATTGTCAGAAAAATTGGGTTGCTGTGTTGTTTGCTAATAAAATTACAAAATTAACAATAATTTAAAGTCAAAGGTTATATAAGATTTTTCATCTGTAATAAAGGGGTAGGGTATGTATTGAACAGTGAGTTTGTTTTCTATGCTTTGATTTGGGAGCAATTTGTATTTCTTTTCCCCTAGAATAAATGCTAGATATATTACATATTTCATACAAAAACCAAAGATATAATTTAACTTGTGACTTTGTCCTCACAATTTAACTTTTTTTGTACTGCATGATGACATGTATCCAATATTAACATAGAAAGAAAAAAGCCTATATCTCAAAAGTGTCTCAGCTGTCACAGTTGTTGTCTCAGAGCGTGCATAAGTCATACAAAATTGATTTTGTTTAGGGTTGTTCATCTCTGTCTCATATATATATTTGATGAATTCTGTTCTGTACAGATTTTGGCAGTTTATCTTCAAAATCATCAGTTGTTGTAGAGTGTAACGCCATTTTTCAGCACACGATAGGTTATACATGGCGGCCAGTATTATTGGTGGAGGAAGAACACAGAAACCCCCACTGACCCACAAGAAGCTACAAAATCATCAGTACAAATATGACTAAACATTTGTATTGTTGAATGTGACTAGACATGTCTTATTGAATGTGACTAGAAATTTGTCTTGTTGAATGTGACTAGAAATTTGTCTTGTTGAATGTGACTAGATGTATCTTGTTGAGTGTAACTAGACAAATTTGTCTTGTTGAATGTGACTATACATATTTTTGTTGAGTGTAACTAGACGTATTTGTCTTTGTGAATGTAACCAGATATATATGTTCTATTCAAGAATCTGGTACAGTTGGTGCTTTTGTACACCTAGTTCATTGATTTTGGCATTCCTTGTCTGCCATAGCTTTTCAAACTAGTTAATGGTGGTCAACAGAATTTGAAAATGCAATCACTTGAGTATTCCTGGATTTGACTTGATAATGAAAATGCAGCAGCAGGTAAATTACAATTCAAATGAGACTCGGTTGTGCTCTAACAGTCAACATTGGACAACTGTGCGATATTTTTGAAACTTTTATTTGCCTCCAGTACCTCAGTTGACACTGGCTTCTGTACTCCTGTTGACACTATGGAAACAGAGTTACACAGCATTGTTTACTAGGGCAGTAAGACAATTTATTAGATGCCCCCATCATATATGGGGGGTTGGTAACATCTTTTGTTCTAGAACTAGCACACAATCCTTCTGTAGATCTTGATAGACATTGTGCATGATACAAATGATAGCATAATGCTATCACATTGACATGATACCTATGATAGCATAATGCTACCACATGGACATGATACCTATGATAGCATAATGCTACCACATGGACATGATACCTATGATAGCATAATGCTACCACATTGACATGATACCAATGATAGCATAATGCTACCACATTGACATGATACCAATGATATCATAATGCTACCATATTGACATGATACCTATGATATCATAATGCTACCATATTGACATGATACCTATGATAGCATAATGCTATCACATTGACATGATACCAATGATAGCATAATGCTACCACATTGACATGATACTAATGATTGCATAATGCTACCACATTGACATGATACTAATGATAGCATAATGCTACCACATTGACATGATACCTATGATAGCATAATGCTACCACATTGACATGATACCTATGATAGCATAATGCTACCACATTGATATGATACTAATGATAGCATAATGCTACCACATTGACATGATACCTATGATAGCATAATGCTACCACATTGACATGATACCTATGATAGCATAATGGTACCACATTGACATGATACCTATGATAGCATAATACTACCACATTGACATGATACCTATGATAGCATAATGCTACCACATTGACATGATACCTATGATAGCATAATGGTACCACATTGTACATCATACCAATGATAGCATAATGCTGCACATTGTAACTGATCTTTGACTACATGTTGAGTTAGTTTCCTGTAACAGAGATGTTCTTGGAGATTGTTCATCACAGTTGTATTCTCTTTTGACAAGCTAACACATTCAGTGCTGTTTCAAAGCTTATGAGTGATTGGATTTTCATTTTCTTCATTTAATACTGGTGAAAAAGAAATAGATCATGGGTGGCCAACCCTTTCAGCAGCCGGGCCAGATTTTAGAAATGAGATATCCTACCGGGCCATACAACCAAATTTTTTTATTATTATTCAAAGCAAACAAGAAATAATATATTAATTTTTTTGAAGAAAATATAACAAAACTGAGAATCAAACATGTTTATTAGATTAGAGTTAGGCAGTTTAAAAAACAATAATAAAAAATAAACAAAACAATATAAAAAAAATTTTTGGTGAGACGTCTACTTTTGTTTGGCAGAACTAAGTGCATCAATGTCGATATCAACTGAGGTTGTTGCTACACGCAAACAGTTTTCCAAATGCACATCAGTGATTCGTGTTCTCATTTTGGGATTTGATATGCTTCATCCGACTAAAAAGCTATTCACACGTGTAAGTGTTTCCAAATAGCTAAATCATCGATAGAGCATGTTTGTAAAATGCAGGATATTTCTCCTTGTCCAAATATGTATTGTAAAACTCTTCCAAACCAACCTGATGGAATTTCTCCTTTAATTGTGCATCACAACACATTTCACAATGTTCCATTTGTAAAATTCCTGGTAATAAATTCACGTCTATGGAGAATGGCGTTGGAAATGCAGCAAAAAGCATATGATGCTTTTTGAAATCTTGAAATCTCTAATTCAAGGTTCAAGTCGGACATCAACGAATCGTATTTATCCACCGCCCACTGTGTGACGTCTAGTTGCAATAACAATGTAGGAAAGTGAGTGAAGATTTTTGTCCTTAACTGTTGTTCACAAAGCCCAAGTTTCATTTGGAATGCGGAATTAAGATCATACATGTTATTAATTAGTTGATCTTTCCCTTGTAGACGAGTACTAACATCATTTAGGTGGCTAACTATATCGACCAGAAATGCAAAGTCGCAAACCCACTCCTTGTCTTCAAACTCTGGGATACTTTTTGACTTGCTTGTGAAGAATGATTGTATTTCTTGCTTCAAATCAAACACTCTTTTCAACATTTTGGCACGGGTCAGCCATCTTACTTCTGCATAAAATGTAACGTCATTATAATCTGAATCCAAAGACTTGAGAACTTCTTGGAACTGACGGTGATTCAACCCCTTCGACTTAATAAAGTTCACTGTTTTGATGACCACCTTCATGATATGGTCCATTTTAAGGGACTTGGAACATAAATTCTCCTGATGAATAATGCAATGAAAATTTAGCATCAAAGTATTACCAACTTTGCAGACCTCATTTTCAATCAATTTTACTAAACCTTTCTGTTTCCCAACCATTGTTGGAGCACCATCTGTTGTTAAGCCCGATAGGTTGTTGAGTTGTAACGAAAAGCGATTCAATGTCGATGTAACTGCTCCTAACAAATCTCGTGAGCAAGTAGTGTCCTTAAGTGGATACAGTGCCGTTAATTCTTCTGTTTTGTTAAAATGGGCATCAACACCCCTGATAAAAATAGCCACTTGGGCGGTATTTGTTATATCTGTGCTCTCATCCAAATGCCTAAGTATAGAATATGAACTTGGATGCTTGATTTTTCAAATTATCTTCAATATGTTTTCCAATGTCGTTCACACGCCTAGTAATAGTTTGACAAGACAGGCTTATTTTTGAGAAATCCTTTTTCTTTTTTGGACACAGAATTTCAATGACACTCTCCAAACATTCCTTAACCATTTCACCATCTGAATATGGCTTCAAATATTTTGATAGTATCATGGCTACTGCATAACTAGCTTCTACATAGCATGTTGACTCTTGAGCCGCTATTGAAAATATCTGAGGTTGTGCAGAAAGTTTTCTTTTTAAGTCATTTACTAGGTCTTGTCGAAATTGCCCTTTATACTTATCAAGCTTATTTGCATGTTTAGCCTCGTAATGCCGTTTAATGTTATACTCTTTCAAGACAGAAACAGAATTATTGCATATCAAGCATATGGGCTTTGTTTTAAATTCCACGAAAAATAGTTTATAGTCCATCTGTCTTGAAAACTTCTCAATTATTCTGTGACTCTTCTCTTCTTTGGTCCAACATCTTTACTACTTGACGCCATTGTGGGTCTTCGTTTTTAACTAAATAAATAAATAAAATGCCATCAGTAATACATAACTTTTTGACAAAAGGATGAGGTGCTTGTGGTGCATTGTAATAATCTGTAATGCCATACCGTATTTTCCCGCATATATCCCGCAGACGTAGATAATCCGCACCCTCATATAGCTCGCGGTTTTTGGGGCTTTGTGTTAAAAATCGTTGGCATAACCCGCACCTTTGTATAACCTGCAACCATAGATTGATGAACTTTTTTGTGTATGTTCACATTGTCTACCATTACTGTTTTCAGAAGGACCGAATTCGTCAATGCTCACACGTGGATGACGAACGATACTACAACTACTACATTTTCACTCACCCGCCCAACATGCAAATTTGTATTTACGCTATCTTTTTTTGGGGGGGGGGGGCACCAGACAGATGCCCCCCCCTTAATCAAAAAAAAGTATAAAAGTTTTTATGTATGTATGTGTTCCCCCAAGTATGATTTTTGTTTGTTTCTATTTTTATTTTTATTTAAATTTTATTTAGTTTTCCCCATCGGGGTTATAAATTGATTTAGGGTATTTATTAAAATCCTTAATGTTCTTTCAGTAGAGCCTTACTAGATGGGATTTGATCTACCCACTCTAGTAGTCTACTTTATTCATTGTTTTTGACCATTGCTAGTGGTCTCCTATTTCCTTGTGTTTGCTATTTGTGTTGGTGCTATATGACTGTATGCTATAGGTTATATACCTTGTGTTTGTGTTAAGGAAAGCCATTTCTTTCAAATATGAACCAGTTGTCTTACTGTTATGTCTTTACTAATTCAAAGACATTATCATACCTCTTTTTAGTTTATAATTAAATTATTTTTCTTAGAATTTTGTATAAATGGAAGTGCGTATTATTTAAATATTTAATGTTCTTCCATTTATCTAGTAATATTTAGTTCCTAGGTCCGGACGCCTTGAGCGAGGACCTGTACAACTTTATTTGGCTGTACAGATCCTACCTCAATTTGTCCGTCCTCTAATTATTTATTATTAACTATTAATAAATTTTCAAAATGGTTTATTGTCCCTTATACGGGACTATGTCTATTTCGGGATATAGACATGGTAGTTAAAGTATGGATAAAGTATCCAGAGAAAAAGGAGTGCAATAAGGAAAGTCGTATTAATTAAAATTTTAGTATTTGGGTACCTTTCCAAATTCTTCCACAGGCCTGTTCACTTCGCGTAGCGCCATGTGATTTAGCCCTATGGCGTCCTCATATGTACTTTTCCCACACAGGAAATTGTGTATAGATTTAAGTATATATAAACGCAATAAATATTTTTTTTATTTTTTTTTTTTTTTAAATAAATTAAATCCAATTCCTTCATTATGGGTCCACATCTTATAAGCGTATTCGTAATAAAGTCCGTTATTAGTCTAACCAATTGTTTATTGAAGTTTCCGTCTAAGAAGTGTAATTGATGTCTGTCATATTTGTCTATCTTCATTATTTCCATTATCAGTTTGATTCTTTCTTCCTTTGTTTCGTCACATTGAGTAATTGTGTGGAGTTTTGTATATGGGGCATTCTTGCATAGAGGGCAGCTAACCATGGTCTTTATTAATCTACGTTTAATTGCCACTTCGCCTGTTAGCGTTGTGGAGGTACGTGTACATGATGCTTTGTACCTTAAACGAGTTAATACCTGACCAATGCCTCCAAACTCTGTCCCTGTTGACGTGTGGGTTGTCTATTTGTATTTTTGATTTATTCCTAATTGGTTCTAATTCTAAAAGCCAGTCATATACCTTGTCTTTGTTTAGTGCCCATAATTCTTCGTTATCCCTATATCTATATAAAATATCTTTGATCCCTCCATATAAATGTGGTGCGTCTATTTTCTTAACTAGTTTGTTGTTCATGTATATGTCTTGTTTGTTTCTCATTCCAAAACCTAGCCAATATATGTATAGTGCTTCCCATGGTGTTTGTGGTGTATTATTTAATCGTTTAAGCCTATTTAATATGTTTTTGCATTTTATTAAGGGGGGGGTACGTAAGGCCAATCCCCCCTTTAGTTTAGATCTATATAATGTCTCCTTATTTATGTAGTGTGTTTTGTAATTCCAGATGTAGTTCACTATTTCGTTATCTATTGTTTCTAGTGTTTTATTGTTAATTTCCACAGAGTTTATAAGGTATGTCAAATTTGAATACATATATGTTTTTGCAACCTGTGAACGTTCTATTAGACTAAGTGGCTGAAGTGCCCAGATATCAATTACTTCTTTTATTTTCTTTTTAACCTTTAAACAGTTTTCTTTTTCTTCATTTGCCCCGAAGAATATCCCCAGGGCTTTCACTCTATTTCTAAAAAGGGGTGGGGGGGGTAAACCAGGGTGGTTTCCCCTCCAGTTACCTATTTTTAGTATCTCCGTTTTCTCATGATTTATTTTTGATCCTGAGGCTTTCCCGAAAGCTTCATATTCCTTTTGTAAGTGTTTTAAGGAACTTGAATCATTAATGAAGTTTGTACAATCATCAGCATGTTGTAGCATTTTAAATTCGTTCTGTAAATTAGGAACTTTTATTCCTTTAATATTAGTATTACTTCTGATCTTTATACTCAGAATTTCAATTGCTATTACGTATAATAGCATGGATAGTGGGCAGCCTTGCCTCACTGATCGTTGTATGTCAATTTTTGGGGTTTTCGTCCTGTTTACTTGTACATTTGCAGATATTTCATTGTATATAATTTTAGTCCAGTTTAGGAAATTATTTCCAAGGCCAAATTTTTCCAGTACTTTTTGTGTATAATTATTTTCTAATCTGTCAAAGGCTTTTTCCTGATCGAAAAGTACCATAGCACATTTCGAGTTTGTTGTATTTATAAAGTCTATTATTGTCCTAATGTTAAGTATATTGTTATGTATGCTTCTATTTTTGCCACCGCATGATTGATTAGTGTTACTATGGTGTTTACTCCGTGCTTAATCCTATTAGCCAAAATTCTACTCAGTATTTTGTAATCCGTGTTTAGGAGGGAGATGGGCCTCCAATTTTTTAAGTCAGTTTTGTCCCCTTTCCCTTTATATAGTAAAGTAATCAGACCCTTCCGCATTGATTTTGTCATTTTGTCATTTTTTTAATAATATATTGTTAAATAATGTTTCTAAGATTGGTGCCACCTCACTTTGGAATTTCTTATATAATTCCGCCGTGAGGCCATCTCTGCCTGGTGATTTACCTTTTGCAAGTTCTTTTATTGTGGTTTTAACTTCCTCCACAGAAATGAGATCATCGCACCGTTTCTTGTGCTCTGATGATATCACTTCGCATTGTATTGAATTTAGATATTGTATGATTGTGTCATTGTCTCTGTTTTGAGAAGTATATAGTGTTGTATAATATTTGTTAATTTCATCCATGATTTCAGCTTTAGTTGTAATTTCAACCCCATTAATGTTTAGTACATTAATTACCCTTTCCCCTCATATCCTTTTTTCTTCCCTTTTATATAGTTCTCTGCCCTGTTTGTATAAGTGGTGGAATTTTCCCACCCATTCCCCTTGTTTTATGTTCTCTTAGCTTTTCTAGTTGTATAGAGTAGCTGTCTTTATCCCGTAAAGGTGTTGCGTCATTATTTATTGATCTTTTTAGTGCTAGCTTCTGAATTTTTTTAATACGTTTACGTTTAGTTGAGTGATATATCGCTATTTGTTTCACTTTTATTTTAAACTTATCCCAATCAGTTCCAATATCTGATATATTTTTTCCTACTTCATTTGTAAGTATTTTAGGGATTTCCAATTTTATTTCATTTATTAATTGCTCATCTTCCAGTATTGAGTTATTTAGTCTCCATTCTCCTGAACCCCATCTGCTATTTTTTATCACTATTTCCAAAGTTATTAGTTTGTGATCTGAAATTTTATAATCTAAAATTTTTGCATTTTTATATATTTTATGGTCAAAATTTTTTAGTAAAATTTGTCTATTCTACTTGATTTATTTTTTATTCCTCATTTTACATAATCATGTGTATATTCCATTCTTAATAAGTTCAGTTGTCTATACACATCTGTTAATTTATACTGTTTTATAAGTCTGCCCATAATGTCAGACGATAATTAATCGTTAGTTGTTAGTTTGCCGGTGCGATCTATATTCTCTCCCGCCCAATTAAAGTCCCCCCCCCCCATAATCAGGTGTTCTGCTATGTATGTTTTTAAGTATTTATTTAGATCCCTTAAGAAGTCGTAATGACTTTCTCTATTCGCAGGAGCATATATGTTCAGAATGTGCAATTTATTTAATTTTATGTGAATTACCCATCCTTTTAAGCTACTATCCTCTGTTATTCGTTCCCAATTTTGTCTACTTCTATTTCTTATTATAATTGCTACCCCCGCTTTAATATTGTTTTATTGTGCTTCGCTTGTTACAACTATTGCGTTCATTTTGGATTCAATTTCTGATATCATTCTATGTGTCATTTTGTTGTGTGTTTCTTGTATTAGTATAATGTCCTGTTTTAATTTTATCAAATGTGTAATTTTGTCCTTATCTAATCCATTAGTATTGATTGATGCGATATGGAAGTTTATTTCTTCCATTTGTGGTTATCCAGGTGGCTTTTCAAGTATTAAATAAATAGTTATAATTATAAGTAATATTATTAATTGCCGTTAAATTTCTATGTAAATTAAATTGTTGCATTTTGGGGCATTGGCCCCTCGTCAGTCTGCTCTATTACGTCGTATGTGTCTTGAAGGTTCTTTTCCTTTGGTAGTTCGTTCGTTAAGTCTGATTCCGTTGTCGTGTATGTCGTTGCTGGATATAATGGAGTGAGATCAAAATCCGGGTCTGAATCCCCGGAGCTTGACAGTGATAATGATAGAGATTTTTCTTCATTCATTCTTCTTTCTCTCCTTTTCAGCTTGGATGTGAGTTTCAGTTTAGGAAGTGGCTTTTCTGTAACGGTGATTGGCTCATCGCTAGTTGATGAGCTGGACAGCGTATGGTTTTTCCTCTTTCTTTGCGGTAGCGCCGGTGTAGAGGCTTTGTAAAGGGAGTCTGCATTTTGTATGATGATTGCAAATGGCTCTATGCCATCAATTTCTTCCATGTCTTCTTCTTCATCCTCATTTTCTTCTATGGTTAGACAGTCGTATCTGTTGCCCACCTTGAGGAGTGCTGTAGGTATTTCCCTCCTCGTGGGTTTTGTCGGTGTTATAAAACTGTCGTCGTTTGGCATTAGTATCTCTCTCCTCTCGGTTTGTATTTCTTTCTGGGTCTCTGGTCACCCTGGAGTTGGAGTTGGAGTTTCTTGTTGTTGTTGTTGTTTTCCAATCTCCGGATCTGTTTGATTTGTTTGGTTGCCTTCCTCTTCGGTATTTTGTGCGGCCTTTGCCGCATATGAGTTAGGGTCTCTTGTTTTCGGTTGTTGTGTGCAGTTTTTTACCCCGTGGCCCATGGTTTTGCATCGGGGGCAGGGTCTGTCCCTGTCACAGCCCCGGTACCACGACCTACATAGGAACCCCATTATATAGAAATACTGGGGTACTTTTCTTGCCTCCTCCGCAGGAACCCTAATTATCCATTCCCTGTTTTTGACATCTCTATGTCCGTAACATGCGGCCAGTTTATCTTCTCCCACCTGTATGTTGAACGTCACCATTAGCTTGTCCGATACTGTATTTATGGTTATTTCGTGGGGTAACCCTGATATTATAATGTCTATTGCCCTTTGTTCAATGTCTCTTACAATTGGTTCAGTCTCATATATAGTTACTCTTTGTCCACCTATTTGTATTTCAGATTGTTTGAGCATGGGGCGCTGGCTCTTTGGATACAATATGTACTTGTTCCTCCCTCCATATTGTAAGGCGTTAATTTCTTTGAGGTTTTTCCCCAGAATCTCCATTTCTGTTAGAACCTCAGTTTGTCTAGGGAAGGTTGCCGTGGTCCCAAAATCTAAGGTTTGGCAACCTTCACGATGATAAATCACACATTTTGTATTCCCTATTTCCCCTTCAACTACTGTATTGAAGAAATCTCCAATTTTGTAGCGATTGGGATCTACTTTGAGTGATTCTGCCATTTGTTTTTTGTCAGTTATGAAAATACTGTCCGTGGGGGGAATATGGCAATTGATACAGTTGATACAATAAACAATATAAGAAAGGTGCAAAATGAACTCTATGTAAATGGGTGCAGAAAACAAAGATAAGCAAAATATAATCAAAACTAATTGTACAAAATATGAAAAAATACGATACATGTACTGATTTTAGCTCAGTAACTATCGCAAGTAAAGTACTCGTAATCGTGAGTATTACACACAGCAATTCCTAGTATACCTCTCCTTATATTTGAAATAATCCAAATTGTGTTCACATAGTCCTAGCTCAAAAAACACGTCCGCTCTCCTCGACGTCTGACCACTTATCTACGCTATCAAGTCAGTCGGCCCCGATCCATATTCATCCCTCTGCATCAGTTCAAGTTAGTCACCCTGCCTCCACTATATTCCGGCTGGCAGCCGGTAGATTTGAATTTTGAAGCCAGGTACTTGTGAGCCGGATATGCAATGGTGTGAGGTCCTGAGGCTGAATGCCACAATTGTCAATTTCGAAAGTAGCTCGCATGACGGCAAGTAACTATTCAGGCTCGGTACACAGTGCTTGTGCGCGTAGCCTGTCTATAGGAGCTGTGCCTCAACTACAGACTACATAAATGCGGACATTTCTAAATAATCTTGTATTCTTGTGAAGTGTAGATTCCAGTTTAAATAATTTCTTTCTGTTTAATTTAAATAATGCCGAAACGAAAGTCTTACACAGTTGACTTCAAGCTAACTGCCATTTCGTATGCTGAAGTGCATGGCAATAGAGCCACAGGCAGAAAATTTGATATTGATGAGAGTGTAATCTGAGGTTGGAGAAAAGAAAAAGGAACGTTGGAGAAGATGAATCCACGAAAACGTGCTCGTTGCGGACCTAAAGCAAAATGGCCTCATCTTGAAACTGACCTGAAGCAGTGGATCGTGGCCCAGCGGGACAACAATCGACCAGTCTCGACAGTTGCCATCAAACTGAAGGCCAAATTCATGGCGGCAGAGAAGCACATTGATGATTTCAAAGGAGAAGTGCATTGGGTATATAAATTTATGAAGAGGAACCAATTGTCAGTCAGAACACGAACGACCGTCGGATACGAAATTATAAGTTTTTATCCCGAAATGTTGATTTGGTCCCGATACCGTAAGTTGTTGTGAAGTCACCGTAGTAGCCATAATATCCAACCCTAGCAAAACAAAACTAGAACAATATATAAGTTATGTAGTTATGTTTTTCAAACAATATATTGAAATATTATTATATGTAAAACATTTGTGATATAGCCCGCACCCCCCCTGCGGGGTTTGTAAAATCTGGTATAACTCGCGGGATTAATGCGGGAAAATACGGTAAGTATCTGATTTGGGCTAATTCATTAATAAAATAAAAATAAAGTATGTGAATAAAGTAAAATACTAAAGAAAGGCCTTGTATTTGTTTGTACTAATAAACTTAAAAGTAGGTACTCAGACAAAAGCCAGTGCTCAGCACGGTTGGTAATTTGGTTAGATACCCATAATTAAACACATAAAACAACAAAAAAGAGAAATTTACAAAATTAAAGCCAAGCATCACAGATTAATTTTAAAAAAAAAAGCTGGGTTTGCATACCTTCACTGCACTTAAAAAAGTAGATAGGACTCAGTATAGTAGACAGGATACTCGGTTATAGCAGCTTGTATTCTTATCAATATGTATTTAAACGTTGCTCACAAAACCTCACAAGGCATGTGGTGATAACACACAAGGGAATCGTCCACAAGCCCAACAGTGTTGCGAGCTTGCCGCAGAGTGGCTGGTGCTTAGTGTTGCAACACTGCTTGTGGTGGTATCGATGCATCCCGCCCCACATCCTGCAATGCACATCCACGCTCACGGCTATCCATGCAAGATCGGTGCACTCGCTTTTTAAAATCAGTTCAACGTTGTGATTGTTTCTTAACACGAATATGGAACAAATTGTCATGATAGTTGAATCAATGTACTGAGATACTTCGAATCCATAGATGGGATATGATATGAACTACGCATGATGGAATGTAGTTTTGGTGGTTTTATGTACACTAAAAGAAAAAAATGTTGTGCATATGACACAGTTCCACGGGCCACAAGTTAGCACCCAGTGGGCCACGGGTTGGCCACCCATGAAATAGATTGTTGTAGCACTCTTGTTCTTGGATAGTTTTGATGTCCTCGTCAAATGTCCCAACTATGATCAAATTGTCAAATGTCCTCCCAACTATGATCAAATTGGTCAAATGTCCCAACTACGATCAAATCGGTCAAATGTCCCAACTATGATCAAATTGGTCAAATGTCTCAACTATGATCAGATTGGTCAAATGTCCCAACTATGATCAGATTGGTCAAATGTCTCAACTGCGATCCAATTGGTCAAATGTCCCAACTACGATCAAATTGGTCAAATGTCCCAACTACGATCAAGTTGGTCAAATGTCCCAACTACATTCAAGTTGGTCAAATGTCCCGACTACGTTCAAGTTGGTCCCCCTTTTTATTTTAAGATTGATGGTACCCAGATTTATTAATAAGAAAAGAATGCAACCTTCCATCAGGCAGAAGGAGGGGAGAAGGAGAATTCAAAACATGATTCCTAGAATTCATTTCAACAGTTTAATATAAAAAATTGAAGACTTTTTATTACTAATTTATATAAATATTTAATTAGTTCATGTATACAAAGTGAAGAATTTTTATTACTAATTTTTATAAATATTTAATTAGTTCATGTATACAAAATGAAGAATTTTTATTACTAATTTTTATAAATATTTAATTAGTTCATGTATACAAAATGAAGACTTTTATTACTGATTTATATAAATATTTAATTAATTCATGTATACAAAGTATAACATGTTCATGCTATACCCCAGCATGTAAGTTGGTGGCACCCATACGCGTATTAAAAGTGTACAAGTTGGTGGCACCTATACTCATATTAAAAGTGTACAAGTTGGTGGCATCCATACTCGTATTAAAAGTGTACAAGTTGGTGGCACCCATACTCATATTAAAAGTGTACAAGTTGGTGGCACCCATACTTGTATTAAAAGTGTACAAGTTGGTGGCATCCATACTTGCATTAAAAGTGTACAGGTTGGTGGCACCCATACTCGTATTAAAAGTGTACAAGTTGGTGGCATCCATACTCGTATTAAAAGTGTACAAGTTGGTGGCACCCATACTCATATTAAAAGTGTACAAGTTGGTGGCACCCATACTTGTATTAAAAGTGTACAAGTTGGTGGCATCCATACTTGCATTAAAAGTGTACAAGTTGATGGCATCCATACTCGTATTAAACATGTACAAGTTGGTGGCATCCATACTCATATTAAAAGTGTACAAGTTGATGACATCCATACTTGTATTAAAAGTGTACAAGTTGATGGCATCCATACTCATATTAAAAGTGTACAAGTTGGTGGCACCCATACTCGTATTAAAAGTGTACAAGTTGGTGGCATCCATACTCATATTAAAAGTGTACAAGTTGATGGCATCCATACTTGTATTAAAAGTGTACAAGTTGATGGCATCCATACTCGTATTAAAAGTGTACAGGTTGGTGGCACCCATACTCGTATTAAAAGTGTACAAGCTGGTGGCATCCATACTCATATTAAAAGTGTACAAGTTGGTGGCATCCATACTCATATTAAAAGTGTACAAGTTGGTGGCATCCATACTCATATTAAAAGTGTACAAGTTGGTGGCATCCATACTCATATTAAAAGTTTACAAGTTTGAATGTACTGCCGATGGCTGTCAGTTTTATGTATTAATTCCCTTTGGAATTTGGAGTATGCCTTGCTTTATTCAGAAGAAACCACAGTGGCTTTACTAAAAAAAGTACATTGTTATTGTTATAATGTATATATATATTTATATATATATATATATATATATATATATATATATATATATATATATATATGTATGTGTGTGTGTGTGTGTGTGTCTGTGTGTGTGTGCATATTATTATTATGTGTGTGTGTGTGAAACACTTTGGTCATGATGTTGCATGCATTATTGTCCCCCTCCCACAAGTGACTTTGACATTTTACTTTTCTGAATATTTTTTTTTGTGTGCACAGTTCAGACAAATGTCATTGTACATATGACCAGTGTTATTGCTTGTGACTATTGCGTATAAATCATCACTAAACGTAAATGCATTTCAGAGATCTCATTCAGTGAACAAGGTGCTTTGACAAGGGAAGGATATTCAGATTTTACCTGGAGTGTACTTGATAACCCTAGTGTCCCACCTAATGAGGAGACTGCTGTTTTAAAGTTAGATAATCAGCAGGAACAGGATGACTTGAGATCAGAACAGCAACCTAGTGAAGAGACCCACACTAAAGAACTTCATCAAATTGCAACGAATAACATGGAAGATGGTAATGTGGCTTCAGAACAGCAATCTAGTGAAGAGACCCACACTGAAGAACTTCAAGTTGCAACAAATAACATGGAAGATGGTAATGTGGCTTCATATATATGTATGTAGCTCATTCCTTTTACATCATTTTAATAATTTAAAATAAATTTTGCAAACATCTAAACTAAAATTATATGATATGGATTTTGTAGATAATTCATAATTAAGCATTCTTTTTCTGGTGGTTTACGGAGCATATGAGCTCATTGGCTTAATAGGATTTGATCCCTTCTTGTGTAGCAGCGTCAATTTTCTTTTTATCAGATAAAGTTTGTATTGCTGTTAATAGTAACTGACTTTATTGTCTGTTAAAACTTTTAACCAACAGTAGTCACCAACTTTTCAGGCAGATTGCATTTGTCAAGGGAGATAACTTTAAAAACGTTGGCGCACACAGTAGTTATCTACCTTGCACAATTTCCATTTTATGAAAGGGGTGAAAAATGCTTTAAAAAGGAAACCACAGTAATCCCTCAATAATGTTTTGAATTTTTAAAGAAATTCTTTATCGGCGTATAAAGAAATTTAGAAAAAATATTGTTTTTAAAATTTAGAGGATGCTTAGACTATGACTAGCAGTATGTCTGGGATTATCTGATTATTTTCACTTAAACTCTGCAAGTTATTGGTATTCTCAATACATTAATTTTCCACCCTGGCAAGATTTGGTTCAGTCCATTGAGTCCAAGAAAATTTTGGTTCAGTCTGTCTTTTCCTGGAGAAAAGAAACTTTCAGTCCATCAGTTTCAGGATAAAACATGTCCAGTCCATCTGTTGTAGTAAGTCTTTTAACATGATGAAGTGTAGTAGGCATATGTAAATAACCTGGTCATAAAATTTGGTAAGATTGTTTGTATGTATGTGTAACTGACTTGGTCATAAAATTTGGTAAGATTGTTTGTATGAATAGCAGTATATCTGGGATTATCTGATTATTATCACTTAAACTCGGTAATTTATCAGTATTCTCAATAATTTGATTTTATGCATGTTTGTATGTACATGTAAATAACCTGGTCATAAAATTTGGTAAGATTGTTTGCATGTACATGGAAATTGCCTGGTAAGAGAAATTATACAAATTATTCTTAAGTTTATCCATACAGTGTGCAAGTTTGAACTTATTTTTTATCAATCTTCCAAAATGTTTGTAGCTAATATCTGCCTGTACAAATCATGAAATCCATGAGCGATAATTTTTATACCTAGACCATGATATCATTATTCTTTTGCAATTTCAGTAACTACATATTATTTCTGTAAGAAGCAAGCAAGATGATCTTGTATTTATACCTTGTTTTTCCTTCATACAACTCCAAAGTTGTATATTTCTACAGTACACACACACAGACACACACACACACACACACACACAAAATAATATTTTGATGACTTGTAGATTACTTGTGAACCTGCTTATAATAGTTTAAGCTTGAATCCTAGTTTTCAAACTAGAATATACCCCTGAAATGGTGCCTATATGTTATATGTTTGGTGAATGAAAACTTGGGATATCATTTGTTTTATCTGGAAAATTGAATCAACATCATGACATTATCAGCTTAAAAATACCAATCTAATGAATTTTTGTTGACTGAAATTCATGTTTTAATTCCAAATTCTGTTTCGGTTTCAGTGTAATCATCACAAATGCAATATTCCTTTATGTATTCAAGCATGGAAAATATTAATCTACTCCACAGCTATGTCACCACATGGTGGCCTAGTGGTTAGAGCATCTGCTTAGGATGCAGGAGGTTGTGTGTTTAATCCCTGGCCAAGTCAAACCAGTGACTTTTAAAAATGGTACTAACAGCTGCCTCGCTTGGCATTCAGCATTAAGAGGTTAGTGTTAGGACTGGTTGGCCTAGTGTCAGGATAATGTGACTGGGTGGGACATCATGCTGTATGTCTGCAGCATGATGCCCCAGTGCTAAACATCTCTTTAGACGGCCACTTTGCAGACATCATAGCGATATGACTGAAAAATGATTCAAACTACATTAAAAATCCAAATCGTATCACACATAACACAACTATGTCTGTAAGCATTTTTGTGAGAATATAATTAAGTACTGGCTGTGTTTTGATATCCAACATGCAGAAGTATTTGTTGTATTGCAACACTCAATTAACTATGTATTTTGTATCAAAGCAAATAATGGGGTGGAATAAAAGAAAAGTTAACAGGTATACGAATCCTACCTCTAAGAACTAATGGTCCCAGTCATATGTCAGGTCAACTCATTTAATCATTTGAACAATATTATAAATATTGTGTAAATAATATAATTAAGCCACACTAAATTAGCCTACATTTTCATACGTGCTCAAAGTTAAGACAAGCAAACAAAATTAATACATGTTATGAAGAAAAAAAAGCTTTATTTGACAGATTTGGTCAATGAAAAAGAAGTGACTACCCAAGTTTTCAATGGATATACACTTCCTTGCAATAAAATCATGGTATCAACATTTTACTAATAGAACAGTAATAAAATCATGGTATCAACATTTCACTAATAGAACAGTAATAAAATCATGGTATCAACATTTCACTAATAGAACAGTAATAAAATCATGATATCAACATTGTACTAATAGAACAGTAATAAAATCATGGTATCAACATTGTACTAATAGAACAGTAATAAAATCATGGTATCAACATTGTACTAATAGAACAGTAATAAAATCATGGTATCAACATTGTACTAATAGAACAGTAATGAAATCATGGTATCAACATTTCACTAATAGAACAGTAATAAAATCATGATATCAACATTGTACTAATAGAACAGTAATAAAATCATGGTATCAACATTGTACTAATAGAACAGTAATAAAATCATGGTATCAACATTTTACTAATAGAACAGTAATAAAATCATGGTATCAACATTTTACTAATAGAACAGTAATAAAATCATGGTATCAACATTTTACTAATAGAACAGTAATAAAATCATGATATCAACATTGTACTAATAGAACAGTAATAAAATCATGGTATCAACATTGTACTAATAGAACAGTAATAAAATCATGGTATCAACATTTTACTAATAGAACAGTAATGAAATCATGGTATCAACATTGTACTAATAGAACAGTAATGAAATCATGGTATCAACATTTCACTAATAGAACAGTAATAAAATCATGATATCAACATTGTACTAATAGAACAGTAATAAAATCATGGTATCAACATTGTACTAATAGAACAGTAATAAAATCATGGTATCAACATTTTACTAATAGAACAGTAATAAAATCATGGTATCAACATTTTACTAATAGAACAGTAATAAAATCATGGTATCAACATTTTACTAATAGAACAGTAATAAAATCATGGTATCAACATTTTACTAATAGGACAGTAATATAATCATGGTATCAACATTGTACTAATAGAACAGTAATAAAATCATGGTATCAACATTGTTCTAATAGAACAGTAATAAAATCATGGTATCAACATTTTACTAATAGAACAGTAATGAAATCATGGTATCAACATTTTACTAATAGAACAGTAATGAAATCATGGTATCAACATTGTACTAATAGAACAGTAATGAAATCAGGGTATCAACATTGTACTAATAGAACAGTAATGAAATCATGGTATCAACATTGTACTAATAGAACAGTAATGAAATCATGGTATCAACATTTTACAAAATAGAACAGTAATAAAATCATGGTATCAACATTTCACTAATAGAACAGTAATAAAATCATGGTATCAACATTTCACTAATAGAACAGTAATAAAATCATGATATCAACATTGTACTAATAGAACAGTAATAAAATCAGGGTATCAACATTGTACTAATAGAACAGTAATAAAATCATGGTATCAACATTGTACTAATAGAACAGTAATAAAATCATGGTATCAACATTGTACTAATAGAACAGTAATAAAATCATGGTATCAACATTTTACTAATAGGACAGTAATAAAATCATGGTATCAACATTGTACTAATAGGACAGTAATAAAATCATGGTATCAACATTGTACTAATAGGACAGTAATATAATCATGGTATCAACATTGTACTAATAGAACAGTAATAAAATCATGGTATCAACATTGTACTAATAGAACAGTAATGAAATCATGGTATCAACATTGTACTAATAGAACAGTAATGAAATCAGGGTATCAACATTTTACTAATAGAACAGTAATGAAATCATGGTATCAACATTGTACTAATAGAACAGTAATAAAATCATGGTATCAACATTGTACTAATAGAACAGTAATAAAATCATGGTATTAACATTGTACTAATAGAACAGTAATAAAATCATGGTATCAACATTTTACTAATAGAACAGTAATGAAATCAGGGTATCAACATTTTACTAATAGAACAGTAATGAAATCATGGTATCAACATTGTACTAATAGAACAGTAATGAAATCATGGTATCAACATTGTACTAATAGAACAGTAATAAAATCATGGCATCAATATTGTACTAATAGAACAGTAATAAAATCATGGCATCAACATTTTACTAATAGAACAGTAATGAAATCATGGCATCAACATTGTACTAATAGAACAGTAATGAAATCATGGCATCAACATTGTACTAATAGAACAGTAATGAAATCATGGCATCAACATTTTACTAATAGAACAGTAATAAAATCATGGCATCAACATTGTACTAATAGAACAGTAATAAAATCAGGGTATCAACATTTTACTAATAGAACAGTAATGAAATCATGGTATCAACATTGTACTAATAGAACAGTAATGAAATCATGGCATCAATATTTTACTAATAGAACAGTAATAAAATCATGGCATCAACATTTTACTAATAGAACAGTAATAAAATCATGGCATCAACATTGTACTAATAGAACAGTAATAAAATCATGGCATCAACATTTTACTAATAGAACAGTAATGAAATCATGGTATCAACATTTTACTAATAGAACAGTAATAAAATCATGGTATCAACATTTTACTAATAGAACAGTAATAAAATCATGATATCAATATTTTACTAATAGAACAGTAATAAAATCATGATATCAACATTTTACTAATAGAACAGTAATGAAATCATGATATCAACATTTCACTAATAGAACAGTAATGAAATCATGATATCAACATTTCACTAATAGAACAGTAATAAAATCATGATATCAACATTTCACTAATAGAACAGTAATAAAATCATGATATCAACATTTCACTAATAGAACAGTAATAAAATCATGATATCAACATTGTACTAATAGAACAGTAATAAAATCATGGTATCAACATTGTACTAATAGAACAGTAATAAAATCATGGTATCAACATTGTACTAATAGAACAGTAATAAAATCATGGTATCAACATTGTACTAATAGAACAGTAATAAAATCATGGTATCAACATTGTACTAATAGAACAGTAATAAAATCATGATATCAACATTTTACTAATAGAACAGTAATAAAATCATGGTATCAACATTGTACTAATAGAACAGGTAATACAATCATGGTATCAACATTGTACTAATAGAACAGTAATAAAATCATGGTATCAACATTTTACTAATAGAACAGTAATATATAGGAATATATCTTTTTTTACAGATGTGCCAGAAGATGAATCTCTTTACAGCCAGTTTTCAAGTGGAATTTACCATGCCACAAATACATGATGCATCAATCTGTAAATTTAAGACAAATTGGAAGAGAAAGGCATCACAGAACTGTTACATGTACAAAGAGAAATGCAAATATTAAGATATACTCTGTTGTCAAAAGTTTGATTTTGATCTATATTTGTTTTCAATTTTTTAATTAATATTTTTTTTAGCAATTATGTTGCTAGAGTTGGTGGCATCATTTTAATTTGCTGTAACTTTCATGAGATTATTTATGCCAAAAGCTTATACCGTGATATGCTAGGATTTTCTGACATACCCAAACTTGTGATCATAACACAAGTCACAAGTGTGAGAATATTCCATATAACCTTTGTATTAATAAATTTTGTTGATAAGTATTTTGTTTTAAATTGTTAAATATAACTTCATGGAAGATAGATAATATGATAATATTGGTATCTGTCCATATGTGTGTCCACCTATCATTATGTTGGGGTCCATACCCACTAGTCAGCAAAATGTGGTCTCTTATAGTCAGCAAGTAGGGGCCCTTGTAGTCATAAGTAGAGGTCTCTTGTGGTCTACAGCAATGGATCTCATAGCCAGCAAAAGGAGGTCTTTAGTAGTCTAAAAGAAGTGGTCTCTTGTAGTCAGTAAAAAGATGCCACGTAGTCACCAAAAGGGGACTCCTGAAATCATCATCAAGGGTCTCTTGTCAACAAAAAGGGATCTCTCGTAGTCAGTAGAATAGGGGTCTCTTGTAGTCAACAAAAAGGGGTCTCGTGTGAGTAAAAAGATGTCACTTAGCAAAAGAGGTCTCTTGAGGTCACCAAATTGTTTTTTTTTTTTAGTCAACAAAAAGGTGTCTATTGTAGCGATCAAATACGGGTATTTTGTAGTTGACAAAAAGGGGTCTCTTGTACTTAACAAAAAAGTTTTTTTTGTAGTTAACAAATAGGGTCTCATAGTCAGGAAAAAGGGGTATCTTATAAACAACAAAAAGGGACATCATGTAGTCAGTATAAAGGGGTTACTTGTAGTCAGCATAATGGGATTTCTTGTAGTTAACATAACGGGTTCTCTTGTAGTCAGCATAAAGAGGTCCCTTATAGCGAACAAAAATGGGACTTGCATAGTGAAAAAAAGTTGTTTTCTTCTAAATAAATAATGTAAGCTTCATCATGTTTATCAGGGCTATTCATTATTTTTGGTATTTTTGAAAGAACTTGTACAACTTAGTGTGAATTATGAATACACTTATTTTTGGTATTTTTGAAAGAACTTGTATAACTTAGTGTGAATTATGAAAACTTTTATTTTTTGGTATTTTTGAAAGAACTTGTACAACTTAGTGTGAATTATGAAAACTTTTATTTTTGGTATTTTTGAAAGAACTTGTACAACTTAGTGTGAATTATGAAAACTTTTTTGGGGGGTATTTTTGAAAGAACTTGTACAACTTAAGTGTGAATTATGAAAACATTTTTTTTTTGGTATTTTTGAAAGAACTTGTACAACTTAGTGTGAATTATGAAAACATTTAGTTTTGGTATTTTTGAAAGAACTTGTACAACTTAGTGTGAAGTATGAAAACATTTTTTGGGGGTATTTTTGAAAGAACTTGTACAACTTAATGTGAATTATGAATACATTTATTAGGACAACTTTATCCTTTGATAAAGTTTTGAAGAGTAGCAGAAATTGGAAAGAAAGTCTGTAATGGAAATTTGGAAATTGATTGTGTTTTTTTAAATCTTTGTTTTGGCTTTCTTCTTTATACTTTTCTTTATCTGCACTATGTACTTGAAAAATTATTAATAGGGTAAATTTGTTTTATAGTAAAGCTCATCCCAATAGGTACACAGTGTGTTATCATTATATGCAGTGTGATGTCATAATATATTAAGCACACTGGTGTCACAGTATAATGTGAACATTGTGATGTCATTGAATAATAAGCACACTGTGATGTCATAGTATAATAAGCATACTGTGATATCATTGTATAATAATCCCAGTGTGATGTCATAATATAATAAGCACATTGTGATATCATTGTATAATAAGCACACTGTGATGTCATAATATAATAAGCACACTGTGATGTCATAATATAATAAGCACACTGTGATGTCATAATATAATAAGCACACTGTGATGTCATTGTATAATAAGCACACTGTGATGTCATGATATAATAAGCATACACTGTGATGTCATTGTATAATAAGCATTCATTGTGATGTCATAATATAATAAGCATACATTGTGATCTCATAGTATTAAGTTTAGTACATAATTATTGGTGAAGGGAAAATTAGATTGATTTTGTGTACATTTTTGGTATAATGATATTTGATGAGATATAGATCTTGTGTAGATAGATATTTTTCTCTTGTATTTTTAGCACACCTATTTAAAAGTGAGGTCACAGATCAAAGTATGTTTATATGTGCAATCTCATTAAGTCTCCACCATTTCTACTTCCTAGATCCTAAATATCATTTGGTAGTGGGGTTTATAGCACCTGCAATATGGGGAAGTGACTGAGATGTCTAACTTAAGAATTAAATGCACATTCGTTGTAATTTTTTGTTTTATGTTTAGCTCAAGTTCTTATACTTAAACACTTGAGTGATTACCTAAACTCAGGAAACTTTATAAAGTTCTGTTTTGTGTACAAGGATTTCACTGTGCTCATTGACCATTGGGTGTTTGCATTTTAAGTTTATTCAATCTGGAATCATCAGACACTATGATCATGGGCATCCCTGTTAGTATCACTCTCTTTCTGTGAAGAATTTAGGTTGCTGTGATCTACATTGCACATTTTTCTGTCTTAGGATAAGGTTACTGTGTTTAGGTCATGATTTGTGAAATTGGGTAAGTAAATACATCTTGATGAATATTTACCAATAAATAGGTCACAGTTATCCATATTTTGTGTTTCAGTTTGTGGTTGAGGTTCATGTTTTCATGTTTTTCACAATCAAAAGTAATGAATGAATTATCAGATTATTTGTATCTCTTAGTATCACAGCCTTACAACAAAACAAGGTTACTGTTCATTTAGCTCATCACCAGATTGGATTTTAGCAATCTGTATAAATAAAATTATGTCTGGAATTGTAAAGTTTGGTGAGAGATTCCATCTTGGATTAGTACCACACCTTCATCACAAAAATAGATCTGTGATTATTTTTTTTAACGTTTCACTGGTTTGGGTTCAGTGTCAAGCACTGTTCATGACAGATTCAAGCTAGACTATTTGCCTGTATTTTATTAGTACCACACTGTTACATTGAAAGAGAACCACTCTGACCTGCATTTCAAACCTTACTGAGTTCTGTAAATATTTTTCATGTAAATCATACTCACACAGTTGTTTTACTGCCAGTATAATATGGTTGAATCTGGAATCATGGCGAGAGGATGCATTTTGAGTACTATACTATTATCATTAAAGTTGTTCGCTGTGACCCATATTTGTACTTAACAGCCTTTAGTTAAATTTTGTGTTTTTACTATTCATTCATTAAGGTCCATAGCATCATACAAATAGTCACTGTGGCCGAATCAGTTTTTGTTTATTTTACTTTGAGATTTTAGAATGCTATGTGGACACTATCCTGCCCAGGATCACAAAACATTGACAAGGAAAACATGGATAAATGCAAGAGGTTTTTGAACTATATATCATAATTCAGAGTTTTGTGTTGCAAGTTAATTCCTTGCATAGTGTTTAAATTTGAACTATGTGACATTTTTATAACCAAAGATTACTGTGACCTACATTTATGCTTACTAATGTAGGTTAAGTATTTGTGTTTAGATTGTGTAAACACATATTTTTCTTCTCTTTACTAAGGTAGGTTAAGTATTTGTTGTTAGATTGTGTCAACACACATTTTTCCGTTCTTTACTAATGTAGGTCAAGTATTTGTGTTTAGATTGTGTAAACACACATTTTTCTTCTCTTTACTAAGGTAGGTTATGTATTTGTGTTTAGATTGTGTAAACACACATTTTTCCGTTCTTTAAACATTCTTGCATACATAGAAGTTAGTCCCATTCTGACAATTGGAAGTAGGAATAATCTTGTTTATTCATTAATAATTCAAACCGCTCCGGTAGCTTAGTGGTTAGAGCGTCCACTGCAGAAGCGGGAGGTTGTTGGTTCTATCCCCAGCCGAGTCATACCAGAGACTTACAAAAATGGTACTAACAGTGACCTCGCCTGGTGTTAGGGCTGGTCGGCCTGGTGTCAGGATAATGTGACTGGGTGGAACATCATGCAACATGTCTGCGGCATGATGAACAGTGCTTGACATCACTATAAACTGTCTCACTGCAGACATCGTAGCGATATGACTGAAGTATTTTAAAAGCTATGCTAAAAATCCTAATAATAATTTTTAAAAATCATTTTATAATTCATATTTGTAACTATTTATTCTATGTTGTGATAGGTTACCTGTGGCAGGGTGGTTGTTTATTGTACATACTGAATAGTAATCAAATGAGTGAACTGTATGCACTATTTCATCTGAGGTCTTCAGCTCTTATTTAAGGACAGTATGGATAGACAGTAATAATATCTGAAACAGATTTAGGAAGTATGATTTAAAAGAAAGGAGAAATTATTGGTTTTTTTTAGAAAAAAATATATTCAAATTTTTGTTGGATGTATTATAAAGGATGTACCTTTCATTGTTTGATGACTTACACCATGTCACAGATTTGCGGTCAGAAATTATTTCTTTAATGTTTATAATGGTTACTAATAAAGGCCAGCTGTGTTATCATTGATTACATTCTGGTTATTAATTATAGGTGTACCTAGATTTGATGAGTTTTATTAAACCTATAAGTATTTCTATTAATTAAACAGTTATACCTTGATTTGACGACATTTGATGGGTTCTATCAAACCTATAAGTATTTATATTTATAAAAAATGTAATTATCTGATTAAAAAAATGTCAGTGTTGCAGGTAAAAGATTTCTTCCATTATGTGAGTTGTATCATGGTTGCAGCTTGCATATTGTGGGTTGTATCATTGATGTAACTTACAGTATGTGGGTTGTATCATGGGTACATCTTGCAGTATGTGGGTGTATCATGGGTACATCTTGCATTATGTGGGTTGTATCATGGATACAGTATGTTGATTTAGTTACATTAACAGAGTCTATGACCCATCTTTTGCTTGTCCAACTCGTTTTGTTTTCCAGAAAAGAACTTCATTTAAATTTGTTGGATTCGGTCAGATTTGTCACATACTTTCACACTGATGTGACATTGAGTTGGAATTTGGACATATCCCTGAAGATGATTTGTAGGACTTGTGGCCTCTGATATTTCTAGTTTATCCTGTAAAGTGAAACACTTTGCAATACACATATCACTACTGCTTTCTAGTTTATCATGTAAAGATTGGAACATTTTGCAATACACATATCACTACTGCTCTCTAGTTTCTCCTGTAATTACTGAAACTCTTTGCAATACACATGTCACTGCTAGTCTCTAGTTTATCCTGTAAAGTGTGGCACACTTTGCAATGCATGTCACTACTAGTCTCTAGTTTATCCTGTAAAGTGTGGCACACTTTGCAATGCATGTCACTACTAGTCTCTAGTTTATCCTGTAAAGTGTGGCACACTTTGCAATGCATGTCACTACTAGTCTCTAGTTTATCCTGTAAAGTGTGGCACACTTTGTAATGCATGTCACTGCTAGGCTCTAGTTTATCCTGAGATCAGAAATTTATTGTTGAGTCTATTCAATGCCAACAAATGTTTCATGCACTGCATGATGCTGTGATGATAAAGCCGTGATTGGAATATTAATTCAGCTATGTGGGATCAAGAATGAGGATTGCACGTGTCTATTTAAAAAAAGACACAATTCTGCAGTCATTTGGTTTGTTGGTATATTTTTATCACAAGAAGATTAGGTGACTTTTTAAGAGTAATTATGGTGACTGGACAAACACAAATACATTTAGTTTGTAGCAATACTAATATGACTGGACAAACACAAATACATTTAGTTTGTAGCAATACTGACATGGCTGGAAATATATAAAATATAGATATTCCCAAAAAATAAATTTTTAGACTTCTTATTGATTTTATACAGGGATTGAAAATTTGAAATTTTCAGAATTTTACCTAGAACAAATCTAGAAACTATTTTTTTAAATTCCCAACTTAACTTTTAATTATGTATGTTATAAATAAAGAAAATAAATATATTGTATCTTTCAGATAGAATTTTTGTACAATTTTGCAACATTGTTATTTGTCTTTCATCTTCGTACAAAGAAAATATATTTTATGTACATTTGTATAATAAACTAGTCAAATTATTGTTGTGTCATTTCTCACACCCCGTTAACAAAGTTTTTCATGTTGTCCATATTGTACACAGGTATATGTGTGCCAGTATCCACCTTATAAATACAGCTGTAATAAATTATTCGTTTTGACTGCTGCTTTATCAAATATTGTTGGATTTAAGTCAAAGTTGCCATGCATTTTCATGTTGACAAGATTGTGTGGCAGTTTAATAACTAAGAAGTGTCAGATTGCAGTCAAATTAGCCATGCTGTTTCATGTTGACAAGATTGTGTGACAGTTTGATAACTAAAAGGTGTCAGATTTCAGTCAAATTTGCCATGCTGTTTCATGTTGACAAGATTGTGTGACAGTTTGATAACTAAGAAGTGTCAGATTTCAGTCAAATTTGCCATGTAGTTTCATGTTGACAAGATTGTGTGGCAGTGTGATAACCAAGGTGTGTCAGATTTCAGACTGATTTGCCTTGCAGTTTCATGTTGACAAGATTGAGTGACAGTTTGATAACCAATTTGTATTGTTATGCTTATTATTGTTGAATACTGGGTTTGTTTCGCAATGTTCCTGTTTCATAAAGCCTTGCTGGGCAAATTTGTTTCAGGACAAAGGCAGTATTGGGTTAATGTTTACATCTGATTCTGTGGATTATGATACTTTACCCCCATAACAGCATCAGGGGAAAGGAATTAAGGCCAATGAGGTCAAAAGGTCATGGTCACAGGAAGAGCCCAGTTAGGTCAAAGGAAGGTCATGGTCACAGGAATAAAAATTTAAATTAAATTTTAAATTGGTACTCACCAGTAAATGTATTTGGATCTAGTAGTATATAATGTCATGGATGTACCAATGCCAGACATTGCAGAAAAATGTACCTTGATAAAAAGTCCAAGATAACAGTGGCCTTCGAACCAGTAAAAAAGAAACTGTTCTTTTATTCCCAACTTTTAATATTCTGTATTTTACAAATAAAGCTCATAGCTAAAAACAAAATCTATTTGTGTCTATGGAAAGATATTGTAATTTGATTCAGCATGCATATGGCATTCTCAGGGATTGAAAATCAAAGTCAAGGTCACAGGAGAATTGGTTTTGAGCTTTTAGATTATCTGATTGTTTTGTGAAATAGGTCCACCTTTTGTGTCCATTCAGTTATGTGATTTAGTAAAGGAGATGACCCTCTTCCTACAAAAGGGGGTCAATAGGTCAAAAATAAATCTCAGAGGGGTTGTTTGATATGCATTACAAAATTGGGTCAATAGGTCAAAAATAAATCTCAGAGGGGTTGTTTGATATGCATTACAAAATTGGGTCAATAGGTCAAAAATCAATTTCAGAGGGGTTGTTTGATATGCGTTACAAATCAACAGCAGCATTACTGCAAGCAAGACAATGACTTTACCTTGCAAAGTAAAACTGTGATCAAGAAGGTATAGGAAGTATGTCCCTCATTGGTTTGGATTATATATACCCGTATATACACACACAAACACATCATTGGCCTGGGTGTATATACACACATCACACATATACATCATTGGTCTGGATATATATATATATATATATATATATATATAGACACACACACATCACAAATACACATCATTGGTCTGGATATATATTGATTGACTTCGGTATTGAAAAGTGCGGAAAATAGCCTTTGGCAACTTCTGTTAACCAAAAGGTTTTAGGCATTAGACTTTCAAAGGCCAAGTAACTCATCTAATATTTGAACTGTACTTGTCTCACTTGCATGGAAATGATTTTGGATACATTCAAAGTCACTTTAGGACGTTCGGTACTTTGTTCCGTATATATCTCTAAAGAAATTGTCCATCGTATCCCATGATGTCAATCTCCGTAACGTTTGATGTCCCCTAATGGGGTCTAATATCCACTGGGCAAAATCGGCCAACGTGTTACGTCACCGAAAGATTTTATCACGTCCTCCAGAAATCTTGCTACAGTGAGGGAAATTACTAAAGACTGGCACCTGGATGCACTACTCGCACTCTAGATAAGACACAGAGAAATTAAGGATGTGAATGCCGGTTTCTTGCATGAATTCGAAATCGAAAAAGATAAATTCACTTTCTTCAGGGCATCTTCCTCCTCTTGTTGGGAATGGTATTTGTAATGTAACATTTGTGTTCGATGTCCACGATTTGGTGTCAGATGTGACATCGTTTCTTTCCTCGACAAACGTGTAACTTGATAATATTGGTACATATGCCTTGTCCACAAGTAGGTCACAATCTCAGGAGTTGACAAGCACTTTTCTGTTGTGAATCTTGTGTTGTTAGATGTTGGTGGTGACAGGCAGGGCTGACAAAACTGCGCTGACAAGCAGGTCAATGCACTCGTCCTTCGTCCAGAGAGGGTCTAGAGGCCAAACATACCTTACATTTTGATCAGCAATGCTTGTGTTGCTCTCGATTATTATAGCCATAGTTACATTTCTCAAAGTTATAACCATATCCCAGTAATGCAGTGATACTGGTTATGTCATCGAAATGTTCATCGTGATGATAGACGTGAATGTATTTAACGTCTTTGAAATTTTTGTCTCAAAACAACACATGTCCTCGCCCTTCATGCGGTGCACTTTCAAGGTGTAGCATGGAGCCAAGGCATCTGGCAACTTTTGCCTTTCAGGAGTGCCACAGGGTGTGCCTCTAGATAGTCACGCTTGGAATAACAGTACTGCTTCACTTTGTTGTTTGGCTCGGTTTGATTTTCAATTGTTCGCTCAGTCTCTTTTCCCTTCTAGCTTGTCGTTCTGGTCGGCATCGGTTCGTCCCACCACAATGGTACGGGCTAAACACATCTGGTCTTGAGGGTTGCTAATTTGAACGAAGCTCTTTTTGATGTTGCGAAGGTCGTCCGTATAAAACACCTTTTCTCGTCCCGTTCTTTGAGGAAGAGAAACGTGGGTCATGAACAGTGTTGCTTTTCCATCGGTGATGTGAAACTTGTCGTTGGATTGTTGCACGTGTTAAATCTTGTCGATGACTTTGGAAGGTGTCAATTCTACTGGGCTGCTAAACTCGATCCAAACGGGGTATTTCAAACTGTCGTGATGAATGGAAGGTATCAAGCGATCGTCTTCTTTGGCTTCACATTGTCGTTTTAGTGTAGTTTACAAAGAATCCCATACCTCGGCGATGAACAGCTGTACAATTCACGGTGTGCTTGTTTACCGTGGTTTGAAAGTTTTTATAGGAGCACTTTTCCTTCTCACGAATATGATAGTAGCTTTCAGGGTATAATGGTGGTGGTTGATTGGATTATATACCCTCTGTGTCTGGATTCTAGCTCAGTCATGTCATCTTCAAAATCGCTGGCATGAACTTTATCCAAAACGTCAGCTACTGTGTGAGACAATAAATCACGTATCTGCCTCTTACTTTCTTCTCCATTCTACATGGCATGATACGATTGTTTCATCATGACTGCAGAAAGTCAAATGACTACATTTTAAACGCCATTTTCCACTTTATCCGCGTCAGACTAGTGTCTTAATATAAAAGGTCACTGCCTTCCCTCCCAATATTCATTTCAATCTCAAAACCTACCAGAACGATGGAAAGCCCCACACAGATCGAACTTCTGATCAGAGTTTTTCGAGGTGTCATACGAACGTTTTCTTTAGACAAGCCGACGGACTACTCCCCATCCTTTCCAGATAAAGGTCAGGATACTTGCTATATCTGTAGGAAGAAAGGTCATTGGTCTTTAGAATGTCCAGACCATGAAAAAGACAAGACAGGTGTCAGAAGTGAAAAAGTCAAGATACCTGTTATCATTGTGAACAGAAAGGACTTTGGACTTCAGAATGCACTAAAGTAGGAGGAAGAGAGGGGTTCAGAACAGGAAGAAGAGATACTCTAAGGAAGAAGAGGGGGAATAACCTGTAAAAGTAAAGAAATTAAAAAATCAGTGCGAGTGAACAAAGGCACAGAAGAAATTTATGAACTGTATAAAGTTCTGCTTTGTTGTGATATGGATTGTAAAATTCGTACCAGAATAGATCAGACAGAAAACGTAAGTCTCTCTTGGTTCTGATTTTTAGAATATGGACCTACACTGAAGCACGCACTTATTCGCAACTCACACACGTACATCATGAGACAAAACAGGGATTTTGAGTTTTAATTGATTTCGGCAAAATGAATGTTATCTCGTTTCGAGAGAGATCAGATGCCCTGAAAAGGATCGTTGGGTGTTATTGTATTAAAAATTAAAAAAAAAACAATCAGGAACGGGACATTATCAACTTTAACTGCCTTCAGTTTTTGCCACGGCCAAGGACTACTTCTGGACTGGCTCCTGTCTATGATGATTTGGTAGAAATCAATAGGATGGGTATATCAGGTGTAGTTACAAGGTTGGGCTATTTGGCTCTGGAAGGTCGTTTTCTCTTGGGTCGTAATAAAGAAGTCTGATACATTTGTTTCAGATTTCTTAACTCTGCTAAAATGTCTAAAAGTACCGTCACATTTTGACTTTTACTGTTCTCCTTTTATCCTAAACATTGTTTCTTCTTTGCTGATTCTTCTTCTTCCTGTCTAGGGAATGTGACGTCACAGACCGCGCTCTTCGGACTGGAAGACTGACTCCGCACTGTGACTGAATTTTGTAACGTGTGTTAGGATGGTGAAAGAACTCAATACGTTTCGATGAGCTCTTCCACCATAAATAAACGCGGTTCATTTCACTCCCTTCACCTGTTCACGTCACAAGATATGGATTAACGCTGAATCATCAACCCTCGTATCGTCAATGCTGTTCCGCACGGACTTGCCCATGTATGTGAAATCATAAAGGATAATGATCCCAATCACTGATACGAGCTTTTGGAAAAGATTTTATGTGGAGAGACAAGGCTGTCTGAAGCGAGTTCTCATCTACGGTCCAGAAGTCAGAAGAAGTTTGAGGAGGAGAAGAAGACCTATGTGATGTTCTCTATGTTAACGTAATGTTGACTAAAATACCAAAGGTTCTTTTCAGGGCCACTCATATACCTCGAAAAGATTTGCTTTCTTGCCTAATTATTTTCAGTTCAGTTTAAAATTTAGGTGTGATAGAGTGATGTTCATCAATCTATGTCTGTGTGTTGTATATGTATATAACTCTAATGCATTTGTCTATCCATAGAGTACCGTGTATTCAGGTCAGCCACTTGCTACAGTGTTACCAATCTTCCATACCATGGCGTTACCTCACCTGTTCCATTCCTATTGTCTCTTTACTAATGATAAGTCTCATCGTCAATATAAATCTTGTCCTTTAAGGTTCTCACGATCTTTTTGACTGGGATATCCGTTGTCCCTATACATATTATCCCTCAAGGTTATCAGGACCTTTTGACTAGGATTTCTGTTGTCCCTAAACATATTATCCCTTTAAGGTACTAAGACCTTTTTGACTGGGATTTCCATTGTCCCCATAAATCTTGTCCCTAAAGGGTCTCACGACCATTTTGACTGGCATTTCCATTGTCCCCAAGTATTGTACACTGGTACTATTATATATATCTTATCACAAGTCCAAAAGAATGGTATTTTCCGAATAGTTTTGATAGTCCTTATGTTAAAGAATGATGTAACCTGTAGGTCTTTTCAAGACAGAATGTCTTTTGAATATACACATTTTGTCTAGACCTAGACGTAAGTGATCTCAATGAAATATCCTATTCAGTTGTAGCGAAGTCCGTTTCTAGACCGTTCTGAACTTTAACGTGATGTCAACATGTTATTTACAACCTGAAAACATAGACACAAGTTTCAATAAAACATCCTGTTTGCAAAGTACCGTCGTCTTAGTGGTCTTAATCTATAATAATGGACAAAAGTAAAGCGCTCACGCACACGCACACACAAATTATGAAACGAATTAAATAATGTCCAGCTATTTGCGAGCCATTAAGTCCAAAAACCAGTTCAAAAGGATTGACATAAAATAAATCTTGAACGGATTCCAGAACCGATAACAAGAAAACAAAGGCAAATAAACACCCACATGACAATCGTTTCCTCTGTTATAGAAATATGAACGAACCATATTCTAGATATCATGAAAGCCTTCAAAAGCCAATTGACCTTCACGGTGATAGGATGTAAACTGCTGGATGCCTGATTCATGCACATCCTGAAATATTCTGTAATAATAATTTAGTTATAATATTTATGAAATGAATTGCCTCTGGAAATCTTGTTGACGTATACATTTGGGTCAACAAATATTGGAAAACTTGACTTATTTTTTGGTAAGTGGCCGACAAAATCTACCATTATGCTATTCGTCAATTGCATGGATATAAGCCTAGGTATCTTCTTGTTGCGTTATCCTACCATTTGACAAGTGTGACAAGATCCACCATATTTAAAAACATTGATTTTATGCTTCGGCCAAAACAAATGATTCCAGATTTTGTGATAAGTCGTACTGACTCCCACATAGCCATCCAAGAGAGCTTGTATCGAGTAGACTAAGATGTCCTGCCGATATGAATATAGGAACGATACTTTGATGGCCCACTGACCAATCGTCACCAGCTGGGATACATTGCTGTTGTTTCTTTCTCATAAGGACCTCGTATTTGTTTTTACAAAGTAGCAAATATAGACTAGAATGGCTTCAATTACACTAAAGGCAATCTGAAAGTAGCTAGATATATCTGGAACTTGATCCTGTTCGATAATGAGTAATTATCTTTTGTCAACTCGACCTGATAGAAACTAGGTTATATGAAAATAGTTCTGTCTTGATTACATTGCTCTTGTTTCAGTCTGTTACAATCAGAAATAACATGCCGTTTGAATAAATGCACGTAGAAATATATATATATATATATATACCTTCTTGGCTGAGTACTACCTGTTAGGTAATTGTTCTTTTACACTTGTAAATTCGACAACGGTTTGTCCAGTTTAATTTCTACAATTCCTAAACCTACGTAGATATGTGTAAGATACCAAACCATAACTTGTCAATATAATTTCCTTATCCACATCATAATTAACAATTTGTTGTACTAACAGTGAAGTCTAGACTTCACAAGCTTTTTCAGTAAGTATACTCTGCAATAATAAAGTCCGCATTGTCTCCATATGAAATTTTCAGTAATTGCCTCGTGGTGATTATAGTATTTATCTACATCTTTGTCCTAAAAAGCTGGTACTAACCTAATAGTTATGGTAACATCAAAACCTGAGCTTCTGTCTAAATGGGATGGTAACATCAAGCTTCTGTCTAAATGGGATGGTAACATCAAGCTTCTGTCTAAATGGGGTGGTAACATCAAGCTTCTGTCTAAATGGAGTGGTAACATCAAGCTTCTGTCTAAATGGAGTGGTAACATCAAGCTTCTGTCTAAATGGGGTGGGTTATGGGGGGATATTAATGGATTGAGTGTGTTCCGCTTGCCAGTTCCAGATTTATTTAGCTATACATGTAATGCATTTCCCTTTCTCCTCTATGCATCTGCCTTTGTTTCTATTCTCTTCACATTTGCATTTGTATTTCCATTGTCTCTCTCTCTCTACTTCCGCATTTACTTTCCGCTTTTTTTCTTCTATGTATGTGCAACTGTCTTTCCTCTTTCACTCTCTGAATTTCCATTACCTCTCTCTCTCTCTCTCTCTCTCTCTCTCTCTCTCTCTCTCTCTCTCTCTCTACAAACTTTCCTTTCCCACTAAAGACTGATTCAAAATATTCTTTATATCTTATTTCGCTTCAGAAACATCATACAATATGGTTTATTCAAGCAACTCGTCATTTTCCACAGTCTAAAATATTGGGTAGGAACCACTGGGCCACCGGAACTGTACTATTTTTCTAAGATTGTATAGTAAATAGTAAGATCATAATTAAAGGTTTAATTCAATTTGAATTAAAGATACAGTCTTGTTACTAATCTTGAAACTTCTAGAATGGAAATTTCGTATGAAGTTCATACAGCATTTCTGAAAATAGTAATTGCGACCTAGGTCGAGTACAGGGTTTGTAATCTTGTTAGTATTGGGATTATTCATTCTTATTGTTGTGTTCAGTTTTAATTCGGTTGAATATATTTATTTTTTAAAACATTGTTTATTGAATTACAAAAAGCTAAAAAATATGCTTGGACTGAAACATTAGACTGAAATTATTGTGAATTCAGAGAAAACCATTTTGGATAATATTATAATTATGGACTTATGACACAAATTGAAGAACTATTTGTAATGTAATTTAGAATACTGTTAAGTTCCTCTTCATACAAATATGCTAGGGAAATCAATTATTTTGTTCCGTTTTACAAAACTTGATGGTTGTCGCTTTATTCTATCACATAGCTGAAGACTATAAAATCCTTGCATACAATTAGGTGCAGAAATCAAGGATACGAAAATCTGAAAAATGTCGCATAAAATTAAAACATGATTTTAAAATTTAAATTTACTTTGTTTAGGAAGTTTCACAGACCTTGTAATTTCTATTTCACCTATTTAATAAATCTTTGGTTAAACCAGCAGTTTGTTAAAATGTTATCGAAAGTGGAGAACGTTTGCTTTAAAGCCTATCCATGATATTGAGTGAGAAGACGAGTTACTTTAAAACCTATCCATGATATCGAGTGAGAAGACGAGTTGCTTTAAAACCTATCCATGATATCGAGTGAGAAGACGAGTTGCTTTAAAGTCTATCCATGATATCAAGTGAGAGGACGAGTTGCTTTAAAGCCTATCCATGATATCGAGTGAGAAGACGAGTTGCTTTAAAACCTACCCATGATATCGAGTGAGAAGACGAGTTGCTTTAAAGCCTATCCATGATATCGAGTGAGAAGACGAGTTACTTTAAAACCTATCCATGATATCGAGTGAGAAGACGAGTTACTTTAAAACCTATCCATGATATCGAGTGAGAAGACGAGTTGCTTTAAAGTCTATCCATGATATCAAGTGAGAGGACGAGTTGCTTTAAAGCCTATCCATGATATCGAGTGAGAAGACGAGTTGCTTTAAAACCTACCCATGATATCGAGTGAGAGGACGATTTGCTTTAAAGCCTATCCATGATATCGAGTGAGAAGACGAGTTGCTTTAAAGCCTATCCATGATATCGAGTGAGAAGACGAGTTACTTTAAAACCTATCAATGATATCGAGTGAGAAGACGAGTTGCTTTAAAGTCTATCCATGATATCAAGTGAGAGGACGAGTTGCTTTAAAGCCTATCCATGATATCGAGTGAGAAGACGAGTTGCTTTAAAGTCTATCCATGATATCAAGTGAGAGGACGAGTTGCTTTAAAGCCTATCCATGATATCGAGTGAGAGGACGAGTTGCTTTAAAGCCTACCCATGATATCGAGTGAGAGGACGATTTGCTTTAAAGCCTATCCATGATATCGAGTGAGAAGACGAGTTGCTTTAAAGCCTATCCATGATATCGAGTGAGAAGACGAGTTACTTTAAAACCTATCCATGATATCGAGTGAGAAGACGAGTTACTTTAAAACCTATCCATGATATCGAGTGAGAAGACGAGTTGCTTTAAAGTCTATCCATGATATCAAGTGAGAGGACGAGTTGCTTTAAAGCCTATCCATGATATCGAGTGAGAAGACGAGTTGCTTTAAAACCTACCCATGATATCGAGTGAGAAGACGAGTTGCTTTAAAGCCTATCCATATCGAGTGAGAAGACGAGTTGCTTTAAAACCTATCCATGATATCGAGTGAGAGGACGAGTTGCTTTAAAGTCTATCCATGATATCAAGTGAGAAGACGAGTTACTTTAAAACCTATCCATGATATCGAGTGAGAAGACGAGTTGCTTTAAAGCCTATCCATATCGAGTGAGAAGACGAGTTACTTTAAAACCTATCCATGATATCGAGTGAGAAGACGAGTTACTTTAAAACCTATCCATGATATCGAGTGAGAAGACGAGTTGCTTTAAAGTCTATCCATGATATCAAGTGAGAGGACGAGTTGCTTTAAAGCCTATCCATGATATCGAGTGAGAAGACGAGTTGCTTTAAAACCTACCCATGATATCGAGTGAGAAGACGAGTTGCTTTAAAGCCTATCCATGATATCGAGTGAGAAGACGAGTTACTTTAAAACCTATCCATGATATCGAGTGAGAAGACGAGTTACTTTAAAACCTATCCATGATATCGAGTGAGAAGACGAGTTGCTTTAAAGTCTATCCATGATATCAAGTGAGAGGACGAGTTGCTTTAAAGCCTATCCATGATATCGAGTGAGAAGACGAGTTGCTTTAAAACCTACCCATGATATCGAGTGAGAAGACGAGTTGCTTTAATGCCTATCCATGATATCGAGTGAGAAGACGAGTTGCTTTAAAGCCTATCCATGATATCGAGTGAGAAGACGAGTTGCTTTAAAGCCTATCCATGATATCGAGTGAGAAGACGAGTTGCTTTAAAACCTACCCATGATATCGAGTGAGAGGACGAGTTGCTTTAATGCCTACCCATGATATCGAGTGAGAGGACGAGTTGCTTTAAAGCCTATCCATGATATCGAGTGAGAAGACGAGTTGCTTTAAAGCCTATCCATGATATCGAGTGAGAAGACGAGTTGCTTTAAAACCTACCCATGATATCGAGTGAGAGGACGATTTGCTTTAAAGCCTATCCATGATATCGAGTGAGAAGACGAGTTGCTTTAAAGCCTATCCATGATATCGAGTGAGAAGACGAGTTACTTTAAAACCTATCCATGATATCGAGTGAGAAGACGAGTTGCTTTAAAGTCTATCCATGATATCAAGTGAGAGGACGAGTTGCTTTAAAGCCTATCCATGATATCGAGTGAGAAGACGAGTTGCTTTAAAGTCTATCCATGATATCAAGTGAGAGGACGAGTTGCTTTAAAGCCTATCCATGATATCGAGTGAGAGGACGAGTTGCTTTAAAGCCTACCCATGATATCGAGTGAGAGGACGATTTGCTTTAAAGCCTATCCATGATATCGAGTGAGAAGACGAGTTGCTTTAAAGCCTATCCATGATATCGAGTGAGAAGACGAGTTGCTTTAAAGCCTATCCATGATATCGAGTGAGAAGACGAGTTGCTTTAAAGCCTATCCATGATATCGAGTGAGAAGACGAGTTGCTTTAAAACCTACCCATGATATCGAGTGAGAAGACGAGTTGCTTTAAAGCCTATCCATGATATCGAGTGAGAAGACGAGTTGCTTTAAAGCCTATCCATGATATCGAGTGAGAAGACGAGTTGCTTTAAAGCCTATCCATGATATCGAGTGAGAGGACGAGTTGCTTTAAAGCCTATCCATGATATCGAGTGAGAAGACGAGTTGCTTTAAAGCCTATCCATGATATCGAGTGAGAAGACGAGTTGCTTTAAAGCCTATACATATCAAGTGAGAAGACGAGTTGCTTTAAAGCCTATCCATGATATCGAGTGAGAAGACGAGTTGCTTTAAAACCTACCCATGATATCGAGTGAGAAGACGAGTTGCTTTAAAGCCTATCCATGATATCGAGTGAGAAGACGAGTTGCTTTAAAACCTACCCATGATATCGAGTGAGAGGACGAGTTGCTTTAATGCCTACCCATGATATCGAGTGAGAGGACGAGTTGCTTTAATGCCTATCCATGATATCGAGTGAGAAGACGAGTTGCTTTAAAGCCTATCCATGATATCGAGTGAGAGGACGAGTTGCTTTAAAGCCTACCCATGATATCGAGTGAGAGGACGATTTGCTTTAAAGCCTATCCATGATATCGAGTGAGAGGACGAGTTGCTTTAAAGCCTATCCATGATATCGAGTGAGAAGACGAGTTACTTTAAAGCCTATCCATGATATCGAGTGAGAGGACGAGTTGCTTTAAAGTATATCCATGATATCGAGTGAGAAGACGAGTTGCTTTAAAGCCTATCCATGATATCGAGTGAGAAGACGAGTTGCTTTAAAACCTACCCATGATATCGAGTGAGAGGACGAGTTGCTTTAATGCCTACCCATGATATCGAGTGAGAGGACGAGTTGCTTTAATGCCTATCCATGATATCGAGTGAGAAGACGAGTTGCTTTAAAGCCTATCCATGATATCGAGTGAGAGGACGAGTTGCTTTAAAGCCTACCCATGATATCGAGTGAGAGGACGAGTTGCTTTAAAGCCTATCCATGATATCGAGTGAGAGGACGAGTTGCTTTAAAGTCTATCCATGATATCGAGTGAGAAGACGAGTTGCTTTAAAGCCTATCCATGATATCAAGTGAGAGGACGAGTTGCTTTAAAGCCTATCCATGATATCGAGTGAGAGGACGAGTTGCTTTAAAACCTATCCATGATATCAAGTGAGAGGACGAGTTGCTTTAAAGCCTATCCATGATATCGAGTGAGAGGACGAGTTGCTTTAAAACCTATCCATGATATCGAGTGAGAAGACGAGTTGCTTTAAAGTCTATCCATGATATCGAGTGAGAAGACGAGTTGCTTTAAAGCCTATCCATGATATCGAGTGAGAGGACGAGTTGCTTTAAAACCTACCCATGATATCGAGTGAGAAGACGAGTTGCTTTAAAGCCTATCCATGATATCGAGTGAGAGGACGAGTTGCTTTAAAGCCTATACATGATATCGAGTGAGAAGACGAGTTGCTTTAAAGCCTACCCATGATATCGAGTGAGAAGACGAGTTGCTTTAAAGCCTACCCATGATATCGAGTGTGAGGACGAGTTGCTTTAATGCCTATCCATGATATCGAGTGAGAAGACGAGTTGCTTTAAAACCTACCCATGATATCGAGTGAGAGGACGAGTTGCTTTAATGCCTACCCATGATATCGAGTGAGAGGACGAGTTGCTTTAATGCCTATCCATGATATCGAGTGAGAAGACGAGTTGCTTTAAAGCCTATCCATATCGAGTGAGAGGACGAGTTGCTTTAAAGCCTATACATGATATCGAGTGAGAAGACGAGTTGCTTTAAAGCCTATCCATGATATCGAGTGAGAGGACGAGTTACTTTAAAGCCTATCCATATCGAGTGAGAAGACGAGTTGCTTTAAAGCCTATCCATGATATCGAGTGAGAAGACGAGTTGCTTTAAAGCCTATCCATGATATCGAGTGAGAAGACGAGTTGCTTTAAAGCCTATCCATGATATCGAGTGAGAAGACGAGTTGCTTTAAAGCCTATCCATATCGAGTGAGAAGACGAGTTGCTTTAAAGCCTATCCATGATATCGAGTGAGAAGACGAGTTGCTTTAAAGCCTATCCATGATATCAAGTGAGAGGACGAGTTGCTTTAAAGCCTATCCATGATATCGAGTGAGAAGACGAGTTGCTTTAAAGCCTATCCATGATATCGAGTGAGAAGACGAGTTGCTTTAAAGCCTATCCATGATATCGAGTGAGAAGACGAGTTGCTTTAAAGCCTATCCATGATATCAAGTGAGAGGACGAGTTGCTTTAAAGCCTATCCATGATATCGAGTGAGAAGACGAGTTGCTTTAAAGCCTATCCATGATATCGAGTGAGAAGACGAGTTGCTTTAAAGCCTATCCATGATATTGAGTGAGAAGACGAGTTGCTAAAACTTGATGGACACTATGATCTATCTCAGGCTTCTTTAACTAATCAAGACATCAATATTATTTGGGTTCAATATTTGGTGGAAAAGAATATTTTGGATAAAAATGCTTTGGGTAGTAAGCTGAGTATTATTCAGGGAAATTAAAAGAAAATGTAAATTAACAGTTACAAAGCCAGATGGAATTACACTTATCAAAGCTTTAGCGTCATATGAAAATGATGCAAACGCAGTGAGAAAAGAAAAATCCAAAAATAATACAGAAGAAAGAGAAACAAAAATGCAAATGATGAAAGAAGATAAAAAAGAGAGGCAAATGTAAATAAAGAGAGAGAACGAAGAAAGATTAATAAAAGCTGAAATGCAAAATTAAGAAAGAGAAATGCAGATGGCGAGAGAAATAAAATAAAATGCCTTTGAAATTTAGGAAATAAAAATTGCTGACAGAAAATCACTCTTCTTTTATTTTGTGAGAAAATTGCTGAAGATTTTCAATATGCTAGTTGTAACGTTTTTAAGGAATGTATTTTGAAGGGTTATGATTTTCTACCTAAGGCAAATCGATAAATGTATTGGAATTGTAGCAAAGAAGCTGGACAAACTCATATCGAATTTGCTACGGAAAGAGAATAACTATGTTGATCAAGTTTACAATAAACTCAGCTCGGATTGTGGTGTTCGCGAATTGCGTCCATAATAACGTCAGATCAGACCTTAATGAGCCAAAGGTAGAAATACTGACATTGTACTGATGACTCGCAAAGTTTCATTTCTCAATAAGTTTTCCTCTCAGCAAATTTTAGTACAAAAATATTATCTCAGTCTCACCTCGTATGGGTACTTTCAAATACCAGTCTGACACAACTTTTAGGAATCATACTTCTGATAAGACTGATCAGAAATCTATAGCTCGTCATACGTGCACTTATTGTAAGAATAAGGTACACACTCTTTTTGATTGCTACAATCTGAAGAAGAAATAAAGCAACAGGATAAAGATATCTTTTCCACGTTCTCTTATTTATAAGAGCCCAAGGTCATCTTAATATTGTTACTTGTAGGCAAACAGTTTACTTGAATTTGAGTTCAGGGCATTGGTTTACATTTTACTTGAATTTGAGTTCAGGTCATTGGTTTATCTTTGGAGAATTCCTGGTCTACTTGATGCTTATCATGCTCCTTAGCAAGATTTAAGTAGAAGGCCTGGTCTTGTTTACAACTTAGAATGTTTTGAAAATGAACTCTTGACCATCATCCTGGTTCTCTCGTATTCTATTTCTTTATCATAATAAGATTGTTTACAACAGAATTTCACATTCCTAATCGTATCAACTGTCTAGATGAATCAGTCTTTCATTTGTCTTTTAATTATAATTTGAGATATTTAATACTTTTAATTATTAATTCAAGTTACACATATCTCATTGATTTAGGACTAAATCACTCTTTTTGGAATTCTTGTGACTTCGGTAAAGGCTATTCTAGATTATATCATTGTTATTAAATAACAAAACGGTTGGCACATTATCACATTAATGTCTACTGGAAGACTAACACATTCAAGAAAGGAATTTATTCTGAGAACCACTTGCTTTCATTCGGAATACAATGTATATCTGGACGTGTGATAATAGTTTTACGCCTACTTGGGATTTAATTCAAAGATCCTTGTAAATTTGCAATTTGTATTCTAGGCACACAAAAATATTTGTTAAATTTTAAAAGTATACTTTTTCTGTTTCTTAGCTTGAGACGGTAGAACCGTAGGACGGTAGAGATGACCAGTGAATTAAACTAAAAATTGTAATATCTCTGAAACGTTTTTAACAAATTGAGATACCTGACTGCTCTGTAATTTCTGTTATGACTCTGGGTCTTCAATTAAGTAAATAAAAGAAGGAAAACCAACATATCAGTAAATTCAACATGTTATTTATTTATTTTCAATATAAAGTGAATATTCTTACAATATCGTGAATTAAATCCCTGATAATCTTAAAGTCTTCTCCTAAGTCAAAAAGTATATAATGTTCCAAATCAATTCCAATGGTCTTTTATATCCTGATACACCACAATGATGTCACCAAAATGGTTTTGAAAGAGTTCACTATAACTCAAAATAATGTGTACATCAAACGGGCAATAATCGTTTAGTAATTTCAATGAAGAATGCAAATAAATAATTACTCTTGAGCTATATCTTAATTGTAAAACGGTCTCGCTATTAGTAAGAGGGGTAGTTAATTGGATCTAGCAACGTTATCTAGGGAATAACCTCCCTCGATAGTATGACCCGGTGTGGGTGAAAGATAGAATATCAATATAGAACTGGGGAAAGTGTATTGGGAAAATATAATGCAATACGAGCCCCCTTAGACAAGAAAAATAACAAAATTAATAACACGAATTAATAGTGGTAATTTCAATTCAACTTAAATGATATAAACATTATTTATTAGCAGTGTCTAATTTGGATTTGTTACATCATTACAACGAGTGGTGAAAAGAGCACAAAGTCCACGACTGGTTTGCATCAACTTCCCATCGAGTATATTATACCGTTCCCATTTCCTCGTGCCTTCCCTTTCCGACTGCCACGTCCTTATTGGACTTCATAGATTTTACCCTCTACTCGTCACTTTCCCCCCTTTTTGACCTCACTCGTCACTTTTCCCTTTTCGTTCTTTGATCGGACTCCGTCTCTGGCCTATCGAGTCCCCTCTTTCTCGGAAAAAATGTTTCCTTAAAAGACAAAATTATCCCTAAATCGCTATATGTACCGCTATCTAGATGTTTTAAAATTCCTCCATTTACGTTACTCAGAATACTCTCCACTCAGACAATGCATAAAGCTTACCTACGGTAGCTACCTTGCCCTAAATTACCACGTAACCTCTCTATCGAAAATTTACCGTATGGTACTACGTGTTTGATTACTATTTCATAAAATTCACAGATCCTTACTCATTTCCAGATTATTTAAACGATTACAAAAGCAAATATAATAGGTAGTTGTCGTATACTCACAATAATCAGTATCGTTCTAACAGACAAACGAAATTATTTCATATTTATTCTTATAACCCTATAAATCTTGCATATGTGAACACTTGGATCGCATGCAATTAATTCGGCTAATGAACTAATAACTAAAATTAAAAGATAAATTGCATAGCAACTCTACAATCAACATAATTCCATAAAATTCAATAAACGATACATAATATGGGACCAAGTCGTATCAAAAGGTTGCAAACAATAAACAAAAAATTAAAATATTATGTGAAATTAAAAATGCGTACCTTAATGCTGTTAACTTTAGAACTTGTGCATCCAACATCAAATCTTGTCTTTCTCGCATTCTAGACATCTGGTACATCTCGTGTTTCACGAGGAAAGCATTATTCTTTCTAAGGCTTCCCTTGGAACCAAATTTCTCTCTCTCTCTCTCTCTCTCTCTCTCTCTCTCTCTCTCTCTCTCTCTCTCAGGGAATTTCTGACTAAAGAATTTCGACCATGGTTGTCACATTTTATGCCCATCAGTTTCTAGATGTACGCCTTAATTTGACTCAGCCAATCATAAACAGTGCGTTCTAAAATATCTTCCTAAGACAAACATTTGTTTCGTCAGTCAGAATCTCTGAACTACGTTATATAACTGTTCTCTTTGAAAAATAAATATTTTGACACGGTTTGGAAGTTTAGCTGCATCTTGCTCAAAACCAGATTTAAAATATCTCGTCAATTTCATTGAATTGAAACACTGCCCCCTTTGAAGTTGAAACACTGATATGGAAGAAATTTAAGAATAAAGGTCGAAATGACCCTTCCCCAAATACTCCCCTGGTCTAAATGTGATAAAATCTCTAAACTCGCCACATTCAACTGTAAGGTTCAAGGCTTAATCGAAATTCGATACTTCACATTAACACAACCGTAAACTCTGAGAGCATATTCGAAAGACTGATCTAGGATAACAATGAATGATTTATTTATGCACATAGTCTCCTGACCTAATTCATTTATTGAATGCAACATTCCAATAAAATTGCAAAGAAATCTGTCACTAGATGCTCTGAATTAAACATTACATCAACAAATTATTCGCAATCTGCAATAATGGACAAAAGTTGAGCACTATATATATATATATATATATATATATATATATATATACATATATACATATATATATATATATATATATATATATATATATATATATATATATATATATATATATATATATATATATATATATATATATATATATATATACATATATACATATACACAAGTCTTTGGTAGAAGTGAAATGCACAGATAGGATTATCAAACAAACTTGTGTCAGTTTCCCTAGGTGCTTTGGGCTTTACGCATCCAATTAGTTGACGTAGATTTGTTCCATTTTCAAAAATGGACTCATCTGTTTTTCCCCATCCAGCAATGTTTTGAAATGAACCAATGACTTTTGCACGGAACATGCGAATAATGATGGTGACTAGGTGTGTATACACGATTTTAATGTGAAGCTTCTAAACAAAAATATATATGTATAACTCTTTTTTATTCATTCAGACTCAGATCAGTGACAATATAGAACGTTTCACTATCATGGTCGAAATAAACTGATATTTCCTAGATAATAATAGATAGGCGTCCGAAGTTAACATTCCAATCAGTAGCGTACCAAGGGTTTAATGGTTCTAGGGCGACGATGATGGCCTAACGTGGTTTTGGAGTCCCAATAGCTCTTGCTTCTGTGGTTTTCGCGCCTTCGTTAGTACCTTATTGATTCCAAGAGGAGGATTACCAACTCCATAAAGATACAGAAGGCGTTGACAGACTACTTCTTCATGGCTTACAGATCAAACACCACCACCACCCACTACGCCATTGGTTACTGGGAATTGCTCAGATATCTCTCCATTGTCCTGGACTCGTACCTGCATACCATCATGAAAATGTGTACCTTCCACAACCCTTCTCTGCTGACAGTATTAAAGGCCTTTGTGAAGTCAACGTAGATGGAGAAAAGGTCGGTGTTGTGCTCTTGACATTCTCTAGCATCTGCCTCTCAGCAAACACCATGTCGATGGTCCCACATTCTATTCGGAATCCACATTAGCTTTATGACAGTAGTCCCTAGTCAAGGTACGTAGTGAGGTGGATAAGTAAGTTTCTGGCGAGTATCTTTCCTGAAATTGAGAGTAAGGATATACCGCGGTAGTTGTCACAGGCCTGGGGGTTCCCTTTACGCTGATATAGCTGGATTATGGAAGCGTTTTTGAATTCCTTGAGAATTGTCTCTTGCTGCCACATTAGTACAAACAGCAGGTGGAACCTTTATTTCAGGACTGTGCCCCTTTCTTGTAGACAGAAGCTGCGATGTAGTCCTAACCAGGTGCTTTACCACTGGAGGGCAGACGAATCGCTTTCTGTTTCTCCAGGAAGGTTGGAGGGTCATCCCGTGCTTCGTTGATGGGTAAATGGGGGAGATGACTAATGGCTTCATTGTTGATGGATGAAGAGCAATTCAGAACGCTGTCAAAGTGTTCAGCCCCTCGTGGAAGAGCTTCTCTGTCAGTACTTAGTGTGTTCCCGTCTGCGCTGAGAAGGAGGATGATCCGGAGGAAGTAGGTCCACACACTTATTTCAAGGCATTGTAGCAGTTCATGATGCCATACTGGTCTGTGTAGCACCTGATATCATCAGCTTTGTTGCTCAGCCATGTGTCGCTCATCTGACGAAGTTTCTGATGTACAGTTCTGCGTATATTGTTGTACGAATCTTTACTAGAGGTGGACTTGGAAGTTGTTGAGGTAGGTTTGAAGAAGACGGTGTTTCGCATTCAGCAACTGCTTGATCTCGTCGCAGTTCTCCTCAAACCAGTCTTGATGCTTTCTGGATATGGGTCATAAGATTAGATCGTCTCAAAGAATGCCGCCCAGTCGTTCACCACATTATGATTATCGAGAGCTGTGGATTCAGACGTTCTTCCAGAGCATCCACGAAAGACCGTTTGGTACTGGTATAGTCGCTTAGGAACCTTCCTTCCCTGTGTGGGTCGTTTGTGCTTAATGCGGATGTTGAGCTTGGTGATGATGAGGTGTTGGTCAGTCCAGCAGTCAGCGCCGCACAAGGACTTGGTCACACGCACATCCTGCCTGTCCTTCTTTCCGACAAAGACGTAGTCGATGAGGTGCCAGTGCTTTGGGCAAGGGTGAATCTATGATGTCCGGTTACGGATATAAAGGCGGACGACTGTATTGGTGTTCAGTAGTTCCTGCTCGGTCGGGGAAAGTCTGGAGCGAAAGGAGATCGTTGCTGTTGCAGTGATCCATTCCGTGCTTTCCTAGCACTCCATCCCAGGCAATGTGATCACACCCTACTCTTGCATTGAAATCCGAAGAATGACGAGCTTATCTACCATTGGAACGTCAGCAATGACGCAGTGATTATCCTCATAGAACTGGACCTTCACTTCATCTGGGTTGGTCATGTTTAGAGCATAGCAATTGATGATGGTAAGGTGCTTTCTGCCAGACAAGAGTGGCGGTTTCATGTCCATGAGTCTGTCGTTTACCCCCTGGGAGGTCAAGCCAATTTTGCCAATCAGTGCTGTCTTCATTGCAAAGTTGACACCTGCCTAATGGCTCTCTTCACTTCCTCGGCCACTCCTAAAGAGAGTATATCCGGAGACCATTTTACAGAGTTCGCCTTCTCCTGCAACCCTGGTCAAGCTCAAAGCGGCAATGTCTACGCTGTAACTGGAGAGTTCCTTTCCTATTAGGAAGGTTCTCCTCTGCAGTCTTTCTGCATCGTCTCTTTCCAGTAAGATACGCACATTCCATGCGCCAAGTAGGAGAGGAGCAATTCTCATTTTCTTCTTTGTAATTTACCCACTGGAGTAGGGTACTCACCAGCCGCGGTATGCTGGCTAAGGAAGTGTAGAGCAGCCAGTGTTTTTGAGCAACTTTTCTAGCCCCATCTTAGTGCCAAGTGAGGTTAACTGTTCCTTCGTGAAGAGGGCTGCTCAGTTGCTCAATGGGCTGCCAGACTCTACAGCTGCCCCGTGTCAGTGGTGAACGACCCTAATGACCTGATCAGTCTGTGTGCAGGTTTGTGGATCCGTCTGCCAGTGTATCCACACCCGCCTCTTTGTCACTTGCCTTTCGCCACAGGACTTTAGTTGGTGATGAAATGGGATGGGTGGATGACAAGAATGACTTGAGCGGTGACTATGTTTTAAGTGAGGAAGAGTTTAGCAGTTCGTCGACCTCACTCTCCCATTAAAAACCGCCTGAGTCCAGCAGCACGACAACGTCGAGGCGGCCAGTGACGGAGTTGAATGCGTTGGATGACCTTGACGTACTACGTTTCTCGTCGAGCTCTTAACGCTCAAATGTGCTTTTCTGAGAATCGCATTTCTGCCCGTTGACCAGCTGGTGATTACTCCGCGCAGGCTGCCGAATCCAATCTTCACATGCTAGGTAGACAAAGCCTAACTCAGTAAGGGTTTAAGACCCGTCAGCTACCCTCATCTTGGTTTAGCCGGCCAGTCGAGGCCGTTTTCTGGGATGTAGCCGCTGAGCATTCCACAGCTTCTTGGAGCCACAGGTAAGAGATGCGTGCCAAGTGGGGACCAAAGGTGGGCGAGCTATCTCCGAAGCAGTATGACTGCTTAGCCAGCCAGAGGTGTTACCCTCCCAGGACACACCATACACCCCAGTCTAATGGATATTCCCAGTCTGGGTTACAGTTCATTAATCTCGTATATTCTTTGTCCAGTTACCATAAGTTTACCAGTTTATTCAGAGCCACAGTCAGTGTTGTATTTTATATTGTTTACAAAAGTTAATGAGAATATAGTTTGACGCCAAAACTGTGCTAATTGTACAACTATGGTAAAACTGGTAAAATTCTTTGAAAACAACAACAACATAGTCTTTGTAAGTGAAAAGGTAAGACTTGTTCCCTACTACGCAGTTACACTTCCTGTGCACATCCAATAATCTAAGTATGTGAACTTGATAGATACAATCCTGGGGTAAACGTTATCATTTTAGGAGCGATTGATTCATTGTAATTTCGACGGGAAAACTATGTTTTGTTGACAAAACCGGATGATCATCCAGGTTAAATAGGTCGGCTCAGCATGCCGTCACAATCTTAGCGACCTACTTTCCCCCATATTCTGGAGGTGAAAACAATTGCTTAGTAAATGCAGAGGCGTCTGACGTTTTGTCAGTATAGTACGGCGAAATCTCTGAAAACATGAAATCACCATATCGGTTATATAAATGAACACAAGGAGTGCCACGATGACCACAACCATCCGCTCAATTAGACTTTTCTCACGCGTCTTTTAACGCTTCAAAATCGCAAGGAGACTGAAAAACTAAAAATATACATTCCAAAGACAGTGCTGTACCAAGGCATAACTCTTGTAGAACCATGTCATTAATCCAATCCAGCGAATTTACCTTTATTTTCACCATTGCTCTCAAAAACCCTAAATATAAATTCTTTAGACGGAAGTAGCCCAGTCTACCGCGGGCTGTATAACGGGATGAAATTAACTGCACAAGATAAAATCTTTAGCTTGCTCTTTATTTCAGATTGTATACTTTTATAATTTTTAGAAACTAAAACAGTAGGAAAGGAGAATAACTGATACTTTATAACACTAATTAACCATTGATGATGATGGGGATGTGTGTGTGTGTGTGTGTGTGTGTGTGAGAGAGAGAGAGAGAGAGAGAGAGAGAGAGAGAGAGAGAGAGAGAGAGAATAATTTTGATGGATAAAATCAATGCGTAATACATTACAATTACTGAAATTGCGAGAGAGAACAAAATGATTCTTGTATAATTTTCCGATGATGATAGAAAGAACAAAGACAGATGACGAATGAAAAAAAAATTGTATTTTGAAGTCTAGTTCCCTATTTACATTAATAGTTATAACCTCACATGCCTTGGGATATTTTCCCACCAATAAGCCTACTATATTATTTGTTAATCATTAACAATCTGGTCCAATGGGAGTCAGGAATTCAGCAGCTACGATACATTTCCAAGTTTAAAGTGAGTTTCAGTTTGATGATTTTTTTGTTGTTGTTTCTTTTTCAATTATAAATTTAAACTGGGGACGTTGATAAAAAATGATTTCGATTCCAGAGCACATGAGCTTGGGGTTAAAATACATTTCCAAGTTTTTTGGTTTTATGAAGCTCTTTTTGAAAAGTGTAAAATTGACATCGGGGATAAAAATTTGTCTCCGTTCTGTAGCAAATGAGGTGAGTTTCGGTTTTATCCGTATTTTAAAAGTGTAAAATTGAAATAAGGGATGGTGATGAAAATCTGTTTCAGATTTAGGAACAGAAGGATTTCAGATTTAAATACATTTCCAACTTGTAAGTTAGTTTCAACTTTATGAGGTTTGTTTAAAGTGTAAACTTGAAATTAGGAATTAACATTTTCTTCAAATTTCCGGATTAGACAGGTTTTATTATATTCTATTAAAGAACGAAAAATTCAGGAAATCCCTCCTTATTTTACATAAGTGTTATGTTCTGAACAAGGTATATTTTGGACTTCCGGAAAGATGGCCGCTATCACTTAACTGCTTGATTCAGCTCTTCCGTTTTTGTGCTTTTTTCATGATATATGTGCTTGTTGTTTATCTTCGTCTAAGTTATTGTTTCATCTTGCATTGGCTGTTCAGTTCGTATGCGTTTTTTCATTTCCTTGTTTTGGAAACGAGAACAATTCTAATTTTCCTCAGCTGTCCTGTTCCATTGTTAAGACGTCGCCAGTCAACCCGCTTACGCTATGATGTTCCTTCATTAATTGCATTAAATGACCACACGTTGGCTCTTCATACTATATTGGGCGCAAGACTAAACGAACTGGGACTAGATTCATCATTACTTAAATGTAAACGGAAGCGAGAAAAGAAACGTTTCAAAATTGGCCGGCGTAGAACAGGAAGAAGAATTCCAGTGATATCCCTTTCGCTCCTAGCATATAAACTGTTTAACATTTCGGCCGTTAATTTTGATAACCTAGTAGACATTCATCTTACATCGTCAACCGTTATGGCAACTGTCCCAGATATACCACTACGTATTACATTATTCAACGTCCAATCAGTAGGATCACCAGAAAGGCGCACATAAATAGTTAATTTTATCAACGACCAGAATATCGACGTCTTCTTCCTGAACGAAACATGGCTAAAACATTAGGCGATGAGCCCAAGTGCGCGGATATAACACCCACCGCTTACTGCATCAAGTCGTTCCCCCGCAACTCTCGAGGAGGTGAAATTGCTGTCATCACTAAAAGTTCTATGATAAAATGTATTAAGTACAAAACAATCTTCAGTTTCTGCCACAAATCGTTTGAACTAGTCCAAACAACACTCACACTAGAGCAAAGGTCAGTCCATTATTTTCTGTCTCTACCACCCTTCTCCTAGTAGAAAAAGCAAGCTGACTAAATCTCTCTTTTTGGAGCAGCTTCCGAATCTTCTGGAGTATGGAAATTCGATAGGTGGCAACCTAATTATTCTTGGAGATTTCAACTTTCACTTTGACTATCCTGGAAACCCATACACGTAAAAACGCCTAGATTCATTTCATGTTTTCAACCTTAATTAGTCAGTTAACCAACCCACCCATAATCTTGGTCACATTTTAGACTGGTTTCTTCATAGACCTGATGATAATATTCTGCAATCGACCATAATATCCCACGAACTTGCATCAGATCACCTCTGAATTGTATGCCATCTCAACGTATCAGTCCCTAACCCTCCACCTTTATTTGCTCTAAGAGAATCCCCCGCATGATAAACAAAGTAATACATGACATCCAAGAAAACTTAACAACTTACTTATATCCTACAGCAGAACAACTCGATACCTGCGTGCGTACATTGCTTGAAAACATGCCCCAGCCATCAAATACAGAGTATCAATAAAGAAAAAAAAAGTGTTATCCATGGTATATCAGTGTTATGAACCAGCTACGCACTGCTAAAAGACATCGCCGTAAAGCAGAGAGGCTTTGACTTTCCACCAGACTTGCTATTCATAAACAAATCTTTGAAGCTGCTAAGAAGAACGGCACAAACATATTCCATTTAGCCAAATTATCCCACTACAGTACTAAAATCACGGGGAGTTCCAGCTACAAAGAGCTCTTCGAGATAACTAACAAACTAATGTCAAGGAACAAATGCACACCACTTTCAACTACCTTCTCTCCTGTAGACCTTCCGGACCTATTGGCAAATTTCTTCCGTGACAAAGTACAAACCATCAGAGATTCACTTGACAACACATTTTCAGTTGACTCGTCACCATACAGTTATGATACAGAATTTCAGTGACAACCGTTAGGAACATTTGAATCTTTCTCTATGGATTTAGTACGGACAATCGTGATGAAGAGTGCACCAAAGTCATGTGAACTTGATCCAATTCCAACATCACTGCTGCTTGCGTGCTTGGATCCAAAATTGCCTTCACTAACTGATGTTATTAATCTCTCTCTCTCTCTCTCTCTCTCTCTCTCTCTCTCTCTCTCTCTCTCTCTCTCTCTCTCTCATCGGGAGAATTCTCATCTTTTTTTCAAAACTGCCATCGTAAAGCCTCTGCTAAAGAAACCAACACCTGAACATAACGATTTAAAAAACTACCGCCCAGTTTCTAATCTCCCGTTCATATAAAAAAATCTTAAAAAAAGTTGTTCTAACCCAATTTGCATCTCATTTGAATTCAAATAGTCTTTAAAGCAATGTACAGTCTGCATATCGCTCTTGCCACAGTCCTGAAACTACTCTTCTGAAAATATTTAATGACATTCTCTCTGCTTTGGATAGTGGAAAGATTACAGCCTCCTTGAATTGTCTGCAGCATTTGACACAACAGACCATGATATATTACTTCACCGTCTCCAGCATGTATTTGGCATTCACAATACAGCCTTACAGTGGTTCAAGTGTCAACAGGACACACATTGTATCTGCAAATGGAATACACTCCACCCCAATTGATTTATGTTGTGGTGTTTCATAGAGGTCTGTTCTTAGACCTGTTCTGTTCATTCTATACAATCAGCCGCTCTCAAGTGTCATAGATCATCACCCAGTGTCTCATCAATTGTACGCTGATGACACCCAAATATACAAGTCTAGCCACCCAGATGAAGTTGATGATGCCTTGTATGGAGTAGAGAGGTGCATTTCTGATGTGAAATCATGGATGACATGCAACAAGCTGCAGATGAATGAGGATAAAATTGAGGCTCTTCTTATCACAACACAAAGACTTTCTCATTCAGATCTTTTACCTCAAACAATAAATGTCAAGAACACCAACATTAAATTCACACAGTCATTACGAAACCTAGGTGTTACTCTGGACAGTACTCTCACATTGCACCAACATGTCATGAACATATGCAAGGCTGCATATCTTGAGCTAAGACGCATCAGTTCCATTCGCAAATATATTTCAGTTGATGCCACTAAAACACTTGTGTGTTCATTAGTACTTTCAAGAATGGACTATTGTAACTCAATTTTATCTGGTTTATCACAATATTTACCCCAGAAACTTCAAAATGTTTAAAACACAGATGCTCGGATCATCTTTAGAGTACCTCGATCAGAGCATACATCCCCACTGATCTGTACCTTACACTGGCTATCCATTCGATATAACATCAAACACAACATTTGTTCTCTGTTCTATGTGTCACAGACAGACTCATGTCCAACATACCTATCTGGCCTCACTCATGTGTATACACCAGCAAGATACTTACGCTCCTCTCCTGACAATCGTATACTCATTGTTCCCACTATGAAAACGAAGTCATATGGACAACCTTCTTTTGCATACCAGGGCCCAGCAATGTGGAACGAATTGCCCATTGAAATTAGACACAATTACACAGTGGTCCCTTTTAAGAGTGCTCTTAAAACTCACCTTTCTCGACTGCAGGGACAAACTTAGAGACCTAATAGTGTTTTGTACCTTATATGTTTTCAGCACGTTTTATGTTTTCCAATTTCATTGTTTTTGTCATTTGTTTTTCTGTAGCATAGTCATGTCATTATAGATGTTGTAAAGCGCGTACAGCTTCTAAAGATTAGGTGCTATACCAAGTTCTCATTATTATTATTTATTAGTATTATTATACTACTGAATTTAAGAAAATGTTATGATGCTATAATAATTCATATTATTATGTTGTGAGATAGGAAAACATATAGAGTGATGAAGAACTCATCTGGTAATTTTTAATGAGAGAAAATATAATGGAACCCAATTAAAAGTTAGCTGAAATTGTACACCAAAGAATTTGAGTGCATAAATTTAATTATGGATACTTTCAGTTATTATGTGTCATTATTTCTAGCCCAACATAAAACGATGTTGGAAATTTTCCTTAAGTATTATTTGAAAATGTCTTAAAGGTATTATTATGTCCCTTCCGTCCTCTGCATAGGTAGGTATGAGAGAGAGAGAGAGAGAGAGAGAGAGAGAGAGAGAGAGAGAGAGAGAGAGAGAGAGAGAGAGAGAGATGATGTACAACACAAAATACTAAAATTATGAGGATTAATGTCCTTAAAATGCGAGAACAGTCTGAATGCTGTCAGCAGCTTATGTATGTATGTATGTATGTATGTATGTATGTATGTATGTATGTATGTATGTATGTATGTGAAAAGTGAGAGCATTTTATTTACAACTTATGAAAATATAATACTGTAAATAGCATTTCATGATGCATTCATTATTCTGAGCAAATTCATCTTATCTATTCATACCGCATCATCACCATCACCATCATCATCATCATCATCAGTCTCTTGACCTAGTGTGGTCGTTGAGGCACTGTGCTGCTGAACATCTGACCAGTTCCATCCACTTGTCTTGATCATGTTCCAATGCATGTGTCTCTGCAAAACTTTTCCTGGTCCATTATGTGATGTTGTCACTCCACTTTTTTTTCTTCTGTCTACCTGTCCTTCTACCACCTTGGACACTACCGTTCAGTACTGTTGTGGATAGACTGTTAGCTCTAGTGACATGGCCATAACATTTCAGCTCTCTATTTTTGACAGAGGTGAGGAGGTCTTCATAATGACCTACTTTGTGCCTGATGGTGTTATGCACTTCTTCTATGCACTGCATTAATATCCCTAGTATTAAAAATAACAGAGTCTGCGCAGTGTTCCGTACGATTATTAGACTCTAACGCATATTTACTGCAGGGTAGAAGCCAGTAGAATGGGCTACTTCCGTCTGATTCTATATGGTCATACCTCACAATTAACTTTCTATATGTTCTCTACATATATTTCTCAGTATTGACATTGTTATGCGTTGGTACGTCACTGTCTATTGAATGTATATGTGTTGTTTTTCAGTCAACTATCAATTCTGAAGCGATTAAAGACGCGTGAGAAAAGTCGAATCGAGTTAGCCTGAGGGTTGTGGTCGTCGTAGTACTAATATTTGTACCCAAACTCCTACGTCGTGGACAACAACAAATCAAGTTGAGACTACGACATCATAGCTATGGTCGTCGTTGCATTCTGGACTCAATAAAGAGAGGAAGTGATTATATACATCTGTAACAGAAAGTAGATATATAAGTAAGATGATGCCACATCTTGTTAAAAGCAAATAAAAGTGTCTTAAAGAAATTATGATGGAAAGGAAAACATTTTATATAAACTTTCAAAAAATGCATGAAGTTGATCTTGTCGATATTGAAATGCTGCTTAATCATTCTGACATTCTAAGATTAAATGATTTACTGAGACTTTGTTTGAATGGACCTATATCTATAGAAGTCCAGGATCTGATGGATTCACTATAGAATTTTATAATTACTTTTGGAATTACTTTTGACAGTTTGAAGTGAAGGCTTTTAAAAGTTGATATGAGTTTATATTCCAAACAGAACAAAAGAATAATTATATGTTTACCAAAAAGTAATAAACCTTAGCAGTGTATTTCAAGCTAGAGACCCATTTGACTAAATGTTTCGTATGTATTATACAAAATTACTTCTGCACATACTGCAAGTAGGGTTACAACTAGACTACCCAGTGGCGTAGTGAGGATATTTGGCGCCCAGGGCAAAACACCCAAATTTGCGGTGCCCAGGGTAAAACACCCAAATTTGCACCCCTGGCTGCCCCTGTTGCACAGTTATGTTGATACTTTGGGCGCCCATTTGGTGCCCCCGAACCACCGGTGCCCGGGGCGAATGCCCCCCCCCCCATCCCTACGCCACTGAGACTACCTACAAGCATGCATAAAGATCAGACAGAATTTCTAAAAGGATGATTCATTGAAAACATACATGACCTAATGTTTTACACCAAAACATACATGACCTAATGTTTTACACCAAAACATATATGACCTAATGTTTTACACCAAAACATATATGACCTAATGTTTTACACCAAAACATACATGACCTAATGTTTTACACTAAAACATACATGACCTAATGTTTTACACTAAAACATACATGACCTAATGTTTTACACCAAAACATACATGACCTAATGTTTTACACCAAAACATATATGACCTAATGTTTTACACCAAAACATATATGACCTAATGTTTTACACCAAAACATACTTGACCTAATGTTTTACACTAAAACATACATGACCTAATGTTTTACACTAAAACATACATGACCTAATGTTTTACACCAAAACATACATGACCTAATGTTTTACACCAAAACATATATGACCTAATGTTTTACACCAAAACATATATGACCTAATGTTTTACACCAAAACATACATGGCCTAATGTTTTACACCAAAAAGCACAATGTACATGGACTGCTCCTTTTATAATAGACTTTGGAAAGGCATTTGACTTAGTTGTTAGGCTATTTATTGATAAAGTTATGAAGTTTTTCAATTATAAAGAATAAATAAGAAACTGCAAAATACTTTTCTATCTGAACATCAAATCTAGTGTAGTTTTTAATGGTCAGGTCTCTTGTTGGTTTGGTATTTTAAAGATAATGTTGATAGGGGTACCCTCTCTTCCCATATTTTTTTATCATGTGTGCAGAGATTTTAGTTTGCACATAAGAAATATTATGATATAAGGGGAATAATTATAGGTGACATAAAATAGATTTATTCTCAATATGGTGATATGTTCTTCACTCCTGATGGTCAGATAAATCTCTGATGTCTGCTTTGTATTTTTTTATATTAATATTCAGAATTGTTTGGGCTTTGTGTAAATATTGAAGAAACACATTGAATCGGAAGTAAAACTCCTAAGAAATATTATCAAGAACTAAAATTAATTGGGGTGTACTGTTTAATATGTTAGGTTTTCAACCAATTTGGAAATAATGAAATCTCATTATTACTGATCAAAGATAATGGAATTTAAACACCTGGTAATCAAGTGGAAGGAAATGATTTTTAACACCATTTGAAAAGATATAATAAAAATTATAGTTATATCCAGAATTAATCATCTTTTATAGTCATTACCAATTCCATCTACACAGGTTCTTTGTGAGCTAACTACAATTTTGTTTTGCAAGTTTTTATTTCATGAGTCAAGGGACAGAATTAAATGAATTATGTTTGTGAAGGATTATCACAAGGGTGGATTTTGCCAGAGATGTCTAAATGGAATAGTCTGTTACAATTATCAGGATCAAATATTGACAATCTCTTTTCATTTGGGATAGATTTTATTAAGTCTGTCAAGAAAGGATTTTAATCCATTCTGTATACTGATTTTTGGGGCTTTTTTAGAATGAACTATAGCATTAGGAATGGTCCCAGCCAAATATCTTTTAGAAATACAGACATGATTCAATAAATGGAAAAAGTGTGTACCTATATTATAAAGTATGATTTAATAATTGCTTTAGATTGATGAAAGATTTTGTCAGACACACTCACATGACAACCTAGTTATGGAATGACTGTGTAGAGAGATGAAAATTAACAAGAGTACATAAAATGTTGAATCAGTAACATATGATTATGTGCTTAGTCATGATTGAATATGGACTGGTGCATGCAGGCAAGGCGATGGGTGCAGTTTACCTGCAGATCTGGGTTCAGATCTCCTTAGAATATGAATGAAAAAATCTGTAACCTGTATGATAGACTAAAGTATTCTTTGCATTAAATGTTAATTCTTCATAGTATTATCAGGCATTCTTTTGTACAATCCAAGGGAGCATTTTCTGTTCTATTTGGTGTGTATTTGTAATTCTATAATTACCCTAAATCAAAAGTAAAGTTGCAGATATATAGTACAAACACTTGCATATATGTACTTCTGGTGATAAATACATTAATACAAGAACGAACCAAAGTTATTTATAACACATGTATACTTTTATTTAATTTGCAAAGCAACTATAGTAGTTTGTCACTTGTTGCTTAAACTAATCATTATATCTTTAACTTTAAATAATTAGTTTTGAGTGTATTGTATTCTGCATTAATTGAATGCTAAAATAAATAGCACAGTGTTAATAATGAAAGTTATTCTTGTATTAAGTTTGCATGTAAATTTACTACAAGGATAAATATATAATTATTAATTAATTGCAGGTCTCAAACATTTGCAATGTTCTTGTAAAGGGGTAATTCCATTGAATTAAGTATCCTATTTAAGTGCTTTGTATGAAAACGATGCTTTGTTTTTAGGTTTTAAGACATTTTATATTTCAATTTTATAAAAAAATTTCTTTTGAATTATAAGGAAGTATATCGATAGAGAAAAAAATGGTGAGTATTGGTGAAAAAATAGTTCATTGAGAAAAATCTTTTATAAAACAAACATATAGTATCTTCTGTGAAGAAAATTTTATATGATGGGTGGGGGTGGGTGGGTTTCTTTGCCTGTCCATATTATTTAAATAAAGAATGAAGATAGTTTACTGAGAAGTAAGAGAAATGGCTGAGAATAACCTACTGTATACACTTTCTTTATGTTGCAGCTGAAATAATGGCAGAAACTGTGGCCTATAGGCAGGGTATGAATTTAGGCACTACTTTTGACCTACAGAATGGCATCATAGGAATGAACATTTTTCCAAAACAGTGCTCTTCCAGTCCTCTCGTTATGGAACATCCTTCAACTGAAATAAAATATTCTGTTATAAAAAATATCCAAGATATTGGCAACATCCTTGAGGTCTCTGCAGAATATACCCTCAAAATCTTGGCAGGTATTGTCAAAGCCGAGGGTATAGGGAAGTATCTGGAAGAGGACAGATTTGAGGAGAACACTTTGCTTATACTGGCCAAGGCACACGTTGAAACGGTAAAGGGTGAGAGAGATAAAATACACTATTATGTGCATTAAGGGCATCCCATGATGCTTCATTTGCTAACTTGATCAGTGGCCTAAAAACTTAGACAATTTAGTCATTTCTAAGACCTAAGTGTTTTTTTTTTTTTTCTTCTTGTCTTATTTAACTTGGACTTTGAACCCACAATCTCTGGGTCAAGTGTTCATTGCCTGAACATTGACAATCTCTGGGTCAAGTGTTCATTGCCTGGACATTGACAATCTCTGGGTTAAGTGTTCATTGCCTGGACATTGACAATCTCTGGGTCAAGTGTTCATTGCCTGGACATTGACAACTATATAAATCACTTTTCTTTCCTTCAACTTGTGTATTTTCATTTTTAAATTTAGGTGCAGGTAGTGTGTAGACAAGTGCCATCTCATGAAACATGTAATTTTACAGGATATCCCAGTTAAGATGGAAAACAAGTACAAGATAAATCATTCCCCAATTCCAGTCTTTAGGAATTAGGACCTCTGTGGCTTAAAATAAGAACAAATATATAAATGCTAATTTTCAAAGATAATTGAAGTTAACGTTTTAAACAATTGCAATAATATTAGCATCAGTGAGTATATAAATGTGTCGATGCTAATGGCATGCAATGTGGTGGATTGGGGTTTAGTAAATGCAGACACTAATGAGTTATCTGGAAATACAATAACACTAACAATAGCACTATGGAAGCGCAAAAGAGAGTCTGTGTGAATTTTACATTATCAATAGCACTATATGAGATTTTAACTTGGTAGATAACACTGTAGGGTCTATAGGAATTAGCATTATTGGTATGTGAAGTAGATTTATGACAGACATTTAGGTTTTCATTAAATATTTAGCATGACAGATGTCTTTACATATTTAACACGACAGATGTCATTACATAATTAACACGACAGATGTCATTACATATTTAAAACGACAGATGTCATTACATATTTAACATGACAGATGTCATTGTGGGAACCTATAGGATTGAAACATGATAAGTACCGGTACGTCACTATGGAGGACAATGCAAATTTAAGATTGATGAATGACATTGTAATGGTCTTTGCAAAATTGACATTAAATCAGGATGGAGGTAAGGATGTCCAAGCATCCGTTTTTACAACCCAATGTCTAGTTTGATATCATATTCAATTTCACTTGCAATGCCATTCTGAACCTGCAATGTGATATAAAAAGAAATTGAAACACCATGGTCAAAATTTAACTGTGATGGCCTTTTTTATGTGGTTACAGAATATACAAATTTCATATAATTAGATTAAAAAAAAAAATATATTTGGGGCCAATTGCAAGATGTACTTCCATGAGAAAAAATAAATTAACTCAAAGTTCTGAAATGCAGTTAGCAGTTCCATTTATATTGATACAGCAAATTTCATCACAATATTGAGTGTTCCAAACTTTATTTGCCCAGCATGTATTCCAAGGCCTGATAACTTTATTTGTCCAGCATGTATTCCAAGGCCTGATAACTTTATTTGTCCAGAATGTATTCCAAGGCCTGATAACTGGTTGCTGTTCTATCTCCAGAATCAACATAGCTTGTTTGTTGGGCCTGACTTGAACTGGAACATTCTTAGGTTCTCTGTGGCCTATTTAGGTGTCACTCAACCTTTAGTGGCAACTTTCATTCGTCGAGTCTCTTAAACTGATCATTTAATCGCTTATATTTAGTTGTGGAAGCTATTTTCTGATAGACAAAATGTGGCCGACACTCATTCCATACTTTTTGGGTAGAACATAAATCTCACTTTCCAGTAAACTGTGAGTAGCCTATATGTTTCACAAAAGACATAACACTACTGATTGACTTCATTCAGATCATAAGATCTAATACAAACAATGCCATGTTTGTCTACACACAGTTGAATTTCTATCTTTCCATAGATAGTTTACACAGTGTGGGAAAAATGTATGTATTTCTCCAACAGAGCTAGTTACTGTTACTGACTGATCTAATTTACTGAGTTTGGCCCCACTGTGTGAATCAATGTCCTGAAGTAAATCTCAGACATGCGAACACACAAGACCTATCAATAAATACCATACATCAATGTACTGAAGTAAATCTCAGACATGGGAACACACAAGACCTATCAATAAATACCATACATCAATGTACTGAACTAAATCTCAGACATGCGAACACACAAGACCTATCAATAAATACCATACAGCCCACAATGCTGCTCAAATGTTAAAACAGCTTATTCAGCAGCCCATTCATGTTAAAAGACTTAACATCCTAAGTGAATGAATAAATCAAACAAAAATTTACTTCTTAGCCTATACCACACTATTGCTAACTAGCAATGTCTTGAGATAAAATATACTACAAACCTAATAATAAGCAATTCTTAGCATACTTGATTAATACATTATTTAAGATAAATCTCTTAATAGCATACTTGATTAATACATTATTTAAGATAAATCTCTTAATAGCATACTTGATTAATACATTATTTAAGATAAATCTTTTAATAGCATACTTGATTAATACATTATTTAAGATAAATCTCTTAATAGCATACTTGATTAATACATTATTTAAGATAAATCTTTTAATAGCTTACTTGATTAATACATTATTTAAGATAAATCTCTTAATAGCATACTTGATTAATACATTATTTAAGATAAATCTCTTAATAGCATACTTGATTAATACATTATTTAAGATAAATCTCTTAATAGCATACTTGATTAATTCATTATTTAAGATAAATCTTTTAATAGCATACTTGATTAATACATTATTTAAGATAAATCTCTTAATAGCGTACTTGATTAATACATTATTTAAGATAAATCTCTTAATAGCGTACTTGATTAATACATTATTTAAGATAAATCTCTTAATAGCGTACTCGATTAATACATAATTTAAGATAAATATCTTAATAGCGTACTTGATTAATACATTATTTAAGATAAATCTCTTAATAGCATACTTGATTAATACATTATTTAAGATAAATCTCTTAATAGCATACTTGATTAATACATTATTTAAGATAAATCTCTTAATAGCATACTTGATTAATACATTATTTAAGATAAATCTCTTAATAGCTTACTTGATTAATACATTATTTAAGATAAATCTCTTAATAGCATACTTGATTAATACATTATTTAAGATAAATCTCTTAATAGCATACTTGATTAATACATTATTTAAGATAAATCTCTTAATAGCATACTTGATTAATACATTATTTAAGATAAATCTCTTAATAGCATACTTGATTAATACATTATTTAAGATAAATCTCTTAATAGCATACTTGATTAATACATTATTTAAGATAAATCTCTTAATAGCATACTTGATTAATACATTATTTAAGATAAATCTCTTAAGACTCATATAAAAAAAAAATGAGGTGTGAAACAGCACCTTTTAGCACACCAGTGAGGTTCACTCATTTCCATTTAGCAGAACCGCATCCTTACATCCCTGGTTATGTGTCTCTCATAGACACTCAGCTTCATTACCCTCGGACAACCTCTATGAGGGTTTCACCAACACCCAGAGTCAGGACCATTTCACATTGCATTAAACCCGGACTGCTTCCTCTGTTGTATTTTATGCTTAACAATACTTTGCTTAGGCCCACCCACCCCCAACAGACCATTAATTACCCAAGTAGAGCTCAACTTTATGTAAATTTCATTGTTAATGCAATAACACTGCCCCATGACCTTGTTCAGATGTGTTGGTATATACAACAACGTCCTTTGTCATGTCCAGTAATCTCACAAATGTGTATGGCATAAGCCTGTATTTTAAAGTCTCAAATGTGTATAGCATAAGCCTGTACATTAATGTCTTTAATGTGTATAGCATAAGCCTGTACTTTAATGTCTTTAATGTGTATAGCATAAACCTGTACTTTAATGTCTTTAATGTGTATGGCATAAACCTGTACTTTAAAGTCTTTAATGTGTATGGCATAAGCCTGTACTTTAATGTCTGAAATGTGTATGGAATAAACCTGTACTTTAATGTCTTTAATGTGTATAGCATAAACCTGTACTTTAATGTCTTTAATGTGTATGGCATAAACCTGTACTTTAAAGTCTTTAATGTGTATGGCATAAGCCTGTACTTTAATGTATTTAATGTGTATGGCATAAACCTGTACTTTAAAGTCTTTAATGTGTATGGCATAAGCCTGTACTTTAATGTCTTTAATGTGTATGGCATAAACCTGTACTTTAATGTCTTTAATGTGTATGGCATAAGCCTGTACTTTAATGTCTGAAATGTGTATGGAATAAGCCTGTACTTTAATGTCTGAAATGTGTATGGCATAAACCTGTACTTTGATGTCTTTTATGTGTATGGCATAAACCTGTACTTTAAAGTCTTTAATGTGTATGGCATAAACCTGTACTTTGATGTCTTTTATGTGTATGGCATAAACCTGTACTTTAAAGTCTTTAATGTGTATGACATAAGCCTGTACTTTAAAGTCTTTAATGTGTATGGCATAAGCCTGTACTTTAATGTCTGAAATGTGTATGGCATAAGCCTGCACTTTAAAGTCTGAAATGTGTATGGCATAAGCCTGTACTTTAAAGTCTTTAATGTGTATGGCATAAACCTGTGCTTTAAAGTCTTTAATGTGTATGGCATAAACCTGTACTTTGATGTCTTTTATGTGTATGGCATAAACCTGTACTTTAAAGTCTTTAATGTGTATGGCATAAACCTGTACTTTGATGTCTTTTATGTGAATGGCATAAACCTGTACTTTAAAGTCTTTAATGTGTATGACATAAGCCTGTACTTTAAAGTCTTTAATGTGTATGGCATAAGCCTGTACTTTAATGTCTGAAATGTGTATGGCATAAGCCTGCACTTTAAGTCTGAAATGTGTATGGCATAAGCCTGTACTTTAAAGTCTTTAATGTGTATGGCATAAACCTGTACTTTAAAGATCTCCTTCACCCACA